>OX465284.1:61008860-61608860 GCA_949987705.1 Thereva unica
AAAAATCATACTGGGAGATCTGAACGTCAAAGTAGGCCGGGAGCCCATATACAGGCAATATGTCGGCAACCACAGCTTGCATGAAAACACTAATGACAATGGACAGCGAGTTGTAGAGATGGCAGCAAGTAAGAACTTTGTCGTTGATATCCATAAAGCCACCTGGGTATCTCCTGATGGAGCCACTCGCAACCAAATATATCATGTGTTGATAGACCGCCGCCACCTTTCGGGTCTGATGACGGTACGAACGTACCGAGGTGCCAACTTCGACTCGGATTACTATCTTGTAGGTATGGTGCTCCGAGAGCGCATTACAACGCTGAAAAGCTTTGTATCCGCTGATCAGGCTCGAATCAACACAGCTGCACTACGCAATGAAATGGCCAGAAACAGCTACGGTCATGCATTAGAACTCGCCCTAAGTCCTGGGGATGAGATGCCGGGCGTCGACGAGAACTGGACCCGCCTTAAAAATACTGTCATTAGTACTGCTGATTCCATCTTAGGCAGAAGTCGTAAAGATCGGAACGGCCAGAAACAGCTACGGTCATGCATTAGAACTCTCCCTAAGTCCTGGGGATGAGATGCCGGGCGTCGACGAGAACTGGATGCGCCTTAAAAATACTGTCATTAGTACTGCTGATTCCATCTTAGGCAGAAGTTGTACAGATCGGAACGACTGGTTCGATAATGAATGCAAGCTGGCAACTGAACGTAAGAATGCTGCGTACCGAGCCATGCAGCAGTCTCAGAGAACACGGGCACGCGAAGAGAACTATAAAGAGCTCAGAAAAGAAGAAAAGAGAATTCACAGACGAAAAAAGGAAGCCTGGGAAAAAAATCTCGTCTGTGAGCTAGAACAGTACAGAGAACGACGGCCGCACCAGGCGCGGGAGTTCTACCAAAGAGTCCGCAGTATGACGCAATTCACACCACGTTGCACATACTGCAAGGACAAAGAAGGGAATCTGATCACCGATCCTAAAGGCATTTTGGAGCGATGGAAAGAGCGCTTTCATGAATTGCTAAATGGCGAGCTAACTGAGGATTCGGAGGCTCCACCAATATCTGATGACAATGCTATGCTGCCGCCACCAAGCATAGAAGAAGTTAGCAGAGCCATCAGCCGGCTCAAAACCAATAAAGCCTCGGGTGCAGACGGCATCGCAGCGGAGCTGGTTAAATATGGAGGGCCTACATTACACCAAGCGATTCATGAATTAATTGTATGAGAGCAGGAAGTGATGCCAGAAGACTGGAGAAAAGGCATCCTCTGTCCGGTACACAAAAAAGGAGATATCACAGCGTGCACTAATTATCGCGGTATAACGTTGTTGAGTACCGTGTATAAGATATTACCAGTGTGGCTTCAGCCCAGGCAAATCAACGACTGATCAGATTTTCACCTTGAGGCAGGCTATGGAAAAATGTCTCGAGTTTCAAAACTCAATACAACACCTCTTCATAGACTTTAAAGCCGCCTATGATAGCATAGCCAGGGTAGAACTATACAAAGCCATGGAGAATTCGGCATCCCCAACAAACTGACAAGACTATGTAGGCTGACCATGATCAATGTGTCAAGTCAAGTAAAGATATCCGGAACACTGTCCAGACCAATCAACATCTATAATGGACTCCGACAAGGGGACGGTCTGGCCTGCCTCCTTTTCAACCTGGCGTTGGAGAAAGTGATCCGAGATTCGGGCGTGACATCAAGGGGTACAATCCTCCACAAGTCCACCCAATTACTGCCTTACGCAGACGACATTGACATCATTGGAAGAACAACAACAGCTGTACAAGAAGCTTTCACTCAGATTGAGCAAGCGGCAAGAAATCTGGGACTGCACATTAACGAAAGCAAAACAAAGTACATGGTGGCCTCGTCTGGAAGAACACCTAACATTGGTCCCACAATCAAGGTAGCGGAACTAGAGTTTGGCGAGGTAAAATCATTTACCTACCTTGGGTCAATAGTAGCAGCCGACAATAGCATGGAACCAGAAATACGCGCACGACTGGTAAAAGCCAACAAAGCCTACTATAGTCTGTCAAGGCTCTTCAAATCCAAATATCTAACCATAACGTCTAAACATTTACTATATAAGACGATGGTCTTACCCGTTCTCTCATATGCATTCGAAACGTGGGTGCTTAGCAAAAAGCACTCAAACCTCTTGGGCGTGTTTGAGAGGAAAATACTTCAAAGGATTGTTGGCCCCGTATGTGAGGAAGGACGATTCCGGAGACTCTACAATGACGAGATCTACGAGCGCTATCGCGACATAGATTTTGTGAAGAAAATAAAGCTCGGTAGGCTCCGGGCATCTAGCTCGTATGAGTGAAGATGAGCCTGCTCGGAAAGTTCTCTGCGGTAAGACCTATGGGGCGCGACAGCGAGGGAGGCCCAACCTTCGCTGGAAGGATGGCGTGGACCAGGACGCTCAGAGTTTAGGGATGCCAAACTGGATGACATCGGCTCAGAATCGGGACCGGTGGAGAGAACAGTTGCGCGAGGCCAGGACCGGATCCCGGTTGTAGAGCCGTTAAAGAAGAGAGAACTTTTGTTAAGATGTTACACCTCATCAAAGATAAAGGTGATACACATTTTAGGTTCACAGTGTAGATACAAAGGATTTTTTTCGCTCAATACAACACATCAATATTGGTGAAATAATAAACTTGATGAATAGTAAAAACAGGACTCACCTTGAATTTCTATTCCAGCGACATTTATAAATTCTTGAAGTTTTATTTGCGTTAATTTTATTAAAGCTAATCGCATTACATTCCATGCATACGACCCTGGATTACAATGCTCATTGTTATCTTTATTATGAATGTACTTAGAAGCTTTAGTGTCCTGGCTTGTTGTGTTGAATACGTCTTCTTCTTCTTCTTCCTCTTCTGCACTTGAAGCTACAGAATCGTCTGTATCATAATCATCAACGTCATTATCGTCTAAATTAAATAATAATTATAATAAAAAAATGTTAATTATTTTGAGAATTACATGACAAAGTCGGCTTAATAAGAAAATACGATAACATGGACATCTCCGGCGGAACAAATTGCTCTCTATATGTTGGCTTGTCTTCTTTCATATTGGGAGCACCAGATGGATTACTAAAGTGCCCAAGCAACTTCATATTTAGTTTCATACGTTGTTTAGTTAAAGATGTCACAGTATTCCATACACTGCTATCATTTTCGGTGCTGTCTTGAGAAGATTGTGATATACTCTGTTGAAGCTGAGCTTGAGTTGTAGCTTTCCTAAGTAATTTTTTTATTCCCCCTCCAAATAGCAGAGCCCACGAAATATTAGAGAACGATTTTCCACATAAACGATATAAAATATGACAGTCGCAAGTATAAATAGCGTAAACAAGCAGGGACATGTATGTGGCAATAAATGATTCCAGTAGCAAAACATTTAACTTCGGGATATCCTCGTCTTTTTCTCGAGCAAGCAATGCCCGGAGATTAGTAACTCCAGGCCATTTTGGTGGAGGTGTACAAATTGTAACAGGTTCATCAGACGAATATTTTCGCTTCTTTTGGTAAATATTAGCATTAACCATCAAATGCGAACTCTGGCATGAAGCATTTAATTTTGCTATATTTTCGATTCCAGGACTGTAATTGCTAATATCATGTGATTGATTAACAACAAAGCTTTCGGAATCACATAGAGATTGATAAATGCATGACGATAAAGCTATAGCTAAGTCCCTTAAGACGTATATTTCGCAAACCATTTCATCATTTATTCCGACGGGTGGGGTCCTCAGCTCCACAACCGTTTGAAGCATGTCTTGCGTGTGAGACTAATAATTCAATTTTAATTTAATAAAAAATACTGATCATAAAAACCTACCTGTAAATATTTAATTGGATCTGCAATAACGGTTTTGTTTCCTGCTACGCAGGCACTAAGCAGTGGCAATGTTGTCGGGAAAGGCAACGGACTTAATAATTGTTGCTGTGTTTTTTCTTGCTGTAGCTCTTGTAATAATAGAACTAATTCCATCCGAACTGATGCTAATCCTCCACCACTTGCACCATGAAGAGAACAGTAACTTAGCAGGGTTCTCAACAACGTTTCATTTGCTGAAATTTAAAACATTTATATGAGACAATTTGGTAAACTTGAATAGATTTTGTATGGAAAGTAAACTGACTACTGTTAATATAACATTGAATAAAATTGTCTAATATTTACTTCCCCACGCTCCCTCGAAACCCATATTTCCACGTTAGGGATAAGTCTGTGGGTCCAACGACCCTTAACAGACTCGTCCCACTTCCCCTGCCATTCCCTTAAGTATAGAAGTTTTCAAACTCCGTGACACAAATAATTTGAAGGGTTCTGCGCACCTCGTTGCCCAATTTCATAAAATTTGTTCTATCATTTCCCCTCTTTTAACTTAAAAAGGCAACAAACGCAGAAAAAACTCAACAAAATAATTTGGGAAGGGATGTGCGCATGCCGGATGAATAAAGTTAAGTAATCTTTATATGTATTGAGCAGAGCTTTGAAATACATGTAAAACTCCTGCTCAACAAAGGCAGTTTATCTATCGTAGTAAGCATAATTTTACTATAATTATGCTAAATATTTCTCATCCCTAAATTTAAAATAAATTAAAAGAATTGCTGGAAAAATTTCTTTTAAAGATATGAGCATTTTCATTCATAAATTGAGAGTTCTCCGCAGCCGCAAGCAACACAACCTCCCCAGGCAGAAGCGCGCTTGCGACTGGCGGAAAATGTCAAAAATCTAGTAATCAAAGTGATAAAAACACAAATATCGTATTTTTTAGTAGAAATTACTACAAATTATTTCTGTGGCATATGTGTAAAATATAAAAACCTTAAAATAAAAAAAATATATAAAAACGGGTGTTTTTCAGTCATAATTTGTAATTTTTTTAAATAATCATTGAAGTCCCAAAAAAATACACCTCCCTTTAGCAATACGCAGTCGCGACTGATTACATGGCAGCAAGTGATTTGATAGGAGGAGTTAAGTGAAGCTTTTGTCTGAACTTTTTAACATTTTTAAGAGCTTAGCTGGGGAAGATGCGCGGGATGTCACGAGGTTTGAAAACGTCTATACTCACAGCGCGCAATCTGCCGCCGTACCCTTCTTGGCTGCCCTCTACCATATTCTGGGTCATAGAGACGCATGCTCTCCCTCGCCAGAATGTCTACGGGAATAATCCCAGCTATCACGCACACCGCATCGTCGGACGTGGTCCTGTACGCGCAGCAAGCGCGGAGTGCACTTAGCCTAAATGCACCCCTCCATTTTCTACTGTTTGCAGTCCTGTTTAACGCTGCTGCCCACACTGGTGCTGCGTATAACAGGACTGAGCTGACCAACCTCCCTAAGAGGAGGCGGCGACTCGGCCTAGGGCCCCCAACATTGGGCAGCATTCTTGCGAGTGCTGCACAAATCGCAGAAGCTTTGTCTGCCGTGCCCTCCAAGTGCGCTTTGAAAGGAGAATGGACAAATTGGGCCTAATGACCAATACACATGAGATATTATTTTTGTGATAGGTCATAACACACAACTAACGAGAAAAATAATAAAAAAAATCAAATGTACCGGGTTCTTGTACAGTCACGTCGAAAAGTTTTATTTATTTATGTTAAATATTTTGCAATTAATTATTGTTTTTCAATACGAATGAAGGAATATTACTTTAAAATATTACTAAAGTCACTAATTCTAACCACATAGAGCCACATGGAATTATAATAACACAATATACCTTGTTACAGATTGATAATTTAGAAAACTCAAATCTAGTTAGCATTTTGTTATTTTCCACTTGTTGATGTTTTTTAGCATTGTAACTTTTTAAAATCAAAGCATGCCTATGGAAATGCTTTGCTATTTTGTTTAAAATAAAAATATAATTCTGATTTTGAGAGTTACATCGATACGCCGTGTTTTTTAATTCGAACCGAGCATTTTTTTAATATAATTAAGGAATCGGCCTCAACATACCTGTTACAAAAATAATAATAAGTGTATTTCGACTATTAGAGGGCATAATAAAAGTTCTATGTACCTATGCGAGAGTGAAGGAAAGTAAATCGTTTCTTTCGACTGTTTTATTCAGTGGTCAGTCGGTATTCTCCGCTACTTTTACGGACTTGAATTCTGTACTTAAAAATGCAGGAAGAACGTTTGTGTGTTTTGTGTCCACGTTCTGTTCATAGACGTAGACAAAATCATGTTTTGCAAGCAAGCTTGTTACATACGCATCCTGCGCATGTTTGCTATATACAGGAAAAGGCTATAAGACAGGTATAGGTTGCTTGCTTAGAATACCTTGTTAATCCTTTACAAAGTGTGATAACAGGTAATCTAAGTTGTGAATTATTTTATTTGCAGGTCTCATTCAACAGCACACAATCTGTCTGTCATCGTTGTTGGCAAATAGTCAACCACAATGTTTTAAATCCAGTAGAACAGGAACCAGAAGTTCCACCACCAGTACCAGTTCCGGTACCAGTTCTACCTTTGCAAAATGATGCACAGGGTTCCAATGACGGCGAACTTTATGTGCCTTCATATAAAAGAGCACCAAACACATCAAGCCACTGCATATTTGGCGCTTGTGGTAACGATAACCGCCGACGTATACAGAAAACAATCAAGCTGTATATGATGACTACACATCAGTTGTATATTCCTCAACATGCACGAGTATGCAGGGAACATTTAGAAAGTAATATGTGGGATGAATTGAAGAACCACTGCACAATTTCTCATTACTTTACAGCAGAACATTTCACAGACGTGTGTAACATCTTCACTGAAGGAATCATTACTAACAAGCAGTATGATTTCGAAACTATGGTCGGTCTCAATGACGACAGTCTTCATTTTTGGGTTGGACTCAATGGAAGTGAGTTTCACTCCATATTATTGCAAACACCATCGCTACGTGCATACATCGATAATAGAACCATACTCGGTGTTTACCTCGCTAAGCTACGAACTGGTGAGAGTAATGAAAGGCTTGCGAACCTATTTAAAATGTCTCGACGAACATTAGAGAGGAAGCTGGCGATTGCAAGGCAATGTTTGATTGATGAATATGTTCCTCAGCATCTAGGTATTGACCACATCACCAGAGAAGATGCACTACAAAGATATCTGGCAATTCCTAAACATCTCTTCGGAAATCATGAAAACACGAAGTTGATTGTGATTTGCGATGGAACATATGTTTATATTCAAAAAAGTTCCAACTTCTTATTCCAGAGACTGACTTATAGCTTGCATAAGTTTTCCAATTTATTGAAACCCTTCATAATTACAACTAGTGATGGATACATAATAGATATTTTGGGTCCATATGCTGCAAAAACAAGTGATGCGACCATATTGAATTCCATTTTGGAAAACGAAGAACACCCGCTGCACGTATTTCTTGTCCCGAACGATGTGTTCATTTTAGATAGAGGATTTCGTGATGCCATCGAGAATCTTGGAATGTATGGCTATGAAGGTCATATCCCTCCTACAAAAGATAGAAGTGCCACACAATTAACGACTACCCAAGCCAACAAGTCTCGCCAAGTAACAATTTGTCGTTGGGAAATCGAAGTAGTCAACGGGCGTTTTAAGCGTGACTATAAACTTTTACGCCAGGAATATTTCAACAGAGCACTTGTGCACATGTTTGATGATTTTAAGGTGTGCGGAGCATTAATTAACCATTTTCATCCTGTAATCAGTGATAGTGAACGCTCTGCTGCGATAATAAACCGCATACAGGAAAGGATACACACACCTAACATTTTGCAAGAATATGTAGAGCGAAAGCATCTTAACAGACAAAGGATTTCTTTCGTGAGAATAGAAGACAATCAAATAGAGGACTTTCCACATTTGACTGAGGAAGAAATAATCCTTTTCGCGCTGGGCACATATCAATTGAAACTGGCAAGGTCTTACTGCAGTGAACATTTACGGGATGGCGTTTACATAATTGAGGTTTATCGAGACGAGCAATTAGAAGATTTGACAGATTTTAATATCTTTCAAACAAATGTATTTTTGATTAGAATTAATATTCAATCACGACATGCGAGGGCGCGCGAGTATCGTGGCTACATATTAATTGACAGAGACCAAACTGGCATCAGCTCTATTTTACAATATTATTGTACTTGTTTGACCGGAAGTCGTACGCTGGGAAGCTGTGCGCACATTTTATCCGTAGTTTGGTATATGGGCTTAGCTAGATACGAAGGATTTAACCCTCCAGCCGCATTTTTAGATTCTATTATTCTGGATATAGACTAATGTAAAGAAAGATAAACAAATGCGTAAAAGGAAACTTGTTGTTTCATTTATTGTATTTATTATTATACGTGGTTGTCGATGGATGTCGTAAGAGGTGTTTTAAATTGCAAATAATGCAATCAACAGCATTTGGGAGTGGCTCCAGTGCTATTTTAGGATAATATTCCTTCATTCGTATTGAAAAACAATAATTAATTGCAAAATATTTAACATAAATAAATAAAACTTTTCGACGTGACTGTACAAGAACCCGGTACATTTAATTTTTTTTTTATTTTTCTCGTTAGTTGTGTGTTATGACCTATCACAAAAACAATATCTCATGTGTATTGGTCAGCAGGCCCAACTCCCATAATGTTTTGCCCATTGTCCTTTAGCCTCCGATCGATCATCACTCCCAGGCGACCTTCGGTTTCAATGTAGCCTTCCCGTGGTAATGCGGAGCTCTGCCATGGGTGACTGTCCCTCCTCGCGCAACTCGTGGGATTCAAAATAGAGAAACACACCAAAACCAATGAGGTTGGAGCACCTCCCAAAGTTCCAAACACAGCTAGGGCTTTTATAGTCCAACAAAGGAGCGACTCCAGAAGATGGAAATCCCATCCAAAGGAGCAGAAAGACGGTGAGAACACCACTACCAAAGAGTGCTAAGGACCAAGAGCATCCTGGTTCTGAGCAACAAAGTGCGGCTCCTCAAGAAGGAAATCCAAATTCCGTTCCTAGGAGCAACAAAACGGCAAGAACATCTCCACTAAAGTGTACCAAGGACCTTGGGTTAGCGAAAAATGACGAAGTGAGGGTGAGCACTCAGGCGACCATAGCGGAGGAGGCTCAATCATCCCCTTTTGATAAAGTAGGGGTTATGATAAGAGACCTCATGGAGTATGTCGACGCAAAGAAAAACATCGAGCTCGCCATAAAGGAGAAAATTAGGAGAGTTAGGTCTACCTACCTAAAAGCAAAGGAGGAAATAATTACCCAGCAGAGGGCGAAAGAACTGAAGGATTCGTCGGCTCAAACAGAAGTCTTGCCGCAAAAACAAGAAAGCCGTTCAACCGGGGATGCTAGAGAGAAACGGCCCCAAGAGAAGAGCAAAGAGCCGCGGCCGCGCAGGCGCCGTAGGGAGCTCAACGAGGAGGTGCAGCTGCAGCAGCACACCCCCAAGAGAAAAAAGGGAAAGACTCCCGAAGCAGTGGCCGAGCCAGTCCCGCTACAGGCGGCACGCCCGGTCGAAAGCGAGAGTGGGGACCGGGAAAGCTCTGCCTGGAAGAAGGTGGAACGGAAAAAGAGAAGGAAAAAGAAAAGGCTGAAAGAGGCCAACAGGTTACGGCAAAGGACCCGGTCGGATGCCATTATCATCACGACCAAAGGGGAAGCAACGTACGCGGAGATCCTTCGCAAGGTGAGGACAGATGCCTCCCTGGCGGAACTGGGAAACAGCGTAAATAGAGTTAGGAGAACGCAAACGGGCGATCTCCTGCTAGAGCTAAAGAGGGGAGATGCTAAGACCGGGGACTTAGAACAGAAGGTGAAAGCATCGATTAACGGGGTGGCCGAGGTGAGAGCCAGTACAAATACGGTAGTGATCGAGTGTAGAGACTTGGACGAGATCACAACCAAGGAAGAGATCTGCGAAGCACTGAGGATCCAGCTAGGTCTGACGGTCGAGGAAAAGGATGTCCTCAGGCTAAGAGAGTCCTGGGGGGCACACAGACGGCGTTTATAAGCCTGCCTGTTGAAGCTGCGAAGAAGGCTATCGCAGCAGGTAAGGTTCGAGTCGGCTGGGTGGTATGCCGAATGCGGGAGCGGGTGTCGTTTAAACCGTGCTTCAAATGCATGAAGTTCGGTCACATAGCGAAAAACTGCAGCAGCAGCCAGGATAGAGGAAGGCTGTGCCGAGGCTGCGGAAAAGAGGGTCACAAAGTAAAGGAGTGTGACCAAGCTGCCAAATGCCTAATTTGTAGGGAGGTAGAGGGCAGGGATAGTGGGCACGTGATCGGAAGTAGTAGATGTCCGGCGTACAAGGAGGCACTAAAAAGCAAGCGAAGATAAGGTTCTTACAGATTAACCTGAACCACTGTCAAGCGGCACAAGATCTGCTGGCACAGACAGTCTATGAGAAGAAAATCGACGTCGCAATCGTCTGCGAGCAGTATAGAAACCTGCACAGCAGCGTGTAATGAGTCCCCTCATTACCTCATTACCAACTCTCATTACCTACAACCTACCACAAACCCCTTCGACACCCCCTTTGGACACATAACCAAGAGCATCGCCAATCTTAATTATCATTCATGTAATTCTATACCCCATCCATATTTTTACTTCAAAATAAGTTTTCACTTATTTTTCTCTCCAATATAAACTATAATCCGACACCTCCGCTCGGGGCCAACCAAACATAAACATCTATATAAATATAATTGGAGTGTCTGTCTGTAATTTCAAAATAATTATGTTTTTTTAAGTTTTTTTGGTTATTTACATGTAATTAAAACAAAATCCACTATTTTTAAAATTTTTGTCTGTCTGTTTGGCCGCGGTAATCTCGGAAACGGCTGGGCCGATCGGGATGGGACTTTCACTGGAAGATTCAGTATTTTTGCGAGCATGTTTTAGGCTATTTATATACACCGTATATTAGCTCTATCTGTATGTATGTATGGATGTATGTATGTAGACAAAACTTAAAACTTGATTTTGACCCACTTCCATATAACCGTTCAACTTCAAATTTTGCACATATATTTAGTTCGGGTGACAATGTAATCTGACCACTTTGTAAAAAAATCAAGATGGCGGTTCCAAGATGGCGGGTGAATTTCGCAATTGGGCTCGCCGACCCCCGACATGGGTATCAAATGAAAGGGGATGATAATTAGAGTACAATTACCTATTTTGTGTCATTCTAAATTCAAAATGGCGTACTACTTTTTTCTTACAACCCACTCGATATGGGTATCAAATGAGACGCTAAAGAAAAGTTCCGGTGTTAATGAAATAAAATTATAGGTAAAAAGTCCCCCGATTAGACCGAAAACTTGAATCCATTGTCGAAAGAAATCGAGTGAAGACTTTTTTGAACATTCCAATTCTAGGACTAAAAGAGCTCTAATTAAATATTTAGGTTCGCCAAAATTACGTAAGTACTATATGAAGGCTTTTTCTTTTTGGTAAAATTTTCGTAGTTAGGGTTGCCTAAAATACGATATGTACTTAGGCCCCAATGGATAGCTCTTTGAGGTTTACAATTGGAATTAAATTATGAGATGCAACCTGACTACATACTACAGTGAACCGACTAAAAATTAAATCTCTGTGCTATTGGTAAATCAACCATGTAATAACCGGGTCATAATATCTACATATTAAAAAGGATAACAGATTGCAATGAATCACAGAGACTCACATATTACACTGTTATAACTATACACTGTAATATCCCTTAATATTTATTTATTGGCAAAGAGGGTATAATTTTACAGCCTACGCGAATGAAATGCTGTCACTACGAGATATTTTCTTTCAATTGGTGGAAAGGGATCTAGGGATCATTATGGTTTCCCATTTCTACAACTAATCGATGGGTCTGAAAATAATCTAAACAGAAAATATATGGAGCACTAATACAAAGTTGACGCATCATCAACAGTGTCAATACTGCTGAATTTTTAAGGCCCAACAGGAGGCACTGGTATGACGTTCTTACGTGCAAATAAAAGGGTTATCCCATCATGGTAATTAACAGAGATTGCGGCATCTTTACTCATATAAGCAAAAACAGCTCATTATATGTTTATGATAATGATCGGAGAAGATCATATGGAAAATTCTGCATGGAACAAATCTAAAAACCGCCACAAAGCTATAGTTTTGCAAGACTGCATGATGGTTGTCTGGGAATGGGACGATGCACCTTGATAAATATAGTGTCTATTGAAGCAATGTAAGATTTAAGATTGAACAATGTAAGATTTAAGAAGAAAATACCAATTATTTTGGTGAGAAGCTGTTTTATTGGCATATATTTCGGACAAAGCTTGCCAGTTGTTCCAACATATACGCGGGCCGATGAAATTAATGCAAGTCTAAAATGATCACTCATTTAGGGACAGATTGAAAAATTTCATTTAAAATAAAATATAAGATAGCAATCGGAGAACTCAGAACTCAGAAGCAGCAGTGGTCCTTTTTCAGAATCAAGTTAGTATTGTCGCTTTATAATGTTGCCAATGTTCGCCTCCCACGGAAATTTATTCGGGGCATAGAATAGAATTATGAATTTTTGAGCTGCAGAATAGGCACCAATTTTGAAAAATTGATGATCTTTTTTAAACCTTTTTTTGGAAAACAAATGTTGAGGCCGCCATAGGGAAAGTCTTGAATAGGGTGCCAATTACATGGGAACGTAAAAATCCAGGCGCACGAGAGGAATTCTGAATATGGCTAGGTGTCTGTACTGTCACGTAGTATACAATTTTTCCTATAGGTGGTGCTCAAACTCAAATTTAAAAAAAATTGTGGGTAACACATTATTTATTGGTAACTAAATTATTTTATGTACTCAAAATCATGTTTTGCAAATTTGTGCTTTGTTTCATCCCGGACTATGCACCCCAATTTTTATTTATTAAAAGGCGTTGCAAGGCACGCGGGTTTCTGCTAGTTTCAAAATAAGTTCCCACTTATTTTCTCTAACAGCTGAAAACCATAAAACAGCATCTCATATCATGAAAGGCCCAAACTCTCGACCCTTTAACAAGGTCTAAATTCTGAGAATTCTAAAGATTCTCGGTGCACACATGCCATCATGTGTAGAACGCCCTGAAGTGCACTTTCACCCAAGAGGCAATAAATTAAAACAATGGTCAATGCCATTGTTTACATTTCCATTACTTGGCATAAAACCCAAGTAAATTTCGAAATACGTTTTCCGGCCGCACCGACTGAAATCTTGGGTAATTAACCGGCGCATAGCCATATGCAGAAATGTACAAAAGTCATGTGCAGAAAAAACACATGACTTACGACAAGTGACCCATATTCTGATCACGTACGATCACCCCGACTCGAGCGCTAAGAACATGTGCAGAAATTCTCGCTGCACTTGTTCGCCGGGAGAGAGTGTTTGCAGGAATTTCCCCTGCATGAATGCATGAGAGCGTAAAATGTTTATTGAGCTCCTCCCTAAAATGCATTCAAGAAAATTAAATGCGATGACCAATGAAAAGCCGCGATGAATGTCCAATAAGGAATTTTCGGTATCAAGGGAGATTATAAAATGTGAGAGTGATCCGAGAAAAGTCGGTCAGAAAGTCATAATTATTCAATCAGTAATATTCAATCATTAAGTTATGAAGAGTTAATAAGTGATAATCAGTCAGTCAAGCAGTCAGCTATGAACAGTTAATCAGTGATAGTCGATCAGTAATTTCTGAGTTATAAATTGTTTTGAGAAAAGTGTTGAAAGTTTTTATAAGGCGAATGCATAGATACAATCTCGGAAGGCATCCGATTTACCTACGTGAGCCGGCGTAGGGGGATTGATAATTCTATAGCTTAGCCCAGTGAAAAGGTTAAATTAGTAAGGAATTTATTAAAGAAAAGTATGTTTCAATATAATAAAATAAAAGAGTTAATCTGAGAAAGTGTTTGAAGTGTTTGAGTTATTTAAAAGATAAACTACAAGGGCTAGTGGTCATCTCTCGTTCTGAGAATGTACTCCACGGCCGTAACTAGTATACGGTTCACGGCTTAACAGGCGTCTGGATAAATGATAGCAGCGGCACGTCAGCGATATGGACGTGCGGGAGCCGAGGCCAAGGAAGATACCATGAGAAGCCCAGAGAATGGCTTCACGCGGGCAAAAGTACGCCGTATGGTGGAACGCCGAGATCAACGAATGCCGAAGGGCCTGCCTGAAAGCGAGAAGGAGAACTCAAAGAAATCGGAACCGTCCTGATTTCGATGAACTCCTTCAGAGATATAAGGAAGCGAGGAGAAGGCTGAACAAGGCCATCGCTAGAAGTAAATCCGAGCACTTCAAAAGATTGTGCAGAGAAGCAGACTCGGACCCCTGGGATGGAGCCTATAAAATGGTTATGTCAGCGGTCAAGGGCAAACGCTCTCCGCCGATCACCTGCCCCGCGCTGCTCCAGAGCATTGTGTACGTCCTGTTTCCACAGAACGTACGCGCCGCCGAACTACCCACCCTTCAGTTGGACCCAGAAGAGGTACCTGCGGTGACCGCAGATGAGATTCTGGAGGCTGCAAAAAAGGTAGCCATCAATAAGGCCCCTGGCATGGATGGCATACCAAATAAAGCGGCGAAGCTAGCAGCTTCAATAGCGCCAGACAGGTTCGCTGAAGCCGAGCAAGCCTTTAGCGGACCCATCGTCCTACAGACCGATATGCCTCCTTAGTTGCATAGGCAAACTTTTCGAGCGGGTGATCTGTAACAGGATTCTCCCTAGCTTCGAAAGGGTAGGTGGCCTGTCGGACAAGCAATTCGGCTTCAGAAAGGCAAGGACGACTACTGATGCAATCAATATGGTGGTGGGCATAGCAAAAGCCGCCATAGAGAAAAATCATTGCTGCGCACTGATAACCCTCGACGTAAAAAATGCTTTCAACTCAGCGAGGTGGAGCAAAATAGTTGAGGCGTTAATCAAGCTAGGCACACCTAAGTACCTAGGGCGTGTAGTGGCCGACTACCTCCAGGGTAGGTCGCTTCATTGTGATTCGGATGATGGTCCTAAAGTGTTCGGGACAACATGCGGTGTCCCGCAAGGTTCCGTCCTGGGCCCTCTCCTATGGATCGCAATGTACAATGATGTGTTGGGGCTTCGTCTTCCAAAGGAAGCAGTGGCGATCGGGTTTGCAGATGATATCGGGGTAGTTGTCGAAGGAAAACACCCAGATGGCATCGAACTGTATGCGAACGAAGCGATCTGGGAAATAAAAGCGTGGTTAGAACGCGCTGGGTTGAAGCTTGCTGAGCACAAAACTGAAGCAGTGCTGATCAGCAAACGGCGAAAGCCAGTATCCGTGAGGATCAAGGTAGGGGAACAGATCATCCACTCACAGCCCGCTCTAAGGTACCTGGGAGTGATGATCGATCGGAGGCTAAATTTCAAAGCGCACTTGGAGGGCACGGCAGACAAAGCTTCTGCGATTTGTGCAGCACTCGCAAGAATGCTGCCCAATGTTGGGGGCCCTAGACCGAGTCGCCGCCTCCTCGGTCCCCGCCGCCGGGGAGGGTGGTCGGCTCAGTCCTGTTATACGCAGCGCCAGTGTGGGCAGCAGCTAATAGCAGAAAATGGAGGGGTGCATATAGGCTAAGTGCACTTCGCGCTTGCTGCGCGTACAGGACCACGTCCGACGATGCGGCGTGCGTGATAGCTGGGATGATTCCCGTAGACATTCTGGCGAGGGAGGACATGCGTCTCTATGACCCAGAATATGGTAGAGGACAGCCAAGAAGAGTACGGCGGCAGATTGCGCGCTGTGAGTCCCTAAGGGAATGGCAGGGGAAGTGGGATGAGTCTGTTAAGGGTCGTTGGACCCACAGACTTATCCCTAACGTGGAAGTATGGGTTTCGAGGGAGCGTGGGGAAGTAAGTTACGACCTCACGCAGTTCCTGAGCGGACATGGGGGGTATAGGAAATATCTCCACCGCTTCGGGCACGACGATTCACCGTTGTGTCCGGTATGCCCAGCGACGGAAGAAGACGCAGAGCACGTCTTCTTTGCCTGCTCGAGATACGCCGAGGAAAGGGCGGAATTAGAAGAAACGGCCCAGGCGCCACTAACGCCGGAAAACATCGTAGACCACATGATGGGATCCGAGGAGGTGTGGAGGAAAGTGGAAGCAACCCTGAAGGCCATTCACAGAAAGTTAAGGCAAGAAGAAGCCACAAGAAAGAGAGAAAGGCGAAGAAATGCCGCGAGCAGTAGCAACCCCTATGGGTAAAGACCAGAGGGACACCTAAAGGGTCATGGGGGTGACGCCCGCCCGAAGTAATGCCTCGCGGCGGTCCCGGGCGGGGTAAGCGTCACACAACACAGGGGGGTGAGTTTATTCAGTAAAAATCTGAAACGCCGTCTGAGTGCGGACCCTCAGCCGGTCTCTAAGAAGATTCTCACCAGCTCTCGTCAAATACAAACAATTCCAAACAATAAATATAATCCAATCATTGTGCTAAATAGTAGTTTTTCGTGATAATAAAATAAGAATAAAACACCGACAAAAACGTGTTTTTTTAGCATAAAGTGGAAACTACAACCTTCAATTTTATGTGTTCTTTGTGTGCTCCCCATTTCAAATTTCTTCATTGTTTCCAGCAACTTCGAAATTCGTAAAAGTGTTTTTTACCTCCTTTTCCTAAAATATTAAGTTTTTTCGATTTCTTTATCAATTTTTATACTTCGCACTTACGCACTAATTGTGTGTAAGCCTCTATATCATGTTTATATTTCTCCCTAGGTCCTTTTGCTCTTGTTCTTTCTGGCGTTTGCAGTAACAGAATAGGTGGGGCGCTTCTTTAGGCGAACGCCTTACAACGAATTCTTAAGGTCGTATCGTCCGATTTGTCACTTCAAAACCCGAGAAGTCATTGCAGACGAACACCTAGCAGCTTTGGTAGGAAGTCCTAATCCCACTTCCCTGCGAAGTGCTTCTTCTCGAAACTCAAGCAAGTCGCTCTATGTGCATAGATGGTGTCGGGCCAATAACTTGAGTATTATTAGGCCGGCCAAACACTAAACTAAACATAAGTTAGGAGTGAGTTTACACGGCTGCATCAAATTAAATTTAATTATTTAGTTCACTATTTGATGCAGAACTTATTTAATGCAATTGCCTTGTAAACATTTGAATGCATCAAATTGTGAGTAGTTATCCCCAAATTAGGATTTTGTTATAGGAATATGAAGAAGAAATATTTTAAAGAGCTTCAAGAATCAAAATAAAGCAAAGCCAGTGGAGAAAAATCTGAAAATTTCGAAAATTTGCAAGTAAATTAATTCACTTTTTAATCGCCGAACTAAAAGTAACAGCTAATTACATACCGTGTTAACGACACAACTTAATGCAGTGTGCATCAATTTAATTATTCAATTTAATTTTTCAATTTAATCTAAATACACTTTCAGGGACGCCAGCAATTCTTCCTCATTTAAATACTCATTGATCCCACGATCTAAAACTGGGGTGGTCATCAGTCCTAAAGGTATGAAAGTCCTGTATTCCGAACCTAGAGAAAAGTTTTCTATGAATTTGATGGCATTTTTGGCGGTGTTAACCTCAATTTTGCACTTCTTTTGTACCGATTTTGTAATGGAGGCGTGAAGGCAATTAAACTTCTTCCTAAGGAGCGCGGATTTACTTCTCTCACTTCCTCATCTAGCAGGTTTGTTTTTTGAACAATGAATAGAAAAAGGCAACATAGCCGGTAGGTATTTCTTTTACCATCTCAAGAATTGGTGGTCTGTTTGCCGATGTGTCCTCAGGAAGGCCTACCGAACTTGTAGCTTGAGAAGAGTCATATGGGGATGCCTCTGTTTTTTTTTGTGGGAGCTCTATTGTTTTTAGTTAATCAGGAGTGTTTTTTAGTTGGTTCAGTTACTTTGATTCGTGGGTCAGTCCTTTTTCTTTTGTTTTTGACGGGGGTGTGGTATTTTTGCAGATGAGCCTAAGCTCTCGTCATGCTTTTCATCATGCTTTGAATTTGACTTAAGAAACTTCAACGTTTAGTCCGGAGAGTGTAACACAACAGAAGTGAGAGGAGATAATATAGCTTTAGGTATGAGGAAAAATTACAAATTACAAATTTATATCCATAACCTTGTAAGAGCTTAAGGATACAATTTCAAGGATTTATTACAAATGTTTAAAATTGTTAAACTACATCAAAATTTCTATTTTACAATGACATGTATTTGTTTATTCATCAACCTAAACTTAAAACGCGTTTTTGCATACAAAACGAATAGCAGTCGACGGCGCGGTGTGTAAACATGGCGTTGCCCGGAGCGCGGTGCCCGGTGGCCGGCGCGCGCGGTTTATCTTGCAATGAAAAATCGTTATAACTTTGTTGAGAAAAGTGGCACGTGAGTATTTTCAACGGATTATGATGGATAGAGAAAAGTTGTCTATGAATTTGATGGCATTTTTGGCGGTGTTAACCTCAATTTTGCACTTCTTTTGTACCGATTTTGTAATGGAGGCGTGGAGGCGATTAAATTTCTTCCTAAGGAGCGCGGATTTACTTCT
This sequence comes from Thereva unica, assembly GCA_949987705.1. Taxonomy (NCBI): domain Eukaryota; kingdom Metazoa; phylum Arthropoda; class Insecta; order Diptera; family Therevidae; genus Thereva; species Thereva unica. The sequence goes on from OX465284.1 coordinate 61,027,470, forward strand.
CTCACTTCCTCATCTAGCGGGTTTGTTTTTTGAACAATGAATAGAAAAGGGCAACATAGCCGGTAGGTATTTCTTTTACCATCTCAAGAATTGGTGGTCTGTTTGCCGATGTGTCCTCAGGAAGGCCTACCGAACTTGTAGCTTGAGAAGAGTCATATGGGGATGCCTCTGTTTTTTTTTGTGGGAGCTTTATTGTTTTTAGTTAATCAGGAGTGTTTTTTAGTTGGTTCAGTTACTTTGATTCATGGTTCAGTCCTTTTTCTTTTGTTTTTGACGGGGGTGTGGTATTTTTGCTGATGAGCCTAAGCTCTCGTCATGCTTTTCATCATGCTTTGAATTTGACTTAAGAAACTTCAACGTTTAGTCCAGAGAGTGTAACACAACAGAAGTGAGAGGAGATAATATAGCTTTAGGTATGAGGAAAAATTACAAATTACAAATTTATATCCATAACCTTGTAAGAGCTTAAGGATACAATTTCAAGTATTTATTACAAATGTTTAAAATTGTTAAACTACATCAAAATTTCTATTTAACAATGACATGTATTTGTTTATTCATCAACCTAAACTTAAAACGCGCTTTTGCATACAAAACGAATAGCAGTCGACGGCGCGGTGTGCAAACATGGCGTTGCACGGAGCGCGGTGCCCGGTGGCCGGCGCGCGCGGTTTATCTTGCAATGAAAAATCGTTATAACTTTGTTGAGAAAAGTGGCACGTGAGTATTTTCAACGGATTATGATTCTGCATTTAATTTCCTATTGAAACATATTTTTTTTTTTTGAAATTTTACCTAGCAAAGAACACCTTTTTTTTCATTTTACATCTTATTTTTTTTATTAAAAAGTATGAAATATTCACTTTTTTATACTTTTTTCAATTATACCTAAAATTCAATCTTTCATCTAAGCAACTACGTTGTGATGAGCAAAAAATATTAATTCGGCTGGTTACAAAGAATTTTCAAAATAAAAATGCTCTCAAAATTAATTTGTTTATAACTTTGTTAATATTTTTTTTTACATAACCATTTCGTGGCATGAATGTGTGCATAATAACCTACCGATTAAGCATAAATTCATTATAAATTATGAATCTCCTGTTTTTAGTGATACATTTTTTGAGAAATTTTTACTCTAATAGCTTCCAAAGCTTTCAAATAACGTTATATTCACAATTTTTTTACTCGAAAAAAAAAACAAAACTTATGTAGTGGGTGAAAATAGCTAAATAATAGCTATTAGCTAAACTCAAAGTCATTGGTGTTGATTCACTTCTGCAAAACTGGATTGAAAGTTTTATTTTCGGCCCCAGCAAACATGGAGAGTTGGTGCATATAAAGATCAAGTTAGAAAAACTGTTTACTCACACATAGTCCGCTCGCAGGGGGCATCGCGGATAAAACGTGGCTAACGATAGCCAGTAATAGCTCAATTTTTTCGTTCAACATTATTAGTAAGCTTTTTAGAAAGATTAATTTAATTTGATAAATTTTTATTTACCTTTCAGCCATCTTTTCCTTCTTGCAGCTCGCTGTACTTTGGCTTCAAAATCTTGTTTTTCTTGAAGTAGAATTTCATGTAAAGTTGGCCTGTCTGTTTTTTGCATTAGTATATTCTCTTTATCAGCCTGAAAAATCAAGTTTAATTTTGAAGGTAATAAAACCTCTAAAATACCTGTAAATCCACATTTTGAATTTCGTCCAGTGTTTCTTTTTCGGAACTGCTATAATTACATAGTTGTTTTAAGGCATCTACTTCACGCTCTAGCCAAATATACAGTTGGTAACGAAGTTGCCCACCATCAACTTCAAAGCCCGTTGCAAGTGTAGAAAGTTCTTCCATTAAAATTTTTAAACACGCAACAAACTTCAACTGCTGGGCCATAATATCAAGTTTTTCTCGTTGTGAAATCGATTTATTATTATCTTTAATAACTACGCTTTTAGGTTTTTTTTCTTCCTCTATAAGGTCTTCATTATCATCATCTTCATCATCCCACTCAATTTTAAAGCCACCGTCATTTTTAGCACTTACTGGAGCGCCCCAATCTAGATCATCACTTTTTTCAAGATTTGTTTCAAAGCTAAAAGTATTAGCATTAGCATTGCTACCCCAGTCAAGTATTCCAGTATTTATTAATTCATTTTTATCATCTCTGTTTGGAGATGTAATTTCGCTATTTGATGTAGAGTCTATTACTTTAGAAGGAAGCTTGCTTAGAACTTCCAGAGCTAAAGCTGGGCACCCAGCTTTGAAATGTCCATGGGCAGTAGTGAAATATAATTGTCGTTCTAGTGGCGTAATAGCATCTTCAACCTGCAGTTGCTTATCACTCGAAGGAATAGCCGTAGATTCGCCACTGTAGCTAAAACCAGATAATACTACCTGTGCCCGTTTTTGCTCTTGAGCAGTTAATGCAAGATGTTGACGAATTAATAAAGGATGTGTGCGTAAGTATATGTAAAAATTAAAAACATTTGGGTTTGTAGTGTGACTGGTATCAGACTTCATTATAATATCTTCATCGCGAGTGGCTGGATGGTTATGACCAACGTTATTTAGAAGTAATGTATTTAAACTTCCAGAATAATTTTTAAGTATCCACAAGGCCATTGATCTTAAAAATGGATCTGGATGTGCTTTACTAATATCTTGATTAGCTCCATTCTCATCGCACCCCAGAATTTCCTCATACAAAAGTTTTCTATACATAAAAGGCGTAAGATCATGCTCACCTTCATAAAGTCTTGAAATAATTAACGCTAATTGGAAGTCATCTAGTTTATTTAAACAAACTTCAATTGCATCGTTTAAAGAATTTGCTAATAAGAAGAAAGCTACAGCATGTTCAAATCGTTGTTTCCCAAGAAGCACAAATGCATTTTTCAGTGCGGCTTTTCGCCATCGATCTTCGTTAAAGTTATTGGTAAAAAAGGCTGTCATTTTTTCGTCACGCTGTGACCTAAACAATCCCCATACAATCGATTTCTTCTTCATAGCTAAATAATAAATTGCAGCATCAAGAGGATTTTGATTTGCTTGATAAGCTGCTTTAGCTAATTTTTCAATACACTGCTTTAGCAAAGTATTATTTCGAAGCCACCAGCCAACACCCAATTCTCGCAAAGTAGACCATTTAATTTGTCCTTTATTATAGGATGGTATAAGATTAAGCAGCTCTTCTTCACTTTCAGAGTGAAAGGCCCACACAATATTAGACGTAGCAACTCCTTGTTTTTGAAATAGGTTTCTTTGTGTTAAGGGCAAACAACGTAATAAGTAACTATAATGCTTCATTGCAAGTAAGAATCTTAGCCCACAATCATCCAATGAATCTGTAGAAATATTTTCCGACTCTGGAATTCCAGTTAGATTTTCTTTGGCAATTGCTGTTCGTGCAGCATCAATAGCAAAACGTTCAGAGAAGTCAGTGTTACATGTAGCAACTGTATCTGCTAAAGCTAGCAAATGCATTTGATCCAGTGAAGATAGTCCAGGCAAATGCGTGTGGGTTAATAGTCTAGATAAAAGTTGTCCTTGTCGCGGTCCAAAATGAGAAATGCTTTGGCGTTCAGGTATCGAGGGTCTTCTATCAACACGTCTTGCGTCCGACTCATTATCGAGTAAATCATCCAGGGAGTCTTCTGTGCTCATATTTGAATCAAATAGCTCGTTATAATCCTGGAAATGAAGTTTTCATTATAATTTAATTTTTATTGAGTATTTTGTGGGTTATTTACATGGTGATGACATATTCTAAAAAAGATTTAATTAAGCAAATAAATAAATAAAGCAATAAATTTGATTAAAAAAAAGACACTAAAGATTTGGTTGTTGCGATTTTCGGGCCTGGATCGCTTTCAATAAAAACACTAATAGTCGAGTAAGGCATCCTCTGCCCGGTACATAAAAAAGGAGATATCACAGTGTGCATTATTTTAGCGGTATAACCTTGTAGAGTACCGTGTATGAGATATTCTCCGCTATCCTACAAAACAGAATGGCCCCATTCGCCAGAAACATCATAGGCCAACACCTGTGTGGCTTCAGCCCAAGAAAATCAACGACTGATCAGATTTTAACTTTGAGGCAGACTATGGAAAAATGTCTAGAGTTTCAAAACTCAATTCAACTCAAATTCTTTAATTTAAAGCCGCCTATGATAGCATAGCCAGAGTAGAACTCTACAAAGCCATGAGAGAATTCGCCATCCCCAACTGACAAGACTATGTAGGTTGACCATGACCAATGTGATAAGCCAAGTAAAGTAAAGGGCTGTTTCATGCAGCGCAAAATGTTAGCCACCCCACACCATTGACAGTTCGAAGTGATTCAAATCGCTGGAGGTGTTTTTGCAAGTTGAGCAACATTTGATGTGTTGAAATATGTAAACTCGTTGACCATTCTGAATGCACCGCCACATGTACAATAGTGGTATGACGTTCATGAATGGGAATGGAGTATACGCCAAATAGCCTCATTGCAGCTCACATATCAGGATATCATTAAAAAGCCGTTCTATATAAAATGTATGAGAAAATGAATTTTCTTCATAAATTTTATGTTCGTGTATTTTCCCAGGTTTTAATAGTTATACTGCTATTCGGGGCGGAGACAAATCCAACAAATCAAAAATCACAAAAATCGGTCCAGCTGAATTATATATATAGATAGTTATTAAATGCTTTACATTATATGAAAATTTAATTAAAAAATTGTTTAACAATTATAAATGTTTTTTGAAGTAAAAACTTCTTTAGGCACGATGGTCACTTTTTGCCTGGGGTAAAAACTAAAAACTCGAGTCACGCGTGTTACGTCACTGACTCCACTCTAGTACAATTCCGGACACAATTGTTGCTGCATCATCCAGTCCAGAAAACAGTTCTACTCAGAAGATCACAGCGACTGTCACGATCTGAAGATCGTGGCTATTTTAAGTTTATATAACAGTTTGTTATTGTTCCAGTTCAATAAAGTTCATCTTACCAAATCTTTTGATTTATAATTGTTCTAAAGAACCTAATTACATTTCTGGCGCAGTCGTATAGGATACCACATCTTAAGAAGGTGGAAATAAAGATCAAAAGATTTTTTTTTGCTAAGTGTTGCAGTGAAGAAAAAACTCGAAGGCCAACTGTTATGTAAAACAACTACGAAAGCTTCATTCCCTAAATTTTGTATTTCGGCAAACTAAAACAAAGGTGATATAATATTCACACAATTTAAGACGTTTTTGGGAAAAAAGTATATTTGACTCTGCAAATAAACAAAAATTATCATTTTTTTATCAGAAGAAACTATTCATTACTTATTCATTCCAGTGCAGTGTAAAACTGCTTTCAACGGGAATATTGGATTTGCAACAAAAAAAAATCTCTGTATTGTTGTAGTACTCCGAAGTGTTTTCATTGTTCTAATACAGACGTAAATTTCCTCAAATATGGCTAATCCAATAAATATCGGCGATGCACCCACTTTAAGCGTCAACGATTTAATAAAAGACTCTCAACGTATAAAAGAGTTTAATGGAGACGACAGTTATGCCTTAACGTCATTTTTTGCGGGAAGTGGATACAATTGTACCTTTCCTAAATCAGAATCCCGCTGTTAAACAATATGTGTTTCAGCGAATAATTATTAATAAAATCCAAGGAGCCGCATTGGATGTCATTCGGACTCTTGGACCTGATGCAACATGGGAATCCATGAAAGAAGAGCTAATTAATAATTTTGGAGTAAAAGAAAGCTACCATCAGTTGTACCATCAAGCCTTGGCGACAAAAAATTATAATGTGATTATTTCCTTTCTCTTAAAACTATACTATCAAAACTCAATGAAAAATACGATGATAGTGAAAAACCAGTCCAATTTAGCCCTAGTGTTAACGAAAGTATTATATTAAAAACATTTATAGATAACTTAGAGCCGAATCTCGCAACGGTAATAATTAATAAAAACATAAAAAAATTGAGAGAAGCCTATAATATTTTAGAAACCTCCTCGCTATTAAGAAATAAAACGAAGTCCAATTCATATTTTAATGGTCGACATTTCAATTGCAATAAAAATTTAAATAAAAACTATAGTGGTAGTATATACTATAGGAGTATGCAAAACCCAAATTCAACTAAGTTCTCCAAATTTAATAATCAACCTAATCAGTCTAAGCATTGGCAAAGTTTTAATTGCAGCAACTAAAATTATCAACCTGTCCTAATAAACAAAATTATCAAAATTATAGTGACCAGTTTAAACGAAACCAAACTATGCAAATTGAGGTAGATCATGTTCAATCCGAAACAAATTTTCGGGCAACACCTCGCAAATTTACCTACCGATAGTATGTCTTACCATCGCTAACGACAAATTAAAATGCCTTATAGATACAGGCTCTACAACTTCTCTTTTAGACGGAACTAAACTTCAGCAATATGATAGAAAATGTTTAAGTAACCCCTTAGTATTCAATACGATATTTGACAGAGGCGTTATAACTAAAGAAATTTTAACGAATCTTCCTAAAGAATTTAATAAAGACGCTAATATGATTTGCAAATTAACAAAATTCTCTAATAAATGCTATGATGCCATAATAGGTCAAAATCTTCTTAAACCTCTAGGAGCAATAGTTGATAACATTAAAGATGTAGTGACTATAAATGGTAATGATATATAAAGATTTTTGGAAAATACCGATATGAAGAGGAAGAAATTCATCAACTTGAATATTCACAATTAGATGAAAATAGAAAAAAAATTTTATTAAGAGGTCTTAACTCTGAAGAAAAGACACACTTAGAAAAATTACTTACAATAAACGATAACCTATTTTTTAAAGAAGGTGATAGGTTAACTAGTACCAATGAAATAAAGCACAATTTTGTCACAACAACAGTTTTCACTCAACTATTAAAGAAAAGCCAATAAAAGACCAAGAAGGAAAATATTCATAATATTTGTAAAGAAAAAAATCGATATATAAATAAAAGAAATCTGAATAGAGAAGATTATGTCGAAAGTCGACCGGAGGGCTTCATTAAAAACTACAAAAGTGTTAGACATAAACAAGAACCAAAATTTATAAAACATAAATTAGAAAATATTCACACTAACAATATTAAACGTGAAAGTAAATTTTTAGGCGAATTCAACCACAAAGGTAATCTCACCATGGATTCCACCACCGGCAATGAGTATAATCAAAATGATAATTAAGATGTTTACTAGGAAACTAGCGATGTTAATTGAACCAGAAAAGAAAATGAACAAAGATAAAATTAGTGTATTAAATGATGAAATACTACGATTGAAAAACAGTAATTTGTGATTAAACAGAAAAAGGAGTATTTAACTTTATTCCCGACGGCAGGGAAGATATTGAAAAACAATTTGCAGTAATCATCTCTGAAAACCGTAATTTGGAACTATGAAACATAAACGGAGTTGTTATTACTTATTCTTCGGAATGGAAGAATCCAATGATTGCCAAATCAACACAGCAGGAAGCTTTTTTTTAACAAAACTTTAAAAGATTCGACATCTTTTCAGATATGGAAGGTTGTGCAGAGTCATCATTAGGGAAATATAATAAGACGAAATCCAGACAAATTCTATATAGCGTTAATGCTAGAACAGGAAGAAGTAAGGCTGTTGATGCTTTCTGATCATTTAAAGCTCATACATGCTGAAACAAACGAAGACGTTACGACGTTTCTATGATTAAAAAAAATGTCTACTATATGTTATTGTGTACCAAAAAAAAAAAAATATTTTTCTTTGTATATTCAAAGGAAGAATAGCTTAACATAATATTAATAAATAGAAAAGTTGTACTAAAAATGAAATTTTTATTATGATGAAGAAAATATTTTATAATGTTTTGAAAGGTGTAAAGAATTTAAAAATATGTATGTACTTCTTTCTTCGAAGAGCAAATTTACTAAAGTATCAAAATTAATATGTTTACGAAAAGTTACTGTTCTATAAAATATATGTATAAATTTAAGTAATACTCATAATAGCAGAAATAGTATGTTGAGTTGAAATTATTTTGTATTATTCTACGAATCTTCAATTAAAATAGATAATTCCATTGTTCCATATAGCGATCTTAACTTTATATACAAATGTAAGAAAAATTAGAAATTTAAATTAATTTAAATAATAATGTGAAAACTCAGGAGAGTCTTCAATTTTGTGTGGGAGGTGTTACGTCACTGACTCCACTCTAGTACAATTCCGGACACAATTGTTGCTGCATCATCCAGTCCAGAAAACAGTTCTACTCAGAAGATCACAGCGACTGTCACGATCTGAAGATCGTGGCTATTTTAAGTTTATATAACAGTTTGTTATTGTTCCAGTTCAATAAAAAGTTCATCTTACCAAATCTTTTGATTTATAATTGTTCTAAAGAACCTAATAACATTTCTCGCGCACCCATTTCTGGGCACTTGTAGCCTGGCTAGAGCATGGCAATTTTTGGTCGAGCTCCAGCAACAGACATCAGCGTATAATTCTACGGAGCGCGAAGCAAAAAAGCTACGAGGTTTATGTTGTGCTTATAAACGCTGACTGGGAGCGAGATGACAGGAGCATGACTTTTATAGCTGTGTTTATTGAGACCGAAAAAAATGCAGAGCAGCTCGAGGTAGCTCACAGTAGAGCAGATGTCAAAAAAAAATTTGTTGTCTGTAAAGAGGGTTTACGGACGATAGTTTAACGTGACAACGTCATGAGAAAACATTGATGAAATGATTGCATACTTTTATGAATAAAATTGAATCATTTATATTTAATTATCACTATTTTGTATGGATACAAAAAGGAGTGAAAGGAAATATTCATTTTGATCGATAAATTAGCTTTTATTTGCACTAATGAATTCAAATATGTTTATTACTTTAATGAAGAGATTATTTACAAGTAACAATGTGTAGTAACAAATTCATTTACAGCTTTTATACATGTCTGATATTTAACTTCTTGCAATCTGTGTTATTCTGTTAAGGATAGGTCGATGATAGGAAAAGTTTGAAATGAATGGGAGTGTTTCAAGTGCCTTGAAAAAGTCAAATCGAGGGTTGTTCCTCTCAGTGTTGTTGACTTAGTAACATCTGATGTGCATTCGAGATTGTACATATCCTTCATGAATTTGAGGAATGTATCATCATTTTTCACGTTTGTGTTGAAGTCGCCACAAAGAAGAATTAGTGCATTGGTATCAACTTGCATGATCGGATGCACATACTGCCTGTTATGCACGTACGGAAAGAGTGCTTGGTGCAGCAATACACTAATGTTTGAGACACTTGCTCCAGGATGAATATACACTGCGCCAAGTACAATTTTAAACGTTGTATCAGCAGTGAAGTATGTAATTTCAGCCAAGCAGACCTCGCCTGTGTTTCTAATGAGACGAGTTAAGTCCGACAATTCAACGTGGAGAACTTTGGCCGTGGATGTTGATGTTAATTTTCGATAGATTGCCACTCCACCAGCTGCGTTTGTATCAGAATCCGATCGATTATTCTGCCTGGTTATACATTCATAATTGAGCCGTTTATTTTGAAAGTGGCATAAGTCACTTTTTTTTAAAATTCGTTTGTATCAAAATGAAAAGATACCGTTCAATTGTATTTAGTTTTGCCATTAACTCGATTTTTTTGAAAAAGTGACTTATGCCACTTTTAAAATAAACGGCTCAATTATTGATTGGAATTTCAGTCAATACCAAATAATCCGATCTTGGTATCACGGGATCCGTTTCAATATCGGCGAAGTGCGCAGACAAACTCTGAACATTAAGGTTTGTCACTACAGTTTGCCCAACGTTGTTACCGTCATCACAAAATTTCACTGCTTTCGAAGTGATTGTTTGAAAGGCGTGTCCACGGAGTCGAATGTATTCGTTACGGACATCTCGCGTAGTCTGTGAGTCGTTCCCATCCCGTCCGTGTTAGAAGATAAAAGGCGCATCTTTTTCCGTGATGATGTGCAAGCCGTCTATATTCGTTACCCGACTCAGCGCCACGTACACCAACTGTTGTGGTTGCTCCGAGGAGTATTTATAAACAATAACAGTAAACGTCCCACCTTGCGACTTGTGAATGGTAATAGCAGGAACGCGAGGAAATTGTTTTCGTTTGCATTTCACAGTTTTCGTCAGTGTAATGTTCACTATTTTCTTATACACCGGCACCCAGTTAGGAGACAGAGTGTTTGGCTTGCTTTGCTTATTGTTGACAATTTGACAAATTTAATCTAATTAAATATTGACAATTTTAATCAAATTTTTAAGATTACTACAATCAAATTTTTAAAATTACTACGGGACATAACGGGACAATGAGTCATCATTTTTCGTGCATGCAGCCGGCGTTCATCGTTTTAATAGACGTTGTCACGTCAAAAATAATGCAAGTTGGCACAATTCAGAACAAGAAATCTCATGAAATACTTTTTAGGCAAGATTTCTCAAAGTGCGTTGTCAGAACTTCAACCTGACAGTTTTTAAAGTGAAATTTATTTAAACTTGATAAATACTCTACTAAATTAAAAAATTGAAAAATACTTATCAAGTCAGTTGATGGAAGCGTTAGATGATTCCTCTAATTCAGATATTCAATTAACGGATGTCGGTATTGTGACAGTTGACAAACATCTGATTGCTTGCCTGAAGTTGCTCTACCAAAAACGGTAGAGCAGAAAACCGTGCTCGAGCTCAACTGAGAGCAAGCTCATGAAACATAAATCAGAGAAACTTCAGGCAAGTAAAGAGCAACCAAATTGCTCATGAAACACCTTTTCGTGATATATCTCAAGCTAGCTGAACCTAGAGCAGCTCAATAAACAAAGCTTATATTTTATCGAAGGAAAACTTGTAAAGAATAAGCTGGGAGTTTTATTTTGCTACAATAGTTATTTTTCCTTACTTATAGACATTAAATTTGTTGTTGTTGTTGTTGTTTTTGGCTAGTTGTAAACTAGCGTGGCACTGGGTGCCTTTAATGGTCCTGGCCTTTCAGCCATATAACCAAGAAACTACGTTTATGAAATTAATTAATTTAACTTTCGATAATACAAGGCTGAATGACACGTCCTGGTTTAAGCCAGAAAAACGTGGCAGGTGTCTCTGATAGTAGATGTGAGAAAAGTCACATCTGGTCGACCAAGCTGGACTGATGAATAAAGCTGTCAACTTAAGTGACGTCCGGTAATGTAGAATTCAAACTCCGCAAGGAAGGTCCAATCAAAATCTTGATGTAAGATCAGTCTGTCAAATGTCCATGAGAGCATGTTGGTAAGACCTGGCATAAGCCCCTGTACAGCATCATGTCCACCCTCACGTGCTACAGAAGGTTGCTGGACCACCAGTTGACTCGTAGTAGAACTTCCAAATACCAACTTGTCAAACTATGATCGCTGAATGTGTGTTGCCCCAGCTGCTGTGGTTAAGTTGCGTTCCCTCAACTAGCCACGAGTTATCGGTATCCATATGCAAGACCTCTCTCCTTTGATCATAATTTACCAATTTAAGATACCGATTACTCAAGCGATGTAACACTGAATGCACACAAATTCAGTACTTTAAAATCTCCAGGTGTGGTGATGTTCTTCCATCATGCATAAAGGGCATGAGGCACGCAAATTCCTCCCTTCAAAAACCCGCGCACCAGATGCTCGAATTGAAATAGTCATTAAATATAGAGACACTGATCTTGAAATTATATAGATAAAAAACAATGCTCGAGGTAGGTCCTAATTTAGAAATATGCACAGATTACTGATACATAGATCATGTGAGTGCAGTCGTCCATTTTATCCATTGTTGAGAAACTATAACGGTTAATATGCTTCACCCTGAATTATAGCGGATTGCTGTTTGAAACCATGCTGCTTTATATATTCTTAAAAATCTCTTTGATCGATGTATTAAAGTTCAAGGAATTATCATGAATTTTCATTATTAGTCACATGTTTAAAAGAAAAACTAGTATTAATAGATTTGATCAGTTATAGGGTTGTGTCCAGTTTAGGTCAGGTCGCTCCGGTGGTTTGAAAATCTGAATAATTGATGGTTGAGACGCTTCCATGTGTATATATCCATGCTGAAGAAATAATGGTCCCTTGTAGATGCCATGCACGTTGAGATTATCTTAAGAAATCTCGATAATCCCAGAGTCTGATACGTTGATTCTTATCAATACAGTTCCTTTGATTAGTAATTAACAGCACTCTGATAATTTTAAATAACTCATGAGATGTTGAAATTGAAAAAATAAAAACACATTTCGTTCATGGTTTGACCATAAGAGAATTCACTAGATTTAGAAAAACTAATTTTAGTTTTATAAAAAGTCACGTAATGCTATTCGAGAAAACGAAAATAAAACATAGATTCTTTTAATGATACTAAAAAAACACTTAATCGAAAACCACGATGGTTTTCATTTAAACTAAGATTAACAGTAAAATTCGAAACTGTTATTATATCACTGAGCTTAGCAGATGGGGGCCAGTCGCAAGAAGATGCGACCGGCCCGGTCAGGAGCGAAAACCGAACTGTAGACATTAAATTTAACTTTGGGTTTATGTTAGTGTTTGTTGTCATTTAAAATTTGTGCTGTCATCGGAGCTGTCATCTCAAACCAGAAGTTCGCATCGGGAGTTTTACTTCGGATTGAAGATTCAGGAGTGAGCTTATAAAAGTGTTATATGTCCCAAGACTAAGTATTACTAAGGGCCGGTTTCACAGTGAGAACTTAAGTATAAAAATTAACTTAAGTTACACTTACGTATAGATGGCGGTTTCACAGTTGCCACTTAAAATTTACTTAAGTGTAACTTAAGTGGGAGTTTCCCTAGACTTAAGTTTTTCTTTAATCGGAATGCGTAGAAAATTCAAACGTCAGTTGATTCCAGTACATTTCAAGGAAAACGCGATTAAAAGGAAATTTTACATGTAAAGTTCGGCTATTGTAAGTTCATAATTTACAATATTGAAGTGCCGCCGTAAAAACAAATATAATAGTAAGAAGAAAAAGTTGCACTGTGAAATCGAATTTGAAAAAATTTACTTAAGTTTAGGGAAAACTTAAGTATGACTGTGAAACCGACCCTAAGTATTATGTACTTTATACTAATTCTATAAACTTGTATTATGTACTATATATTATGTATGTTGTATCATGTATTATTACGTTATTGTTTTTCTTATTTTATTGCAACAGCATGTAACAACAAAATAAACTTAAATGGAATATTCATAAAGATAATTTATTAACCCTTATTCTCTTGCAATATTAAGATTGATTTGGGAATATAGACTGGCCATAAAAGTTTTCACTTTCAACGTGTGGTCCTATGCACACCAATTTTTTAATATATTTTCCATTAAAATATGATATATAAAATAGATATTCATTCAAGCTCTATCCATGACGTGACCAAAAATAAGAAGGACTGGCAGTGCAAAGCGTGATTCCTAAGCTTAGATCTGCAAGAAAAGAGAATGGTTATCATCTCGAGCGCTCGAAATTATTTAGAACTCTGTCCTCGTTCACTATCACTATGCCTGCGAAAATTCTCAACATTGTGACGCATTAATCAGTTCTTCTTCTTCTTTAATGAGTGAAGGGTCGAAAATTACCGTGGCCACTAACTTAACCAATTCTACTGCACCCCTATGCCTCTTAGTGTCAGTGTCCTGACGTCAAGTCAACAAATGTAGCCAAGAACCGTCGTGACATCAAAAGCCAACAACTTTCCTGACATCCTTTCTATCGCGCCTCAACAATATGCGTGAAGAGACGGAAAACAAGTGTCCTGAAAACAATGTCTTAGGTGCATGCATAGAGTAGACCAGATCCAATGGACATTGCATTGTAGAGACTCAGCGGGAAATGGAGCGCTATAATAGCCATGTTTGAGCACTACTTAAAAAGCGTGCAGGGCTAGTTACGTTCCCACATTAAATGCATCATCAACATAATTCTTTGTACATTTCCATTAAATTCTTTTCCTCAATTTCCATAGAAATTGTATCCGATCGAAATTCCTCTTTTTTATAAATCTAATTAATCAGCACTAGATATAGTCCAGTAAATAGGTACTTTTTCTTTGCAAAAAATACCGCACGCGATTTTTTTTACCAAATGTTTTTACATATTTTTATGAGCTTAAATTCAAAATGGCGTCATCCCCACCCTTATGCTTCACTTACAATGAAGGGAAACGCGTTTAATTCTATATCTCAGAAACTGTGCGTTTTACGACAAAAATGTATATAATCTTTTTTGTAGATAAATAAGTGATTTAACTTTTTTGTTCAGAACTTTTTTTTGTAAAGTCAACATGTTCGGAGTTATAGTGCTTCAAACTTTATACATTACTTTCTTTGCACTATATTTCGTTAACGGTTAGCCCGCCATAAAAAGGTCCTTCCTATGACTTATAGAACACACGATTATCTATAATTTTTGCTTTTATCATTTTTAGATAGGGCTAATATTTCACGAGTTATAGCGCTTTAAATGTCGGAAAATGTAAATTCAACAAAAAAAAATTTCCTAACATCTTTTTCTTTCCCCGTTTCATATCAAAACTGATTATATCGAGTGTTGAGTTCATCATTGCGCACATTTGCTGCCTTTACGAAGGCATTTTTTTCGACCTATTTACTGGACTAATAGATTTTTCCGTAAAACACAAATGCATTATGTAACTCTGCTTAATGTATTTTTAGAATTGAAATATTGATTTGCATTTTGTACTGACTTTGGGCTATGCTTAAACGCAACCACCTATAAACGCGAATTTCACTTAACGCGAGTTTTTGCGGAACGTATCCTTCGCGTAAAAAGGGCAATTACTGTACTTAGTTATATTAGATTTTGAAATGTGACGAAACAAAATTTAGGACCCCTCCCAATGTCTACGAAAGCGATCAATGTCCAGCTACTGCCATCGCAAACAGAAGACACACACTTCTTGTCACACAATGTCACACTTCGTCGACTCTCTCCCTTCCCTTTAACGTATGACGTAATTTATGGATGGCCCCCCCCCCCCCCCAATTGTTAATATAATTTTTGCCTTTAATATATTTTAATATGCTTTTGTAGAACACTTAAGCCTCGGCCGCGATACGAGTGGCGAGCGGCATAACTGAAGTGCCGTTATACTGCCGCTCACCGCTCATCCGAGGCATTAAATTTTTTGGTGCCGCTCGCCGCTCTGTTATTATTCTGTTGTAGCAATGGAAAAAAGTGTAAAAAAAGATTGTAAAAGATGGCTTATCTTGCCCAGAATGTAATTAAAGGTTTCAATTGACATTCTGGTGTATTCGAAAAAACGAATTTTATCTTTTCTTTTTTTTTTCCTGTGTGAGGTATTAGGTCCAAAGGTACTGCGGCCATTTAGTTGGCCTATTGTACTACAACCCCTACACCTCATATTTGTAGGCCAGACCGCCTGAACAAGTTCAGCAATCTGCCTAGTGGTTTGTCGCTTAGACTTGAGTGTTCGAGCAGGGACTTCTCGAACAAAGAGACCCTGCTCCTCGCTATTGCAGGGCACTCACAGAGAACATGGAGGGCAGACTCATCCTCTTCTAGGCAATCTTTTCTTAACCCGAGAAACAGCTGGTGATATTCACCAAACCTTCTTCGCTTGTTAATGGGATGAACTATATTTCCTATTATAAATTAATTTATTGAGAATACGACTTTTCAGCAAAGTATTATCACTTAAAGTATGAAGCATATCTTCCGGAGATTCCATTTCTACTACTGAATAAGTCGAATCGCAGCTCGTATCCTGGCCACCACCGCTCTGCCGCTCGCCGCTGGCCGCTCGTATCGTGGCCCAGGATTTACAGTTATACTTTCAAGGCGTTAACTCGTGCCCTAAGTAAAATTATTAATTCGAATTTATTAAAGTTTAATAATCAAGATTGGAGTGATCCAACACGTAACTCGCTCCCGTTCAAATACCAGCTCCATATACTTTTTAACACTGCATGTCATTGCAGGGGAGTATATGTTTTTATGCTCCTCAAAATCGTTCTAGGCCATTCATACACGAGGGATCATGGTTCTGCAACCAAAAGCTTTGCTGCAAGTTTTCTGAAAATACACGGAGCAATAGCAAAGGGAGCAGCTTTTGTGTTGCTACGCAATGATTGTTTGTATTAGTGAGATGTCAAATATTTTTACTCTGGTTGGGAGTTTATTTAAATCAGTCATTTAACTTAATTAATAATTAGATATCATAATAGATATAATTAATGCGTTGGTGATTTCAGCTGCAGCGGCAGCATGTTTTTTCACTTTTAATTTTTGGCTGTTTGAAAGTTTATTATTTTTAACTCCATGGCAACCAAGCGGGAAATTAGGTTATGCTTCCGGTAGAAAGGTATAGGGTAAGCCTTCCTTGAAAGTAATCTGTAATGCAAAAGTAAGCAGTAGGCAATAAACTTGCCGTCTGCTTCTTAAGAAAGGCAAGGGTATGCTGAAACTAAGTAATTGCCCTCTGCTTGTAACTATGTATGTATTACCAAATTAGGATGTTTATTTATTCCACAACAAAGCGTGAAAATTCTAGATAATGAAAGAGCATAAAAGATTTGCTGCTATGTAAAGCATTGGCGAGAAAGAGTTGATGATATATTTATGCCGGCTTACCAGTAATGTAGAGGGAAGCAAAGTCAGTGCATATTTTTGCCTTACCAGTAATGCAGTGGTAAGATAAATAGTTGGCTTATGTACCTTACCTCCCTAGGACATCAATGTAAAAGAAGAAATGAAGTGGGTTTCCTAAAGTAATGCTTCCACGGATTACCAGGATTACTTACAGAACGCAAGTTGAAGCCTTATTTTTCCCGCTGGGAACGTATTAATTCTTATTTGTGTGAGTGCGTGCTTTTCGTGTTCGCAGGTCAAAAGCAGGAGTACAAAAGTCCCCACCGAAGCACGAAACTCTCCACTTATTTCATCTCCGCACGCCGCCCTTGCCCAAAAAAAGCTTTTGATCCGGAACCGGTCCCTCGTGTATGAATGGCCTGTGGATGGTCCTAGTAGTTCATTCAAAACGGGGGGGGGGGGGGTGTTCCAAAATAACACCGTTAAGAAAATCGAACCATAAAGGATTTTGGGGTCTCTGATCACGAAAATCGGGGCCCGCGGTCGTAAAACATGGGCGTCACCCTTAAAATGCAAAAACACCCCTTTTCAGGGGGTTTTCGCGAATATTTGAATAATAATGAAAACTAATGCGATGAAATACACTTTTTTTAATATTTATTTGCGAGGGTGGTTGATTTGTATTAAATCAAGGCTATAGGAGCATTATAAAAAAAGCTTATCGAAAAGCTTTTATTTTGCTCATCTTTTGCAATTGCCTTTTGCCGTCTAAGCCTGGGGCCAGTTCGTGTATGTCGAAAACGAAAAATTTTTCTCATCTCGGGTTCGCGTAGGGCGAAAAATTGAAATTTTTCTTCTGAAGCCGACGAAAGGCACTCGAAAGGTCTTGAGATAGCATTGTTTTTGCCTTATTATGATTAATAATTTTCAAATAATAAATAGTTGTATATTTTTACAGCAGTTGTAACATTTTTCGTGTTTCAATATTGTGGTTTCTATCGAGGACACGAACAAATTTCTTTCGCCATATGCGAACGCTAAAATTTTCGTCGACAAAATTTTTCGACTTCAAATTTTTTCCGTATGATTATCATTGTTCGCCATACACGAACCGGACCCTGAGATTGGCTAACCAAAGCAGTCCCCCAATTAAATTCTAACCACTTCCAATGCTGGGGCCGGTTCATGTATGTCGAAAAAGAAAATTTTTTTTCGTCTCGGGTTCACGTAGGTCGAAACATTTATTTTTTTCGTCTGAAGCCGATGAAAAGCACTCGAAAGGCCTTCGGTTATCGAGTTTTTGCATTATTATGATTAATAATTTTCAAATATTAAATTGTTGTATATTTTTACAGCATGCATGCATTTTACATGTTACAACAAACATTTTTCGTGTTTCAATATTGTGGAATTTTTTTTCGACCTATGCGAACGCTAAAATTCTCGTCGACAAAATTTTTCGACTTCAATTTTTTTTCGTGCGATTATCGTCGTTCGCCATACACGAACCGACCCCTGATTGTCTCCCGTATCGAACGAGAGCCGGGGTTTTGAATATGCTAGTGTCACATTTTATGATCACGAAGATAATTGCCCGTTTTCTTTTTTTCTATAAAATTTATGAAAACTCCCGTAAAGCTCCCTTGAGAGTGCTCGAAATAACCTCCCTTATGCATCGCTCCCAATTTTTCCCACTGGGGATCGGTAAACGACAGCATAAACTACAACTACTATACATCAATGGATAGAACTTGAAAATCCTCACGAAACATGTGTTCAAAAACCTTACTATGGTTAACCAGGGGTCTGTTCAAGATTTCTGCTATAGCAGCTTTTAGCAGCTATTAGCTTTGTTCCAGTACTTTTCCTGCAAAAACTTGTTGGGCAAAAACATACTCAATGGTGGGGATAATTTTGTCAAAAATTCAGAAAGTAAAGAAACACTTTTTGGGCAATTTCCTGCAAATCAAGAAAAAGATAACATAAATGTCGATTGTCTATGTGTATGCCGCTTGTTAAGATACCCACATACATACAAAAAATTGTCAGCTGACAACTTGCAAGAAATCGCAGGACCGAAAACCTCCGGCTAATTCCTACATGAGGGGAACTGAAAATTTCCCCGCTTTTTCTTGCATGAGAATGTAAAGAAACACAAATTGGGAAAAATGTTGTCCCGCGGGATCCCACAGTCGAGTTCTGGAACAAAGCTATTGTTCAAAACAGCAAAAAAGCTGCTAACGAAGCTGCTATTTTTGTGTTCAAGATTCGAGAAAAGCTGCTAATGTAGCTGCTTTTTATTGCTCGCAGTTTCGACTGCAAGCAAGAAAGCAGCTACGTAAATCATAGGGCGCTTTCAGTAATGCAGGATGCGTGCGCAAATGACTTATTCAGCAATTGAAAGTGTGAAGCTTTCAATGACTGAATAAGTCAATTGCGCACGCATCCTGCATTACTGAAAGCGCCCATACATGTGTGTGTAAATGTCATTGGTCGTTTTGCCAAAATGACTGACTCGAGTGAGGTTTTGTTTACAGTAATACATATTAAATAATAAATTTAGGGATTGCAACTGCACGGCCAGGCTTTTTTCTAATTGTAGGGAGAGGAATAAGTTGACTGCAAGAAATACTCATACACATACATTAACACAAAGCTATGCTAGCAGTTTTTTTGCGTTCAAGATATTAGCAGCTTTTTCTTGCATGGCTGTAATTTGACAGTTAAAAATTCTGCTAGTCAATAGGCCCCCATCCACGGTCAAACAAATCGTCAAATTCCTGGCCAACATCGAAAAAATTGCAAGTGTGCGTGTATAAAATACAAGTTTTCGAAGTTGGCCGCTGTTTGAAGAAAATATTCGTCTGGTTTAATATTTCCTTCAAACAGCTTAAATGTGTGTGTGAGTTTTGCCTGTGTGCCATGTAAAGTTCGCTTTGTTTACAGTAGATTATATGAAATGTCGCTCGGGATGTTTGAAGAAAGTTTTCCTCGTTGATGGCCAAAAATGTCAAAGCATAAATGTGTGCGCTGTTTGTCGAAAATTGGTTTGACGATTTGTTTGACCGTGGATGGGGGCCTAATGAAGGTACTTTTCGAAAATGTCAACAATTTGCAAGCACATCAAAAATTTAAAAGTCCCGCGACAATCAAAAGATTGCCATGACAATTTATATGCCGAAATCATTTGCAGTTGCTTTGAAGAGACTGCTTTGTTGCACAGATTATAATCAAATTTTTGATTTATCAAAGGTTTTCGAACACTTGACGCAATCGTCAAAATTTTCTTAGGCCCTTTGCCAAAATACCATTTCGAATTTTTCTCATTTCCCAGGGCACTTCGATATTCCAAAGTGTGCCAAAATACCAATTCACACATTTCAATGACAGTTAAAATATTTTAAGTATAAATGGCCGAAGAAACGAACATTTGCTGAAAAATTTTTATAATTTTATTATGTTAGATTAGATTGTTGGGTTGGTTATACTTTTTTGACGTGACAACGTCTATTAAAACGATGAACGCCGGCTGCATGCACGAAAAATGATGACTCATTGTCCCGTTATGTCCCGTTATGTCCCGTTATCTCCCGAAGTAATTTTAAAAATTTGATCATAGTAATCTTAAAAATTTGATTAAAATTGTCAATATTAATTAGATTAAATTTGTCAAATTGTCAACAATAAGCAAAGCAAGCCAAACACTCTGTCTCCTAACTGGGTGCCGGTGTATAAGGAAATAGTGAACATTACACTGACGAAAACTGTGAAATGCAAACGAAAACAGTTTCCTTGCGTTCCTGCTTGTGCTATTACCATTCACAAGTCGCAAGGTCTGACGTTTACTGTCATCTATAATATAAAAAGAAGTCGGGTTTTCCTTCCAGACGCTATAATTAGAAAACGCACGATCCGATTTCCACGGTTTTGCATTCGTTGGAAAGGTCTCGGGCTCCGTGAGGTTTATAGCAAAAAAATTTCAACAGAAAAGCAGGCGTTTGGTCCATAGCAGCCATCTCAAGAGGGCGGATTACCATTTTCTTTACAACCCCTCGACATGGATATCAAATGAAAGGTTATGGTAAGTAGAACACCAAAAGCAATATAGTATACTCAATATATCGTTTGGTCCATGGCAGTCATCACAAGAGAGCAGATGACCATTTTCTTCACAACCCATTCGAAATGGGTATCCAATGAAAGAGTATGATAAGTAGAACAATATAAGCAATATAGTATACTCAATATGTCGCTTGGTCCATAGCGGCCACCTCAAGAATGCGGATTACCATTTTCTTCACAACACCTTCGACATGGATATCGAATGAAAGAGTATGATAAGTAGAACACCATAGGCAATAAAGTATACTCAAAATATCGTTTGGTCCATGGCGATCATCTCAAGCGGGCGGATTACCATTTTCTTCACAACCCCTTCGAGATGGGTATCAAATGAGAGAGTATGATAAGTAGAACACATAAGCAATATAGTATACTCAATATTTATCGTTTGGTCCATAGCGGCCATCCCCAGAGGTTGGATTACCATTATCTTCACACCTCTCGATATGGATTTCAAATGAAAGGGTATGATAAGTAGAACACCATAAGCAATATAGTATACTCAATATATCGTTTGGTCCATGGCGGTCATCTCAAGAGGGAGGATGATCATTTTCTTCACTACCCCCTCGACATTGGTATCAAATGAAAGGGCATTATAAGAAGAATGCCATAGACTATGTCTTTAGATTCATGGCGGCCATCTCAAGAGGGCGGATTGCCATTTTCTTCACAACACCCGAGACATGGGTATCAAATGAAAGGCTATGAAAAGTAGAACACCATAAGCAATATAGTATACTCAATTTATAATTTGGTCCATGGCGGCCATCTCAAAAGGGCGGTTTATCATTTTCTTCACAACTCCTTCTAGATGGGTATCAAATGAAAGAGTATGATAAGTAGAACAATATAAGCAATATAGTATACTCAATATATCGTTTGGTCCATAGCGGCCATCTCAAGAGAGCGGATTACCATTTTCTTCACAACCCCTTCGAGATGGGTATCAAATGAGAGAGTATGATAAGTAGAGCACCATATGCAATATAGTATACTCAATATATCGTTTGGTCCATAGCGGCCATCTCAAGAGTGCGGATTAATATTTTCTTCACAACCCCTTCGACATGGGTATCAAATGAAAGAGTATGATAAGTAGAACACCATAGGCAATATAGCATACTCAATATATCATTTGGTCCATGGCGGTCATCTCCCGAAATAAATTTTCCCAGATTTGTTCTTTTTTCACTATAGCTTTTTCCTATCGCAGACTGTGTCCTCATAATCTTATTTTATTGAAAGGCGTTGCAACGCACGCGGGTTTTTGCTAGTTTAATATAAATGATTCAATTTTATTCATAAAAGTATGCAATTATTTCATCAATGTTTTCTCATGACGTTGTCACGTTAAACTATCGTCCGTAAACCCTCTTTACAGACAACAAATTTTTTCTTATAAATAAATGATTGAACTTTATCCCTGATTGCAATATTTTTGTTTCTTCCTGCAAAACTAAAAGTATTGTACGAAAATGATTCCTGCTTGCGAGTCTTTAAGACCAAAAATTTTAATACATAATTGGTTTCCAGTTATGTTATGTGTTTATATTTTTACTTTCCATTCGTGTAATTAATCTATTTCCAGTTGATATTTAAATATTCAGACAAGCATATTTGGGTGAAAAAATAAAATTCATAGCAACTTTTTGTTTGCATAATATTTTTCTCGAAATATTTGTTAGACCCATTTCCGTTTAGCTATTCAATAAACTTATTATTTTAAGTTAAGTCTTTCTTGCATTTCCTTTTTTCTATAATTTATTGTTATTACTTGTTTGCTTTTTTAGATTTACTTAACGGCTGACTTGATTAAAGTAAAAACTGAAATGTGTATAATAATTTACACATTTCCATAGACGCAAACCGTCGAAAATCAAATTTACTAATTGAAATGAGTTTTCCATACAAATTGACATTTGAATTGCTATTTTGGCACAGGCCCTTAGAACACTTGATTCAAATCAAAAGCCAGTCATTGACATTTTCGAAAAGTGCCGAATTCTCCGCATTTGAATCCCCCTCGACACGAAATTTGATTCTCTTCGGATCAATATTTAGAAAGTTATGATACATTGTTTTTTCGCTTATCTCCTCCAGATTGAATATTTTTGAATCTTAAAATCGTTCTGGTGTAAAATCATGATTTTTGACTTAAGCGGTTTTTCATTATCACCATTATAATTATACGTGCGCTACTGTTATAATACCGTATTTTTATGTTACAAAAATTAATTTTATCGTAAAAGAATTATGTTTTGTATAAATATACGCATATATTATTTAAACAATATAAATATTTAATTGCACACATCGGAATGTTTCTGATTTTAAATAATACATAAAATCAAACATTTAAAAAAATGATCAAAATCGGACTTGCCGCTGAGGATTAAGAAGTTTTACCGATGCTTTTAACCTCTCTTAAGTCCTCTCATAGGTAGAATGGTGAGAGACCTAGCAGTGCTGAAAATAGAGTTTAGCAGGGTGTGGGACTATGCTGGAAACAGTCGCTGAGATTCAGCTAACACCTGAGAAAATCTTGGATCATATGATAAGGTCGGAGGATGTGTAGAGAGTGATGGGAGTGACGGTAAAGGCCATCCACAGAAACTTAAATATGACGAAGCCCAAAAAATAGAGAAGGGCAAGAAAGTGCAAGGAAAGTTAGCAGAAAAGACGGTTAGGCTGTTCCGGCTCTGGTGTGCATCTTCGAGGGATCTCTTTTTAAGCATCATGCTGATGACGTCAGGCAGAATTAATGCCTTCACGGCTCATACCGGCCTGCACTTACACGTCATGAAAAGAGTTGATGAGTTTAGTCAATAGCAATCCTGCACTGCCGTCTGGGTGCGGACCACAGAGGTGTCCCCTATAGTAGGCATGGAACTCGTTGCCAATTACGCGAGTCTCAGATGAGCCGTCGGGCTCAGATCACAGTCATTGGTTTCAGGATGGGTGAGTCTAGAAATTTATAGGAATATAAGATACACAACTCGGCAGCCTTTCGGGCGAACTTAGCATCGTATTAAATATAGTTAAGCTAATTAAAACAATAATTGCCCTGTTCTGATAAGGACGCGGACTAGGAAACCCCTTTGGTGGAATAATGAGCTCTCCAAATTGAGATCCGCCATGCGGAAGCTACTGAATGCAGCCAAGAAAATCGGCAACTGGGAGTTATAAAAGCTCGCCTATATTAGGGATATTTGACGAGCAAAAAATGAAATGAAAACCCACATGGACCTTAACATAAACAATACGATCAACACACTAGGAATACATTTGAACCCATAAAGCGATTGTTGGGATTTAAAATTAAACCACTAACGAATGATCCGAAAATAAATAGGTACTTACTTTCAGAAATTGCAAGGCTGTTTAATCCACTGGGATGAATGGGGCTCTTTGTAGAAACCACGAAAGTCACGATGCAACAGCTGTGGCTGATAAAGACAGAATGGGGCCAACATATCTGCGGTGGTCCCACAGGGATAAAATTTATCACCTGATTTATTCCTTATCTTTATAAATGACCTACTTTCAAACCCCTTTAACCCACTTCTCAACTTCGCTGACGACGGTATCCTGCGTTACTTTTTCGGTTTCGATAGTGCTTGTTTTATAATCAATTTTTGTAACATTCGGGAACTGAATACGAACTTCCTTGCCGTTACGAGCGAATTACTGCTCCATACCCCTGCTATTTTCGCACTGAGTGAAACCCAAGTGTTACCAGATCTTGATTTAGATCGATTTCAGGTGGCAGGGCATAACTTAGTGCACAACTTTTCCGCCCATAGGGGATTAACCACATATATTAGGAATGACGTGGCGTTTCAGAAGGTGCACAGTAGTACGTCCTCTGATTTTAACCATCTTTGGATTAAAATAATTATCCATAGCCACGTCATATTTTTCTGGTTTTTATATAGGGGTCCTAATATTAGTAATGAGGCCACCACCTCAGTCTTTGATGGTATTTCCGAACAGATTTCCGGATTTTTATTTTCCCACCCGGAAAGCGAAATCATTGTTGCGGGTGATTTCAATGTTCACAATGTACATTGGCTAAATTACTCAAATAGCACCAGTGTTCCTGGCAAAGACGCCAACCTCTTTGCGAGCCCCAACATCTTGCACCAAATTGTCAAATGTCCGACGAGAGTCCCTGATATTCCAGGTCAAGGAGCCCATCTCCTTGACCTGTTTCTTACTTCTCATCCGACGCGGTACTACATCAAGGTTAGCTCACCCCTTGGCAACTGGGACCATAAACTAATTAGCGCTTATTTCCCATATCCATCCTCGACCACAACCACCACAGCTCCTAATACAGGCGTTCGCCTAAGGAGCCACTTGGTCGTGAGTACATCAAATTGAGAAACTCCTGTAACTCCATCATCAGGAACGTCAAATCATCATTTGATGATAGATTGAGAAGTAAGATTCTTAACTCCACTACAGACAGCAAAAACTTTTGGTCCTTGGTAACCGAAGAATTTTACTTCCTTCTCAACACCTCCTTTTATTCACAACAAGGAAGTGATAACAGAAAGCAAACCCAAGGCCGACCTATTAGCTTCTCTGTTCGCCGCAAATTCTTCTTTACCCGATGCTGCTATGTCAACTAGCTCATGTTCAACCAATCCCAAAACAAGTGAAGCCAGCGACCCCTTAAACTACCGCCCAATAGCAATTACTTCTGTTCTCTCCAAAATCATGGAGACAATAATCAATAAAAAGCTGATGAAATATCTAGAATCCAACCAAATTATACACGACAGGCAATACGGCTTCAGATCTAAGCGGTCTACTGGCGATCTGCTTGTGTGTTTAACCGAGCGTATCAACCAAAGCATTCACAGCTTTGGCGAGTCTAGTCTGGTTGCTCTAGATATATCAAAGGCTTTTGACAGAGTATGGCACCCAGCTCTGTTGAATAAACTCCAAGCTATTGGTATACACTTAGTTCTAAGAAACTGGATTAAAAGCTTTCTTTCAGGCCGTTCAATTAAGGTAGTATTGGACGGCGTCGAATCCAACCCACATGTCATTTCGGCCGGAGTTCCCCAGGGGTCAATTCTCTCACCCGCACTTTTTCTAATCTTCATTAATGATCTGCTCTCAATCCCCTCCAAGCCACTTCACTGCTTCGCTGATGACGGTACTCTGAATTTCTCTTACTCCTTCGACAATATAAGACAAGCACGAGCCAGACCTTGTCTTTACCACCGTCAACTGATGTCGACTTCGATCAACCGAGATATTGAATCGATTCTTCATTGGGGCGTAATGAACCGCGTCGAATTCAATGCCACAAAAACGAAGTACTGTCTGATCTCCAACAAAAATTGTACCGATCTTCCTCCTATCTCAGTGGATAAAGAGAATCTAACGGCTGACTCAACTCTCAACATCCTAGGGGTAACTTTAACGAAGCATCTGCGATGGAATGATCGCATATACCAAATCGCCAAACAATGCCTTGGATTTCTCAAGAGATGCAAGTTCCTCCTCCAGCCAGCCGCATTGGCTACAATATACAAATCCTACATTTGGCCGCGCCTCGAATACAACTCGCATATCTGGGCAGGCGCCCCAAAAACCACTTTGGCTTGTCTCGACAAGGTGCAAAATCGTGCCCTCAAACTCATTGGTGATGGCCCCTTCATAGACACCTTAAGCCACCGCAGGAATGTAGCAGCCCTCTCCATACTTTATCCACTGAAATTCAGGACCTCCTGCCTGCACGGCAAACCTTTTCCCGCAACACAAGACTAGCCCGATCGGCTCACCCCCATACCCTACAGCCCCCTCGTTCACGCACAATACGGTTTAGAAGTTCGTTTATGAATAGAACAATTCGACTGTGGAATAATCTCCCGCAGTCAGTATTTCCGAACTCGTACAACACCTTAGAGTTCAAACGTGAGGTTCATCGTCATTTTCTTCTACACCCTCCAGACCCCCTCTAACCTTTCCTATTCTCCTCTATTCCTCAAACCAAGCTTACTACTAGACATTGCACCATGAACTGAACGACATGACGGACTGGTAGTATAAAGGGTTACACTTAAGCTTGGTTTTTTCATATATAACTTCAGGAAGCAAAAAAAATTGTGAAAAGACGTGTTGGAAGTTCTTTCCTCAAGTTAGTTAAAGAAAATCTAGCCCTACTCTTTCGGCAGATCTCCATTACGCAAGCGTCTGCTGGTCACATTTGACGAATCCTTTGCGCAAAAGGATAGTTTGATCGGACCACAATAAAAAAAACTTCACATGCAGATGTGGTGTTTGGGGTCCGATGTAAATTAAATAAACCTGTGCGTTTTTTATAACTCTTTATTTATGTAATCATCCGAACTGTTCTACTCTATCTTGAATTGCTTGACAACTTCACAATATATTAGTACTGCCCTAACATTACATGTTTGTAATTAACTTCAACTTCACAATATATTAGTACTGCCCTAACATTACATGTTTGTAATTAACGTTACGTTTACACTACATTCCTCCTTAACCTAAAAAAAACTTATTCTTCTTCTCATGTTTTGGCTAAGCTAATTCTTTGATGGTGAATACCTTCTTGGTGGACGGTGTATTCGCTGACTTCGTCGCAGCGGTTTCTCTGTCTCTTACATTGTTGGTTGTGTAGCCGTTATGTTAGAAGGTTCTGACACTGCAGGTAGACTTTCCCTGGGCAATGGTTGCAGTGCTAATTCTTCTACAAGTGTTGGTTTTAACTGTTTGTTTACTGATGGTAGTACCATTCCTGAAGCTTCCGTAGGTGTGGTTGTTTGCTCTATTTCATTGGATGCTGTTCTCTCTCGGATGTGATCCGCATGTCGTCTTCTTGTTATTCCGTCAGGGGTCTGTACTTCATAGGAATATCGATTCCGTCTTTCTACAACGGTTGCAGGCATCCATCTTTTTTCTAACTGTGTTCTCCAAAATACTGGTTGGTTTGTTGTGAATGATCTGCCTTCACGTTCTCTTTCTAGCTCGTCCTTGAGATGTTGATATTGTAGTCGTTCTCTGGTATTAGGTTTAATATTATCTAGAATGCTTCCTAGACGATGTCCAAACATGTTTTCGGCTGGTGATTTGCCTGTAGAGGCTTGTGGTGTATTGCGATATGCGAATAATACGTCTCTTAAGCTTCTGTGAATATCATATGTGTCATCCTTTCATGTTGCCCTCATCCTGGTTTTGAAGGTTCTTACGACTCTCTCTGCTAACCCATTTGTGCCCGGATGATACGGAGAGTTTCTAATGTGTTTAATTCCGTAGAATCTGCAGTATTGTTTAAACTCGCCTGACGTGAACTGTGTTCCATTGTCCGAAACGATGATGCCCGGATATCCAAGACATGTAAAAATTTCTTCAAGTTCTTCACATAGAACTTTTGTTGTAAGATTCCTCACCGGTTTAATTTCAATCCATTTTGAAAGTGCGTCAACGACGATTAACCACTGTTTCCCTTCATATGGTCCAGCGTAATCCATGTGTAGGCGTTCCCAATTTCGTTCGGGAATAGATAATGCGTAGATAGGTAATTCTGGTAGTCTTTGTCTATGTTCTTGACAAGCTTGACACAGTTTGCAATATTGTTCAATGTCTACATCCATTTTACTCCACCATACATGATAACGCGCTAATGCTCTCATGGCCACAATTCCTGGATGGCTAGAATGTTCGCACCATGGTAGACCAAACAGCGGTGGTGACAAATTGTTGACAATCACTACTTGTAGTACTTTAGTACGTTCATCTATTGTGACTCGAACGTGAGCTGATCCAACTGTTTGTAAGCGGAACCCTCCATATGCTTTCAGTTTTGGGGCTTTTTTTAGTTTAGGTGCTCCAATTCCTTTCCACACCTTTTTGTTTATGACGGTGTATCCTGCACCTGGATCATAATCCATGGTTAGATTAACGCCATTGATATTGGCATCAATCTTTTTACATCTGTTTACGGCGTATACGTTTCCCACGGTACCATAACTACTGTCACTCCCTTCACTACTTCGGCTGCTACCACTTTTCTTTCTGTACACCACTTTATTTATGTTCCTTTTCCACTTCCTATCTTTTTTAACCACTTTTGCTTTTCCCATTTTTATACAACATGAGCTAAAATGGCCTACTGTGCCGCATGCTTCACACTTATGTTTAAGAGCTGAGCATTTCGCATGACTTTTGTCTTTTCCGCATCTTTTGCAATGATGGCTACTGAGTAAACGGGGTATTTTTTGTTCCTTTTTATTTTTAATGTTTCGTCTTTGCACTTTGTTTATTGCTGTATTATAATTTTCAGTTCTGTTACAATTTTCGTTTTTTTCCGCTATCTCACCTGCTTGCGCGATTGCAAATACTTCTCCAATACCTTCTTGCTCTTGCTCGTCGATTACTTTTTTCAAATCAGGCCAGCGTTGTTTTAGTTCAATCTCTAGCCTTTTGTGATTAATTCCCGTCGCGAATCTATCACGTAGCTGTATGTCAAGTAACTTACCAGAATATCCACAATCAACAGATAACTCCTTTAAACGATTTGCATAATCTTCAAATGTTTGATCTGCTTGCCGGGTGCAATTCCAAAATTGAACTAGTGCCCGAAATCTGGATTTTTTTACGTGAAATAGCGTTAAGAATTTTTCTTTAATTGCGTTGTATTCTATTTCTTCAAAAGCCCTTTCGGCATCTGTAAAAGCTACCTTTAACCTATAAAAAGTTTCTGGTCGCAGGCATGACAAAAACAATTCTTTTTTTGCTTTGTTAAATTGCTCGTTTTCGCCGTCCAACTTCCACATTCGCGCCTGTGCTTCAAAATAATCCATGAACACTTCCGCTTGTGTCCGGATTGTATTTTTCGCATTTAAAATTTTTTATAATTTCGTTCAATGTGCGTTGTTCATGGCTTACCTCGCTGTTGTTATATGCTCTCTGGTTTCCCTGCGCCTGTTGAATTAGTGTTTGTATTAATTCTTGCTGTTGCTGCAGAAATTGTCTGAACTGGTTGTCATCCATATTATGTGACTTGCTGAGAATCCCATCCTCGTCGCCAATTGTGGTGTTTGGGGTCCGATGTAAATTAAATAAACCTGTGCGTTTTTTTATAACTCTTTATTCATGTAATCATCCGAACTGTTCATCAGCGTGTATATCTACTCTATCTTGAATTGCTTGACAACTACCGAGTTTATAGCAGAAAAATTAAAGCGACTTAACTCAAAATTACGTCAAAATTTCGAATTAGCGTATAAACGGGTAGAAATACATTCTTATAACTATGGCTTAAGCCGAAAAATTTCGGTTTAAGCTATAATTCGATTTACCTCGTTTATAGGGTAAAAATTTTTGGATGATCCATAATTCGAATTATTTTTGGAGTAGCTATAAACTAGGTAAACTTCACAATATATTAGTACTGCCCTAACATTACATGTTTGTAATTAACTTCAACTTCACAATATATTAGTACTGCCCTAACATTACATGTTTGTAATTAACGTTACGTTTACACTACAGCCTACCTGCCCGAGCAAGAGTTTTGTGGCGTAGAAGGTAACGCCCACAGGAATTGGAATCCGCAAGACTGGAGCGATTTTTTTTCACAGATGAAAATGAAGCCAAGCCAAAACAAGTGAATGTGGTCTTAATTTTTTACGCAGCACTATATACAACAAAAGTCAGAGGGACTACGAAAAATTATTAAAGACTATATATGAACAGTGAATGTCAAAACACTGCTTATTCAATGTGTCTTACCACGCGTTCTCTAATAAACCACCGCAACATACTAGTTCAGGCTTTACTGCTAGACATTGCACCACCATGTGACAAACGACATAGCGGACTGGTAGTACAAAGGGTGACTCCTGAGCATAGAACTGCCACATAAAAAGAAACAATGACAATGGTACACCATTCGGAGAAGACTTGCCACAAAGAGAGAAACTAAGGATACCGCTAGACATCATTCCAGAAGGCGAATTCCAAGTACACGGATTTTGTTACGCATCGATCCAAGCGTACGCAGTAGTTCTGCACCTACGCACACGCCATTATAATGGCTATCAACAACATTAATGTTAGGTAAAATAAGATTCGCAGATATTCCACCATATTCTCCAAAAAATAAGTGAAGTCATGAAATGTCTCACGTATGACTGCTGTAAGTCACAGCGTAAAAGCTTGATTTTCCTTTTTGCCACTCGCACTGGCCAGTATAATTCGAATCTTTCAGTATGATGTCGAATCAATGAGTCATTAACACTGGACAATATACTAGGTTATATTTCAGAAGACACCCTAAATAAACTTGTAAAATACGAGTCCGACTTGACAGTATATACAATGTTATCTCAATCTAATATGGTAGGCTAATTTTGTAAATGTTGAAATGGACAAATTAGGCATGGAATATCTTAGATTTTCTATATTTTATTAAACTTACTTTAACATCCTCCTTTTGAGTTTTATTTTGGTTGGAATTTTCTTTATCTGCTGTAAGTAAAACCCATAATGGTAATGGAGGAATTGAAGTTATTTCAGCATAATCCAACATCAATTCTTCTGGAATCTTTATATAAAAATGAATGAATTAGTACTTTTTTTGCTTATTTAAAACCTCACCTGAGTGGTTGATCCTCGTTGCTCATTAGGACTTGTAGTGCCACCAACATAACTCATAGATAAAGTGCGAGATCTAGACCATGCCCGCTAAAACCAGTTTGAAATTTTATTAAAAAAACCCTGAACTAGATAAAAAGAATACAATCTGACTATTTGTTTTATGCAACACAAGTTAAAGTGAATCACACGTGCAACACAAGTACAAAGTGATTCACTTAAAGATAAATTTGAAGTCTTATAATTAGTTTTGAATTATTACCTGTCGATTCATACTATCCTCCTCCGCAACTGGACCCTGTAAATATGTGCCACTCATACATCGCACAAGATGAGCCAATATAGCTTTAACCCATCGGATTTTGCCAGAATTTAATAATTCCATCAGCTGTTTTGGATGGTATTGGGGCAAGACTGGACACGCGATACGGGATGCTTGGAAGAGCCCATAATCAGTCATGTAGTCAGAGCTCTGAATCTGATCCGTTATAGTAGGAAGATGACCAGTACTTTGAGCTACAGCTTTTTTCTTTTTTTCTTGTGATAACATTTGTAAATTAAGTGATGTTACTTTAGACAAATGCGGCATTGACGAAACGCTGGCTAATTTTCTTTGTTGAGTATCTTGTGCTAATGAACGTAGATCTTCATCTCTTAAGTTACGAGTATCAAGTAGATCTTCAACATTGTGAGGTTGTGATGTACGAGGTTTCCATTGCGAATAAACATGCATTTCCGAATCCATGCCGACAACTAATATTCCGTCACGTACCCAGGACATTTGCATTGGTAAAGGAGGTAAACCATCCGCTGTTTGTAAATCTATATGACGTAATTTCATCCACCGAATCTCGTCATTGAAATGAGGCTGGGCCAAAGAACTAGCTTTTCTTAAAATCGGCCGATTGGTAGATTGTGATTCCTTCATAGCCTTCATATTTGCTTGTGCCAAATCACTAGAAACTGGAGTATAAAGAAGAATTTTACTACTTACAGCGACTGTTAAAATGTGAGAACCATCTTCTTTGGATACCCAATCTAATTGGACTAAATGCTTCTGGGTTAATGGGCAAGTGTTCCCATTTTCAGTAATACTTTTTCTTAAAGATTGAAGTGTACTGAAACTGGGTACAGCTAATAGTCCGCTTGCTGGTTTTGGAGTTAATTCTGGTGTTACATCTCCACTGCGAGAAGATCTATTGTCATCATGCGTAAATGTTTGTATGACCTGATTCAATCTCTGTTTCTTTTGCAGAAACCTATTATCATGCAAATAACTCAAATCGAGGTTAGGATCTATTTGAATCCTTGGCAAATGTATATTACGTAGGTGTATTGTATCTTCAAGTACCCATTCACTTCCACCCGTACTTTCGCATTCATATATTGCTACACACAGATTAATATAACGAGACTCAGGATCTCCTTTATTAGGACGTGTGAATGATTTACCATACTTATATGCGCATGCTACTCTACCTGAGTAAGCAGCACTAATATTCAAGGGTTGGCCTGGAATCTCGATTGCGGAATCTTGATCTCGGCTAAACATTTTCCATTCACACCATTCAAACGTAACTGTTTCATTATCATCAGATGTGCAAGGATTAGCTTTCCAAAATCGAGAAACTGAATCCGAGCACGCTGTGACAATTATGTAAGGCGCAAAGCAAGCTGGATATATCGACGAAGAACTCAAATGACCCGCAGCAGGTGATGCGTGAATAACGTCAACACCATCCGGTAATGGTAGATCCTGCGTGCAAACTTTTTTAGTCACAATTGTAATTCTAGGTGCTTCTAAATCTATGTCGACATTTTCTGGTAAATTAGTGCCAGATGTTGACTGACGAGGGGCAGGCTCAGGTTCTTCTAAGTCTTGAACTAAATTGCTATCGGGAACATACATAGCTGACTCTGACAAGTAAGGAGTTGCTGCCTTTGAGGCAATAACGATTCTCCACATATGTATCGTACTACCTTTATTAGTTCTCTCTATAATTACTATATAAAATGGCTCCTCAAATTCCGCATTTTGCTGTAAATCAACTATTGCATTTAATTGAGTTTCGAAAAACTCTGGTTGATTTTTCTCAAGAGTACCAGGGGGAATATGATCCTTTTTTTCCCCGGTTATTAATTGCTCTTGAAAAACATGTAAAAATTGTGTATTTTGCCAGTCGTGTGTGGCATCTGCAATAGCATCCAATTGAATTATACATCCCGGTCTTGAAGTAGATTGTTGCGAGACTATTTTTATTTTATCATGTAAAGTAATTTTGTGTAAAGGATTATCAGATGAACATTCTGTAGAAATTGAAGTCATAGAATCCACTTTCTTGCTAAGACGCTCTGAGCAAGAAATTTCTGCTAACAGAGTTCTAGCATCAATAACTGCTTGGTATACTCTTAAATTTTCTCCATCGCTTGCGACGAAACAAGCCGAGGGAGAATTGCTGTACCCCCCCAAAGTCGTACTAGGTAATAATGTAGGAATCCAAGCGACATTACTGAATGCCGATATTTCTGGAGAATTTATACGTGCTAATTCGCTCACACCTCCTGAATGAGAAAGTGGGCCAACAGCATCGACACGCCACAAAATTAATTCAGAACAAAATCCCACCGGTGCACAGATTTCCTTATTTTGATGCCGCAAGTCTTCTCTTTCCTGCGGATTATATGAATTATCTTTTGCGTCAGGTATATTATGATGTGATGTGGTAAGCAACAATGGAAGGACGGGATGACAAGTAATGTCATTTACTCGAAAGCGATGTCCAGATGCTCTGCACACATGGCCTATACTTAAAACCTGTGTAAATTTCGTTTTATCAGCAAATGTAAGCTGCCAAAGATTTAGTGTTCCATTTGAATGCTTTGTTACCATTGAAATTGATGGTGAAGGTTGCGTAGAAACAGTGTCCGTTTGTTTTTCTTTATTCTTTTGAGCAGCAGTAATTTTATTATCCTGATTACTCTGATCTTCTGTTTTATCTTGATCATCTGCATCTTGTTCTTCAAGAACACTAGGCAAGGTCGATGAATTTTCGCCTAAGTTTTCTATTGAAGTTGGTGTTGTTTGCTTTTTCGCACCTTTAACAACTTCTCTAAAATAGAGCGGATTCGGGCCCGTATTATACAAACTCACTGTTGTTGACATTGACATCGCGTCTCCTAGAGGAAAGGCTGACGGAATTCTTGTTGAAAACGATATTTGAGCTTGCCTAAAGGAACCGGGATAGTAATCATCTAACCATTCGATCACCCATATTAAATAACTTCCATCAATAGGATGAATTGAAAATAGCAGGTCTGGACTATGATGCCAATCTCGCAAAAGGCAATCAATTTTCATGTCTAAAGAGTCAACCATATGCGTCGAATGATTCTCAGGAGCTAATGAATTTAAAGAAGTTGTATTTGATAATGTGTTAATGTTAGGAATTCCACCTTGGTTGTTTGGGACAACGGAATGTTTGCTGGAATGATCATCACTATTACTCTCATCATGAGAATACGATTTATTCACTTTCCCCCCTTTTCTTTTCAATTCTTCTTTAATGTCAGATCCCCCTTCAAAATTATTTGCACTCCCATCATTGCTTTCCTCTTTTTCAATTACTTTTCTAGTTAATTCCTGCAAAATAACCTCAGCTTGTAGAGAAAAATACATCTCTTTATTGTTAAGCCAATGTAAAATAAAATTCGGTTGGTTTATTGGATCTGTAGTTTGCATAGACGGCACTAAAGGTATATCAGTTTCTGCATTTATAGATGCAGCTAAATGAAAATGCACTCCTGGACTTACTCCTGTCCCATGGTATCCGTATGAATGAAAATCATGCACGCTATAAGTGGATGGCAGAGATGGAATAGGTGAATGACCAAAATGACCTCCGTTATCAATAAGATTAAAATTTGGTCCACCGTTTCCAACAACAGTTCCATTTTTTGCGTGTCTTCTAATATGGAAACAAGTTTTCATATGTTTTAATCTCTGCATAAATCTGTGCTTATGGCGGTGTGTCCGAAATTTCGGGTTCTGCGATGCTAGTGGATCAAACTGTGTCATATTGACTAGGCCATCATCGGGTAAAACGGTTTCTACCCAAATTCGACATATATTATCCATGCAAGATGTAACAAGCATATTTGAAACCGAGCCCTTCGGCATATATTTGCTTGTTTTCCTCCAAGATAAGTGCGTTACAGCTCTTGGATGAGCAACGTATACATAACTATAATCTAACTCTGAATCGTCAAAGGTACCAGAGCGATATTGACCGTCAAAACTTTTGGTAGGAAACAAAACTAGAAAACGATATTAATAATTAAAAATAGACCAAAAAATGTATAGATAAACTTACGATGTTTGTTTTCATACCAAATTTTGACAAGACGATCGCTTTTGCCCGAGGTTGCAAATAATGTACCGTCTGGACTAAACGCCATATGGTGAACTGGTATTGAAGTTTGACAGGACCATATGCATTCCCAAGCCAAGTCATCATTATTTTCGTTTGTAGGAGTTCGCATCTCACGATCGCCACCGATTTCAAATTTAACAACTAAAAATTTTAAATGAGTAAAAATAGTGTTAGTTATATTGATTCAATATTACCTGGCGATTCATTCTCGGGTAGTTCAGAAACCTTTTCCCTCCACATTTGTAAAGAAACTCCACCAGTAAGTAAACGGGTTCCTTCTAAGTTCCAAGACAAAGATGTCACATGAGAGCTGGTACAAAGTGATCCGGTTTGAACCCATCTAAATGTTATTGATTACTTATTTTCAGTTACATTGGTTCAAGTAATAACATGCCTGTAATCTAAATTGTGGGATGAGCCAGTACCAGTATGTATCAAAGGAGTAGGTTCGAAAATACAAACTTTATCCTCATATGCAGCAGATATTTTGCCTGTATCAGTACTGCAATCTAATGCGGATATTTTTATGTACCCATGGACAGCACCAGGAATTATTTGTACTCTCTCAAATGTACTAGCTAATATAACAATATTGCATCCAGCAGCGTAAGCCTATGAAACCATAAAAATATAATTAAAAAAAGTATAGATTAAATAAATTTAATATTTTCATATGTATAACATGCAAAGCAATCTAAATACCCTAAATTTATCAAAAGTTTTTGCCTTATATATTTTTAAAGCAATTTCATCGAGACTGCAGTTGGTTTGTAAATTTTACAATTTGAGATGAATTATTGATTTCGGCGCTTTATGGCTCCACCAACCAGAGTATAAAATTCTATTGATGACACTAATTAAATCATTTTGCATTGCAGAAATTAAATCGAAAATTTTCAGAGTTGGGACACAAACTAGACCTATAAGTTTATGGAATAAACAATGATTATTTATGTTCGTTAAAATGAATGTAAACTCGTGGCCTTTTATAAGAAATGGGTTGAAATTGTGTACAACCGATGATCAGGGGCCAAGAATTAAAAGAGATATTCACTAAAATCAATAAACACATTTATGTTGGCCAAGCGATACTTAGATTTTGCCTAACAAGCATGTGAATTCCATTATGCATTTATAGCAAGATGCTTGTATAGTGCCCGTTTAGACGGTTCGCTCTGTAGCTCCTTTTGAGGCGTCTCAAAGTGAAAGTTTGTTTACACGTTTCGCTTTGAGTCCAGTTTCTTGTAAGACAGGTGGAACAAATGGAACGATAACTAGAGTGAGACAAGGAGAAGGAATATTTCTTTTTAAGTGGTACTCGAAAAATTGTAAGAATATGAGTAAAAACAAATGCCCGTGCAAGGAGAAACCTTGCAAATGAGATTGAAGGGTGCCTCATTGTTGTTTAAACAATTTTAAATTAAATGAAATTGTTTTAATTCATTTATTTATAATAAATGGTTTAAATTTTCCAGTCGAAAAAGAAAACAATATTAAGCTATTATAATTTCCGGGTGCGATATTTATTGCGTTTTTGCGATTTTTATGGATGAACCTATTGTTACGTTTTTAGCTTAACGGCTTTGTAGGATTAATTAAAGAATACACTTTTAAATTATTCATTTAATAATAAACACAATTTTTATAGTTCGCTGTTATCACTTGCAATGTACTATCTCGCACTTTTAAATTCTATTAATCGCTTTTTAATTCACGTTTCAATCACTACTTTTCGCTTTAGGTTACTTTATCACTTTAGAACACTTTCATCGCTTTTCAAATCCAAAACTGACTTCCAAATGCTGTTGCCATCGCATTTATACAGGGTGTTCCGTTACTCATGGTACAAAAGAAAATGGCAGATAGTACATAAAAAATTATCGCAAAAAAAAGTTAAGGGGGGAGGAGGGAATTGGAAAGCTTGGGCAATTTCCTATGAATAATGTCTAACAACTATTATGCTACGACCTTTACTTTTGAAGTTATTAGCAATTTTAATGGTGAAATTGGCTCTATTTCGTCCTTTTTTAGTACTTTTTCACCTAAGTTTTGTCGAAAAGTACCAAATAGCACCAAATAAGGCCAACTTTTGCGTTAAAATTGCTATGAATAATGTCTAACAACTATTATGCTACGACCTTTACTTTTGAAGTTATTAGCAATTTTAATGGTGGCCACCTCACGACGCTTGTGGAGAGTGCTTAAGTTCAGTAACTTAAGACGGCGTTCATATGATGGAAGAACTAATGGGTCTTCCCAAGGAAGATGACTCAGTGAGAATCGATCAAACCTTCTTTGAACCGATTCAATTTTTCCATCGTGCGAAAAGTAGTGAGGATACCAAACTGGGGCGCATATTCAAGTAATGGTCTGACTAAAGAAATATATAGATGTTAGTGATCAACGGGTTGTTAAATTCCTTGGACCACCTTTTAATAAAACCCAGGACTAAACTACCCTTGGAGGAAACATTGTTAGTGTGAGCGGAAAAATCCAGCTTACTATAAAATCTCATCCCAAGATCTTGAATATTGCTGTTAATGCCGTTGTTAACATGCCTAGTTCAGTTAAAGTAACTCGGGCCTAAACGCGCCTATGGAAGACCAGGCAATACAGATGCATTAAATAAGAATGATAAAGAGCAAATCACGAATAATACATCGCAGCCCGGAGGGAGACATCATGAAAAAGAAGACTTCTAGAGATAGAATCAGTGAAATTAAACAAAGCTCACTGACATATAGAAATGGCATTATAGAAATGGACAAGCAAAATCTCATACAAAAAAATGGCACTAAAAACTACTGTTTTCTCCCTCCCACGTTAAATTTTTATAAACTTTAATAGATTTTAAGTCCATTTAACAGGGGAAAATAACCCTCACATTTTTAAAATACAATTTATTTAATGAAAAAACTGTCAGTCAATAAAAAATAATGATAAAAAACCCTCTGCACGTGCGTAGCCAAGACCACCGGAAGAGCAGCTACAGGTAAAGGCCCCATACACTGTCAAATTGGATGTACATCGAAGAGCCGAAAACCAAGTACTGTCTTATTTCCAATAAAAGGTGCAACACCTCTCCATCCGTGTTAGTGGATCGTGTTACACTAATGGCCGACCTATCCCTTAACATCTTATATAAGCCAGATTTTTTTACCGGATTTTCGAATTTGTTACGGTCGTATGCGCAGGTTCAAACAACTGCACAGATCTTCCCACACACGCTCAGGTCTAACTGTACAAGTGGGCCGTAGCGTGTATGGAGGACATTAGGCGTGACACTATTAGCTGAAGGCTTGCGATGGAATGACCACATATTCCAAATTGACAAACAAGCATTAGCTCAGTGCAATTAGTCGAAAAAAATGCATTAAATTGCATTTCATGATGGTCAAAATTTTTTTTTTGGAATTTGTTGGGGTACATCTGACAATGTTAAAACCAAGTTTGTGGGGTCACAATGTGATGGGAAAAGCCGCCATCTTGAAAAAGAGGTAGAGGTCGTTTATACCAAATAACTCGGTTGTGTGCAATGATAGTTGAAAATCATTACGTTTACATGCTTACTTGAAGTATACTTGAAGTAGATTTCAAGTAACTAAATATGCATGTAAACTCGTCCTGACTTCAAGTAATCTTGAGTCAAGTAAATCACAAAAATTTGTTTGATTGACTTGAAAAAGCTCATGTAAACGCTACTTGAATACTTGAAATTTTGCATGCGTATTTTTTCCTTGGAACAAGAAGAAAATAAAAGCTGTAGGGAATGTATACTTTTGATGCAATATTTGTGAAGTTATTTATATTATAATATGGAGCTACTTTCTGTTATAATATGAAAGGTCAAATGTCAGTTCAAGAAAATTTCAAGACATTTTGAAGTCAAGTAAGTGAACCGAAAACGCAACTTGAGTTTCAAGTAAATTTCAAGTCAAGAACTCAAGTAAATCATGTAAACGTAATGAATGATCAATACAATACCCATGGACAGCACCAGGAATTATTTGTACTCTCTCAAATGTACTAGCTAATATAACAATATTGCATCCAGCAGCGTAAGCCTATGAAACCATAAAAATATAATTAAAAAAAGTATAGATTAAATAAATTTAATATTTTCATATGTATAACATGCAAAGCAATCTAAATACCCTAAATTTATCAAAAGTTTTTGCCTTATATATTTTTAAAGCAATTTCATCGAGACTGCAGTTGGTTTGTAAATTTTACAATTTGAGATGAATTATTGATTTCGGCGCTTTATGGCTCCACCAACCAGAGTATAAAATTCTATTGATGACACTAATTAAATCATTTTGCATTGCAGAAATTAAATCGAAAATTTTCAGAGTTGGGACACAAACTAGACCTATAAGTTTATGGAATAAACAATGATTATTTATGTTCGTTAAAATGAATGTAAACTCGTGGCCTTTTATAAGAAATGGGTTGAAATTGTGTACAACCGATGATCAGGGGCCAAGAATTAAAAGAGATATTCACTAAAATCAATAAACACATTTATGTTGGCCAAGCGATACTTAGATTTTGCCTAACAAGCATGTGAATTCCATTATGCATTTATAGCAAGATGCTTGTATAGTGCCCGTTTAGACGGTTCGCTCTGTAGCTCCTTTTGAGGCGTCTCAAAGTGAAAGTTTGTTTACACGTTTCGCTTTGAGTCCAGTTTCTTGTAAGACAGGTGGAACAAATGGAACGATAACTAGAGTGAGACAAGGAGAAGGAATATTTCTTTTTAAGTGGTACTCGAAAAATTGTAAGAATATGAGTAAAAACAAATGCCCGTGCAAGGAGAAACCTTGCAAATGAGATTGAAGGGTGCCTCATTGTTGTTTAAACAATTTTAAATTAAATGAAATTGTTTTAATTCATTTATTTATAATAAATGGTTTAAATTTTCCAGTCGAAAAAGAAAACAATATTAAGCTATTATAATTTCCGGGTGCGATATTTATTGCGTTTTTGCCGAAAACCAAGTACTGTCTTATTTCCAATAAAAGGTGCAACACCTCTCCATCCGTGTTAGTGGATCGTGTTACACTAATGGCCGACCTATCCCTTAACATCTTATATAAGCCAGATTTTTTTACCGGATTTTCGAATTTGTTACGGTCGTATGCGCAGGTTCAAACAACTGCACAGATCTTCCCACACACGCTCAGGTCTAACTGTACAAGTGGGCCGTAGCGTGTATGGAGGACATTAGGCGTGACACTATTAGCTGAAGGCTTGCGATGGAATGACCACATATTCCAAATTGACAAACAAGCATTAGCTCAGTGCAATTAGTCGAAAAAAATGCATTAAATTGCATTTCATGATGGTCAAAATTTTTTTTTTGGAATTTGTTGGGGTACATCTGACAATGTTAAAACCAAGTTTGTGGGGTCACAATGTGATGGGAAAAGCCGCCATCTTGAAAAAGAGGTAGAGGTCGTTTATACCAAATAACTCGGTTGTGTGCAATGATAGTTGAAAATGATCAATACAAAGTCATTAGAGAATAAAATTATCTACAAAATGAGCCCTTAACGAGGTCTGTAAGTTAATTTGGCTCAAAGTTATGGCCGCTCAAAGTTCGAACTTGTTCGGGTGGTTGAGGTTGAATGCAGTTTTTTGCGATTAACTCGTAAGATATTAATTTGGGTGGGTTAATGCCGATTACCAAACTTATAGTGCTAGTGATTACCTTTAGAATAAGCCCTTAGTCATCGTTCTCGCTTGTATAGTTTGCGAGTAATCCAACGCCAAAGGTCGTACTGATCGTGCCTGAAATAACTGATAAGGCAATTTTTTTTTGAATATCTCCTTAACGGTTGCTCATATAATAATGTAGTAAGCAGTAGAAACACGGGTATTAAAATATCTTTCAAATGGGCTATTGCCCGCAACTCTATGTCGTTTCATGTCCGCGACATAACGGGTGAAAAGTCAACAGCAAAGGTTGTGACACTTCTCGACGAATAACACGCTTCCAGCCAGTTTCGCGTGTCGGATGAATTAGAATTTTATGTAACGCCCTGAATTATCTATTTTGGGTTATTTAACTACTTTGGAAAATTATGATAATGGGAAATAGTAGCTTGTAGATAATTTCATTGCACACAACCGAGTTATTTGGTATAAACGACCTCTACCTCTTTTTCAAGATGGCGGCTTTTCCCATCACACTGTGACCCCACAAACTTGGTTTTAACATTGTCAGATGTACCCCAACAAATTCCAAAAAAAAAATTTTGACCATCATGAAATGCAATTTGATTTACTAATTGCACTGGACTACATCTCAGTCCTTGGGATTTCTTAAGAGGTGCAAGTTCCTCCTCCAGCCATCGGCCCGTGTTCTAATAAACGAATACTTCATTCGACCTCTTCTCGAATTTAACTCTCTCATTTGGGGCGGTGCTTCGAAAGCCACCTTGGCATGGTTAGATCCAGTACAAAAAAACCCTCAAACTTATCGGTAACGACGCCGTTTACTCTACCATCGACTCTTTGAACTACCAAAGGAATATAGCAGCACTGACAAAATTATATCGCTTCTATCAAAGCGACTGTTCCACCGAAATAAACGCTCTCCTGCCTTCACGGAAATATTATGCCCCAACTAGGGATGGTCAATATTCATCGATGTTATCGAAACATCGATGTTGAGTGAGAAAACATCGATATTTTAACATCGATATTAGGTCCTCTAAAACATCGATGATATGAACAAGAACATCGAAAATCGATGTTTACACATTTGTTTGTCGAAAAAATTAAATTGAGCTTATGCTTAAAATAAAATTTCCAAACGACTTTTAAAATGTCAACCTATCAATGCACACTTCGAACTTGGCAAAGTAGTTCTTAATTTTTATGTTTTAATACTTTGTTTGACAATTCCGAAGGGAACCAAGCTGTTAATTGTCAAGCCCTAATTGTGCCTTTGCCGACTTTTTAGGTAGCGCGAACATTACAAACCAGCCGAAAAGCTGGCAGAAAAGCACCAATTGTGTTTCTCGCCTTATACAGAGGCTCTGTCCGTCTGTGACCTTCTTTCATCTCTGAAAGTACTGCCACTACAGACTTGGGCCATATCTCAAATTGTAGCTCTTGGTCAAAAGACCTAAAACTGAGAAAATGGTCTGGAAATTTCAACCTGAAGTATATTTAACAAGTCCATATATCGGTAGGCTAGAGCTAAGGCGCTGGAATCCTATCCCGGGAACCAAGTTCAATCCTCGGCCGCGAAATGGTGAAATACAATTTTTTTTTTACTTCGGTGGAACATATTTTGATTCTATCACTAAATTATATTATTTAATAATGATACTCAGGAGAACATAAACATTTACATAATTAAAAGTGCAAAAATATCATTTTCTTGATTTTTATGGCTCTTCGGCGGCTTTAT
This sequence comes from Thereva unica, assembly GCA_949987705.1. Lineage (NCBI taxonomy): Eukaryota > Metazoa > Arthropoda > Insecta > Diptera > Therevidae > Thereva > Thereva unica. Next base: position 61,070,737 of record OX465284.1, read on the forward strand.
AAATCATTCATTCGCTGCTGTTCATTTTTAACCGACTTCAAAAAAAGAGGAGGTTACTCAATTCGACGTGTAGGTATTTTGTGGTCCTGTTCACGCATAACTTTGTAACCCAATAACTTTTTTGCTTTTTTTTGGTTCATTTGAAGGGGGAGCTTCCCACGGTGGTCCCGTTAAATTTTTTCTAAATTCTGATAACGGAGTTCGAAGTTAGGCAGAAAAAACTGTTAAAATTCAACCTGTTAAAGTTCAACCTAAACATTTCATGGGCACCGAACAAATTACTTTATTGTTGTAAATCTGGCAGCAGGCCGATGGCGGAGTGGGTAGAGCGTCGGATCCGGAGTGTTTAGGTTAATTAGCTTGTAGGTAAGTGGTGCGAGCTTTCATGAGCTTGAGCTCTAGCATCACTCGAGCCTGTGGAAGCTCGTCGCCTGGACGGGGATCACCTGAGACGATTTTATCGTCTCCGCTGCCCCCCCCCAGATAGTTCTCCAAGTAAGTTAATTATTAAGTAGACGTAAGATTTTTATATAATATAAACATAGCTCTAAGTTTTTTTTCACATTTTTCCTTAGATTTACAATAATGATTTATTTTTAAATAAAATATAATTAAAAATAGATAAGTTTTAGCCGAAAGCCATAAGTTAATATAAGTTATAGATTAATTTAGAGTGCCTGTTGAGGGCCAGTAAGTTAGATAGACTAGAATAGGTTAGAATAATTAACTTTAAGCATTTAGTTAAATTTATATCAAGATAGTTAGTAAGAGAAATAAATGCTTTTTATAAAAAAAAACAGCGTCGGATCCTCGATTCAGCGTTTGCAGGTTCGATTCCGTTCGGGGCAGCCGGTTTTTTCCTTTTTCTCTTTTTCTTCTTTCTGAAATGATTTATTAACATATTGGTCAGCGGCCGATAGTACTTGACAATGCGCAAAGGGCTAGAGACAAGTATTCTTGTCTGTGGGATCTGTGGGGTGCGAGTTCGATCCCAAGGGCTCGCGGTGCTTTTTTTTCTATATATCGACAAAATAATTATTTTTTAATTTCCTTCGGGGAATTTTGTTCCATATTAAACAAGTTTTCGACGTGAATGCGTCTGTAAATTTGCTTCCAGAAGCTCTGGACCAGAACAAAAGCCGATAAGAACGAAATTATGGCGAAATTTGCAGCTCAAAAAACTATCGTTTATATCGAATAAATAAATATACCATGACGTGGATGAAGAATCAAAGAATTTTATTGTTTACATTTAATTTCCCCGATATCAATGGCAACTTAACTTTTTATATGCCTTATATTATCTTGATCTGTATGTGTGTATAGTGTAAACAAATCTTGCAACTTGATTTTGACCCAGTTCCATATAACCGATCAACTGCAAATTTTGCACATACGTATAGTTCGCATGACAATACAATCTGCAATCAAATTTTGCAATTGCGCTCCCCGACCCCAGACATGGGTATCAAATGAAAAGGTGTGATAAGTAGGATACACTTCGCTATGTGGCGTCGTAAAAACGTAGGCTCCTTGCAATGACAGGCAATATTAAAAAATGAATGGACTAAAAAGCACGAAATAAAAAAAAATTTTAAAACCGACTTCAGAAAAAAAACCCGCGATGCACAAAAAAGGATGAAATAATTGTTTGTAATTCTTAACATCAATCCAATAAGAATGGATCTAGAAAGAAGAATCACTTTTGAAGACGGTGCCAGGTAGTAGTTGACTTTGATTGCACTAACTCTTGCTTCGGCAATTGTTTACATTTCTTTGTTAGGCTTATGCCCTTAATATATCACCCACATGTGTTAGCACCGTCTTCAAAAGTGATTCTTCTTTCTAGATCCATTCTTATTGGATTGATGTTAAGAATTACAAACAATTATTTCATCCTTTTTTGTGCATCGCGGGTTTTTTTCTAAAGTCGGTTTTTAAATTTTTTTTTATTAGTTTATGGTCATGTAGGTGGTGCTGTAGACAAAAAAAAACTCAATTTTATCGAACTTCGCTGTGGATTTGTCACAAAAAATATGTATGATTTAACGGAACATTTTGTAGGTTTATGAAAAATGGATAATCACAGTTATTAAAATTATTAGTGAGTGTCAGTAGATATAAAACGAAAAGTAGATGTCTAATTTTTACCAAGGAATATAAACGCTTACTGAAATAAATGACAATTTATAAATTTAATTGAACGAACGGTATATTTAAGACCGTCCTTATAGTCCATCACTATAAGGAAGTGATTTTTCTCAGAATTTTTAATACTTTACAAAAATTTACAAACGATTGGCCCCATATCTAAAAATTTTTGGAGCCCTTTGCCCAAAAGCATATTTTTAAGTTTTCACAAAGGCTTATCTAGGTTATAACTTGCGAGACTTTGCCTAATCTAAAACTTAACAAAGTATTTAACAAACACTACAATAAATCATCACAGCTAAAGAGTTCCCCAAATTCACCAAGAATTGAACCTGGTCCTTTCGCACCCTGATCTAGCGTCTTCTCAATACTGCAAACTCTAACTTGTAGGAATGTGGCAATAAACATATTTATTCATTCTTACGTAAAAAGGTACATTCGAATGCTAGATATATATAAACTTTCGAAGGAAGTAAACGCCTGATTTTTGACAACAGATTTTCTATTATTTATGAAATTTAAATCACAGGTAAAACGAAGAGTAATGTAATATTGCCATAGATGGAGTGTTCACTATTCTTTGTTATAGATGAGGTCAATTCTTTCAAATTCTTGGCGGGTATTTATTCTTAATTAATTCTTTCAGCAGCATCTACATGAAAGATGCGCATCTACAAAATAATAACATAAACCACAAAACAAACAATAACATAAAAAATTAATAATAACACGAAAAAACTAAGTGAAGGCCACCAACAACAACAACAATAACCGAAGGACCGACGGACAACAAGTAATAGTCTCCTCCACCCGCTTCCCGCGCTTTCTGCCGGTCGCTCCGGCGCTGCAGCCTTAATCGGTCAGCTGATGGGAGTCGTCTTGTTTTAGCAGGCATAACACTGCAACAAGACTATTCCCGTTAGCTCCGATGGATGCATCGCCGATGCAGCCGGCTACAAATGAGGTCATGGACCTCACGCAAAACAGTCCCCAATGTGACAATGATTTTATAATCAATTTTTGTAACATTCGGGGACTGAATACGAACTTCCTGGCCGTTACGTGCTAGTTACTGCTCCATACCCCTGCTATTTTCGCACTGAGTGAAACCCAAGTGTTACCAGATCTTGATTTAGATCGATTTCAGGTGACAGGGTATAACTTAGTGCACAACTTTTCCGCCCATAGGGGATTAGCCATATATATTAGGAATGACGTGGCGTTTCAGAAGGTGTACAGTAGTACGTCCTCTGATTTTAATCATCTTTGGATTAAAATAATTATCCATAGCCACGTCATATTTTTCTGTTTTCTATATAGGAGTCCTAATATTGGTAATGAGACCACCACCGCAGCCTTCGATGCTATTTCCGAACAGACTTCCGGATTTTTATTTTCCCACCCGGAAAGCGAAATCATTGTTGCGGGTGATGTCAACGTTCACAATGTACATTGGCTAAATTACTCAAATGGCACCAGTGTTCCTGGCAAAAACGCCGAGCTCTTTGCGAGCCTCAACAACTTACACCAAATTGTCAAATGTCCGACGAGAGTCCCTGATATTCCAGGTCAAGGAGCCCATCTCCTTGACCTGTTTCTTACTTCCCATCCGACGCGGTACTCCATCAAGGTTAGCTCACCCCTTGGCAACTCGGACCATAAACTAATTAGCGCTTATTTCCCATATCCATCCTCGACCACAACCACCACAGCTCCTAAAAGAACTGTGTGGCACTATGGGAAAGCCAACTGGTTGGGTCTTATTCGCTTCTTCCAGGCCACTGACTGGGATTTGTGTTTCCGTAATGCCAATGCGAACTATGCGGCCCTCTGTGTCACCAAAATTATTCGAGCGGGTATGCGCTTGTTCATCCCTCACTCTACCAAATCTGTGAAGCCTAGGCCGAACAAATGGTTCAATGGGGAATGCATGAACGCAATCAAAGCTAAAGAAGCCGCCTATAGAGCATACAGACGTTCGCCTAATGAGCCACTTTGTCGTGAGTACGTCAAACTTAGAAACTCCTGTAACTCCATCTTCAGGAAAGTCAAATCATCATTTGATGATAGATTGAGAAGTAAGATTCTTAACTCCACTACAGGCAGCAAAAACTTCTGGTCCTTAGTAACTGCCATCAAGAAGAATTTTACTTCCTCCTCAACACCTCCTTTTATTCACAACGAGGAAGTGATAACAGAAAGCAAACCCAAGGCCGACCTATTAGCTTCTCTGTTCGCCGCAAATTCTTCTTTACCCGATGCTGCTATGTCACCCCCCCCCCCCCACTCTCGAGAATACCACCCACTCAATGGACGGAGTTCACTTCAGGACTCGCGAGATGTTTAGGTGTCTCAAAGAACTCGACGTCAATAAATCCACTGGCCCCGACAAAATCCCCCATATGGTACTTAAAAAATGTGCCTCACCATTGGCTAAACCCCTGCGCAAACTTTTTGCCCTGTCTTACTTCTCCGGAATGTATCCCGACTCTTGGAAACTAGCTCATGTTCAGCCAATCCCAAAACTAGTGAAGCCAGCGACCCCTTAAACTACCGCCCAATAGCAATTACTTCTGTTCTCTCCAAAATCATGGAGACAATAATCAATAAAAAGCTGATGAAATATCTAGAATCCAACCAAATTATACACGACAGGCAATACGGCTTCAGATCTAAACGGTCTACTAGCGATCTGCTTGTGTGTTTAACCGAGCGTATCAACCAAAGCATTCACAGCTTTGGTGAGTCTAGCCTAGTTGCTCTAGATATATCAAAGGCTTTTGACAGAGTATGGCACCCAGCTCTGTTGAATAAACTCCAAGCTATTGGTATACACTTAGTTCTAAGGAACTGGATTAAGAGCTTTCTTTCAGGCCGTTCAATCAAGGTAGTATTGGATGGCGTCGAATCCAACCCCCACACCATTTCGGCCGGAGTTCCCCAGGGGTCAATTCTCTCACCCGCACTTTTTCTAATCTTCATTAATGATCTGCTCTCAATCCCCTCCAACCCACTTCACTGCTTCGCTGATGACGGTACTCTGAATTTCTCTTACTCCTTCGACAATATAAGACAAGCACGTGCCAGACCTTGTCTTTACCACCGTCAACTGATGTCGGCTTCGATCAACCGGGATATCGAATCGATTCTTCGTTGGGGCGAAACGAACCGCGTCGAATTCAATGCCACAAAAACGAAGCACTGTCTGATCTCCAACCAAAATTGTACCGACCTTCCTCCTGTCTCGGTGGATAAAGAGAATCTAACGGCTGACTCAACTCTCAACATCCTAGGGGTAACTTTAACGGAGCATCTGCGATGGAACGATCACATATTCCAAATCGCCAAACAAGCCTCCCAATGCCTTGGATTTCTCAAGAGATTCCAGTTTCTCCTCCAGCCAGGCCCATTGGCTACAATATACAAATCCTACATTCGGCCGCGCCTCGAATACAACTCGCTTATCTGGGCAGGCGCCCCAAAAACCACTTTGGCTTGTCTCGACAAGGTGCAAAATCGTGCCCTCAAACTCATTGGTGATGGCCCCTTTCGCGCCTCCATAGACACCTTGAGCCACCGTAGGAATGTAGCAGCCCTCTAAATACTTTATCGCTATTACCATAGCGACTGTTCCACCGAAATTCAGGACCTCCTGCCTACACGGCAATACTTTTCCCGCAACACAAGACTAGCCCGCTCGGCTCACCCCCATACCCTACAGCCCCCTCGTTCACGCACAATACGGTTTAGAAGTTCGTTTATGGATAGAACAACTCGACTGTGGAATAATCTCCCGCAGTCGGTATTTCCGAACTCGTACAACACCTTAGAGTTCAAACGTGAGGTCCATCGTCATTTTCTTCTACACCCTCCAGACCCCCTCTAACCTTTCCTATTCTCCTCTATTCTTCAAACCAAGCTTACTACTAGACATTGCACCATGAACTGAACGACATGACGGACTGGTAGTACAAAGGGTTACACCTAAGCTTGGTTTTTTCATATAAAAAAAAAGTCATTTTTTGGAATGTTTTCGTGATTCTTCACAATCTCCACTTAATATATTGTCATCCAGTCTGAAGTGTTATACAACAAAAAGAATACCACGAAAAAGCGTAGTTAGAGCCTCTAGGCACAACATCCCACTAGTTTTATTTATATTCAGTCACTCAGTTCAGTTCTCATTTTCAGAGTCTTGTTCATTGGAGATTACAATTAATTAATAATTTGTTTCGTTTAAATTAAAAAAATTCTCTTGTCAAGCTAGATTTTGCAAATATTTTTTGGAATTAAATTTCGAGAAAGAAAGCACAATAGGTATGTATACAAAATTCTGCTTTCTTGTAATAGAATTCTCAAATCGACTCTTCGATCTATGTGCCTGCTTTGAGTAAGTGAATGTAAACATGACCATGGGTGCTGAAAACAAAAAACGATTGCAGCATACTGAAAATATCAATAATCTAGCTGTCGCCACTCTCTTAGACCCTAGGTTTAAAAATATACACTTCCAAGTAGTCATGAGCAAAATAATTGGTCTTGTTCTTGCAGTCACATTTAGAAAGAACAAGGCTTACCCTGCGTCTCCACGTGCAATTTTCCATTGCATGAAATATGTTATTGCAACGCAATTGCTTTTCTAGACCACACATGGCAGCAAGAATTTACTTGCATGAAATATTGTAGTGAGATAGCATGCTATCTTTGCTGCAATATTTAATTTGACATATCAAGTAAAAATGGCGGCACGCAAGTGGACTAGAGAAGACATAATCAAATTAATAAATGATAAAGAGATACTGTGGAAAAAGAAAGTTATATAGGAGAGAGGATCTGAAGGAAAAAGAATGGAGTTCAGATTTCTCTTTTTCCAGACACTCTAATTCCCTCAACACTAATAGGAAACAAGCCCCCATGAGTTACTGCCTTGTTAACGACATTTTCACAATTAAAATTGCATGCAATTAAATGCCGACTAAAATATTTGATTAACAGAAATGACGTCGCGCAAAAATATTTTATGCAAGGAAAAATTGCACGTCGAGACGCAGGGTTAGTTATGCTTGCAAGAACAAGAACAAGATAAACTGTGCAAGAATAAGACCCAGAGCAAGACTTCAAAAAGATTCTTGCAAAATTTCCACCTAAACTCATTCTTTTAAAAACTAAAAATATAAAATTGTAAGTAATTATGATATAAATACATGTGTGTATAATTGCAAGACAAGAACAAGACTAGTCTTGTCTTGTTCTTGCGTTTGCTCATCACTACTTCCAAAATGCACTAGCATGTTCAAAAGCAATTACAAGCATTAAAGATTTACTTTCAGTAATACCAACATACGGAATACCGATTTGAGCAATCGCTTGACGCAGAACGCACTACTCAAGAAAACGCTGAAGATATATGGAGCGATCATTACTTGTGAATGAAAAGAATTATTTATTGACTCAAAAAAGTGAGACAACATATTTATCCCTAGTTTGAGGTAGGGATCAAAGTCTAGTAATAACAAGTCTTTCATCTTCATACAAAATTTTCCCCTCGTTAGTTGTGTGCGTGCATATATGAACATCACTGCTGAGCAAAACTCAACGCATACTTCGTGAACTCGGTGAGACAAAGCCAGATTCTCTCTTTACGATAAAGTATGCAGAACAGAAAAGGAAAGAAAATTGTATCAGCTGTTTTCTTTCATAAATCAAAACAAACGAGCAAATATGCACCAATACATTAAGTTTATCCCCATATAAATTCATAAAAGTTTCCGCTGTTTAGTTGTGTGCAAACGCATATAAAAATGTTGCATTCTCTCTCTGGTAGCCTGACATCGTCATTTGAAGAACTTGTGCATATAGTTGTTCGCCTTCCACTCATCAACCAAAATTATAATCTCCTGCCTTCACGGCGATGTTTTTCCCGCAACACAAGACTTGCCCATTCGGCTCATCCTCACTATCTACAACCCTTATTTTCGCGCACACACCAGTTTAGTAATTCGTTCTTTTCGAGAACAACTCGACTGTGGAACAACCTTCCACAGTCAGTTTTCCCAAACTCATATAACACCCAAGAGTTTAAACGCAAGGTTCATCTCCACCTCCTCATGTACCTCCCAGACTCCCTTTAATCTGTTTTATTCTTTCTCTATCCTTCGAGCTAAGCTTACTACCAGACACCAGACGTTGACGTGTAAGACATGACGGACTGGTAGTGCAATAGTGGTAGACTTTCACATAAAAAAAAATATGAAGATGAAAGACTTGTTAATTTCTAGACTTTGGTAGGGATGGGCGATATTAGAAATACATCAATATTGACATCGATGTGCGATAAACATCGATGTTTGAAAACATCAATGTTTTGGGGGCTAAAATCAAACATTTTTAAAATGGTAAATGTGTTTGTTGCCTTACTTTTTTGAGGTATATTTTATGAGCCGGAGGATCAGGGGCCAGATCACGCAATTCGACGTCGACGAAAACGACACATTAAATGTCGTTATGGGTTCACGCAAGTAGACGTTTTATGTTTGTCGTTTTAAAAGTGTCGTTAATCTTGCTTTTGATAAGTTTAAAAAATTACAGTTATGTAATCAATTAACTAAAAAATTAAATTCAAACGGACCGAAGACAAGAAATTATAATGGATGGCCAAAAGTATTTTAAATAAAGTAAAAATTTACAATTGTATTAAACATATTTTAGCTATGGCGAGATTTTAAATATAATATTAGTGACAAATAAGAATTCATTGCTAATACTGGTTGTGGATTGTATGAAGCTTTTAATATACACATCAACAGTATGTTTGGATGTCTTCCACACGCGTGATCATATGGACCTGGCTCTGGCAGCAGTAATGCAGAATGTTCTTCCTCGATAAATAGACCTTTACAAGAAATTGTCTCAGTTAAAAATGTTATTAAATGAATCTTATTAAAGGATTCTAGTGAGGGTGGAAATTATTCCATCTAAGTGTACGAAACAAGCAGCTACTGCCAGAGTATGTAACGCTTCAATTAGCAACAACAGATAAATCAAGATTTTTATCTCCTGAAGCACACATTATCCTTGAGGAAGAGCACAGAAATAATTTCACACACAACCTCTTGTAGTTCTAAAAAGAAAATAGAAAAAGATGCAACAGAAAAAGATAAACTACGTGATAGTCGAAAAAGAAAACTGCTTCAAGAAGAGTTAAGTTAGAAAAACCATAATTCAGAGTTAAGATTTTCAAATGTTATTATGAATTTGTTTAATTAATTAATTGAAGTTTAAATATTATGTTTCATTCTTACCGCTTATGTACAATGTCTAAAGTAACAATATTATTAGCCGTGTTTTTTTAATGAACTGTATAGGTCTTCCCCATACAAATCTCAAAACCCAGGTTTCATCGGGGTTTCTATCGAGGTTTTGGGAAATTTCTTAAATTGCTTATCGCATACTTTCGGGGGATGACATGTTGTTTCGGGGATTGGCATGTTGCATACTTTCGGGGGTCCAAAAGACGTAATTTAAAAATAAAAACAACAGGAAAGTGATGAGAGCAAATTTATAACAAATAATTAATTTTTTAGAAACATATTTATTATTTTCTAGCGAGAATTTCGTGTAACAGTGCAAAAAATAACACTTAAATTCCGTTTAATTTTGAAATTTTTAAGCATCGAAGTAGGCGCTACATGATGTATACATTGGCCTCGATTCCCAGATCCGGCGACGGGGAAGTGAGTTGCGGATTTGACACTGCGATTCTCAAATCCGCAACCCCGAATTTCTTTTTGACATTTTCCGCGCTGTAAAAGTGTGATCCGCAACAAATTTTCTGCGGATTTGAACGACAAATGCGCCTAAGATAATCCGACATCGTATATTTCATTATCGCGTGAGTCTTCACTCCGAATTTTCGATTTAAACCAATCCGGGACTGCGGATTTGAGAATCGCAAAGTGTCAAATCCGCACTCACTTCCCCGCCGTCGGGCCATTGATTATAGAGTAAGTAGATATGGACAAACATCTTTCAGGTTATCTTGTTAGATGGCGATAGTTACACTGATTTAAGTTTTAAGCTGCGAATTTCTGTTGTAAACCTCTAAAATTAATGGGAATGGGTTTACAACATTAGTTTAATAATATTAATAATAATATTTCTTTATAAGTGCATAATAATCCTAAAATAGACACATTTTTTAATTTTGTTATTTTTTAGAAGAAATTGAAAAAAAAAACTGGTTTGCGCCTGAATTTAAAAAAGCATTTCAAAGCCCTTGACGCATGTTGGAAGAAAAACCAAAAGTTTCGGATCTAAAAATAGATTCCTGTGCGGGCATTCCTTTTGTTTTGTTTTGGAAGGGGGGGAAGAGGGTTTAATGGGAAATTTAGCATAGTGTTTTTTTTTATTTTGAGAAAAATTAAATAAGTTTGTTTTTAACAAAATTCTAGTTTTTTTGTATTGATTTTATTATTGCTTTTAGAGCAAATTCAGCAAACTATTTGAAAATGTGAATATATGTACATATTTGCGTGCAATAATAGAAAACAATAAAAAACTTTCGTTTAAAACCCTACTTCATATTTCTCAAGAGTGGTAGTCGTCAATGAAAAAAGAAGAGTTCCGATTTTGAAAGATTTTTTAAAATGTTTGTATTTAGGGTAATTGTTTACTTTATCAGACGCAAAAATTCGCGCAATACTCCAAAAATGCGGTGAGTTTTTGGTGGGAGAATTAAACTGCTATTTTTTATAAAAATTACTTTTACAAAATTTTAATCCTGAATAACCAACCGGTGACCAACGGCTAATTCCAAAAGCAACATGATCTGGTCAACCCCTTACAAAGCCTACCCCCTGCGGGGGTGCGGTGATAAAGTAAATAATTATCTAAAATTCTAAGAATTTTATATATATGTACATGTATATGAATATCCCACTCCATCACCCGTTCATTTAATTATGGTAGCTTCAATTAAACTACCCTTTTGCTTACTTCTGATAGTATCAAATTTTAAAAATTAATGAAAATAATCCAATTGGAAATAAAAATAATTTAAATTATTAAGAACAAACCAGTCTGGATTCATTATTCAACTGGAAGCCTGCCATGAAAACCTATAATTAGTGGCGGGTCCGTCGACACAAAATCTCAGTTGTTGCAAACAAGTTGGAATTCTTGATGTTCAGGTTGCAACGAGAGCCAAACTTCAAGAAGAAAGATGTACACATATTGTGTAGCTATAAGAATGATGAGGGCTCACATGCTCTTGCTTGGGACGACCAGCTTTTTTAGTATGTATAAATTAACCGTTAATTTAAAGGCCTTCGTGATATTAAATATTCATCTTACTAGGTAGCTGGGCATGTGAGCCTTATAGCTATTCATAAGATTTCCCATTGAGTTTTATCTGTGAAACAAAGGAAAGCCGCTGGAAATGTGCGCAAAAACATTCCGTCGACATTGTCCGCACAAGGATTCCGCCGGCCATTTCATTCAAACATCAAAGTAAGACGGGCAAAACCCTCTTTCGTGTAGACCCACCATTAAACACTAAATGCACATCAGCCAGTTTCTTAACAAGTTCTTTAATATGTACATATCTACAATATTTTCATTCAGTTTTACTATTTTTTTTTTGGTTCAAAGGTGAATTTTTTATTAAATGCTGGTCATTTTCTTAAAAGTTGTAGCTTTAAAAATTATTGAGTTGATTGAGTGGATAGAAAAGCCGCCTCTTTTTAAAACCGCATACATTTTTGCGGAAACTTGAGCGCAGAGTTATGCGTGCAAATTCCTTTGCACAGGTGGAAAATTCGACGCTTTCTGTAAAACTGTAAAATTAACGCACATCTCAGTACTAAAGAACTGGTTTGAGAGCTTTATTTCTGGCCATTCAATTAAGGTAGTACGAGATGGCGTCGAATCTCGACCGGCGTTTTCCGAGAGTCGACTTTCTCACCTGATTTCTTTCTAATATTCATTAATGATATGCTCTCAATCCCCTCCAACCCACTTCATACTTTTGGTAATGACACAATGCGTTACTCCTACGCCTTCGTCAATATAAGACAAGAACGGGCCAGACCTTGTCTAATAGAGTGTGAACTCTCATCCCTCGAAAAAATTGTACCATCCTTCCCTTTATCTCAGTGGCAAAAAGAATCTAATATCTGACTCATCTCTTAACATCTTAAGATACAAATCCACCAAAGCAAACAAACATTTGCTCGCCGGCAAAATGACGTCACGAAGAAAGTGCATATCGCAGCTATGCACATTTGGAACATCATCTTTTTACGTCATTATCACGTCAAGAGAAAATGCCTTTGGTGGACTCGTACTTTTAGACGTAATTTAATCTTCAGTGGCATTCCGTATTACTAACAATACCGATCCGAAGAGGAAGCAGCTTGCAAGTAAAAATTTACCAATATTGTTAAATTTTCATGTAAAATAAATGTCAATATTGTATAATATAAAATACGGTTTCGGCAGTTTCGAAAAAAAAATAACAATATTGCAATAGAAAATAAGGTCCCAGATCTGCGATGGAGTAATCACATATTCCAAATCGCCAAACAAGCTTATCAATGCAATGCTTATCAATTATCAGATTCCTGAAGAGATGCAAGTTCCTTCTTCAGCAGGCGGCCCTCTACAATCTACAAGTCCTACATTCCGCCTTATATGGAATTGTATTGAACATAATTCGTATATCTGGGCAGTAGTTATATTCCCACGGCCACAACCCATACGACACATGACCCCAACCAAAAGTTCACGAGCCTTACGGCACAAGCCACCATCAATGACCTCGATACTTCGGGAGCATCCGCACCTAGATATTTAGTTAGCAATATTGTAACATTATTAATATTATTATTCTTTCATCTTTGGAAAAAATAAATTAACAGAGCTTCAGCCTCGGATTAGTCTTTATCAAAATGCGTCTGGTTGTAATTACAATAATTTGTTTAATAGTCCTCTCAATTTATTTTAACTCGTTATAAATCCCTAGTTTTTGTTGTAATAAAATACGATATATTTAATTGTTTTTGACGGTTGCGTGGCGCGAACCTGTATTGCAGGTGCCCCAAAAACTAGCTTGCCTTGGCTGGAGAAGGTGCAAAACGAAGAAGGTGCATTGGCGATAGCACTCTTTTGCTCCTCTAAAGACCCTTCAAGCCACGGTAGTATTGTAGCAGCCCTCGCTAATTTTTACCGCTTTTACCTACATGCACCTTTTTTCCCAAGCAGCCAACTCGGCCTATCGCAGGCCCACTACATATACCTCCCTTCGTTAATAAATAGAACAAACAGCCGGTGTTGTTGAAACCATATAACACCTCACAGATCAAACGCAAGGTTCATTGACATCTACGTATAAAAGGTTCACCATGCCACATAAATAGAAATTATTTATATATCTCAATAGTAGTACAATTATCCGTAAAAACTACTAATTTCTACGAATTCTATTTGTCATTCAAAACTCATTTAAAAAAATGGAATAATCCCTGAAAACCCATTTCAATTTTTTCAAAATAATAAAAAACCCTTGATGCCAAATTTAACATTAAAATTATCTCGCCCCATTCATTTCATTCCCTCATTGTAAAATTTCACCCATCAGCTACGAAATCATCATCATTTTTTCATCCTCTTTGCCCTTCCCTAACAAAACAATAGGAAAAAGCGCATAGGAATCTATTTTTAGATTCGCAGCCACTAAACCCAAAGCCGCAGCTTCTGATTTTGTTTTCAAATGCGCAAAGGGCTTTCACATAAACCAGAAAAAGTTTATTTCGGAAACTAACCATATATAGCGGAGCATAAAACCCTGCGATTTTAGCGCCCCCAGCTCGTGGTGCCGTAACCTGAAGTTAATTTGACTCGCGTTTGTCCAAAGTCTCCAGGTTGCAAAGTCTCCTACTAAGTTTAGGTTAGTCTGGATAGTGCGTGAATAGATGTCGATGAACTTTGCGTTTGTCGGTTTGATGATTTGGGCTCAACAACACCGACTGTGTTAACTTAACGAGGGGAGGTATGTAGTGGGCCGGGAATGGCCGAGTTGACTAGTTTTGGGAAAAAAAGATGCGTGTAGGTAAAAGCGATAAAAGTGGGCTGCTACATTCCTACCGTGGATTGAAGGGTTTATGGAGGAGCTGAAGTGGGCTATCGCCAATGCACCTTCTTCGTTTTGCACCTTATTCAGTCTAGCCAAGCTTGTTTTGAGGTGCCCGCCCAGATGTAAAGCCGGGAATACACATGCCAGTAAAACGGGTAAGTAGCTTGCATGCGGGAAAATGGAATATGCTAATAGATGGTACAGCCGTGATAAATTTTCACTTGCTAGATACAGGCAAGTTGATATGCCTGTAGGTAACTAGCAAGTGCAAATTTATCACTGTTGTACTAACTATTAGCATATTCCATTTTCCCGCATGCAAGCTACTTACCCGTTTTACTGGCATGTGTATTCCCGGCTTATGAGTTATATTCAAGGCGGAATGTAGGACTTGCAGATTGCAGCTGGCTGAAGGAGGGATTTGCATCTCTTGAGGAATCTCAAGCATTGATTAGCTTGTTTGGGGATTTGGAATGTGATTACTCCATCACATATCTCGGGCCTTATTCTCTATTACAATATTGTCATATTTTTAACGAAATTAGCCGAAACAGTATTCTTTTATTACAATATTGGCATTCATTAACATAAAAATTTAATAAAATTGGCAAATTTTTACTGTTTTGTTTTCGGATCGGATTTAACAATATTGTAATAGAGAATAGGGCCCCTGAAAATAAAATACGTCTAAAGGGTCCAATGTTCGAGCGCTCCATGCGACCACGCCACACCAAAACAACAACAATCTGTAGGCACTTATAATTTTTGTTTCAGATATGCACAGCTGCGATATGCACTTTATTGGTGACCCCATTTGGCCCGCGAGCAAATGTTCGTTTGCCTTGGTGGATTGCCTTTGCTCACTGAGATAAACGGAAGGATGGTACAAGTTTTTATAGGGATAAAAGCACACGTTCTAGAAGACAAGGTCTGATCGGCGCTTGTCTTATATTGACGAAGGCGTATGAGTAACGCAGAGTCATCATTTTTTTTTTTTTTTTTTTTTTAGAATATTAGAAAGAGATCAGGTGAGAGAATCGACCCTTGGGGAACACCGGCCGAGATTCAACACCATTCAGTACTACCTTAATTGAACGGCCAGAAACAGAGCCATCAAACCACGAGATGTAAATTAATTTTACAGTTTTACAGAAGGCGTCGAATGATCCACCTTTTCCGTTGCGCGTATAACTCTACTCTCAAGTTTCTGCAAACATATACATAAGTACTTTTAAAGAGGGGCGGCTTTTCTATCCACTCAATCAACTCAGTAATTTTCAAAGTAACAAATCTTATATATTAATAGGCAAACAAAAAGTTTGTACACGCTAAGGCTTTTTTGTTCGTGGACCGATTTCGTTTAAATTTTCAGAAAATGTTCTTTTTATGGCATAGTTTTGTAATAAGGAATTTCAACGAAATCGATTCACGAATAAAAAAGTTATAGCGATTTTAATTTTTCGAATTTTAAAAAGCCGTTGGAAAATTTGAATTTTTTATGAGCATCAACGTAGAGCTGAGTAGCCTACGATTGACACAAATGCCGTTTCAGTGAAGCGAATGAGAAACAGAGAAAAACAAGCGTTTGTGTGGATTTTTGGCGGCATAACTGACATAAAAAAACTCGGTCTCTTTGTGCGTGCATTTTTTTATACTCTTTTGTGTATAGTATTATTGAGTTGTATTGTGTAAGGGGCTGCCGTTCGTTTTTTGGCGAATGCCTTTAGAAATTTTAATTGATTCATTGCACCTTTAGAAATTTTGACTGATTCTTTTAAATGTGCTTTGAATGTTATTCCGGTTAATTTTGATTCGTTTTCGTGTGGTTCTTTTAATATGAGTTGTCATTTTTGTCGTGCCAAACATTTTCTGACTGAAGTAACTTTACGTAATACTGAGGCATTTTCTTTGTGTTGTCATAAAGGCAAAGTTAATCTACCTCCACTTTCTCAAAATTACTTTTTCAATAATTTTTTTGAGGGATTAACTTCGAATGAAAG
The DNA here is from genome assembly GCA_949987705.1 of Thereva unica. NCBI lineage: Eukaryota > Metazoa > Arthropoda > Insecta > Diptera > Therevidae > Thereva > Thereva unica. The sequence continues at coordinate 61,087,018 of OX465284.1, forward strand.
TGGTATTAAAAATCGTTCTAAAATTTTGTTTGCAAATATTCGTTCGTATAATGCTGCCTTTGCAATGACTAGCTCTGAGTGTAATTTGTCAAATGACACTGCAAATGGCATTTACCATTTTAAAATCCATAACATTTTCTATCACCGAACTGGTGCCTTAATTCCTGGCTATGGCCGACCTCCATGTTATGCACAGTTGTATTTCTATGATGTAGATACTGCTGCTAATCATAGAATGAATAGAAATGCGAATATTGAATGTAATATTGATATTATGCGTGAAATAGGTTTGGAGTTAGATCGGATTAATCCTTTTGTTCACTCATTCAGGTCCATGCATGAATATTGTCAAAGACCTGAGAATATTGCAGCTGAAGTTTCTATGATCATAAAAGTTAATAACCAAGTTGATATTCGTCGTTTCAATGATGCTGTACAAACTGATGTTGCTGCTATTTTCAAAAACGATGATGGTGAGCCTCCTTTCGAACGAAATATGATTGTTTTTTCAAAAACAACAAATGAAATTCGTTCTTTTTCTGTTCTTGATCCTTCTTTGGAGCCTTTGGCTTATCCATTATTATTTCCACATGGTGATAGGGGTTGGCATGTCAATATAGCACACAGTTTACATTCCACTTCACGTGCTAACTTACCAGGTATAAAAGTAACAATTTTACAATATGCTTCTTATCGTCTTGCTATACGTGATGAGTTTAGTCTTAAGACGTCATGGATGCGATTAAAAAAATCCTGGGAAATTTTAGATGCTCTGGAGCGACAATGGAAATGTTTCATAGTAATTAAAAATTCGCCATTGCGAATCATTTTTTTTTTTTTGAAATAAAAATATTTAAATCGAATCGTGAATTTTATATATTTATTGTTTTTGTGACCGAATTTCGGTAACGGGCATCCCAACTAGTTTTAATAAAATGATAAACATTTAAAAAAATTTTTACCTATAACTCAAAGAAAATACTAAAAATAGATATTGTAGATTTGGTGTTAAATGGTGGGTCTACACAAAAGAGGCTAGTGATTAATGAAATCATACAGGGATGACTAAATAAAGTTGGCAGCAGGGTAGCAGGCCGCGGTCTGGCAGCCCATTCGGGGAAAACTCACAGGGAACACAAAAATTCCCACGCCAGGTGCGACGGCATACTCTCACCTTATGTTCCAGAGTAAAATTTGAGGCTTTTGTCCGTCTTACTTTGATGTTTGAATGAAACAGAAAAGCATGCTTATAGCTACACAATATGTCTACATCTAGAACTTTCTTCTTTAATAATGGCTGTTGTTGCAGCCTGAACATCAAGAACTTCAACTTGTTTGCGATATTTTTGTCATCACAAAACAAGTAAAGTTTTGTAATCCCTCGACCAGGTCACTAATTATGGGGTTTTATGGCAGGCTTCCAGTTCAATAAGGATTCGAGATTGGTTTGCTTTTACTAATTTTAAGTGTTTTTACTTTCAATTGCATTATTTTCATTAACTTTTAAAATTTGATGCTATCAGAAGTAAGCGAGAGGGTTTTATGAAGGGTGTGGGATTGTACATGAGCATAATATACCAAAATGCTTAGAATTTTGGATAGTTATTTACTAAATAACCCCACTTCCGCAGGGGGTAGGGGTTGTAAGGGAGGTTGACCTGAACGCGTTTACTTTGGAATTAGCCGTTGGTCACCCTTTAAAAAGTTATTCAGAGTTGATATTTTGTAAAAATTACTTTTCCCCAGTAATTTTTTAAATATAGGAGTTTGATAGGCAGTTATTTCACTAACAACTTTGAGTGGGTAATATAAGCCCCAAACATTCTCCCACCCCAACCTTTACCACATTCTTGGAGTAGGGCTCTACCCTTTTGTTGTTGCTCCCAGAGCGGAGGACGATGGGGACTGATAAAACAAACAATTACCCTTAATACAAACATTTAAAAAAAATGTTCCAAATCGGAACTGTTCTTCTTTCATTGATTCCACTACCTCCTTTTAGAAATATGAAGTAGAGTTTTAAACGAAAATGCAGATTTTTTTATTGTTTTATGTTATTGTAAATAAATATATTTAAATTTATATTTTAAAATAGTTAAACCAAACTAATGACTTAAATTTTCTCTATAAGCAATAATCGAATCAAAAAAACTAGAATTTTTGTAAAAAAAACCTATTTCATTTTTCTCAAAATGAAAAAAAAAAAAACACCGATTACGTTCGCATCCATTCATTAATTTCTTCATTGATAAATTCGCCGACCAAAAAGGCATCAATTTTAGACCACCCACCCCCTTCCAAAACAAAACAAAAGGAATACCCGCACAGGAATCTATTTTTATATCCGAAACTTTTGGCTTTTCTTCCAACATGCGTCAAGGGCTTTGAAATGCTTTTTTAAATTCAGGCGCAAACCTGCTTTTTTATGTTTTACCAAATAATAACAAAGTTAAAAAAATTATCTATTTTATAGTTATTATGCACTAATAAAGAAATAATATTATTAAACTAATGTTGAAAACCCATTCCCATTGATTTTAGAGGTTTCCAGCAGAAATTCGCAACCCTAAATCTCAAATCAGTGTAACTATCGCCATCTAACAAACTAACCTGAAAGATGTTTGTCCATATCTACTTACTCTATAATCAATGCTATATGGATCATTAAAAAAACACGGCGGTTCCATGAGATTTTGCATACTTCTAGGGCGCAGTTATTATGTGAAAACGACATTCGACACGTCGACTTATATGAACCAAATTCAAAGACGACGAAACTAATGTCGTTTTTATAAAGTGTCGATGGCGACGACGAGTGACGAATTGCGTGAACTGACCCCAGGTATAATGATGCCGTTGAAGAAATCTACCGGATTAAGTTACTGCTTCATCTCGATTGCCTATGGTATTTAGGGAAAGATTCGCTGTTGAGTGACCAGGCATCTTTTCTTTCACTTTATCATTTTTCGACACCATGATACTTGCTCAACCATAAATCATCTTTTGAGTTCATATTTTGCATTTCATCATAAATGACAAAAATGTCGCTCATCAAAATTTCTGTTACGACCTTTCAAAAAGTAGTGAATTCCGAGTTTTCTGCTTGCGCTCTCATATTTTGTTTGAAATGACTTTTAAATATATTCCCAAATAACTGATCTTTTTAGGCACGTATTAATTTCATCGGCCCGCATACCTCTCGTAACAACTGGCAACGTTTGCCAGCAATCTCTGCCAATAGAGCAGGTGCTTCCCAAAAATAATTGGTTATTCTTCTTAAATATTGCATTGTTCTATGAACGGCTTCAATAGATACTTTATTTGCCATAGTAAATTCATCTCAGACAACGAACATGCAGTCTCTTAAGCTTTATCTTTGAGACTGTTTTTAGATATTTTGCAAGCAGAATTTTCCACATTATCTGTTTCTATCGGTATCTTATACATTGAATGAGCTGTTTTCAAGGGAGTAATGTTGTAGCAATCCATGATGATGACACTTACTACGTTTCCATGACAGCTTGAGTACTCGAAGGCTTGAAAATCTCAAGAACTCGAGCGCGTATATGCTCTGCCTACTTGAAGCGGCATATTAGCTTGAAATGAGCTTGAGTTCTTTAGCTGTCATTTGAAGTTACTATTAAATTTCTTCCTTTTATCGTGCTTTTATTTCTTCATTAATATTTTTGCCTCCTCATATTCCCACAAATTACCTTTAGACACATTTACAAGTCTAAATTTCGCACTTTCGAGCACTCGAGCCGATCACAAAAATCTTTTTTATCGACTCCAGTCGAGCTGCTTGCGTTTACATTTGTACTTGAAGTACGCTTCAAGTAAGCTTCAAGCTGTCATGGGCACGCACTAACTGTTATAGCAACGCAACAGTCCTTTGATCTTCAAGTATTTTGGCTAATATTTTTTTTTTATGAAAAAACCAAGCTTAGGTGTAACCCTTTATACTACCAGTCCATCATGTCGTTCAGTTCATTATTTTCCCACCCGGAAATCGAAATCATTATTGCGGGTGATTTCAACGTTCACAATGTGCATTGGCTAAATTACTCAAATGGCACCAGTGTTCCTGGCAAAGACGCCGAGCTCTTTGCGAGCCTCAACAACTTGCACCAAATTGTCAAATGTATGACGAGAGTCCCTGATATTCCAAGTTTATGAGATTAATTAAGAAAGTCCTGCCAGTGCCGCCTGATGCGTCATAAAAATTTAAACCATCCAGTATTGACGCTGTCGATGATGCGGTCGCAGCCTTCTTTTTGTTCATTGTTTTACTTTGGTTCATTATGTTCGATAAATCCTCTGTTTAAATTATCATCAGATCCATTGATTATTTGATGAGATGGTATATCGTAATGCTCAAAGACCAATATCTCACAATGACATAATTTCATTCACGTTCCTTTGATTATCAAGTCATATTTTTAGTCTGATTCAATGCAGATACATACTATTAAAACGCGACATAACGTAACGTTTAGACAGCCGACGTGGACAGTGCATATTACCAACAAATATATGGAGAAAAATAAGATTTGATTTGACACAACACGCTTCGCATCACATCAGATCGCGTCGCATTTTAATAGTGTGTTTTCGCCTTCAATCCGATTAGATGCTAAACACGCCTAAGAAAATACTGAATCTTACCGTGAAAGTCTTAAAATCAGATTAACTATTTCCGAGTTATAAGGTTTATATTTGGAGTGTAAAAGTAGCCCAAGAAAATACTGAATCTTCCTGTGAAAGTTCCATCGCAAAAGGTTTAGTCAAAACAGACATTTATAACAATAGAACGGCAATGCGGAAACTTTGTTATTAAAATTATGTTATGTGCTCTGCTTGATCATCTATAAAATTATATCCGTCTTGACCGTGAACAATCATTAAGGGATATTCCAGTGACCCATATTATATGTGAGTCTCTATGATTCGTTGTTTTGCAAATCTTTTCTATGTTATGCCGCGGTTATCACATTGTTAGTCTACCAATAGCAAAGAGATACATTTGTAGTCGGTTCATCGGACCAAAAAGAAAAAGGCTTCATATAGTACAATTTTATATTACATATAGTACAATTAAAATTACTCGCGTTACAAGAGATCAGATGGATAGGAGACGGGATACAGGGTTGCCAGGAAAATGAAGCGTGAAGTCGCCACTTGGCTGGGCAGGTGTCGCCAAAATCCCAATAGATGTCGCCAGTTTGGCGACTTGATATTTTTGCAATTGAATGGCTGTATACTCTGTATATTTTGCACGTTCGATGGTTGAAAAACAATCCGAATTTGCAAAGTTATGAATTGTGGCCTCTGATTTACAGTTACACTGACGCTGGGGGTACTCCAGTTTTTCGTGAACTGAGGAGCGACGGAACAAAAAATGATAATTCCACTTATTAAAAAAAAAAGTTACGTGTGACTTTGGACAAAATACCATGAATTACATCATCCTTTAGACTGGTGTGGTTAAAGTCATGTTTATTCCTGTAGTAATTAGCCTCTAACATAGAAGGTTTGATGCAGATCATGATATTTCCATGTTTAAAAGAATCAATTTGGAACAAAACATGATAAAATTCCAAATTGGAACAAAACATGATAAAATTCCTAATGATATTTTTTTTTGTTTTTAGCCTTTTGGGGAGGTCCCTGGCCCCCTTAGAGGCAAGGGGGATTTTTCTGGTATTTTTTACTAATAGTAGGTACCGTTGCGAAAATTTTGCGGGGTCTTGGAGCCTCCTACGACCTGTTTTGGGGCCGTGGGAGGCAAAAGTGAGGTAAATTTTAGTGCATTCTTAGTGCATTTTATGATGCACCTACAAATCGATGTAATTAGAGCCCCTGGTGAGGTGCAATGACTTTTTTTTTGATTGATTATGAATTATTACAATGTAATTAACTAATTACTTCTTACTTTAATTATTTAATAAAGAATTCAAGAACATAAAATGTTTTTGCCTAACCTGATTTTTTCAAAACATGATATTTTCATCAGACCGGATTAGAACATGATATTTCCATATTTTACATAAAAATAACTACATAATAATAAAAATAAAAAAACATGTATATTAGTTTTTACCCTTAGTTATTTATTGGCAGTCGTAATTTTTTAAATTTTACAAAGGCAAAGAATTTACAGGTTTTTGAGCTTTTGTGAAAAGTTGCACATTATGGAATTATCATGTTTTGTTCTGTCGCTCCTCAACTAGCACTGTTGTGTTTGAGCTTACTGTGCTTACCAACGAGCAACGCTGTAGTTGAACGTGTTTTTCCGTGATGAACGCCATCAAAACGAAAGGGCGAAACAGAGTAAAATTCGCGTTATTGGATGCACTATTGCGAATCCGAGTGTCTGTGTACAGTCACAAATTGTGTTGTAAAGACTTTAAACCGACTGAAAACATGATTGAAAAGTTCAAATACGACATCGTATATCCTACTAAGCCAACGGTAGAAATTGAAAATGAGTCAGTTGAAGATGAGAATGTCATTTATGACATAGTAAATGATATGTAAAATTGTTACATATATATTTCACCGTTTTTGATCAGTCCTAATTTAAAGTTTATAACAAACGTTACAAGAAGAAATTATTTAATAATAATTTATGAATAAAATACTAAAAACACGTTATTGTTTTTCATCTTAAATGTTCTATTCCTTTTATAATTGTTTTTACATCTGTTTATTTTTCAGTTTTTTTGAAGTCGCCAAGTCGTCACAAAATTTTTCGTCGCCGTCGAACTTCAAAAGTCGCCAATTTGGCGCCAAATCGCCAATACTGGCAAACCTGACGGGATAATGCACCTTTGCAACTACAGGATATTCTACAGCTGCGGAAGAGAACATCACTTAGGAGTTGATTTCGTAATACACAAGTTAATTATTGATAATGTCAAAGAGTTCAAGCCAATCAGAAATGGGTTTTGAGTCGTTTGTGTATGCGTTTCCCTACTATGAGTGTGCGTTTCCGAGCTCTGCTTTGAATCCAATAGCTTCTTGACTGCTCTAGCCCGATCGCTGTTGAGAGCCTTTGTCAACCGTTCGGGTGATCACCTGGAATTTCTGATAAATTTAAAAATATAACCTGTTATTATAAGTAGGTAATCTTATATGGCTATTAACATTTTCCAAATAGAAAATAGGCTTTTGCGTCGCTGTTGGATAATTCTTATCTGCCATGAACGAGGCAGCGACTAATACACTGTCAACATGTGCTTCTTTGTGAGGACACTTTACTTGAGGTTTCGTTACCCAACTAGGTCCTCATAACTACATCGGATTACACTAGTTACTTCCCTAAAATGCCTTTAGTGAGGAGGTCGGTTTGGTTTCCTTTGCTCCATAAATATTTCCATTCCTCGCCCCTCTAATGCGATTTCATCTGTTCTACTCCATTCGATATGTCTGCAGTGCAAAGGGCAAATGACCTATATGCAAAAAGCTCGATTCGAGAAAAACGTATTCAGTTTTCAAAATACTTGAAACCGAAGCAAATAAAGTAAATGTTCAAAGTGGCAACTTTTAATCAAAAAGTACAATCAGTGTGAAATTTTAAGGGTAAATGTGAATATTTTATATCAAAAAATGCATACAAAGCCATTTTAACTTATAATGCATATATGTACATCATTTGACCTTTGCATAGCAGAAAGTTTACAATTTCTTGTGTTCGTTACTTATCCAGCACAAGGTTATGCAGGAATCGGTCCAACAATGAGTTTACAAGAATTTGAGGTACTGGTCGGTATGAACGATTTCCTTCAGGCAGCTATAAGGGCAGCCATTAATTACAGCTTAGGTAAATCATAAAGCATTTTCTTTATCTGGCTTAAGAGGTGCTACACTGCTTTGGAGCACAAAAGGTCACGGCAACAGTTCCACAGTTGCGTTTCTCACATCCACTACAGCTCCATAAGTCCTAGGACTGGCAGCCACAAGTATGTGTAATTGTCGATTGTGTTAATTGGTTGATTCACATGAGAACACACAATACTTTATTCTTCCAATAGTAAGATCTCATTATAGCCTTTTGCCACATTGAACTTCCACATCAGTAGGAAGGATTAGGAATTGCTTTAAGTTGTATTGGGTGCAAATTTTGCAATTGGTATACCTACTTCCCTTTCCGATCAACAACACCAAGGCAATTTCCTTTTCCACCATCGACTCCATTCTAGGTTTCCCTCACAACCCTACAGCAAGACGGTGAAGCCTGATCTCCCAGAACGAATGAAACGAATAAAATAGATGTTCGCCAAATTCTCAAGCACGAGGCCGTAATTGAATCATGGTGAGAGAAGAGACCACAATGCTTTAAGATTTCTGTGGGTTTACCATCTTGAACTTTATGATGTTTGATTTTTCTATTGCATTTGTAACTTCTTCTATTCTGTGGGTCTTCTGAACTTCAGTTTTCTATTTCTTCCTGTATTATGCTTGGTTTCTTTAAAGAGATCTCTCAAGTACCCCTCCCATTGCACAACTATGCCATCGATATTACCAGCTATAGTACCATCATCTTTTTTTACCATGGTGCGTTTGATCTGGGAAAAAGTTCGTAACCTTTCATCTGATTTTGTTATAGTTTAAAATTAAACTAATTTAAACCAAATATGCTCCATTATTATCTGCGTTTCGAGAAGTGTCAATTTTAAGGATAGTTATGCTGGCAACAGTGAAGAACTTCTGTGGCTTTTGACCGAAAACTTTGATCTTGGGCGCTTTTGACTATCGTATGTGACCCATTTTTCATCATTGGTTACGTAACGTTTCAAAATGGGACGAATCACCCATCGCCGATTTTGATTCCGTCATGTTATTCGTGCCAAATTCATGAGGAATCCACACATCGATTCAAAATGGTTTTGTTTCAACACAAGTCTTGGGTGCTAAACTCGTCATCACCGCATAGGCCGCTCCTTTTCGCGTATACTGCGTTCAAAGGGTCCTTTTAAACAGAGAACATCTCCACTGAATACATATAGTAACTTTTCAGAGTCAGTATTTTTCAACTCCTACAGTATCCACTCAGACACATCAACTCGCAACTAATTCGTCTTTTGAAATATAGTAGGCTGTATAAGGCTTGGTAAATTTTTAGGAGAAGAGGGTTTTACCAATAAAAAAAATTAAAGAAAAATCAATGAAAGAAAATTAGTAGAAATGACTTCTAAATTTTGGTAGAAATGATATGAACGTATGGGTTAGACAGGCAACTTTTACTTATTTCTTAAATAAAAAGGCGCTTCGAACGAAACTCCAAAAAAGAACCGATTTTTGTAAGAAGTAGAGTTTGAAAAAATAGTTCAGCGGATGAAGACACTTTACCAAGAAGGGTATGACCAAGTTTATATTAATATGAATCATATTAATACAAGAAATTTGTTTTTAAAAGATAATTATGAAAAATATTAACATGACCATGAGCATTGTAATGGAGGTATATTGGTTTTATTTGAGCTTTTTTCATTATTTGTTCTTTTATTATAAAGAATCCTTTTCGAAAGCACCGAGAGTTTTTACTAGTTTTCGTATTGGCAATATATCAATCGATTATGTAAAAGCAAGTTGCAAAATTATACCAATGTCATATTAGACACAGGCAAAATGTATGTGTAATATTTTTTTGCAATATCAGTGTTTTTGCTATATGTATGTACCCAGTATCAGTTCGTACCAAGCAAGCAACAATTTTTTAAATTCTAGTTAATTTATCTTACAAAGTTTGTAAATTATACAAACTTTTAAAATATTATTTTTAGTTGTAAGTTACAACTTATTCCATAAGTGTTGCTTGCAAGCATATCTTAATACTGCCTATTTTTCATCCAGAATTTATAGTACCAAATCTAATCTAGATAAAGTATTCCAAAGTGAAAATTATCAATTTTATCAAGATTTGAAAATGTAATTCGCAATTAAATTTTGGATTATTGGAAAATTCTATAAAGAATAAAAATCTCAAATTCCCGGCTGTTTCTGGTCATAACATTTGAGTTTAGATCATAATTTATTGAAGCAGGTTCGATCTGTCCATGTTCATAATTTTTATATTAACTAATTAAATAATTCGCATGTTCCAGAATTTTCGAGGGCAGCAAATTCTAATTATTTGAACTGCCCCGAAGCTTTCGCCCAAATTGTGTTTTTAAAAGGAAATTTAAATGTTTATTATTTAAAGCTGATTTTGTTTTTTAAATTTCACCCACATAAGGAATTTCACTCTCTTATGTAATTAAGTTGTCTAAACAAAAACTATTATGGACCTTGAAGTAATATTTTAGTAAAGTGCTAGAACCAAAAAATTATAAAACAAGGGATCGTCGATTACGGTTTAGAAATAATATAAGAATTCCAATATATAATGTATAAAGAATTTAAACTAAGAAACATTTCCAAAATTTCTACGAGTTGTGAGATGGCAAATATGAGTAATGCTCGATCAAAAGACAAACTTATTTCATATACATATGTCATGTGCTTTACGTAAAAATACGCAATAACTAAAGTAAACACTAGAGAGAATTTTTTAAGGCGTTTTGCAAAACCCTAACTATCTACACTTTTCCCCCAACTCACTGTAAATGGAATTCCTTCCACGGATCCCACAGCGTAACACTTGTCGCCTGCATTACATGCACCACTTAATACTTGATGTCGATTCATCACTCTATTCAATATTTAACTGATTTTAATCACAAAGCAGCGTAGTATAAGTCTACAACTTAAATTGTCACATAATTGTTCACTTTATTCAAGTCAGCCATATTTCGCCACTTCAAAGGTCCCGAACTTTTCTTCTTTTCTGTACCAAAAAAGATGACAGTTCTAATCAATACATATGAAAAAAAATCAAAAACTTAATGTCAGGGTTTGAACGAATAGGGTACAATCAGAAATTGATTATTGTTAAAAAAAATTTAACATTAGACCGGTTCTACACATTGAGGGGCGCTGCACGGAGCCTCAAAAATTCGTCTAAAAACTGAAGTACGTTGGGAGGAAGTGTACGTACGATGTGCATCTTGACGCACGTGTACGTACGAATTCTATTCCCGAGTTTTTGAAAAAATATATTTCGAGAGGAAAAGGAGGGTTTCTTCGTTTACGACTAAACTGGAGTTTTCTGAGTATTTTAGTGATTGAGTTTAATATGTGTATAACCAAAATAGTGAATTTACTTACTTTTCTTGGTTAATAGCGCGAGGACGCCATTTTCAAGTTTCAAGTTTTATTCTCGGATGGCATTAGCCTCGTCTTAGATTCCATAGTGAATAACTAAAAAGTGAACTGTTTTCCTTAGAAGGTATTTATTTCTTTTAAATAAAAAATAAAAAAAAGGGAAGACATTCCCAAAAGGGTTGCTACTCCAATTATGGAAGGCTCCGTTGGGTCCCCAGCACCTTTCTTAAAGTGCTCGAAAAACATCAGGGCGATTTGCCCTTAAGCAAACCCTGCTTACCTAATAAATTAATTAACGATCTAAACGCAACGTGCTCCCGCATCAACAAACAGGGGCGGTGCTTTCATAGGTGCGAATGGTGCACTCGCACCGGGCGCGATTTGTCAGGGGTGCAATTACAGAAATTAAGATTTAAAAAAAATCAAAACTTTGAAAGAAAAAAAAAGATAAGAATTCTCATAGGTGCATGAAATTACACAAATTTACCCAATTTTTGTCCCTGTACTTTCTCATGCAAGAAAAAATGTGGAAATTTCACTTCTGCAGGAATCCAACTTAACCGGCCTCAGTTTAATAAAGTTCATTTTAATCCGCATAAGTGGCTTCACCGGTTGACATGCTCAGTTCATGCTTGAAATTGTTGTCGCTTTTTCGCCAGAAGCTAGAAATACAAAAGCACACTGAAATGATATTCCATTATTCCAATTGATTACTCTCTCTTGAGCGAGCTTTTACATTCAATCTCAATTTCATGTTCTATTGGGCGAACTCAGGCTTTATTTTCGCTGAGTTCAATATGTGAAAATGTATGGGAACTCAGGCAAAAATTTCAAGTTCAGTACACTAATTTGCTCAATGTGCATTTCGGTGGTGAAGCCGGGGTATTACTGTCTCTAACAAATTAATATGGCCGGTTTCATACGGGCCAGCGAACAAAAATTCGATGCAACCGTCAATTCCCTTTTGAAATTCGATGAAGAATCGCATGGGTTTTCACAAGGGCCAATTTTTCTAACAAACTATACGTTAGAATGCGTTAGTTTGTTCTTGTTGCTTTTAATATTGATTCTCCCTTCTGCCATTTCATTTCTTTTCTTAGCAAAAGGGAGAAAAAAAACAACAAAAACCGAAAATTCCGTGAAAGAGTTCTAAGGTTAAAAAAATCCGGCTTATCGTAGCAGAATTTTGGTGGTTGGCGAAACTTTCTATCTATACAGGGTGTTCCAAACCACCCGTACCACCCAAATATCTCTGAAATTTGGGATTGAAATAGAAAAACAAAAAAACACGTGTTCAATATTTTTTGAAACTATCCGACCATACAAAAATGGACCCCCCAAACAACCCCCTCTTTGGGGGGTGGGGGGCAACTTTGGAAATTTAAATGGGACCCCCCATTTTTTTGCCAGATTCGGAATCTTCATAAAAAAATATGAAGATTTTGTCCCAAGCATTTTTACGATTCGCCATAGATGGCGCTGTAATCGGAGGAAAACGTTTTTTATAACTTATTTATTTCCGCCGATTACAGCGCCATCTAAGGCGAATCACAAAAAATGATAAGAATAAAATCTTCATATTTTTTCATGAAGAATCTAAATCTGCAATAAAAATTAGGGGTTTTCAAGTTAATAATCAAAATGGCTCTCTACCCCCAATTTTTTGGAGGGGAAGGGATGCAGAATTGAAAACAAAATAAAAACCCCTATTTTTTATTACAGATTTAGATTCTTCATGAAAAAATATGAAGATTTTATTCTTATCATTTTTTGTGATTTGCCTTAGATGGCGCTGTAATCGGCGGAAATAAATAAGTCATAAAAAACGTTTTCCTCCGATTGTTGTTTGGGGGGTCCATTTTTGTATGGTCGGATAGAGTTTCAAAAAATATTGAACACGTGTTTTTTGTTTTTCTATTTCAATCCCAAATTTCAGAGATATTTGGGTGGTACGGGTGGTTTGGAACACCCTGTATAATCTTTTCATATGTTATACGCATCATTATGGTGCAATCTTAAATTTTGCGCAAACAATAAAAAATATTAGTCCCATTTAGCGAGTGTTTGCGTATTTTTTATTGCCCTTCACTGCGTTCAAACAGCTTATGGGGCGTAATCTGGCATAGTGCACCGGGCGCAAAAAGCTCTAGCGCCGGCCCTGTCAACAAAGATAAAATGGCCGCCGCGGTTAGTGACGCGCGTGCTGCTACTGGTTCATCTCCGCCTCAGCCGGATAAACCTACTACTAACAACTTGTCCAATGCCTCCGATGTTCCAATGTCTTTCACGGCAACTGCCGAAAAAGCTGACTGTATAAAGTCAAACCATCTAATAGACGATTCAGATGTAGGCTGGACTCACGTCAAGCAGAAGCATAGGAACCCCACCAACAGATTTGCTCCACTCCAGCATACCGCTGGCCACAATCAACATTTTGAATTTAATCCTAATTCTAATAATAAAAATAACAATAGTAATATTAACTTCATGAAACAGCCAACTAAAACCCCCAAGAAGGGGTTCTGGCCTCCCATTATCATCCATGATATAAGTGTCAGGTACCTCACACGTATGATTCAGGCCATTTATCCGGACAGTGTATTCAAGCTGGCCCGCACCGGCGGGGGAGCCTGCAAGTTGTTCTTCCTTAACTGGGAGCATCAAGTAGGCTTCTTTGAAAAGCTAGAACACAACAAGGTTACTTCTAACACATTCACCCATCCCGATGATAGGCATCTATCCTTGCTTCTCAGGGGAATTCATTCTGAATTCCTTCCGGAGGAAATTCATAATGACCTATCTCTTAACTATCCTTCTCTCAAGGTAACTAGCGTAAAGCGCTATGCAACGCCTTACTCTCGTAAAAACGAGATCTCTCTCAATCTTTATCTTGTCCAGTTTTCTCCTAATACTGACCCTAACAAAGTCTCTCAGATACGAACCATTCTCTACCAGTTTCTTGGGATAAAATTAACAAGAAGGGTCCGGTCCAGTGCAAGAACTGCCAACGTCATGGTCACGCTGCCGTTAACTGCAATCGTGAGTTCAACTGTGTTAAATGCCAATTAATAAATGCCAAGATGAATATCCCCCCCGGTGAATGCCCTCGGAACCTCGACAAAACAGGAGAACCCTACTGCGTCAACTGCCCCGCCTTCGGTCACCCGGCTAGCTTCCGAGGCTGTCCGGTGTTCCTTCGTCGTGAAGAGTTACGTAAGAAGCTAAGATCCAGGCCGAGAACTCAAGATACATTTGACTATGAAGATAGTCAATTCCCGTCCTTGTCGAGGAATCGCCATTCTAAGGCACCTCCAAAACCTTCATATTCATATGCTGACTGCTTCAAAGGTTGTCATCCACATAACTCGAATAGTTCTCAGGCACTCCCAGTCTACTACCGTGACCTGTATCAACCCAGGCAACCAGTCTATAACCGGAGCAACCGTGAGCATGTTACCTGTTCGGCTGAGGCCCTTCAGCTTCACCTTCTCTCTACCATGATGAACTTCGGAAAGTCAGCCTTCCTGCACCATTCATTAAACCTGACTCCCTTAACTCCCTGATTCTCTCTCAACGGTAAACAGCCAGGTCAGCCGGATCTGATAATTTTTCCAACTACATTATTAAGAGGATCGGCCCATACATCGTAAGCCCCCTCACCTCCATCTTTAATAATTGTCTTAACAATAGCTACTTCCCGAAAGCTTGGAAATTTTCTAAACTCATCCCCATTCCCAAGAGCGGCCAGCGGAACTCTCCTTCCGACTTTAGACCTATCTCCTCCCTCTCTAACATTGGAAAGCTTTTGGAACGAATAATAGCCTCCAATCTAGACCACCATGTTCAGCCCAATAATCTCAACCCGCACGAGCAGTTCGGCTTCAAAACCTCCCACTCTACCGAGCATGCCCTCCTAGTTTTACACAACGACATAACTGGGGGCCTCAGAAATAAAAATACTACCGTAATCTGTTCCCTTGATCTCAGGGCAGCGTTTGACTCGGTCTGGCACACTGGGCTATTATATAAACTCTCCCGGCTTGGCTTCTCCTCCCACATCCTTAAGATACTTCTCAGTTTCCTCTCCGATAGATCTCTTTGCGTCCAAATTAACGATGCTTTCTCTAGACCATTCGACGTCTTATCCGGAGTTCCACAAGGGTCTATCCTGGGCCCCAAATTGTTTAACATGTACCTTTATGATTTCCCCCACTCAGTTCCTAACATAAAGTCTAAAGCACTCCTCTACGCGGATGACACCTTGATCTATGCTTCCGACCCTGACATTATGAAAGGTATGGAGTGGATGTGCAAACATATCGACTTGATTAAGCGCTTCTATAGCACCTGGGACCTCTCTCTTAATGAGAGCAAAACGCAATTTATAGCTATTCGTAACGCCTGGGGCAAGATAGGAGAGGTACCGCCAAAGCTTGTGGCTCCCTCCAATTCCAATTAAATAACGTTGTAATAAAGGTTAGCAAGAAGCTCAAATATTTAGGGATAGACTTTAATCATCTCATGAAATTTAAACAACATGCTAAAGGAATCATCTCTAAAGTCAACTGCATCCTTGGTCGCCTCTACCCGGTGCTGAAATATTATAGTAAGCTTAACCCTTGTGTTACACACTATCAAAAAATTACGTACTTTACACACTGGGTCAATTTGACCCCAACGAGAAAGAAAAATGTTAGTAACTTTTGTATTTGTTTACATAACGGGTTGTAAAAAATTACACATATATTTTGAACCTTTCTGAAGAGTACTGCATGGTTGTTAACGTCAATTGCTATTGTTTAATTAACAAAAAAAAAATATCAAAAAAAAAACAACTGACTAACTTTCTCCGCATGGACCTTTAGTTTGAAACTTCCCCTAAATGCCAGTGACGCTACAGGCACTAATTCTAACGGTTTGTTCGAGAAAAATCGTCTCGAACAAACCGTGGGGTCAATTTATTTATTTATTTATTTATTTATTTATTCAATATACGGGAATACCCCCTTTTTACTTTACAAAATATATAAATGCTTCCGATTTACTTACATACTCTCACTAAAACAGACTAAGGTTTAAGAATAAATTTGTAGTTTACATAAGTAAGTAGGCCTATAATTGTAAAATATACATACATATAAGAGATTACAGATCACAGTTAATTAAAAAAGAAGCTATTGCTTAAAGTAGTTCCACAAATACCTTAAAAAAGCAGTTAAAGTTATCGCAAGTATTATTATTAATTATTATTTATTCAATATTTATTCACTATACAGGGAAAACTCAATTCTTACTTTACAAACATACAAATGCTTCAGATTTACTAACATACTCCCACTAAAACAGACAGACAGGTTTAACAATAAATTTGTAGTTTACATAAGTAAGTAAGTAGACCTATAAATATAAAATATACCATACATATAAGAGATTACAAATCACAGTTATTCAAAAAGAAGTTACTGCTTAAAGTAGGTCCTCAAGTATCTCGAAAAAGCCGTTAAAGTTATCGCAAATATGTCAACATTTTCAGTTATTTCATTTCCTAGTCTATGCATTCTACTCATTAGACTGTTCTCCGCTATTAAAGTACGTGCATAAGGTAAAGCAAAAAGTTGGAGGCGGCGAACTCGCCTTTGTGGAATGTGCAGACTGATGTTTGATAACAACGCCGGGCTGTCAATGAACCCGTGTAAGATTTTATACAAAAAAGTCAAATCGGCGATATTTCTTCTACTCTCAAGTGAACCTATACCAAAAAGTTGTTTAATCTCTCTGTAATCATGATTATCGAACCTCATCGGAGTCATATTTACGAAAGCCAGTCTACGCAGAAATTTCGATTGTACAGACTCCACGAGTTTTTTTTTATTTCCAGTATGCGGAGACCAAATAGGTGACGCATATTCTAAAAGCGGCCTGACTAATGAATTAAATAATAAAATCAAAGTTGAGGGCTGATTGAAATTTTGTGTGTTCCGTACAATGTAACCGAGGATCCGGAGCCCCTTATTAACGATACAAACAGTATGCGCATCGAAGGAGCCGTTAGATGAAAAAGTAACACCAAGATCTTTTGTATCGTTCAACGAGGCTAATTTTTCCCCACGCAAAACATAATTGAAAATACATGGATTCTTCCTATTTGTGTATCGCACTACATGACATTTAGAAACGTTTACCAACATGAAATTATCGGTGCACCAGCTATCGAAAGATTGCAGGTCAACCTGTAGTAATTCGGCATCAGATATCGAAGTTATTGTACGATAAAGGCTCGAACGCAAGATCCTCAGACAATGCCTCTCCATCAAATTCAAAACTCGCAATAGACTTTACTCTAATAATGAACTTTACGGTAGAGGGAATGTCTCTCCTCTCCTCCTCTACCTACAGGATAAGTGGAAGAACCGAGCTCCTAAATTGGCGGATCACGCGAACCCCCTCATCAGGAAATGCTGGCTTGACAACTCACAGTCCAGCTCGCATTTTTACCTCAGCCCCATCAATTTCGCACACGCTCCCCCCGACTTTTATGTTGGCCGCGATACTCCCATAACAGAGGCTGACGGTTCTCATTGTGACCTTTGGAGGACAGGCCCCGTTAATTTAACTTAGCTGTGATAAATGTGCCTTACTCAGTACTTCATCAAATAAGTAACAAAATATGGGTTAACCTCAACGCCAGGTTTCCTGCCCAACTCACACTGGTTTTAGTTGGCTGTTTCTTCCATAGTCAGTTAACCTTAATAATCCTTGTCTAAGTCAATAATTATTAAGTAAGTATTAGCAAGTCTCTGATCCAGAATTCCAGTCTACACTTTAGTTCCTCAATGTATCATGTATTATTTATTTTATTATCAATTACTCTACATTATATGAACATTTATAATATCATCCCAATACCTAAGTTAACCTCCCCTCTTTACATAAAAAATCTAAATAAATAAACACTAAAGGACACAGCCCTCCGGTGCCCCTTTTTAACACTGCATGGCGCATCCTGACTGTGTTCTGAAGAGTCAATGCCTGGCGCTATACCACCCTATACTTAGTGGGATGATACACGAGTCAACGTGTCTCTGCAACACACTGTCAGTTTGTTGAGCGGAGGTGATACACGGCTCAACACGCTACACGCAACACTCTGTGTAATAACATTGCGATTTCATATGTGTGGGTGTGCATTCCAACCCAGTAGGAACCTTAACTAGTTATAGAACTAAACGAACCACTAGTTCCTAAGGAGTGAGTACTAGCTCTAGTTTAGATGATTTTCTATGGACTAAACTCACTACTTTTGCACAGCGTTGTCATAGGATGTAACCAATCGCCGGCTTCTGCATTCCGTTGGCACTACAACTACAAATAGTTCCCCCCGGTGATATAGGAAACTAGTTACCAAACCATTAAAATAGGACTAGATGCTTTTTGTTACTTTGTAACTAGTTATTTAAGTAGTGCATATAAGTAAGTTAAGGGCTGGGTATTAATTGAGTTTTTCTTACTAGGAAGACCAAAAATTAGTACCTATATTTTTGCAGAACTTATCATTTGAAAATATCCAAAGTTATGAAGAAATAAGGACAATCAATGACTATCCACGGTTTTTTGACTCCGTAATCATACGTGAATTTGTTTCCAAATATTTAAGTAAAAACGAATTTTATTGAGATTATATTAACTTAAAATTTTATTCATTTTTAAAACTTTCAAAACGTTAACAAAAAACATACTTTTAAACATTAATAAAAAACAGCTCTTGCACGCAATGCCGCCTCCAAATGACCAAACTAAAAAGAAAACTCTTCACCGAAACGCAAAAAAGAAATTGATGCAAAGAGCGAAATTTATGCTCTCTGTAACCGAAACTGCCAACCAGCACCATTTTTATCGAGAAATGTAGTATTATATGCCTTTTGAGGTTTTTTATAATTTTTAGATTTTAGAAACTCTTTAGGGTCCCGAAGTTCTCTTCCGTACAAAATTCTCTTCCGATCAAACAAAACAACAGAAAATAAAAAAAAATTCTTGTGAAAAAATTCTCGTTCGATTTCTTGGAAATATGTTGAAAGTAGCACAACTAGTGGCACAACTAGATGTTTGGAACTAGTATTAGAACTAGTTTTATTTCAACTAGTAATATAACTAATTATTTTTGGTAACTAGCTCCCCAATTTCCGACTGGGAAATTATTTTCACCCAGAATCGCTTGACAGTTACGCATACACAAACATTTTTCAAGCAACTGGAGGAAAAATAGAAATCGTTTCTAGTTTCAGTCAACACCGCACACTTCACCCTGACCCGTCCCTTTGCCTACAAACTGCGCAGAAAAAGCTCGTGTTTCAGAACATGTTGACCCGTGTATCATCCCCCTTACACCTCCATTCCTTCTGCTATCAGGACTGTACCGATGCGCGGTCCCGTCCTACCCCCTCCCCCCCTTTTGGGATAGCTATACTTAATAAGACTTAGTGCCTGTTTAGACGGTTCGCTTTGTCTCTCCTTTTGAGGCGCCCCAAAGCGAAAATTTGTTTAGACGGGCTGCTTTGACTCCAGTCGCTTTTAAGACAGCTGAAACAAACGGAATGAGAACTAGGGCTGGACAAAAAGAGAAATATTTCTTTTTAAGCGAAACTCGAGTGTATTTTTAAATTGTACAAATAACTAAAAAAAAAATGCTTACAACAATAGAAAAAATAAACTTGGAGAGCATTTAGATTTTTCATAAGAGCAATATAGTTTTAGAAGGAGCTTAGCAGCAAGTGTTGGTTGGCTCCAAGGATTTCAAATTAAATAAATATTTTCTATTCTTGTATGAAGAAAAATTATAACATCCAATAGAATAAAATTTATTTTATTGACTGACAATTAGTTAAATTAAAAAGCAATGCTAATGTAATAACAAAACTATAAATTGAGAATACACTGTCAATACTCAGAGAAAGCGAATATGTCTTCATAACAGTTTTGTAGAGAATCGTATGCTCTACAAAAAAGTCCTTATTATAGCCTAGTATCCTGTTCTTGCAGAATTCCGCTCTGTAGAAACGCCATATAACCAGTCTTAATTCCGCTTACCTGGGACTTAAGACAATGTGTCAGGTGTAAAATTGCCAAGTTGGGCATTTTGAAAATGCATCCAAAGGTAAAAATTATTGTGTGACTTCGAAAAGTAAACGTCAAAATTGCCGCTCATGAAAATACAAAATACATTTCTTGAAGCTAAGTATCCTGCGAAAAAAGAAACGAGAAGTCTCCATTAAAAAAAACGCCATCTGTTTTCTAGAGTACAAAGTTCATTTACGGATCTGAATTTCGCACGAACAGGATACTAGGTTTTATGGGCCTCGGTAGTCTAGGGGTAAGGCGCCTGACTACTATCCCCAGAGGTCCCGGGTTCGATTCCCGGCGGGCCACGGTCCTAGCCTTTCCCAATTTCCCGCCTACATAACTTTCCTTCTTTCTTCTCTCTTTGCATTCCTGATTCCTCCTGTCATAGCCTTCTCTAGTTCTCTTCCCGCTCCACCAAGCGCATGTCATCGGTTGGTTGATGATATTCAACACGTTTCAGGAGGCATAACACTCCAGCGAGTTGTTCTCGATGCCCCGATGTCAGAGTCACGAAATGGTTGGGAGTAGGTGAAATAACAATACCGCAGCTAGGTTGTGACAGTTCTTTTCTTCACTTCTCTCTCTATCTTCCGACTAGAGCTGCTGTTCGACATTTCAAAAATAAATACATGGTCGACAGTACAAAGGGGCCTTCCCTAACTCTAGTGTGTCACATAAAAAACCTGAATTCCGCACACTGTTTTACATGTATTTTAAAGGGGAGTCTGAATTCCGCACGAACAAGATACTAAGCTTATGATTTCGCTAAATTCAATACGCAATCAAAATTCATTTCTAAAAAAAAATTATCACACTTTCTACCAAAGGTGTCAAAATATTTGCATAAAAAAGTTGATTTTATTATTTTGTTTTGACTATTAGTACAGCTCCTAGAGATTTCTTCTGCAAAAAAAATTGTAGTAGAATGAAATTTGGAATGGTGGGAGTTTAGCAATTGGAGAAAAGGTAACCGTTGAGTTCCGGGCCGTACTTCGTGAAAATCACGAGAAAATCCGATTGAAAGAATTTTCCGACGCTTTCCCGACCGTAGCTCGGAAAAACGTCGAAATTGGAAAAATGTTAAGAAGACAAAATTAAAGCTATGAAAATTCTCAACAAAAAAGTTATATAAGCTTTTCCCGGAAAACCTCACGTTTGGTCGGAAAATGGAGGGTAAAGAAAAAAAATATGAAAAATTATTTTTTTTTATATTGTTTTCTTTATGCAGGGTGTTCCACCTCAAGTTACAAAGTGGCGGGCTGTAGATAGGCTTTGGATAGACGAACAAAAAATCATATGGGAGGGGGCAGAAATCGTAACGGTTTGGTCACTAGGGCGTTTTGAAATTTTTTTGATAGAGGTTTACATATCACCCTGTATTTTGGTAACCCGATGACCTAGTTCCATGAATTAGGTAGCAGTATACGCAGAATACTCCCGCCTATCTAAACTGTAAAAGCGAAGGTTCTACACCTCCAACTTCCAGAGTTATGAGTCAAAATATCATTTTTTTCACAGAAAAACTATTTCGAATATACATATATATTGGAAAAGTTGACAAAGTTCCTGTATTTATTTCCATTTATTCTTCATCGCTGGATGTCTCGGGGTCTGGTTCACCGGAGCTGTCCACTTCACCTTCATTTTCTTCTTCTAAGTTCTCTTCAGGTTTTCTACATTTGTTCTTAATGAACTTTTTCTCTAAAGTGCACTGATTACAAGAAAAATGCATCAAAACACTTTTTGGGTTTTCCAGGAACCTGCAAGTGGTGGGAGGTCACAAATCTGGGTTTAAGCTTTTTTCATGACCCCCTAACGTTTTATGAAAAAACATCCCCGTTGTAATTTTTTCAACAAACAGCATTTTTCACAACAGATTGACTGTACTACGAATATATGTACTTTCAAGTTCAAAAGTGGCTGTCCCATGATATGCACGCTAAGGATTGGGGGTGGATAGAAGGAGATACATTGGCGCCAGTAAAAATGACAGATGTTTTGGCTCCCAAACACCTTTTACAGTTAATTTTCTCAAAGTGCATAAAAGGGTGCACGAAAAGCTGTTCCTGTCGAAAAGCGGGGTTATTGTGCACCTCAGTATGTGCTCATTATTACAGCAATCGGTGCAGTTATATCCCCGTAATGAATGATCCTGAAGAGAACTTAGAAGAAGAAAATGAAGGTGAAGTGGACAGCTCCGGTGAACCAGACCCCGAGACATCCAGCGATGAAGAATAAATGGAAATAAATACAGGAACTTTGTCAATTTTTCCAATATATATGTATATTCGAAATAGTTTTTCTGTGAAAAAAATGATATTTTGACTCATAACTCTGGAAGTTGGAGGTGTAGAACCTTCGCTTTTACAGTTTAGATATGCGGGAGTATTCTGCGTATACAGCTACCTAATTCATGGAACTAGGTCATCGGGTTACCAAAATACAGGGTGATATGTATACCTCTATCAAAAAAATTTCAAAACGCCCTAGTGACCAAACCGTTACGATTTCTGCCCCCCTCCCATATGATTTTTTGTTCGTCTATCCAAAGCCTATCTACAGCCCGCCACTTTGTAACTTGAGGTGGAACACCCTGCATAAAGAAAACAATATAAAAAAAAATAATATTTCATATTTTTTTTCTTTACCCTCCATTTTCCGACCAAACGTGAGGTTTTCCGGGAAAGGCTTATATAACTTTTTTGTTGAGAATTTTCATAGCTTTAATTTTGTCTTCTTAACATTTTTCCAATTTCAACGATTTTCCGAGCTACGGTCGGGAAAGCGTCGGAAAATTCTTTCAATCGGATTTTCTCGTGATTTTCACGAAGTACGGCCCGGAACTCAACGGTTACCTTTTCTCCAATTGCTAAACTCCCACCATTCCAAATTTCATTCTATTACAATTTTTTTTGCAGTTTTAGCGATTTTTTTACTCTGGAAACTGTACTATATTATTTTATTGAATTTTCTTATAATAATTGTTAAATTAATTTTTTAATTTAACATTTTGATTCAGCTCATCCGTTTTAATAATTATTTCCACAGACCTTTTTTATGTGTTTAGTTTTATTTTAACAATTGCTTTTTTTGGCCAACCCTAGAGAACATAAGTTAAGAGATTCTCCTTCCTCATTAAAACACGTCTGCTCATCACGGCGGCTGAAACAGAAATAAAATGGAACACTAAAGTGATACAAAATGGAATTAGAACACACAGCGAGTCGTGAGTCGTTTTAAAATCGAGACGCGCTTCCCTTCCACCTGAACACTCCCTGCATCCACAAATTTCGTGTTGAAAGGTGGTGGGCGCGACCCGTCTAAACAAGCACTTAGCAGCCAGCCTATTCACCTGGCTCCGTAAGACCGGTTCTACACATTCAACTTTGCATTCCACTTTTTGACGTTCAATTCTGTCGCACGCGTCTACACATTTTCAATTCTTCAAGGAGCAGATCGAAAATCTCGGCTGGCTTTGCTATCCGTGTACACTCATACTCATATATATTCGCACACTCATAAAAATGTTGAACAAAAACACAAAAGTTGAACGCAAATTTCCATTCCATTCTGAGCTGCTTTCTAAATTTCTTTCAACTCTAGTCTGTTTCAAACTTTGCATTGGAGTGAAAGAGACAAAAAAGTTGAACGTCAAAAAGTGGAATGCAAAGTTGAATGTGTAGAACCGGTCTTACCTACAAATGTATGTAGCCTATGTTCATACACACATTATAATTTAGATACTAAGTACCTTTCTGCAATGTTTACGGTTGCCCTTATGCTAGGATTTAATTGTTCAGCCCGAAACAGAATGAATGCAGAAACTTCGACTTTGACTTCACCGTTGCAGTAAAGTCGACTTTGCCGCACAGCGCTAACACATTCATTTCGGTAACTTCAAAGTCGGTAATTTGACAGATAGTATTTACAATTGCGATAACCATTTAATAACATACCAGAAGTTATAAATTTTGAATAAATGGGCCAATTTATTTTTGTTGTATGTGGCCTTTACGTATATTACCTGCGAAAATTATATTTTTCATACAATAAACTTAATCAATTTAAATTTTCTAATTTGGCTACAGTGACAAAATTGAAATATTATGTTGGTAGCTCTGCAACTTTTGCAGCAAATTTTCAAAGTCCAAGTCGGCGCAAAGTTTACTGCAACGGTTACTGCATTGAATATGTTAACTGAACGTAAAATGTATGAAGCTGTCAAAATGCAAAGTTTCTGCATTCATTGGGGAATGCCACACAGGAGACTAAGACGCACTGGTGAAACCGGTTTTATGGGAGAGAAACGAAGAAAAGGAAGGGGAAAATGGCCTATTTTCCCCTTTCTTCTCTTCGTTTCTCTCCCATAAAACCGGTTTCACCAGTGCGTCTTAGTCTCCTGTGTGGCATTCCCCATTGGGCTGTTTCACACGAGCCGACGGCCAACCAACAGAAATCGTATGAAAACGTCATTTGTAGAGAAGAGGGTGAGAGAGCACGATGGGGAGGGAAGATTTTGCCATGGGCTGTTTCACACGAGCCGACGTCCAACCAACAGAAATCGGCTGTTATCGTCCATTCCCTTTTGAAACTCGACGAAAAGTCGCATGGGCTTTCACACGGACCAATTTTTCCAACCAACTCTACGTCAAAACGCTTTAGCTTATTGTTGTTGTTTTTTTTATTGTTTTGTCTTTTCTCTTTCTTTTCTTTTTCCCAAAGGAATAAAAAACAACAACAACCACACAGCTGTCAAAAAGTCGTATCGAAAATCGTGTGAGAAAGGGCTGTTTCACACGAACCGACGGCGAACCAACAGAAATCGGCTGTTATCGTCCATTCCCTTTTAAAACTCGACGAAAAGTCGCATGGGCTTTCACACGGGCCAATTTTTCCAACCAACTCTACGTCAAAACGCTTTAGCTTATTGTTGTTGTTTTGTCTTTTCTCTTTCTTTTCTTTTTCCCAAAGGAATAAAAAACAACAACAACCACACAGCTGTCAAAAAGTCGTATCGAAAATCGTGTGAGAAAGTTGAATGGAAAAATCTTCCCTCCCCATCGTCCTCTGTCACCCTCTTCTCTACAAATGACGTTTTCATACGATTTCTGTTGGTTGGCCGTCGGCTCGTGTGAAACTGCCCAAATCGTGTGAGAAAGTTGAATGGAAAAATCTTCCCTCCCCATCGTCCTCTGTCACCCTCTTCTCTACAAATGACGTTTTCATACGATTTCTGTTGGTTGGCCGTCGGCTCGTGTGAAACTGCCCAAAGTTGTATGGAAAAATCTTCCCTCCCCATCGTCCGCTCTCACCCTCTTCTCTACAAATGACGTTTTCATACGATTTCTGTTGGTTGGCCGTCGGCTCGTGTGAAACAGCCCCATTCAACTTTCTCACACGATTTTCGATACGACTTTTTGACAGCTGTGTGGTTGTTGTTGTTTTTTATTCCTTTGGGAAAAAGAAAAGAAAGAGAAAAGACAAAACAACAACAATAAGCTAAAGCGTTTTGACGTAGAGTTGGTTGGAAAAATTGGCCCGTGTGAATGCCATGCGACTTTTCGTCGAGTTTCAAAAGGGAATGGCCGATAACAGCCGATTTCTGTTGGTTGGCCGTCGGCTCGTGTGAAACAGCCCTTTGGGAAAAAGAAAAGAAAGAGAAAAGACAAAACAACAACAATAAGCTAAAGCGTTTTGACGTAGAGTTGGTTGGAAAAATTGGCCCGTGTGAAAACCCATGCGATTTTTCGTCGAGTTTCAAAAGGGAATGGCCGATAACAGCCGATTTCTGTTGGTTGGCCGTCGGCTCGTGTGAAACAGCCCATTCTGTTTTGGGCTTTAACCTACTTTGTACAAAATTATGTGATTAATTGAATAAACGGTTTGAGTTTGAGTCGTCTGAAAACAGATTAGAGTCCCGTCATTTAAAGCTACATGAGACTGCATTCAGCTTAGAATAATTTTTTAACCTCCCGGAGAATATTGGATGAAAATTCCATGAAGACTATACAAGACAGGTTCTACACGTTCAACTTCAACATTTTTTTCTCTTTCGTTCCGAACCGTTCGAACCGGTCCAAGGAGAATAAACTTTCATACTTAGACTGGAGAACTACCGGAAAGGCCCTCGTGTGTATAATCCCTGTTTGCGAGCGTAGTCAACTGTCAAGTAGGGTTAGTTAGCTGCTTGTGTTCTCGCTTTCGGTGGAATACTTTTTTATGACGAGTTTTTTATAAAGTTATCCGAAATCATATTATCAAAACTAACTTAAAAAAAGAAAGAAAGTATAAAGAATAGTTTAAGAATCGTTCTTTAGGTGAAGGTGCTAAATAAACTAGTTCCTAAACACATATATTAGATATTTACATTAATAAATATGAGAATCACTGTGATGAATAGTCCAAAAAATGTAAATTTTATTAACTTGAATTTCTTTGTTTACATTAAGAGACCAAACGCAAAATTCAGGGGGATCACCTGATTAAATTTAGGAGTGATGCCGTGTAAAAAGTTCATTTCTGGGGGCAGGATTTTATTTTAGATAACTAATCATTTGAACTCGCTCTTGCCCCTCCTCTATTCCACTCGGTTTTTACGCTTGTAGTGTACAAACAACTACCAAAGCTTGGGCGCTCATGCAAAACGAATTTCACTACGCTTTAATTCGGCGAGGGCCCTTCCTGTAGTTTTGTATTCTAAGCTTTCATAGGGAAAATGACAGGATATAGATTGACAGAAGAAACTAAAGCCCGAAGTACATAATTGCGTTGCATTGCATTGCAATACTTGAGTTATTTTACTGCGATGCCTTACATTATATGGATGTGACACATAAAAGCATTGCGTGTTGGTACTTAAGTACTTTTTTTGAAATTTGAATTCATGTTGAATTGGTGTTGAATCCCTCATCAAAATCCATTTTTATATGTTACTGAGTTAATCCGGCCTAATAATAATTTTACAGAAAAGAAGAAAACAAATTTGGCCGATTATTGAATGCATTGTATGCGTGAAAGTTGAAAGTTAAACAACTGTTGCATTGCATTGCGATGCATTGAAGGTAGTGCCGCATTAATAGGTCTGCCATCATTGAATTATCCAGTGTAAACTTGAACCGTCAACGCATACATGCAACGCAATGCAATTATGTACTTCCAGCTTAAGGCCCTGCGCGAATACTGGCTAAATTTCGGATAAAGCTTAGTATCCTGTTCGTGCGGAATTCCGCTCTGTAGAGAATCCATATAACTAGTATTCCCCTTAGCTGGGAGAGTTATATAGAAAATGTAGACCTGATAGTTGGACAATTTGAAAATGCTTCTGCGGCGTTATTTATGACAAGTTGAGAAAATTGCCTGGCAATCGGATAAATCCATTATTTGGAAAAAAGAAGATTGAGGGCCTTGTTATCAAAAATAACTTAAACAAAGAAAGAAAGTATAAAGAATAGTTGAAAGTGTAATTAAAGTTCTAGCGAGTGAGTTTTCTGTAAAAAAAAGAACAATGAAGTGTGCAGTTTGTGAATGTAGGAATAAATCGAAATTTGCGCGAGAAAAATCATTCTTTAGGTGAATGTGCTAAATAAAATAGTTCCTAAACACATATGTTAGATATTTACATTGATAAATATGTGAATCACTGTGATAAATAGTTAAAAAAATGTAAGTTTTATTTGCTTGAATTTCTTTGTTTACATTAACTAACCCAACGCAAAATTCAGGGTGATCAGCTGATTCGATTACGGAGTGACGCCGTGTAAAAAGCTCATTTCTGGGGCAAGATTTTATTTTAGATAACTCATCATTTGAACTCGCTCTTGCCCCTCCTCTATTCCACTCGGTTTTTACGCTTGTAGTGTACAAACAACTACCAAAGCTTGGGCGCTCATGCAAAACGAATTTCACTACGTTTTAATTCGGCGAGGGCCCTTCCTGTAGTTTTGTATTCTAAGGAAAAACGCATTTCAGTTTTAAGCCCAAAACAGAATGAATGCAGAAACTTCGCATTTTGACAGTTTCATACAGTTTCCCATAGGAGTCAAGTTTAGTTAACATAATCAATGCAGTAAGCGCTGCAGTAAACTTTGCGCCGACTTCGACTTTGAAATTTTTTAAAGCTGCTGCAAAAGTTTCAGATTACCAAAACAACATTTCAAATGTGTCATTGTCGCCAAATTAGAAAATTTAAATTGATTAAGTTTATTGTATGAAAAATATAATTTTCGCAGGTAATATACGTAAAGGCCACATACAATAAAAATAAATTGGTCCTTTGTTCAAAATTAATAATTTCTGGTATGTTATTAAATGGTGATTGCAATTGCAAATACTATCTGTCAAATTATCGACTTTGAAGTTATTGAAATGAATGTGTTAGCGCTGTGCAGTCGACTTTACTGCAACGGTGAAGTCAAAAGGCCCCCATCCACGGTCAAACAAATCGTCAAACCAATTTTCGACAAACAGCGCACACATTTATGCTTTGACATTTTTGGCCATCAACGAGGAAAACTTTCTTCAAACATCCCGAGCGACATTTCATATAATCTACTGTAAACAAAGCGAACTTTACATGGCACACAGGCAAAACTCACACACACATTTAAGCTGTTTGAAGGAAATATTAAACCAGACGAATATTTTCTTCAAACAGCGGCCAAATTCGAAAACTTGTATTTTATACACGCACACTTGCAATTTTTTCGATGTTGGCCAGGAATTTGACGATTAGGCCCCCATCCACGGTCAAACAAATCGTCAAATTCCTGGCCAACATCGAAAAAATTGCAAGTGTGCGTGTATAAAATACAAGTTTTCGAAGTTGGCCGCTGTTTGAAGAAAATATTCGTCTGGTTTAATATTTCCTTCAAACAGCTTAAATGTGTGTGTGAGTTTTGCCTGTGTGCCATGTAAAGTTCGCTTTGTTTACAGTAGATTATATGAAATGTCGCTCGGGATGTTTGAAGAAAGTTTTCCTCGTTGATGGCCAAAAATGTCAAAGCATAAATGTGTGCGCTGTTTGTCGAAAATTGGTTTGACGATTTGTTTGACCGTGGATGGGGGCCTATTTGTTTGACCGTGGATGGGGGCCTAAAGTCGAAGTTTCTGCATTCTTTCTGTTTCGGGATTTAGGGCCTGTGCCAAAATACATTCCAAATGTCAATTTGTATGGAAAACGCATTTCGATTTAACATTTCAATTTTCAGAGGTTTGTGTCTTTGGAAATGTAAGGAAATATTTTGAATTGTAGGGAAATATTATCCGAACATTCGTTTGACAGTTTGCTGGATTTTGTAGCAGTTTGTCATAATTAAATAAATGTTATTTTTATAAATGGTGACAAACATCTTGCCTTTGACTTCAAAAATACAACTTCTTGTTGATATATTAACCATGCAAAGGATATTCGTGCAATCTATTCCCTAATGCATTGTGGAATAATGAACTCGTATGAAAATTGGTTGAATCCATTTCCAATTATTGGAGTACAATATCCCGAGCTTTTGTAATTTTTAGCGTACGATTGCTGTCACTGTATATTACTACTACACCGTAGTGCAACGTTCAACAACGCCAATCAAAATAACACTAACAAATCAATTTTCGTACAAAAATTAAAAAAATTTTTTAAACTTGAGTAAATGCTTCTTGCATTTCCCCCTTACTAGATGGATGATGCTCATGAACCCCTTCGACTTACATTATTCCAAAAACATTAATGTAGAAATTATTAAAAATTTTATGAGTCATTCATGTTTTAAAAAATAATATCAATTGTCAATGAAATGCGGGAAATGTATTTTGGCACACTTTGTAATTTCGAAGTGTCCTCGGGGAAAGTAACAAATTCGGAATTGTATTTTGGCACCCACCCTTACAATTCATTTTTCGAAGGTTTGTGTCTTTGGAAATGTAAGGAAATTTTTGAATTGTAGGGAAATTTTATGCAAACTACGTCCTACGTCCAATGTAAACATCGTCTTAGGCCCCCATCCACGGTCAAACAAACCTTCATACAAATTTTCGAAAACGGATTGGTACTTACACACACATAGAAACTTTGACAGTTTTTGGCCACCAACGGGGTAAAATGCCTAATCTCCAATGGCAAAACCAACCACGAACCAACCAACCAAAGTGCTGCTTCCTATTCCCTCTCATTGTAAATTGAATTATCTGTCTCGCTCGTGTTTTGGTCGACATGGGTTAACTTTCCGTATGTGTTAGTTAAACCATTTGAGTTGCCAGATGAAATTCAGCAACAATTTAGTACAAAAAATTTCAAAAATCAAGTCAAAAATGACAAATGACAAATAAATATGACAAATAAAATCGTGAAAATGTCAATTAATTGGAACTGTATTAATTAATACAGGTTAATTGTATTTGCAATATCCCGCCAAAAAATTTGTCAACAGAAAAGTCTAATCTAGTAATAATAATAACAAAACAGACATTTCTGACAATTCACATCTACAGTGATAGAAATGTGTGTGAACACATTTTGTAAGCTAATTCAGCCAACTGGTACGTGGTTGGTTCGTGGTTGGTTTTCTCATTGGAGATTAGGCAAAACTTTCTTCAAACATCGTGAGCGACATTTGATAAAAATTTTGTGACAGTTATATTTATCACTAAAAGTATATATTTTTGAAATATTTGTTTTTACTTAACGGAAAATGTTTACGCGAAGAAAGAAAAAAGTTGCAGCTGCGGTAATAATAATGCAATCCATAAAAAAAAGCAAGCAAGAAAATATTGGATGAAGAATTGGCTGGCAGAGCGCGATCGTTTCAGCCATATGCCTCTGTTAAAGGAATTGGCAACAAATAATCCTGAAGATTTCAGGAATTATTTAAGGATGACTGAAGATGCCTTTAATTTACTTCTTCAGAAAGTGGAACTGAAGTTAACCAAAATGGATACCAACATGAGACAGTCCATACCCGCAAAAGAAAGGCTTATAGCCACCCTTAATTGGCTAGCCACTGGACGAACTTTTGAGGAATTAAAATTTTCTGCCGCTATTTCAGCACAATCATTAGGGAGAATAGTGCCTGAAACTTGCAAAATTATTTACGAAGAATTAAAAGGAGAATATCTGAAAGTAAGTAGGTTTTTGTAAATAAATTTATTAACATTTCATTAACTTAAATTAACAAACAATTTATAAATATTGCATATCTTATCTTTCGTTTAAATTCTAAAACATAAATTCAAAAAATCATTTCCTTACATATTACATAAATAAAATAAAAAATCAGTTCAGTTCATAAAAAAAATAAAAATGAATTCATCAATAAATAAAATAAAAAATCAGCTCATTCAAAAATAAAATAAAAATCAGTTCCGTTAATAAATAAAATAATAAAAATTAAATGTATTAAAAAAAGTATCACTTGTTGAGTTCCTTCACCTAACGTCTACGTTTTCGGTTAGCACACCCAATTGCGCTTTGGCCAGAGTCTTGTTGATAAGAAATTCAGCGTGAATACGCTGCTTATCATTTATGTTGGCTAATTTTCGGAGTTTTGCTGCAATCACAATTGCAACTGCATCAAACTCATCCTCTTCCTTATTCAAGGTAACGAAAGCTTTCTCTAACATTTCGTCCTTTTTTTTGTTCAGCCTTCGTTTTTTTTGTAATGGTGGAGCAGTCTCACCAGTAGAATCTCTTCTTGTATTTTCCATTGCTGGATCAATATATTCAATTATATCGTCGTCACTATAGGTCTGTAAAGAAAAACGTCAATCATTAAAACATATATATATATATATTTATTGAAACTTGTAATTTTTTTTGTTTATTATAGTTTCCAACGAGTAAAGAGGATTGGATGATAATTAGTCGCGACTTTCAAGCAAGAAGGAATTTCCCAAACTGTGGAGGAGCTTTTGACGGCAAACATATTCGGATAAAAAGACCATCAAACTCAGGCGCCTTCTACTATAATTATAAAGGTTTTTACAGCATTGTGCTATTGGCCTACGGAACAGAACGGAAATCTGGCGGTTTCGGGCGCTTTCTGGCGCCCGGTGGAACCCACAGGCGAGTACGCGAACACACCTTATATGACCGATTAAAAAACGGCACATTAAATATACCGCAGCCAGAAGACAACATTAAAAACTTAAACTTTACTTTTATAGGAGATGAAGCATTTGCTCTTCATGCTAATCTTCTAAAGCCGTACCCACAGAAGAATTTAAGCAAGAAAGAAAGGATATTCAATTACAGGTTATCGCGAGCAAGAAATGTTTCGGAAAACGCGTTTGGAATCCTTGTTTCTACATTTCGGATTTTTCACTCCTGTATTAACATATCTTTAGAACATGTGGATTATGCGGTGATGGCAGCATGTGTACTTCATAATTTTCTAAGAAGCCAGTCTTCAAGAACATACATGACAACCACAATGATCGATACTGAAGATATCGCAGCAGGAAAAATGAATGAAGGAGCATGGAGGGGCACACAAACTTGCACAGCAAGCCTTCAAATAACTAATAACAAAAATCCTGTATGTTCTGCTAAGGTCAGCAGAGAAAAGTATATGGAATATTTCAATTCCCCAGAAGGATCTGTACCTTGGCAAAATGAAATGGTTGGACAATAATTATAGTGAATTAGTTACAAATGTTTGGTTTTTATTAAAATAAAATATATAAAAAAAAACAATTTTTTAACTTACTTCGTACACCAGCATATTTTCCTTATCTTCTTGCAAATTGCTCCTACTGGCTCTAGGGATCTCCTGGTCTGTGGTTCGAAGTACCATAAACTACTTCTATAAACATCCTCTTCTCCTCTGCCGGATCTTTTGCTCTCATTTATTATTTTTAACTCCCTTCTAAAAGCAGGGGTCGTATTTGGTTTCTCGAGTCGATTGATCGACTCGACAAAAAAAGCTTCTCGATTTTCTTTAAGTTTCATATTTGGTTTCACGACCAAATCGACAGCTAAACACAGCCATACAAAACCATAAAATTGGGTGGTATTACTTCAAGACAGCAAACCACGTATATTTGATTAAAATAGCAATTGTTAAAAGTTTATTGAATGCATAAATTGAGCTTTTTAATAATCGTCAAACGTCTTTATCGACACATAAAGAGACGATATCGTGACGCCAAATGCCAATTTTTATATATCGACAGACGACAATGTCGACTCGAGAAACCAAATACGGCCCCAGTCCTCAAACTATTTATTTTTTTTGTTATGTAATCCTTAGTGACCTCAGGATAGTGAGGTTTCACTACTTCTATCAATTTTTCGTGGGCTTCACTTCTTTTGGATTTGTTTAAATAATCTTGACTTTTTATTTGCCATAAACATGGATTGGATCTATAGACTTCTATAAATTCAATCATCACATCTTGAGGTAATTGTTTTATTTTTTCTGCCATTATTATTATTTAAAGTTTATCACAGAACTCACGATTAGAATATTTATTATATCACAACATAATATTTAAATGATAACCAAAATGTAAACAACAGGAACTGTCATATGCTTTACATAATACATGGCACACACTCAAAAATTCCTTCAAACTCACGCACACATTTAAGCTGGTTTGAAGGAAATATTAAACCAGCCGAATATCTTCTTCAAACAGCGGCCAACTTCGAAAATTTGTATTTTACACGCGCACACTATTACAAAATGTCAAATTTCTTCGAAGTTGGCTGCATGTTTGAAGGTTTGTTTGACCGTGGATGGGGGCCTATTCGTTTGACAGTTTGTTATAATTCAATTTCAGTGTGAAAGATAACGGGATTCCATCTTGAAAGCTGGACATGGTTGGACATGTTTTCTTTCACTGGTGTCAAGTTTTTATTATAATCTTAATTATAATTGTGTCCATCAATTCGGAAATATCTTTAAATTCATTGAATTGTGCCGGTTGTGCTAAAATAGTGGCGGAAATTATTGGGGTTCTTGCTTTTTTTAAGGGACGCTGAAAAGACGCGCCCATCAGGGTGTGGCGGCGCGCGGGGAAGCCAACTTAGGCCCCCCGCCTCCGAAAAACGCTGTTAAAGATGAAAAAGTCCATAAGCTGAGGCCCGCCGGGGCTTCAAATAGGAGGCGAATTTGAAAGCCCTGGCGCAGGACGATGAATTTGCTAGAAGTATCTACCAAAATGCGAAGAAATGGAGCGAGGGAATTAACGGGCCCGAAACAGCGTCAGGTCACACACACAACAATGAGGGGTCGATATTTAATATATGCACAACTACAGATGACTCAGGACTGGAAGCTACAGTGGCTGGAAAAACTACAGATAAGTCGATTGATGTAGATGTAGATTTAGATTTTGATACTGGTAAAAATAATTCTTTTTTCTTTGAAAAATCTCATAATGATTTGATTAATAGTAACAATAATATTCAGTCACATTTTAATACAAATAAAAATGCGCAAAACATTAATTTTGATTACAGTAATTTTAAATGTAATACGTTAAATCAAACATCTTTTTCTGAAAATCTTAACCTGGATTTATCTGGGTTCACATTAGTTAAAAAAAGGCCGAAGGCTACCCAAACGGCAAACGCGACAACTCCCGCGAACTTAAATTCGGAAAATAGATTTTCTCTTTTAAATGAGGACCCAAAGCAAAGGGTCAAGGCTAATCGGGCTTCTAACCCCATTGCTGACGCTGAAGGGGGCAAGGACAGAAGTAATAGTAGGGGTAATCTTCCTAACCAAAAGTTGAAAATTAATTGGTGCCCTCCAATATTTAAATGTGTAAATCTGTTAAGGGGGACTTTAACTTTAAAGTCGTTAGGATTAATTTTTTTAAGTGTAAAAATAGACCCCACTTGAAGGGGATGAATCTGGGGAGTTTTCTAGTGAAGCTAGAACAGGGTGTGGATAGCAAGGAATTGTTAGAGGTCCGCACCTTAGTATATCACGTTATTCATTTTGAGAGGCCGTTTGGGCATGTGAGCGCGAATTGTGCAAATAATATCAGGTGTGTTAGATGCGGTTTTAATTGTGGGAATCAGTGCCCCAAGCGGGAGGAAGCCATTAATAATGGCATCAAGCCAAAGTGCGCAAATTTGGGGGCGAACATACTACGAACTTCGGTGGCTGTCCAAATCTTTCGGCCTATAAAAGAAAGAGGGATTTAAATAAGGAAAAGATGAGACATGTGATGGAGGACAGGAGGGAGCGTTTGGCTAATGCTTCGCGTACACCGGGTAAATCTTATGGTCAAGTGGTTTCTGGCAACCAATCCTCTTTGTTGAGAAGTTTCACGGACGAGATTAAGAGGCATTTCGCCGCCCCGCTGGATACTGTTATGTTAAAACTCAAGATGGAGGCTCTTTTGCAATTCCTCTTAGACCTACAAGAATCGAACTAATAATAATAGCAATAAATGAAAATTCTCTCCGGGGTAATGATCGAGCTACCTCGTTGGAGCAAGAACTTAAGGTACTTAACCATGTGGTGTTGCTTTCGGAAACCAGACTCCGACTTCGGGACCGCCCCTTCCTGAAGGGATATAATATTATTAGAAACGATGCCGGCAGAGGTACGGCGGTTGCGTTGAGCGAAAAATTTAAGTGCTCGCCTGTTCTTTTCACTTCTAGCTCTCTTTCTTGCTGCCTCGTTAGCTGTTCCTGGGGCTCCAATGAAAAAATATTACTGGGGGCAATTTATATTCCCTGCAATGCGGGCAGCGATCTCTCGGGCGAACTCTCTAGACTTGAAGTCCTTTTATACACCTACGACAAATTTTTTTTTTTTTTTTTTTTTTATATATGAAAAAACCAAGCTTAGGTGTAACCCTTTGTACTACCAGTCCGTCATGTCGTTCAGTTCATGGTGCAATGTCTAGTAGTAGCTTGGTTTGAAGAATAGAGGAGAATAGGAAAGGTTAGAGGGGGTCTGGAGGGTGTAGAAGAAAATGACGATGAACCTCACGTTTGAACTCTAAGATGTTGTACGAGTTCGGAAATACCGACTGCGGGAGATCATTCCACAATCGAGTTGTTCTATTCATAAACGAACTTCTGAACCGTATTGTGCGTGAACGAGGGGGCTGTAGGGTATGGGGGTGAGCCGAGCGGGCTAGTCTTGTGTTGCGGGAAAAGTATTGCCGTGCAGGCAGGAGGTCCTGAATTTCGGTGGAACAGTCGCCATGGTAATAGCGATAAAGTATGGAGAGGGCTGCTACATTCCTACGGTGGCTCAAGGTGTCTATGGAGGCGCGAAAGGGGCCATCACCAATGAGTTTGAGGGCACGATTTTGCACCTTGTCGAGACAAGCCAAGGTGGTTTTTGGGGCGCCTGCCCAGATATGTGAGTTGTATTCGAGGCGCGGCCGAATGTAGGATTTGTATATTGTAGCCAATGCGGCTGGCTGGAGGAGGAACTTGCATCTCTTGAGAAATCCAAGGCATTGGGAGGCTTGCTTGGCGATTTGGAATATGTGATCGTTCCATCGCAGATGCTCCGTTAAAGTTACCCCTAGGATGTTGAGAGTTGAGTCAGCCGTTAGATTCTCTCCATCCACCGAGACAGGAGGAAGGTCGGTACAATTTTTGTTGGAGATCAGACAGTGCTTCGTTTTTGTGGCATTGAATTCGACGCGGTTCATTTCGCCCCAATGAAGAATCGATTCGATATCCCGGTTGATCGAAGCCGACATCAGTTGACGGTGGTAAAGACAAGGTCTGGCACGTGCTTGTCTTATATTGTCGAAGGAGTAAGAGAAATTCAGAGTACCGTCAAGGGGTGAGCTAACTTTGATGGAGTACCGCGTCGGGTGGGAAGTAAGAAACAGGTCAAGGAGATGGGCTCCTTGACCTGGAATATCAGGGACTCTCGTCGGACATTTGACAATTTGGTGCAAGTTGTTGAGGCTCGCAAAGAGCTCGGCGTCTTTGCCAGGAACACTGGTGCCATTTGAGTAATTTAGCCAATGTACATTGTGAACGTTGAAATCACCCGCAACAATGATTTCGCTTTCCGGGTGGGAAAATAAAAATCCGGAAATCTGTTCAGAAATAGCATCGAAAGCTGAGGTGGTGGCCTCATTACTAATATTAGGACTCCTATATAAAAAACAGAAAAATATGACGTGGCTATGGATAATTATTTTAATCCAAAGATGATTAAAATCCGAGGATGTACTACTGTACACCTTCTGAAAGGCCACGTCATTCCTAATATAAATGGCTAATCCCCTATGGGCGGAAAAGTTGTGCACTAAATTATACCCTGTCACCTGAAATCGATCTAAATCAAGATCTGGTAACACTTGGGTTTCACTCAGTGCGAAAATAGCAGGGGTATGGAGGAGTAACTCGCACGTAACGGCCAGGAAGTTCGCATTCAGTCCCCGAATGTTACAAAAATTGATTATAAAATCATTGTCACTTTGGGGACTGTTTAGCGTGAGGTCCATGACCTCATTTGTAGCCGGCCGCACCGGCGATGCATCCATCGGAGCTAACGGGAGTAGCCTTGTTGCAGTGTTATGCCTGCTAAAACAAGACGACTCCCATCAGCTGACCGATTAAGGCTGCAGCGCCGGAGCGACCGGCAGGAAGCGCGGGAAGCGGGTGGAAGAAACTTACGTGTTGTCCGTCGGTCCTTCGGTTATTGTTGTTGTTGTTGGTTGCCTTTGCTTGGTTTTTTGTTTATGTTTTATAATTATTTTTTTTTATGTTATTGTTTGTTTTTGATTTATGGTATTATTTTGTGGTTTATTAATTTGTTTTTAAGTTTTTATGTGTTATAAGTTTTTTTGTTTTTTGTGTTGTTTTTGTAGTTATAATTATTGTTTCGGTTTTTGCGTTATAATGGGACTGGCGACAACACACGCCCGCACTTCACCGAGGCTCAGTCCAGACATCAAATGTATCATCGGGGGGGATTTTAACGCAAGACACGACCTGTGGGGGGACTCTAGGGTGTACCTGAACGGGAGAATAGGTCACGATTGGTACCAAGACTCGGCCTACTTGAAACTGACCATTGCTGCTCCTGATGCTCCGACCTTCCCTAGGGGTTCTTCGTACCTGGATTTTTTTCTGGTCTCGGACAATCTTGTGGATAAAGGGCCTCTGACTTGTTCAACTTTTGCGTACCCATCGGATCATTATGGTGTGCTACTTCATGTGGCTGTAGCCCCAGACTTTGAGAGCCGAGTGCAACAGTTCACTAAATCATTTAAGTCCGCGAACTGGAAGGTTATGAATCGAGACCTGAAGAATATGCTAGATATGGTGGGTCTGCCCGTAGACAGGAACCTAGCTAACGTGGAAATTGAGACTCACGTGGAGACCCTTACTGATGCACTACTGATGTGTGCTGAATTGCAAGCGAAAATTGTTCCGGTTAGGATTCTCAAAGATAGTGGGTAAAATCGAACCGTCACCTCCACGTGGTTCCCACTGGATAACCAACCAACGACGGTAGTAGCGAGTGTGGGACGCTATAATCCCGCCTACCAGCGAAGGACTAGCAATCCTCCCTGGCAATATCAATTGCTATGAACCCGACAGCAGAGCCTCGGACCGGACGGATAACTCAACGACGAACTGGCAAACGGAAAAAGGACAATGATTTCGGAATATTTGCATGGAACGTGCGAACTCTATACCAACCTGGTAAGTTAAGAGTACTATTGGACCAGCTTGAACAATACAAGGCCGATATAACGGCGATTCAAGAAGTTAGATGGTTGGGGAAAGGCATAATGGAGAAAAGGAATTACACAATATACTACAGCTGCAGAGATAAAGAGCACACTCTAGGTACGGCATTTATCGTTAGAAAAAGCTTAAAACATGCTGTTATAGGATTCGAAGCAATAAGCGAAAGAATGTGCAAAATTCGAATAAAAGGCAAATTCCACAATTACTCCCTCATTAATATACAAGCTCCAACCGAGCGTGATATGCCCCCTGCATAAAAAAGAAGATCAACTCGTTTGTGAGAACTATAGGGGTATTACCCTCCTCAACTCAGCGTATAAAGTACTGTCCACTATTTTATACAAAAAACTTCTACCCATCGCAGAAGGCATAATAGGTAGTTATCAATGTGGCTTTCGACCAGGTAGGTCCACTACAAACCATATTTCCACTCTAAGAAGAATTTTGGAAAAATTATGGGAGTTCAACATCAATATTCACGTACTGTTTATAGACTTCAAGCAAGCATATGACAGCGTCAAGCGTGAGCAGTTATTTAAAGCTATGGAGTGCTTCCGATTTCCAAAACACCTAATCGAAGTAACAAAAGCTACAATCGAGGTAGTACGATGCAGAGTACGAGTTGAACGAGACCTCTCAGATAGTTTCACATCACAGAGAGGCCTGAGACAAGGTGACGCGCTGTCATGCCTCCTATTTAACATAGTGTTGGAGAAGGTGGTGAGAGACGCTGGGGTAG
Organism: Thereva unica; assembly: GCA_949987705.1. Classification (NCBI taxonomy): domain Eukaryota; kingdom Metazoa; phylum Arthropoda; class Insecta; order Diptera; family Therevidae; genus Thereva; species Thereva unica. The sequence continues at coordinate 61,126,758 of OX465284.1, forward strand.
AAACAACGGGATCCATCTTTAACAAGTCAACACAAACGATGGCTTATGCTGATGATGTCGCTCTAATAGGTAGGTCGTTTGCGAGTGTGAAAGAAACCTTCATCAAACTGGAAGCAGCTGCGAAAAAGATGGGATTGCTCATCAACGAAGCAAAAACTAAGTATCTTTGTACTTCAAAAAGATACGCAACTCCAAGACAAAATATCACCATAGATGCATATAATATAGAAACCGTTAAAGAATTTACGTATCTTGGAACCGTATTGCAAGCTGACAGTGGTGAGACAACGGAGATCAGAAGGAGAATAAACGTTGCTAACAGATGCTATTTTGGACTTCGACAACATCTTACATCACGCATTTTGTCTAGAGGAATGAAGTGTAAACTTTATACCACGCTAATCAAGCCCGTTCTGATGTTTGGATCAGAGGCATGGACTTTGAAAGTAGCTGATGAAACTCTTCTAGGCACTTTTGAAAGAAAAATTCTACGTACAATATTTGGCGGTGTCTGTGAAAACGGTGAATGGAGAAGGAGATATAATCACGAATTATACCAACTGTACCGGGGAGCCGACATTGTCAAAAGTATAAAATTAAGTAGATTGCGATGGGTGGCACACGTACAAAGGCTTGACGATAGCGACCCCGCAAAAATAGCGTTGAATCGAATTCCTGATGGAAAGCGAAATTCAGGTCGACCAAAAAGCGATACATGGACTCCGTTGAGGAAGATTTAGTAAAGTTAGGCGTACGCAACTGGAAGGCATTAGCCAGGAACCGAACGGCATGGAGAGAAATGTTAGAGGAAGCCAAGGCCAATAATAGGCTGTAGTGCTACTGATGATGATGAGGATTCTCAAATACAGATATCTTTCGACAGACACGCTAAAGCTATTTAGGTTCAGAAGAAGTTGGGTGCAAGCACTAAAGAGGATTTTCCACAGGTCAGGGAATAGAGTCTCGCATGGTTATCAAGAACTGGCATCAAGGATTAGATGCTTAAACACCTTAATCCGTGAAAAGGCAAAAATCGATGGGAATTTTTGGTACAAATAACTTTTGAAAATTAAACCTAGTCCCCAAGCCTTCAAGGAGGTCTTTAGAATGGCGGGGGCGAAAAGGTCTGGCATTCTGTCCTCTCCCCTTTTGGTTAACGGAAATCTTATTTCTGAAAATTGTGAGAAGGTAATGGTAATTCGCGATTTCTTTGAGAGAGCGCTCAACAAAGTTAGGTCCATCGGAGGGGATGCACTGGAAGCGAACATTGAGGAAGTGATGTCGATGTATAAAGTTGAGGCGCCTCCCCTGGTCTCCTTCTCAACGAGTAACCGTGCTGATAGACCTTGGGATAGAGGGGAGTATTTCACCAAACCTTCTGAAGTTGAAGCACTTATTCATGGGGCGAAGAACAAACATTCTGCGGGAATCGATCGGATCTCCAATTTCCTACTGAAGAGATGCGGTGGCTCAGTATCCAGTTATCTCTCCATAATCATCAATAAATGTATTTGCAATGGCTATTTTCCTAAGGCTTGGAAGGTTGCGAAGATTGTGCCCATCCCCAAGGCTGGCAAAGCGAGAACTCCGGACGATCTCAGGCCCATCTCCCTGCTCTCTAACTTTGGAAAACTCTTGGAAAAGATCATGAAATCTGGAGGACTTCTGTTCAAGCAATGACTGTATTCCTAAACTTCAATTCGGGTTCGAGAAACAGCACTCCACTGAGCACGCGCTTCTTCTACAAGAGAATGTCATTAAAAATCTTAGGGCTAAAAAGTGCACGGTGATGTGTGCTTTGGACCTAAGGAAAGCATTTGACAGTGTCTGGCACGATGGTCTTATATTCAAGTTGAACAATCTGCATTGCCCATTTGGCATTACTAGGCTAGTGTATAGCTTCCTTTCGAACAGATCAGCATTTATTCAGCTGGGCGACTCATCGTTGTCTGAATTTTCGATTAATTCAAGAGTTCCGCAGGGCTCTATTCTTGGTCCTAAACTGTTTAACATCTCTGTACACGACTTTCCGATAATGGCTACGGCTCGACTAGCATACAATATGCGGATGACACGCTGACCTGGACGGTTGACGAGTCCCCTGTGAGTGCATCCAGATCCCTACAGGCGCAAGTAAACAAAATCGGTAGTTACTATAAATTATGGAACATAGACATTAATCAAAATAAATGCCAACTAATTTGTATCGGGAACCCTGCCGGTAAAGAACACAAGAATGCAACTAAGGAATCGAGAATTATCTCAATTATGAGAAACGGGCACCGCATAACGCCGAATGACACCATCACCTACTTAGGTGTTCTACTGCATCACAGATGGAAATGGAATCCTCATGTTAGACTGAAAATTAAGAAAGTCAAAACGGCGGCGGCGACGTTGAAACCGCTCATCAACTCGATTAAGCCCGGTATGCTAGGCTCAAGGAATTTGCTCAAGAAATCTTCTGCATTTATTCCGTTAAGAAAAAGTGACAGTCGGCAAGAAATTTTGGCATTTGTCTAATTGTCATTGCTGACAGTACAGTTGTTTTGTTAAAGGTTCAACAATTACTTAAAACGCAAGGCAAACGCAAAAAACCCATGAAACGTCAAAATTACTTAAAGAAATAAGTGCCTCGACACTTATTTCTGGAAGAAAAACTAAAATTTTATCAATAGCGACATCTGCGCGTCATTAAAAAAACACGATTTTTCTGGTGTGATTTCTTGAACCTAGCATACCGGGTGAAGAAATCGCAGCAGAAAATATTTCTAAGCCATTTCTTGACAATTTTTTTTACATAGGTTTAAGATAGGTCAAGTAATTACTTAAGCCTAGCATACCGGGCTTTAACCTTTACAGCAGCACAAAACTTCTTCTGTATAAAACTATGCTGAGACCCATAATTGCCTATGCTTTCCCCATATGGTGTACCTGTTCGCAGACTGCGGCGGAAGAAATACAAGTCGTGGAGCGAAAATTGCTTAAGCTAAGTATGCTGTTCCTAAGTACGGCGGTCAAGAAAAATGTTCTTATTATTTCTTGACCCCGGTACAGAAAATTTCGAAAGTAATGCGATGATTTTTTTCCGTGTTCAAAATTGACATTTGACATCATAGCACACTAAAATAATCACTTCAAATAATAATCACGTTAGTGAAAACGCCAAATCTACTTTCCGTCAATTTCGGTCAAGAAAAAATGGTCTTTCCAATTTTTTCTTAACCGCCTGAGGAAAAGGATCCATCTATGTGTCAGAATAGTACTAGCATTTTTCTTGAGCGAACAGCGTACTAGGTACAGAAATTTCTTGAGCAAAAATTCCTATAGCATTTCTTGACCGATTACTTAGGCGTTTTTTACATACACTTTATATGGGGAACATTTTCTTGACCGCCGTACTTAGGAACAGCATACATAGCTTTAGGCACTGCACCTCTCTATATATGAAAGAAACTAACAAATGGTTCTCAAACCAAGTACTCTATGAAAGAGCGAAGATTACCCCTATTATGCTTTACCTGACGGTTTTAATGTTAAAAAGACTCCTCAAGATTGAAGAGCACCCCAATGATTTGATTAAAGGCCTTGTGCTTTCTCAGTCAGTCAATGCAACTACATACTTATCCCCTTTTCAACTGTTAAGGGAGGACATGTCGCACTATTTAGAGCCCAATCTGGATATTAACGGCCTTTTATGCTACGGGTACTCCTCATTATAGAGGTTAGCGGGAGTCGAGCTGGCCGGGGGTACTTGTCAAACCTATAAAGGACAAAACCGTTGATGTTTGGTTTAACTGTAATCTAATGTTGTTCTTTTGACTCACTACTAATTATATTAAGGTAACTTATGGTTAAGCAGGTGACCCTGGCATTAGATTTCTAACTTGAATTTTGTACTTTTCTTTTCTTGGTGAAGCTACTGCTTCATTTAGTATGTAAGTGCCTTTTTATTGTGTTAACTAATATAACTTACTGATCTCATTTGCTCAGAGGCTCTTGGGTCGCCCTTAGGATTAAGATTCTTTAGCCCATTAAGTAGGACTTGAAGTCTTATTTTATTTGATTTTATTCCTTTTTATTATTTTGTTTAATTTTTCCTTTGTTTGTGTCAATTTGTTAATCTTATAATTTGTTATCTCTATCATTTTCTTTTGTTTGTATAGTATATAATTTTATTTTCTTATTTATTTTATTTTTATTTATATAATTTTTCTTTAATTTTAATAAATTTTGTAAGGCTATGTTACTCTTCGGCGTCGTGAAGCAGACATTAAGCCGACTATTCCTATGTATTAGTAAACTTGTAAGCAAGAATTGATTGAATGAACCAAGGTTCTCCGTAGTATTTTATATTGATGTAGTAGCTCAGACATAGTGTTAAGTCAGCAGTAAGAAATATGTAAAGATATATGTTTAACTTGTTACGAAGCTCAATAAATTTTTTTATAAAATTAAAAAAAAATTAAAATTTGTAAAAAATAACATTCTAAATGATCACAAATGGCTCGCATTTGGATTAGATAGTACCATTTCCTGTTGGTGTACTAGTTATGCTATGTGTAGGACATCTAACCCTGAATGTGAGAAATCTTTGGCCCTATTGTGTTATGAAATCTTGAACTTTTTGAATCCATTTCTAATTATTGGAGAACAATATGTGTAACTCTTGCAATTTGCAGTGCACGATTGTCTTCGCCGTTAATACATTAAAGCCTGATCCTGCTACACGGTAGGACGTTGTAACAGACGAACAAAAAATAATAAAATTAACCAAGTTTCCTAAAAGAATTCATTTTTTTCGAAAAGCTTTACGAATATGTACGTAACTGATACTTCCATTCCACCCTTACTGAATAGATGCTCATGAAGCTCTTCCATTTTAGTGATTTTAAAACAAAACAGCGTAGTGCCGGGCTGCTTTAAAATAAATTATTAAAAACATTATAATTGCAAATGTTGTCATCCATGTTTTCAAATAATAATATCTATTTTCAAATGAGATGCGTGAAATGTATTTTGGTACACTTTGCAATTTCGAAGTAGTAGCAAATTCGGAATTGTATTTTGGCACCTAACCTGAAAGGGAATTTGATCAAAGATCCAAGTTTTAAGAAAAAGAATAAACAATCTAACTATCTAATCTAAAATAATAAAATATTAAAAATTTTCAACAAATGTTTGTTTTGTCATCCATTTTTACTGAATTTTTTAACTGTCATTGAAATGTGTGAATTGGGGTTTTGGCACACTTTAGAGTATCGAAATGCCTTGCGAAATGAGAAGAATTCGAAATGGTATTTTGGCAAACGGCCTTAGTTATCGCTCTAGACGGAGCGATTCACTCGAGAAGTTCTTGCTGAGTATACTCGTTATAAAGAATAAAGGGTTAAAACTACCGGTGAGTTTCTCGCCCTTTTCTGTTTTAAACAGGTATTAATTAGAGGTAACTAAGCATTTCTTTTTATTTCTTTTTGCTGTTTCAAATATTGTTTTAATTGGTCAAGTGGGGTTGAATCATAGAGATGTTTTTTAGGAGCGCTTAATAGTGGCAGTAAGGGAAAACCTCTTTTTGTATGCTTATGTATGAGTGTATGTATGAGTCATTCACATTACAAAAACCAGACTTTGAGGGAAAGAAAATTCTTTTCAGTAATTTGGAAAAAATTGGGATAGGACAGTCAGTTTTTCTGTTTTTTATAAATAACAAAAATTCAATATTTCACCCACCCACCCTTTCATTTTTATATTCCGGGTAATTTTTGGTAAATGGCAAGATACAATTAAGGAGCCCAATGCAAACAACAAATCGCCCATGTAATATCTGTAATATCATAAAACTGGTAATGGAACCACCCTCTTTCATGTAAAACCCTTTAATTTTTAAATTTATGGTTATTCTCGGTAAACATATTTTCTAGCAACCCAAAACAATTCTTTCATCTTTTAATTTTTTTATTTAAAAAAAATAACAAACGAAAATATTGAACTTAAATTTTTACTTTCAGGTCAGAACAAAGTTGTAATTAAGGATCTTGTGTTTTTACAAAATGAATAATTAAAAAACTATAGAATAAATTCATGAAATTACATTTACGTTAAAAATTTTGAACTCGTTTATTTGAATTCCATCGTCCGTTAAATTCAGGTCCGCGTCGCGCCAATCCAAGATGAAATCTAAAATTCGTCGACCGGCGCGGCAACAATTCGCGTCAATCTGTTTCTACCTTAATTTATTGTTCTTAATTCAATTGACAATAATTTTTATTTTATAATTTTTACTATATGCTTTTTATACAGTAAGCAACTAAATATATGGATGTCGAAGATATCATTATTGACAACAGGCTATTTTTTCTTTACTCTACTTTCCGTTGTATTGAAATAGATTGAAACAAGTTCACCATCAATTTAGTCAACTGTCAAAAAATTTAGTCTCCTCGCCAGAAGACTAAATACTGTATTATCGACACTAAATTTTAGTCATAGAATTCACACAGGCCCTAAAATAAATTTCAAATAATTATTATTTTTATAACCTAGCGTCTGCACTTGCCAAATTTTATTGAATTGCTTATGGCATGGCTGTCAAATGTCTGGTGCAGATAGGGTGAACTTGGCCATATTTTATTGACAGCAATATATGGAAAGAAATATGTTTTTCCATATATGTTTCAATAAAGTTGGCAATAAATGTGATATCTAGCGTTGCAAAATGGTGGAATTAAAGTTAAAATCGAACTTTTGCCTTCTTGCTAAAAATGGGTACACCCGAAACGATGGTTTCTTTGTTAAATTACGCATTTCTTCGAATTCCATCTGCTCTAGTAAATCTAATTTGTTTTACTCAAGCAAAATTTGTACAGCTCTTTGTTGCTTTCTCCTTAACGCCATCTTTTCAACTGAAATGTCTGACATAATTTGCCCACTATTCAAAATAAGCAATAAATCGTTGGCAATAACGTCTGGACTGGGCCGGCGTGTAGTGCGGACGTTTCCGTCGGTCCTCTTAATTCGCACCCAATAGCCAAATAAAGTCATTTAAAGCAGCCAGTTCTCTTCCTTCACATTAAAAAAAACGAAGACTAATCCCAAATCAAACAAAACTAAGAAGCAGTGCAGTGAAAGCCAACTAAATTAAATCATTAATCAAATCATCAATAAATAAAAGCTCCTATTTTCAAATTAAGTGAAGTGTGCGAAGTGCAGTTAAAAAACTCAAAGTGGTCAATATCAAGTCAAGGGAACATTACCAACACCGGACCAACAACAAAAACTGACGGACGACAGTAAGTTTTTCCCGTTCTCCAACTCTCCCCGCACCCATTGCTAGACTTCGTCGGCGTTGCAGCACTTGTCGGCCAGCTGATGGGAACCGTCTTGTTTTAGCAGGCATAACACTGCAACAAGATTGCTCCCGTTAGCCCCGATGGTTGCTTCGCCGGTGGAGCCAGCTACAAATGAGGTCATGGACCTTGCGCAGGAGATGCCCCAAAACAAAAACAGAGACTTTTCTATTGTTTTTTGCAATATTAGGGGTCTCCTTGCGAACTTCTCACATGTTATGTGCCACCTACACATCCACGCCCCGGCCATTCTCGCACTAAGCGAAACTCAAGTCACTGATACTGATCTCGATCGATTTCAGGTGACTGGGTATAGCTTAATGCACAATTTCTCCGACCATAGGGGTGTCGCCATGTATGTTAGGAATGACGTGACTCTCCAGAAGGTGTACAATAGTACATCTTCTGAATTCAATTACATATGGGCTAAAATAATTCTTCGTAGCCACGTCATATTCTTCTGTTTTCTTTACAGAAGTCCTAATATAAGTAATGATGCCTCAACGTTAGCCTTCGATGCTATATCCGAACGAATCTTCGGATTTTTACTTTCCCATCCGGAGAGTGAAATCATTGTTGCGGGTGATTTTAACGTTCATAATACCAATTGGCTGAATTACTCTAATGGCACCAGTGTTTCTGGCAAAGACACCGAGCTCTTTGCAGATATAAACAATTTGCACCAAATCGTGAAGTGTCCAACACGAGTTCCGTCGAGTCGAAGTTAGCTCACCCCTTGGCAACTCGGACCACAAACTAGTCAGGGCTAATTTCCCATATCCATCCTCCACCCCAACCAGCACAGTCCCCAAAAGAACTGTCTGGCACTATGGGAAAGCCAACTGGTTGGGACTTATTCGCTTTTTCCAAGCAACCGACTGGAACTTGTGTTTCCGAGGAACCAGTGCGAACTATGCTGCGCTCTGTATTACAAAAATAATACGAGCAGGAATGTGTTTGTTCATTCCTCATTCCACTAAATCTATAAAGCCTAGGCCAAATATATGGTTCAATGGTGAATGTATGAACGCAATTAACGCTAAAGAAGCCGCCTATAGAGCGTACAAACGTTCCCCAAACGAGTCACTTCGGCGTGAGTATATGAAATCAAGGAACTCCTGTAACTCCATCATCAGGAAGGTCAAAGCGTCATTCGACGACAAGTTGAAGAACAAGATCCTCAACACACGCGTAGGCAGCAAAAACTTCTGGTCCTTGGTAACTTCCATCAAGAAGAATTTTACGTCTTCCACAACCCCTGCATTTATTTATGGAGGAAAGGTGACTGCAGAAAGCAAATCCAAGGCCGACTTATTGGCATCTCTGTTCGCCTCTAATTTTTCCTTACCCGAAACTGATACGCTACCCCCGGTTCTCGAACGCAACGCCCATTCAATGGACAGAATTTTCTTCAGGACTCGCGAGGTGTACAAATGTCTCAAAGTGCTCGACGTCAATAAATCCACTGGCCCCGACAATGTCCCCCCTATGGTACTCAATAAATGTGCCTCACCTTTGGCTAAACCTCTGCGCAAACTTTTCGCCCTGTCCTACTTCTCCGGAGTTTATCCAAACTCTTGGAAACTCGCTCATGTTCAGGCCATTCCCAAAAAAGGTGAAGCCAGCGACCCTTTAAACTACCGCCCAATAGCAATTACTCCTGTTCTCTCCAAAATCATGGAGACAATAATCAACAGAAGGCTGATGAAATATCTGGAATCCAACCAAATTTTACACGACAGGCAGTACGGCTTTAGACCGAAAAGATCTACTGGCGACCTTCTTGTGTGTCTGACTGAGGCCCTCAACCAAAACATCCATCGCTTCGGTGAGTCTGGTCTTGTTGCTCTAGATATTTCCAAGGCTTTCGACAGAGTATGGCATCCCGCTCTGTTGTCTAAACTCCAAGCTATTGGTATCGACTCAGTTCTAAAGAACTGGATTGAGAGCTTTCTTTCTAGCCGTTCAATCAAGGTAGTATTGGATGGCGTCGAATCCAAACCTCATTCCATCTCGGCCGGCGTCCCCCAAGGCTCTATTCTCTCACCTACCCTCTTTCTCATATTTATTAATGATCTGCTCTCAATCTCCTCCAACCCACTTCGCAGTTTCGCCGATGACGGTACTCTGCGTTACTCCCACACCTTTGATAATACAAGACAAGCACGTGCCAGACCTTGTCCCGTCGACCGTGAACTCATGTCCAATTCTATTAACGAGGACATTGAACTCATTCTTGCTTGGGGCCGCAAGAATCGTGTCGAATTCAACGCAACCAAGACAAAGTACTGTCTTATCTCTACAAAAACCTGCACCACCCGTCCCTCTATCTCAGTGGACAAAAAGAATGTAATGGCTGACCCATCTCTTAACATCCTAGGCGTAACCTTATCATCAGATCTGCGATGGAATAATCACATATTCCAAATCGCCAAACAAGCTTTCCAATGCCTGGGATTCCTCAAGAGATGCAAGTTCCTCCTCCAGTCAACTGCTCTGGCTACAATATACAAGTCCTACATTCGGCCCCGCCTTGAATACAATTCGTATATTTGGGCGGGCGCCCCAAAAACCACCTTGGCTTGGCTGGACAAGGTGCAAAATCGCGCCATCAAACTCATTGGCGATAGCACCCTTTGCTCCTCCATCGACTCTTTAAGCCACCGTAGGAATGTTGCAGCACTTAGCAAATTTTACCGCTATTACCATAGCGAGTGTTCCACTGAAATTAGAAACCTCCTGCCTCCACGGCAATCTTTTTCCCGCAACACAAGACTAGCCAACTCGGCTCACCCCTTCACCCTTCAGCCCTCCCCTTCGCGCACATTACGTTTTAGTAGTTCGTTTATAAATAGAACAACTCGATTGTGGAACTCTCTCCCGCAGTCAGTGTTTCCGAACTCATATAACATCTCAGAGTTCAAACGCAAGGTCCATAGACACCTACTCACGCACCCTCCAGACCCCTAACCTATCCCTTCTCCTCTATCCTTCAAAGCAAGCTTACTACTAGAGACTGGCCATGACTCGAACGACATGACAAACTAGTAGTACAAAGGGTAATTCCTAAGCTTGACTTTACCGACTTTACCACATAAAAAAAAAAAAATAACTAACAGCTACTTTTCAATAACATATGGCAAGTGCAGACACGGGGTAATAGAAAGAAATTTTATACCTTATCGTATAATATTGTGATAATTTATGCGCCATCTGTTTGTGAAAAAGCATAATCAACGATTGTCGATAACAACTCTGGTTGATGTCTGAACTAATGATTTATGTACTAAACTAAAATTGGAACGCGCGATAAGTGAAGACAACTTCAAGCTTCTGGACGAAAAGAAAAGAACATACCACTAGGCTCGAGAAAAAGGACTCGAGAAGGTTCCAGAAGTTAAATAAAGGTGGAGCTTGGATATAAAAGCGGCTTGCAGGCGCTGAGAGAGTCAGGTTTTGATTTGAAGGGCGATAAAAGTGTTCTAAAGTGGGAACCGTGAAAAGTCGTGATTTAAAAGTGAATTATAAAGCGATAGATAGAATTTAAGAGTGCGAGTTATTAAATTGAAAGTGATTATAGTGAACTGTAAGAACTGTGTTTATTGTTAAATTGTGTTTTGGTTTGTAATAAATAAATATTGTGTGGATAATTAAAAAGTGTATTCCTTAATTAATCCTACGAATCCGTTAAGCCGTAAAAACGTAACAATATATTTACCGTTTTTGTATATTTAGTTTAGAAAAAAATCAGGTGCGGTCATGGACCCCCGTCAGGAAAGAAGTTCCTTACGATTTTTCTACAACTGCGAATGTAACTCCAAATAAAATCTGTATATTTTATTTATTTTTACTTTATACCATTTTTCAAGCAAATAATGTAAAGGATCGAATCAAATCAAAAATTTAATTTAATATTTTAGGAAAATATTTATTATAATATTAACATTCCAAAATTTTCAAAAAAAAAAATTTCAAATTTTATCACCAAATTGTAACATAGAAATTATTGGTTTATGATAACTATAATAAGATGCATATACTTCAGAATCAATTTTGTCCAAGAATCTTGAAAAAACGGCATCAACTGTAGTACAGTATTTCGTTGTGTACTGTGCTGGATCATTATTCATACTCAAATTAAATGTGTCAGATAAAAACACTGCATTCTGATTTAATAAATTCACAAATTGCCTACTGGGATCGATACTCGCACGCATACATACACAAAATATCGCATTTTCTTACGTGACGATTTCTCCCAATTCACTCTACCCGCAAGCCGCGTTAAGGAACTTCGTTCCAAAAAAACGCTTTGAAATAATAATTAATCGCTCAAGAAGCCATATATTTTTAAGCAGTTAAGGTTAGCAAACATGGCGGAAATTTTATGCATTTCTACTAGGAATGAAATAACCCAAACAAGAGCAGGGGTAGATGAAATTACTCGGGAGTACTATGGAGTAGCAAATATCGCTTAATGGAACGCAGGTTACCTAAACATTCGCTAACTGTGAAGCAAATTAAGAGCTTCTGCGTTCCAAACATAAAATTCTTGTTGCAGAAATTGTTGCAATTAGATGAATGTTGAATTTTTTACATTTGATACTTTCTGAATTACAATTTACTAATCTGAATTACAATTGTCGCCTTCCGAATTACAATTGACTAATCTGAATTACAATTGAACACTTTCTGAATTACAATTGGAAAATGGTTAGACTGAAAGGTGCAAGTTACACTATCCTTCATTTCGTTTATTACCCCCAAACACAAAACCGGTTTTTTAGGCAAGAGGTCGCAGAGAAGTACAATTCATGGGTCATATGACTCCTCACTTTTGAGCCAGAAAATTTTCCAGACTCACCCTCCATTACACTAACACAAATATAATATCGTACTCGGGGGTCTGCGAAATCTATCATTACGTTTACATGCTTACTTGAAGTATACTTGAAGTAGATTTCAAGTAACTAAATATGCATGTAAACTCGTCCTGACTTCAAGTATACTTGAGTCAAGTAAATCACAAAAATTTGTTTGATTGACTTGAAAAAGCTCATGTAAACACTACTTGAATACTTGAAATTTTGCTTGTGTATTTTTTCTTTGGAACAAGAAGAAGATAAAAACTGTAGTGAATGTATACTTTTGATGCAATATTTTTAAAGTTATTTATATTATAATTTGAAGATAGTTTCTGTTATAATATGAAAGGTCAAGTGTCAGTTCGAGAAAATTTCAAGACATTTTGAAGTCAAGTAAATGAACCGAAAACGCAACTTGAGTTTCAAGTAAATTTCAAGTCAGGAACTCAAGTAAATCATGTAAACGTAATGTATGAGAAATTCCCCCTCTCAGGCGAGAAACACAATTGGAGCTTTTCTGCCAGCTTGAGCTTTTCGCATATGGAGCACTAGACATCTGCTCACAATAACAGCTTCAGATTTTCGGTCAGCCGAAATGCCAGCTCGAGCTTTACGAAATTTTAAATTTTGAGCTGGCTGCTGTCAATATCTTCTTCTTGATCTATGTTTCGAGTCGAGTTTTGTCTGCAAAAGTTTATTTTTATGATTGTGTTGTCATTTAAAATGGCAGAAAAGCTAATAGATACATATAAGGGATTTAAAAATGTGTATTTAAAAGAAAAAGCATGGAGAGATATAGGTATGGATATAGTCCGAAGGAAACCAAGCTGTCAAGCTCTAATTGTGCCTTTGTCGACTTTTTAGGTAGCGCGAACATTACAAGCCAGCCGAAAAGCTGGCAGAAAAGCACCAATTGTGTTTCTCGCCTCATTCGCGTTTATTGCACAACTACAAACGCATCACAATCTTTACACAAAAAAGAGGTAGAAAATGAATGCTTAGTGTAATACCCGCAAAAGAGGCTAATTACACGGCATAACACTTTCTGCCTTAAGGCCCAGTTACATAGCACACGTGTTCCGAGTTCCGTCTCTCCGTTCTTGCGTGTTCCGATATTTATTTTTATGTTAGCCACAATGCGCTCGTTTCCATGGTATCTTTGTTTTCATTTTAAAGTGAGGGTTGACTAGGAGCAAACAACGCTGCTAGAAATGCATTTCAGCTACGAGACGAACTAGCAGATTATTTGTCTGCTTTTAAAATCATTTCAATTTTAAATTGGGTTTTACACTCATCAGACATTTTGCCAAGTTTGCTTTGTAAAGATCGCAAAAAAAGAACATCTTCATTATCATCCGCCTTTCTTAAATCCAGAATTTTCTTTGAGAGGTCATCCAATGCTTTTGTTAATGCTTTGGCCACTGGATCTTCAGTCATCTTTCTTTTTCGTGGTATATTATTAATTTTTGTTTATTTTATTTATTATTATTAATTTTTGTTAATTTTTATTTTGGGAAATTTTTAATTTAAATTTAATTTTTTTTTTTCATTTTCTTTTATTTTTAGTATTTTTTTCCTTTTTCTTTCTAGTCATTAAATTAAATAATATTATATTTTCCTTTTTAAATTGTTTTTAATTTGTATAGTACTAAATAAGACTGAAATCTTGTGTACTTAAGCATAAATAAATAAATAATAAATAAAAAAATAATAAATATATTGCGCGATGTGGATGATGTTTCCAGTTGCGATTGCGACTTCGGTTGCTCGATCCTTTGCGATAACGGTTGCTCGCTGCAGACACGTCGCTCCTCTGTCACACCATAATCGTCATTCCTTATATCATGAGTACTCGAGTGGAATATTGGCAATGCCATGTCAACACTCTCCTCTTCAAGGAAAATAATCACCTCATCTGAAGGTTCAGTTTTTCTTACTTTATCTATGTTTTCACGCATTCTGCAATTAAAATGAAGAAGACGATGCAATGGTACTTTAAGATGAAAGTTTTTAATGCATACTTCCTTGGCTCGATGTTGTCATCGAGGAACCCCAGAATCTCATTCAAATGCCAAGATTTCTTTGATGAAGCAGCTGACCCAGATGGTAAATTTTGTTTGTTTTTTTCCCGCACGTATTTATCCCGTAAATATATCCACTTTTTCTTAGCTTAAAAATATACAAATCATTTTTCACAAAACATTGGAATCTACAGAAATACTACCATCGAATCCAAATTGTTCGGTTAAATTTGCCCAGATAAATTCTTTTCTTCTATTATCCTTATATTTTATGTTCTTTTTATCATATATTTCCGGTTTTCCTTTTACTTCTTCTATAAATTCTTCAATTTTCCCCATTTTCAATTAAAAAACGCTTTCCTATTTAATCACAAAACAACAAAAATTCCTATAATTATCGCAGTCCCAGTGAAAAAAGTTATGCTTGTGTTAGTGTAATTTGCTGTGAGACCGAAATGTTTCTTGGATTCACAAGTGAGACCAACACATGCACTTCCCTGCGCCCCCTTGTTTAAAAAACCGGTTTATTGGAAGTGAATAGGTCCCCATACACTACAAGGTTTTATGCGTACAAACATGTCCCACAATCTTTCTGACAAACTTGTTTGAACGTCGAGCTTACCCATACACTATTATGGTTTTCATTTTCCTTTAAAGATTTCAAATCGAAATGAGTTCTTTAACTAGGAATAAGTTGTAATCAATAGCCTTTGAAATTTTATGTTATGCACAGAACTGTCAGATAAAACCACGAAAAAATCAAACCATTTTGATATTTGGGACAAACTTGTGACAAACATAAAACCAAAAACCAAATTCACCACACACTGTCAATCTTTGTTTGAACGCCTTGTTTGTACGCATAAAACCTTGTAGTGTATGGGCCCCTATTGGAAAGTGAGTCTGGGAAAGTGATAGAGTGAAATTACACGGCCATTCACTTGGGACTCACGTCAAACCTGTCTGTGTAAAATTTGAGTATTACACGGTGCATTTAAATTTCTGCCTCTTTTCCGTGTAACAATTCTATTGTCTATGTGGTTGTGCACAAAACAACAAAAATTCTTATAATTATCGCAGTCCCAGCCAAGAAAGTTATGCTTGGGTTAGTGTAATTTGCTGTGAGACCGAAATTTTTCTTGGATTCACAAGTGAGACCAACACATGCACTTCCCTGCGCCCCCTTGTCTAAGAAACCGGTTTATTGGAAAGTGAGTCTGGGAAAGTGATAGAGTGAAATTACACGGCCATTCACTTGGGACTCACGTCAAACCTGTCTGTGTATAATTTGAGTATTACACGGTGCATTCAAATTTCTGCCTCTTTTCCGTGTAACAATTCTATTGTCTATGTGGTTGTGCACAAAACAAAAAAAAATCTTATAATTATCGCAGTCCCAGTGAAGAAAGTTATGCTTGTGTTAGTGTAATTTGCTGTGAGACCGAAATTTTTCTTGGATTCACAAGTGAGACCAACACATGCACTTCCCTGCGCCCCCTTGTCTAAAAAACCGGTTTATTGGAAGTGATTGGAAAGTGAGTCTGGGAAAGTGATAGGTCGTGTAATTTGGCTCATAGGTCGTGTAATTTGGCTCATAGGTCGTGTAATTTGGCATAGGTCGTGTAATTTGGCTCATACCGTGTAATTTGACTCAAAGAGTATGTTTACATTGTGATTGTTTACACGAGTCGCTTTGAGGGACGACAAAGCGAACATATGTTTACATGCATTACGTTTACATGCTTACTTGAAGTATACTTGAAGTAGATTTCAAGTAACTAAATATGCATGTAAACTCGTCCTGACTTCAAGTAAACTTGAGTCAAGTAAATCACAAAAATTTGTTTGATTGACTTGAAAAGGCTCATGTAAACGCTACTTGAATACTTGAAATTTTGCATGCGTATTTTTTCCTTAGAACAAGAAGAAGATAAAAGCTGTAGGGAATGTATACTTTTGATGCAATATTTGTGAAGTTATTTATATTATAATATGGAGCTACTTTCTGTTATAATATGAAACGTCAAATGTCAGTTCAAGAAAATTTCAAGACATTTTGAAGTCAAGTAAATGAACCGAAAACGCAACTTGAGTTTCAAGTAAATTTCAAGTCAAGAACTCAAGTAAATCATGTAAACGTAATGATGTTTCGCTTTGTGTCGTTTTTATGGTGCATGCGACACTTGTCGAGCTTACTACAGTAAGCTCAACAGGTAAACACGCACGGAGATGCGGTACGTACCGTGTATACTTCTTTTCCTTCTTATTCCCCTTTAATCACTAATGGGACATAGGGCGGAAACAGTTGCCATCTAACAGACTCTGCTTTGTGCGACAGCTCCGACCTCTGACCAGGATCTCCACGTTGTTCTAAGTCTTCCGCCTCGACGGGATCCTTGCGGATTCCAGTCAAGGGCCTGTTTGACTAGATTCTCATTTTCGTTTTGCAGGATGTGGCCAATCCAATTTCAGTTCCTTCGCCTGATTTGGTCGTCGATCCTGTCTTGGTCGGCACGGCGTCATAGTTCTTCATTTGAAATTTTATCTTGCCAGTGGGTTTTTAGGATACGACGTAGACATCCGTTGACGAAAACTTCTAGGCGCCTTGTGATGTATCGAGTGACTTTCCAAGTTTCGCAAGCGTACAAAGAACTGCCTTAACGTTGGAGTTGAACAGCCGTAATTTGGTGTTATTTAAGATCTCCGTTGATCTCCATATGCGAAACAGAAATGCATATGCGCTTTATTTATTCTGGAACTGACGTCTTTTTCTGCACCGGACTTTACGGTAATAATTTGATCTAGAATTCGGAATTTATCTACCAGTTTTTCGCCACGGTTATTCGGCTGTCCGTTCAAGGGCGTTTGCATTTATCCGCATTTCTTTGGTTTAATCGGTTTCAGCCTTCAGTCTGCTGGACTACTTTCTGCTGCCAAATTGTTTAACATGTTTTTGAGGTCCTGATGTCTGTGGGCCGGAAAACATATCATCCGCGTAGTCAGTAAAGCGGTCCAGCAAACCCCATTGTATGCCGCCTGTTCTACTATTTAAAGCGCTGCACAGTGGTCCAAAAGCCCGAAAACGCGGTAATAAATGGTTTACTACTGAACGAATAATAATTTTTTAATGAAATTCGGTGTTTAAGGGTTTTTGGGGTCGCTGATTACGAATCCGTTATCATTTTTTCAAAAAACAAAATGGCGGATCCAATATGGCGACCAACTTCACAGAAAAATTATGCGATTTGAATGAAATTTGGTATTTGGAGGTTTTCGTGGTCGCTGATTACGAATTAGATAATAGTTTTTTAGAAAACAAAATGGCGGATCCAATATGGCGACCAACAATGCGGAAAAATTACGCGATTTGAATAAAATTTGGTATTTGGGGGTTTTCGTGGTCGCTGATTACGAATTAGATAATAGTTTTTTTGAAAACAAAATGGCGGATGCAATATGGCGATTTTATATTCCATGATTCTTCCACTTCTTTGCATAGAATCACGTCCACGCTCAACCAAGATTCGTTAGTAGCAATGAATCGTTCATATTTTCTAGTAGACTCCTTATATTTAATCCGCATTTGGTAAAGCAATTTGGACAAATTCGGTTTGTCAGAAGCCGACAATTTTGCTTCAGATTTTTTTTTATATTTCAGCTTGTATAATGTTATAAATAACAGTGTTGTCGTCGGAAAGATTGCTTCTGATGAGGTCAAAAATTTTCCTTCTACAGAATTTAATTTCTGTTGGCACAGTCATGCTGTCTGCAACAAATAACATATAAAGTATTAAAAACCCCCTGCACATTGAATGAGTTAAAATAAAAAAATTTTCATTCGAAAGAGACGCCATATTGGGTCCGCCATTTTGTTTTCTAAAAAAACTATTATAAAATTCGTAATCAGCGACCTCGGAAACCTCTGTATACGAATTATCAGCACAATCGAAATAAATTTACGTGTGAAATACATTTAAATCCATGTTTGACGAGATTTTTACCACGCGCATGCGTTCTTTTTTCACAAAAAATTTCATAATAAAAAACGGCGCAAGTGGGCGCACCTTTTTTTTTTAGTTTCGAAGAAGATGATGTAAAGCACCTCGGAAAATTTGTTTCAAAGCATGAAACCGCAAGAAACTTAACTTTTCAACTTTTTAATAGCAACTCAAACTTTTTGCGTGGCGTCACTCTCTGAACTGATGCCCACAACGGCCGCGTTTAAAATGGCGTTAGGGCGTCGTGGTCGGCCACGCGGGCCCTATGAGCCTCCACGTCATGCAGTAGACGTACCACCCTAACTATTTAGGGCATTAAAAGTCCCTAAATCGTAACTTCATTTTAGGGATTTTTTTCCGGGTTTTCGGGCTTTTGGACCACTGTGCGCTGATAAGAATTGTCGTATATTGTTAGGTCGCTCTTTTTTGATATTTTGACTATTACCTAGTTTATAGCTACTCCAAAAATAATTCGAATTATGGATCATGCAAAAAATTTTGCCCTATAAACGAGGTAATTCGAATTATGGTTTAAACCGAAATGTTTTGGCTTAATCCATAAGCCCTAACTATAGCCCTAACTATAATGGTCTTAAGATACCTTACGATTTTTTACGCTCCTATGAAATGTCATAATACCAACTATAATGGCCTTAAGGAATCTTTCGTTAACTTTTCCAATCTTTCGTCAAGTCTTTAATGTACGGTAACGAGCGTACAAATCTTAAGCAATCATAAGAAAAGTGTAATTTTCTTTAGTGTTTCTAGTTTCAGAAAACGTTTTTTGCAAAATGAATAATTTGGAGTTATTAAATAATTTGGCGTTATTAATGAAATTGGTAGAAGATGTGAAAAAAACCTAGATCGTGTTGTGTAAGAAAAATAAGTAGAGACAATAAAAAAACAGTTTTGAACTAATTCAATCAGTTCCTCATTAAAACTATTGTTAATTTCCATTTTTTTAATTTATTGGACGCTTTCCCAGACTCGATTTGTTTACCTTTTACAAATGTCAAAACGTCTTAAGGCTATTATAGTTGAGCTTAAGATTTGACAGTTAATTAACCAGTCTTAAGAGAATATGACGAAGAATCTTATGATGTCTTAAGATCATTATAGTTAGGGCTTATAATGGTCTTAAGATACCTTAAGATTTTTTACGCTCCTATGAAATGTCATAATACCAACTATAATGGCCTTAAGCAATCTTTCGTTAACTTTTCCAATCTTTCGTCAAGTCTTTAATGTACGGTAACGAGCGTACAAATCTTAAGCAATCATAAGAAAAAAGTAATTTTCTTTAATGTTTCTAGTTGCAGAAAACGTTTTTGCAAAATGAATAATTTGGAGTTATTAAATAATTTGGCGTTATTAGTGAAATTGGTAGAAGATGTGAAAAAAAAACTTAGATTGTGTTGTGTAAGAAAAATAAATAGAGACAATAAAAAAACAGTTTTGAACTAATTCAATCAGTTCTTCATTAAAACTATTGTTAATTTCCATTTTTTTAATTTATTGGATGCTTTCCCAGGCTCGATTTGTTTACCTTTTACAAATGTCAAAACGTCTTAAGGCTATTATAGCTGAGCTTAAGATTTGACAGATAATTAACCAGTCTTAAGAGAATTTGACGAAGAATCTTATGATGTCTTAAGATCATTATATACCGAGTTTCCATGGGAGTCGAGTTGAGTTGAAATGATACTTCAACTCTACGACTCAACTCTATGCGTTTCCATGGCTGACTTTTCTGCCTGTGTACAGACAGCTGAATGTGTACTTGTATTAAGCAAGCAGCTGTTTTTAAATTTGACATAATAATTTTGTTAATAGTGATCATGAACCATAAAATTAATTTATTGTGTTCGTTGTATAACAGAAATGTTATAAACAGGCGCGACATTTTGACTTTTTTAACATTTGACAATCCCGTTTGTAGTTGTGTGCGTGAACTCTGTTCAATCTACCTATTTTCGTTGAGTTGAGCAGAGTTGAAAATCTTTAACGAAAACTCTTGACTGCGACTGTTTCCATGGAGTTGAACTCGGGTTCAACTCTGGTTGAACTCTCATGGAAACTCAGTAATAGTTAGGGCTATAGTTATAGGTGGATGCGACACGTGTCGAGCTTGCTGCAGTAAGCTCAGCAGTAAGCGCGCATAGAGATGCGACACGATGCGACCTTACTGCAGACACCAAATTATTGTACATACTATGATTACCTATGTATGTGTATTTTCGCCTGAATAGGCAGTTGACAATTATTGTATGTGCATGCGTAAAATAACAATTTTTCAAAATGAATTTTGCAGAGATCCAAAATATTGAGGATGATGAAAATGAAGTGCTTGCTTTATTATTTGCAAGCGCTTCCTCGAAGAAGAAGACATCGAAAAAAGTCGCAAAAAAAACTGGATTAAAAGTTGGAGGCCGACTAGGAACTCTCAAGGAAGTTTTCATTTTCTTCAAAAAGATCTTCGATTAACATTTTAAGTGGGTATAGAAATTACCTACGGATGGATGAAACATATTTTCATGAAATATTCGGTCTTATTTCATCTGATATAAGCAGAAAAGCCGCAATAATGCGATTCCAGTGGAAGAAAAGCGTCAGTTTTAAGGTTCTTGGCCACAGGGGAATCTTTTCAAAGCCTCAATTTTCAAACCAGGCTATCAAATAAATATAAGTATTTCAGTAAATATATTAATCACATAAACATCTTTCTCATCCGCGAAAAACAGATGACTGTTTTTTTACAAAATTCGACAGACTGTTTGTTTACAATTTAAAATTTTTCACCCCACCAAACAAACGTCAATGCAAGTGTGTGAGTGAAATCAAAGCGAGAATAGAACCCAGAAGCGTTGATTTCCCCACTAAGCGCCTCTTCACCCTTTGCCCATAAACTCGTTCAACGTCAGCAGTAAGATCGACCCGTGTCGCATGCCCCATAAGAATGCATTTGTGGGAACCGTATTGTATTTAATACCCGTTTATACGCTAATTCGAAATTTTGATGTAACTTTGGGTTAAATCGATTTAATTTTTCTGCTATAAACTAGGTATATGATACCTTCCGTCCAATCCTCCGGAAAGGTACAAGTCTTTTTCCAGGATTCGTTGTAGCGCATATGCTATGAGACTTGAGTCGGCTTTCAATAATTCTGGCGGGATGCCATCTTTTCCAGCTGCTTTACCATTAGTCATTACATGAATTGTGGTTACTATTTCTGTTTTGGATGGTGCACGGTTGGTGATTCTTATTGGCCATACATTATTGCTGCTTTCTTGAGGTTCTTGTGCAAATGTACCTTTCAAGTGGGGAAGAAGCATCTTTGAGGTTGTCACGCTGGCAGTTTCTTTTTAACTCCCTATTTAATTTGAAGTATTCCCGTTTAAGTTGATGATTCTTGTCCGGGTCGTTTGCAGAGCTCACGTTATTTTTGCGGGCCCTTCTGTGTTCTATTTTTGGCAGGTTGTGTCTGAGATGCTGGTTGCTTTTGGACATAATTGATGCTAGTTTTCGCTGCTGTTATAATAGCACCCTTTGTAATCCTCCACAGCTCTTCAATGTTATTTTCGTCAAAAACTCTTTGCTGGCTTTCGGTTTGTTGTAGTTTCGCAGCAAATTCTCATCTTTGAATGGTGCTCTGCAGCAGGTCTACGTTAACCCATATACGGTTGGCATCGCTTTGGATGTTTCTGAAGGTGGATTTACATATCCGACGTTTTTCTGTCGTGCCGCTCTTTTTACAATTTCGACCAATAGGAAACAATCTCTGCGACATCTTACCGTCACGGGCAAGAGCTGAACGAACTTCAACTTTTCCTTTGAGAGCGTGACAGAAACAGCTGATTGTAAATATAATTTGAGATTATGTGTCACTGAAATGTTTATTTATTTGAAATTGCTTGGTTTTGCGTGGACTAAAGAGAGATATTATTTAAAATAGTTTGCTTTTTAATTTATACTTTTTAGTTACTTTCATTTTTACTCTTTTCAAGTCCGTTATCAAAATTCACGATTGTTTTTGGCCGCGACAGAACTCGTCACAAATGTAAACCGCGTATTGAAAATCTGCGACAGAAATGATCAGCTGTGATACGGCACGACGGAAAAATGTTAGATATGTAAATCCACCTTGATGAGTGCTTACTTTAGTCACCAAATTATTGTAGATACTCAAGCCAATCTCAACTACATATATGCCAGGAAGTTGCCGAGCCTGCTAACATTAAAGCCTGAAACAAAATCAATGCAGTGCAGTGATCTACACTGCCTTTCAAAGTTTGGTTTCTTGCTTTTTACTATTCGGACATAAGGAGCAATATTCTGCACTGCAGAGTTTAGGCTAATTTCTAAATTTACCCTGCAGTGTGTGATTTGAAGTTTAATTTTCTAACTTCACGAATTTTTATAAAAGTGATATTAGTGGCAGTAATTTTTAAAGATATAATACGCAAACAAAACAAAACAAAATTTTGACGAGCTGCTAATAGAAGCTGTAAAAGAGAGTGAGTACATTTATGGAAAATTTTGAAGCTATAGCTTTTAGCTCAGTGCAATTAGTCGAAAAAAGGGCATGAAATTGCATTTCAAAAATTGCAAATTTTTTTTTTGGAATTTGTTGGGGTACATCTGACAATGTTAAAACCAAGTTTGTGGGGTCGCAGTGTGATGGGAAAAGCCGCCATCTTGAAAAAGAGGTAGAGGTCGTTTATACCAAATAACTCTGTTGTGTGCAATGATAGCTGAAAATCATCAATACAAAGTCATTAGAGAATAAAATTATCTACGAAATGAGCCCTTAACGAGGTCTGTGAGTTAATTTGGCTCCTAGTTATGGCCGCTCAAAGTTCGAACTTGTTCGGGTGGTTGAGGTTGAATGCAGTTTTTTTGCGATTATATCGTAAGATATTAATTTGGGTGGGTTAATGCCGATTACCAAACTTATAGTGCTAGTGATTACCTTTAGAATAAGCCCTTAGTCATCGTTCTCGCTTGTATAGTTTGCGAGTAATCCAACGCCAAATTTCGTACTGCACGTGCTTGAAATAACTGATATCTCCATTTTGTTTGAATATCTCCTTAACGGTTGCTCATATGATAACGTAGTAAACAGCAGAAATACGGGTATTAAAATATCTTTCAAATGGGCTATTGACCGAAACTTTATGTCGCTTAATGTCCGCGACATAACGGGTGAAAAGTCAACAGCGAAGGTTGTGACACTTCTCGACGAATTACTCGCTTCCAGCCAGTTTCGCGTGTCGGATGAATTAGAATTTTATGTAACCCCCTGAATTATCTATATTTTGGGTTATTTAACTACTTTGGAAAATTATAATAATGGGAAATAGTAGCTAAGAATCATCAGTAGCTAAGAGGCACGTGCAGTACGAAATTTGGCGTTGGATTACTCGCAAACTATACAAGCGAGAACGATGACTAAGGGCTTATTCTAAAGGTAATCACTAGCACTATAAGTTTGGTAATCGGCATTAACCCACCCAAATTAATATCTTACGAGATAATCGCAAAAAACTGCATTCAACCTCAACCACCCGAACAAGTTCGAACTTTGAGCGGCCATAACTTTGAGCCAAATTAACTTACAGACCTCGTCAAGGGCTCATTTCGTAGATAATTTTATTCTCTAATGACTTTGTATTGATCATTTTCAGCTATCATTGCACACAACCGAGTTATTTGGTATAAACGAGCTCTACCTCTTTTTCAAGATGGGGGCTTTTCCCATCACACTGCGACCCCACAAACTTGGTTTTAACATTGTCAGATGTACCCCAACAAATTCCAAAAAAATTTTTTTTGACCATCACGAAATGCAATTTGATTTACTAATTGCACTGGACTATTTGACTTGATTTGAAAAAAACACCGCACTGCATTGATTTCGTTATAAGACGCAGTGCCGTAATTTTTACAAGCAGTAAACATACTGCAAACTGAATTGATTCTGTTTCAGGCTTAACACTGCGTTTCCCTAGCCATGGCGATGGCCATTTCCTATTGCATGGGCAGTGCAGACCCTGAAACTTGGCATTTTTATTGGCAGATCTTATGGCAAACTCGATGCGATGAAATTGTTTTTTTAAGGTTTTGGGGTTTTCCATAAAAGGTCCCACGCGTATTGTGGACACTTCTTAGGCCAGCTATGTTAAAAAATCTTGGTGGGCCAGCTAAGGGTTAAGATTATGGTACATCAAAGTGGCGGAACTAACTGGACTTGAAAAAAGGACCTCCTCATAAAAAATATATCACCTGTACAAATGTTTTTTCTATGCGGCATGTGATAGCACATATCGAATACATCTTAGTCCATTTTTTTAAATAAAAAATTTCAAAATGACGGGTCTATCAGGATGGACCTAGTAATGAGTAGCTATCCTTTATAGTGATATCATTTTACCGCCGATAATCCACGAAGGATCTTGTGCTATCATCTTTCTTTCTGACTAGAACCATGGGAGGCATCCAAGAGCTTTTCGACTCCTCTATAAGGCCTTGTTCCCTCATATCCTCAATCATATTGGTTCGATAAGGTAGAATCAGTAGCTCCCGGGATCACCATCGACTATTGCTCATACCTTTCCTGTTGCAGTTTTCAGTCTGTGTTGGCGTGCATCTTTCAGCTACTTATTACCGACCAAGTCAGCCCGGATGACAGATTTTGAAGCACCAGCACCATCTGCAGTTATTGTGCATTTTTCGGCTCCAATTTTTCCATCGATGACAAGGCTGTCGTCACTACGCTGCAGTTGTTTGATAGTGATGACGACACCGGGGCTTCGATTTCCCCGACTAACTTCCGCCCTATGGAGTTAGTCTTTATTCGCTTCCCTGATGCTGTCGGCGGGGAGACATGGAGCCATTTTCTTCGGCCTCCCTTTGGTCATCTTTCTGTCGATGTCCGCATTTTGTACAACGAGTTGCGCCACTCTTATTCTCGGGAGATTCCGCTCTCCTTCGCTTTCTACAATTCCTTTGCAGATGATCCGGTTCACTACAATTGCAGCATCGGAGTCGACCGCGTATTTCCGTTGTATTTATTCGATTGCAAATGACCTCTGTCGTGTGGATTTCCCTGAGGCGGACTGCACTCCTTTTTGTTTGCCTCGTATTCCAGAGCATATGCCAAAACTTCTGCGGTGTTCTTCTTTCCGACCAATCTAGCTGCCTGTTGTAGATCCCGGTCGGTATAACCCCTGGATTAAAATGAGCGTAGCCATATCGCAACTTCGCCGCAGGAAAAATATGAGTACATGGCACTCCCATAAGCTGAGCACAGTGAACGCAGCTAATGAAGTAGTCAACTTGGAAGTTGCTGAACTTTTAACTTTTCGCAGCAGTTCTGCGTTGACAAGTGACTGTTTGCACGCTTTCAAAAAAAAAATCTGTTGACAATTTCGGTGTTTGGTTATATATTTTACAATTTTTTGTTGATTTTCTGTATGTAATTTGATTTTGCTTAAATAATTATTTTTCAATATGTCATTTGAAGAAAAGCTTACCGAAAGTTCGATATTTTATATAAAAAGAGTAGCGGTGGATATAAAAATGTATTTGTAAAATCGCAAACTTGGCTAAAAACTGCCGAAAAATTAAATTCATCGGGTGAGGAATTATTGCAATCTTATTTTTTAAGATTACTAATGACCGAAATTAATTTCTAGTTGAACAATGTCAGATGAGGTGGAAATCTTTACGTGATCGTTTTAGTAAAGAAACGTTGAAGAGAAATGCACCGTCTGGTAGTGGTGCTTCAACCTATGCTCCTTGGGAATATTATGAAAGTTTAACTTTCTTAAAAGAACACATAAAGCCGAGGAAAACCCGGTCGAATCTAGAGACGACGAATAATGGAACTTTGGAAGAGTGTCATATTTCCGACGACTGCATCTTGTTTTCCCCGGCTCCCATGATTGAGGAGGAACCGGTAGAACTTACAGAAATTCCGAAATCCAAGAAAAAACTGAAGATAGATTTAGAAGACGTGAATTCTAAATTTATGGAAACAATGGACACTTTTCAAGATTATTTCCAGGACAGACCACATCAAAAGAAAGAAAACAATTCATTTTCAAATGCAATTTGCGTTATTATAAATGAGCTGTCGCCAGAAAAACAGAAAAGAGCAAGGGCAAAAATTCTTACTATTTTAGCACAAATAGAAAACGAGGATTAATTAAAATAAGAAAATAGTGAATTTTGTTTTTAATTTGTATTGAAAAATTTTTTTGTTTTTGTTTTTTTACATCAAAGTGAATTTTGTTAAACGTTAAATTATTATTGAATTATTATTATTAACTAAGAAATCGTATTTATTAACTTAAGTGAATTTTGTTTTAGTTTTATTTGTTTTTGAATAAAAATTTTTTATTTACATATTATAAAAACTATAATTTCATTTTTGGTAAATTTCATTTAATTTTATACTGCCTCGTTATAGCACCCTCGTTGTTTAAATAATCTCTTAGTGTGTCTCTAAGAGCAAACGCAGTTCTGGGGGCATTATGAGATCCAAAACGAAGTGCCCTTTGAAACGAAATGCTCTCGTTACGCCATTCTCCTGGGTGAGCATTCCCGTCCACATCTTCCCAATCAACATAGTTTGTTGGGCAATATTGTTTGGCCGATTCATTCAATTTTATAAAATTGTGTAAGGCAATTGTAGCCAGCACAATTTTCTCGGCATTTGATGGTAGGCAACATAATGCGGACTGTAACACGTGTAAAAATACCATTAATAAAATAAGAGTTACAAATGTTATAAAAATTAATACTTACTCTCCAACGAGCAGCAAGTATACCGAAAGTGTTTTTAATTACCACTCTTGCCCTTGATATTCGGTAATTGAATATCCTTGTTTCCCGCGATGAATTGTGGTCCGAGTAAGGCTTTATCAAATTTGGTTTGAGTGGAAACGCAGGATCCCCAACAACAAAGTATGGAAAGATTATAGAAGAATTTGGGAGTGGGGATTCTTCAGGAAATTCTAGTTGTCCATCTAGCAAAAGTTTCCCAAAGTTAGAATTTCGAAGCACTCCTACCGAAATTATACTTATTATTAAATTGTTGATAAAAACGCAAAATGTAATATTTACCTCCATCACTTTGGCTGCCATATGCTCCTACGTCGACGTACCTGAATGTATATTTGGCGTCGCAGATGGCCATAAGCACTAGGCTAAAATATTTTTTATCGTTATAATAATTCGATCCACTCTTCGGCGGTCGTTTTATACGGATATGTTTTCCGTCCACTGCACCGACACAGTGCGGAAGATCCCATTTTGAATTAAAATCATTTGCTATTGATTGAAATTCTGCTTTATTGGGAGTGGACACATACAATTCGCTCAATACTTCCCATATCACATCGCAAGTTTCATATATAATTTTCCTTATGGTAGATTTCCCTGCTTTGTAACTCCATGCCAAATATTGTTGGCTTACGCCTTGAGATAGAAATCTGCAAAAATAATTTATTGTATGTACTAAATATGTATAAAATAATTAAATATGTACTCACGATAAAGTTATAGCTAATCTGCATTCTGGTGGAAGGGGTCTTCTTATTGAAGACTTCATTAATTTTTCTCTCGTTAAATTTAATAGCAAATTGTAAACATTAGCAGTCATCCTTGTGTGTTTGAAAAAATCCTCCGTATCTGACGATTTAATTTTTTCAAAACAACTGCTAAAATAACCGTCAATATTTCTTGTTAAATTAACTGGTCGCACCCAATAACGTTTCCGTTTCCGTGGTTTTTTATTTAGGTTTAATACATGCAAATAGCATATGTAAAACATAAAAAAACAATTATTGCATCAAATTTTTCCATTTTCACTAGTTTACAACTTCACACCTCAACGCAAACTGAACGCACACACTGTGCTTTTCATTGTACATGGCTACGTTGACGGGTAGTTGGCTGCGGCGAAGCTGCGATATGGCTACGCTCATTGTAATCCAACGGTAAGAGTTAAGGAAAGCCTCGCTACTTCATTGATGCAGTCTTAACCAAAACTAGGATAAGCCAGAGCATAGTTGTTGTAATTTTTCTCCTGGCTTTTGAAGTCTATTTCGAAGCTTAAGTCGATACACCTCTTGTATGTGATGATCGCCGTAACGCATTTCCAGCGCTTGAACCAAAAACCCGTAGCTGTTGCGATGTTCTGCCGGTACTGACTGTAATATTTCTGCTGCTGTGCCCCTTAGTGACTTTACGGCCATTGCTTTTTCCTCCTCAGTCCAGAGATTACCTGGTGCTTCGAATTGGAACTTGTAAGTAAGCCATGGGCTTTGTTGGAGGCTGCAGTTTCCTAACTCCGTAGACTTCGTGAAATGCTGTCACTGGGTGGTGAATCTTTGCCCTTTCTATGTCGGCTCTGACCGATTCTAGTTCAATCTTCAACTTTTCATCAATTTCCCTCATGGAATTTTCGAGCTTTTCCAGATCATTTCCTACATTTGCCTTGATGGAAGATTCGAGGTTTTCCAGATCATTCCTTACATTTTCCTTTACGTTTTGTCAACAGAGAGATAGTTCGAATTTATGCTCCATCTGGTTTCTCTGTTCTTCCAAAGACTCTTTGAGCTCTGCTAACGAGCGTTCATGAGCTACTGCTAACAATTTCTGTTCATCTTTTAACGCCAACACTTCCGCCTTGATCTCTGTTGCCGAACGTTCTTGCACTTCCTTCATCTCTGCCGACTCATGTTCTTACGTTTCCTTCATCACCATCAATGTCTTAAAAAGTTCTATTATTCACTGTCGCTTCTTCTGGCTCTGCTTCTACCTCACCTTCAAATATGTAGGTTTCAGGATCCCCGTTCACGATAGCTTCTCGACGCAGGGCGGGTAAGGAATTTTTAGCCCCCACCGTTGACAACGAGCGTTTACTTAATTCACCATCAATGTCTTAAAAAGTTCTGTCATATTCACAAGTTGACGGGAATAATCGAAATAATAGAACCTGAATCAATGAGAAATTTTTTGTTAGATTTTGTTTCTTTTATAAATAGTCTATTTTCAGATTGGAGACATGGATTGTTATCACCGTGACGGCCTGTCTCCGTGGTCGCCACAGGAATAAGTTTCCCTTGGAAAATTTGCCACAGCATTTTGTAGCTTTGCTTCCGTACTTGTTGTGGTATGTAGTGTAGCTTTAGTATTGTGAACATAGAGCGAGTTTACACGGGTGCATCACATAATTAATTTGATGCACACTGCATTATAGTGAAAGTACATAGGGACGCGACGTGAACGAGACGCTGAGAGACGCGACGCCGAAGCTTTTCAACCAAACACATTGAAGCCGGATTTTCTTGGCGTTAAATTTTTTTTAACGGTCAAAGTAGGCTTAATACATTGTTATTATTGGAAGTATTTCGTATTTGTCAAAAAAAAATCATGGAAGAATTAATGTTGTTAACAATGCTATTCATATTGTAGATATAAACAATATAAAAAATTATACAATTATCGAAATATAAGGCGCTGGTGGGTCCGATAGGTGAATTTGTCCCGAGATGTTAACGGATACTTTACAACCAGTTTCCTTCATATTAAAAATAATGATCCGGAGGATTTTTTTAAGCATACTAGAATGACGAGGCCGATATATGATCTCTTGCTAACGGTATTTTCGCGTCGCGTCGCGGCAAAAGTTCAAAGTTGGTCAACTTTTCGCGACGAAAGCTTGGCGTTGCGTCGCGTCGCGTTACATTGTACTCACTACATAGGATATCGTATAATTCAATATTTTTTTGACATTATTAACTTCGCGTAGCGTCACGTCGCGTCCCTATGTACTTCCAGTGTTAAGCCGTGTCGTTTACACGGTATGTGATTAGCTGTCACTTTTAGTTCGGTGATTAAATATTGAACCAAATTTTTTTAATGCGGGGATGCACCGATTTTGTGTCCATTATTGTGCAAATATTTATTTCTTTGTAGATATCTATAAATAATTTTGTTTCTAGATTTGTCCAATAAGAACCGCGCCTCGTCCGCGATTCCATTTGTAACTCCATTTCCATTTTTAATTTTAAAAACACTCCTTTTAGTGAAAATATATGCTCTTCTTGAAATGTCAATTTAATCCACTCAACTGTTTACACGGCAGTGCATCAAATAAGTTCTGTGAACTAAATTAATGCAGCGGATTTTTTTAATTGTCAGGGACACCGCTGAATCAAATTTATAACCCGTGTAAACTCGCTCATAGAGTGTGTTTCATTTTCCTGGTGTACATACACCAGTTTACTTTGGAGTAGATGGAAAATGAAACGCATTTTTTATTTGAGTGTAGTTTAAAACCTTAAAATAAGAATCACAATAGCACTGCTGATATTTGGGAAGTGGGATCTGTGAAGTTTTTCAGGAAAAATAATTTAATTTAAAATGGACATATTTAATTCTTTAAAATTTTTTATTTTCTCTGAGATAAACAATGTTATTTTGAATGATAACTTCAACAAAAACCGTTCAATAATTTTTATTAACTGAAAATTTTAATGACATAACCGAAAAAGTCAATACAATTACCACAAATTTTTAAGGCGCCATCTGCTGCAAAAAAAATCATAATTACACTAATCATTTACACCAATATATGAGCTGGGGTAGTTGGAACTACACCAAACTACACCGGTGTAGGTACACCAGGAAAATGAAACACGCCTAGCGTTAGGTTAACAAAAAGGTCAAGTTGAATCACTTATAAATGACAAGTTTCAGGACAGACCCCCACTGTCAGAACAGGTAGCTTAACAAGTGTGTGCGAACATGGAATAAAATATTAAAATTCGTTAGCATCGCCTTTCCTTTCACCTTTAACAAACAACAAATACATAACATACTGGCGACGAGGATTAAGGTACAAGCAGAACCAATCCGTTCCGTCCGCTCCGTTCGTTTTTTCTCGTCCGGTTGGACAGAACCAATCCGTTCCGCCAGTTCGTTTTAAAGCAGCTGATTAGTTAATCAAAGTAGTTGAAAGTTACATTTAATAAAATTATGGGCCAAATCAAGTCGTTAAATAATTTATACAACTTGTATAAATTGTATAAATTATATAAAAGAAGGTGTATAAAAAAAAACAAGAGAAGATGGTGGATAAGACCCATTAATCTTCAACGAAATGTTTGTGGCCAATTCCATGCTTTATTTTTAAAGCAAAAATTCACGGATCCTGAAGAATTTTTTAAACACACAAGAATGCCAAGATCCATTTATGATTTATTATTAAATTTACTTGAAAGTTCGTTGTCGAGATATTCACATAGAAGATCTATTGAACCTGAATGCAGATTGGCAGTAACTCTTTCGTAAGTTGGCATGTAAATTGAAAAGATAAAATGTAAATATAAATTTTCTTTTTAAATATTTATCTCAAGGCATAACACCTCAGTTCCTCGCTTGGTATTATATGATGGGTAAATCCACTGTGAGGAATATCATATTAGAAACCTGTGAAGCTATTTGGAATACCCTATCAGTGGAATATGTAGCAAAACCATCTAAGACTGATTACTTACAAATAGCAGAACAGTTTGCTTCTAAATGGAACATGCCAAATTGTGTGGGAGCAATTGATGGTAAGCACATCAATATCCAGTGCCCCCCTAATAGTGGATCAACTTTCTTTAACTATAAAAAAAACTTTAGCTTAGTTTTGCTAGCCGCATGTGATGCTAATTGCATCTTCACCGATATATGTGTGGGCGCTTATGGTAGCAGTAGTGACGGAGGTAATATATTTAAGTGTTTAAGCATATAGCATCCCTCAAGTAATTTAAAAACTTTATCGTTTTAGGTATATTGCAAAATTCAAAATTTGGCCGAGATATTGAAGAAAAGAAATTACCACTTCCAGAAAGTAGGGTATTACCGGAAACAAATACAACTTTTCCTTTTTTCTTCGTTGCTGACTCCGCTTTTCCTCTAAAGGAGAATATTATGCGACCGTTTCCTGGAAGACAGTTGGGGACAGGAAAAGAGATTTTCAATTATAGGTAAGGACACTCTTTCATATAATACTTTGTAAATAATAATTAGTTTTATCCTTTTTCTTTAGATTATCGAGGGCAAGAAGAATAATTGAAAATGCATTCGGCATTCTAGTGGCTCGCTGGAGAATTTTAAGGCAAAATTTACATCTTCTGCCCAAGAACGCTGAAAAAATAGTGCTAGCAGTAATAGCACTGCACAACTTTATTATAATCAAAGATGAAAATGCTGTATGTTGCCCACATGGATATACAGATTGGGAAGATGATAATTTTAATGTGCATAGCGGAAATTGGAGGAATGAAACAGACACACCAATTTCATCAACTCGCGTAGGATCCAATAATGCCAGTAGAAATGCTTTTGAGTTGCGAAACATTTTAATGAACCATTTTCTAAATGAAGGATCCGTACCTTTTCAATATAATAGATAAACACTAAGGAAATTGCGAAATCAAATTTTAAAATAAAACATAATTTTTAAAATAATTTAGTCTTTGTATTCAGTTTTTAAAATAAATTATAAATTCATCCATTATAAAGTTTCCATTTTATCACAATAGAATAATGATAATAAAGCCATGAACGATATAAAAATTAACAGTTTCTACTTTCTAATAATAAATTCATTCTAGTATATAAAAATTAACAGTCTTCATTTTGCCTTAATAAAATAATAATAAATTCATTTAAGTATATAGTATAAAAATTAACTATGATTTTTTCTTCATTTTTAAAAATAAATAACAGTGGGCATTTGCATAAAAACTATACCTATCCGCAATATTTATCTGCTTCTAAAAGCAAACGCATTTTAAATTGCACTTTCTTTTCATTCGACATATTCTTCATTTTGCACTCTATACTTTTAAGAAAATAATTGTCTTCTTCATCTATGCTGTAAGTATTTTCAGTTTTATTTAAGCTATCCTTAAAACTAATTACAGCATCTTTAAAAAGTCTCTCTTCATTTGCAGTTGTGTTAACTATTTTTCTCCTTTTTACTTTTGATGAAGATGTGCGAGTATCATCTATTTTATTTGAGGCATTAGAGTCATTTTCTATTTCTGTCGTGTATCCATTAATTACTGTTTCATCGTCTTCCAGGTAAATAGTATCCTCATAATCAAAAATAGGTGGACTAACATTTCTGCAATTTTCAATCACCCTGCAAATAATAATGAATTGACTTGTAGGAAAGTAATTCATAAAAACTCATATGCTTACCTTCGAGGTTTTACCACATCGCTTAAAAAAAGCAAATTTTTTATAAAATTCCCAAGGCTGCTCATATTTTGCAGCAGACCCAGTTGGATGATCCAATTTTTTTTCCTTTACAAATTTATCCCTTAAATATGTCCATTTTTTTTAGCTGGAATAAAAACAAACAAGAATTAATCAAAGAATGAAACTTAAATAAAAGAAATAATTACCATCAAATCCATATTTCTTGCTTATTTCTGCCCAAATTTTATCCTTTTGGTAGCTTTTGTGGTAGGAATTATCCCTTTTATCATATAATTCCCTGTGATATTTCACATCTTCAATAAACTTCTCCATATTCATCTTGGTGGCAAACTGAATGTCAACAACATTGACGTAAAAAATTAAAAGTTGACCAATTTCTTTCCGTCCGTTCGTTCCGCACGCTTGGTCGTGGCTGCCGCTCCGTTCGTTTCATGGCAAACTTATGGAAATGTTAAATTTCCAACTTGAAAAACGGACGGAACGAATTGGTTCTGCTTGTACCTTTAAGGAATTCGGTTATAAAAATATTTATACAAAAGAATGGATGAACAGCAATTCGGAGAATTTTTACGAATCCAACAAGAACTTGTGGCAAGGTTAGTGGAAACGCAGGCAGCAAGAAACATACAAAACATACAACGGAATGATGAGCTAAATACTTCAGAGGAGAAGGTAAGAATGAGGGAAAATATTAGACATTTTCGATGTGAGAAATTTGATCCAGAAACACGAGCAGATACATTCGTCGAGTATTTTGCGGCACAGTGCAGACTGTGGAACCTGGATGGTGACAGTGCTGCATGTAAAAAAGCAAGAAAAGATTTATTTTTATCATGTTTACGTCCGGAAATATTTCACAACATAAAAATTGCATTTACCAACGCAAGTATTCCATTCCAAGAACAGGACTATGAGGACATCAAAATGAAATTTCTCGATCTCTACAGGATAAGAAAAACAAGATTCAAGGCGCTCGTTCAGTTTTGGAATTGTGTGCGCACGGAAAATCAAAGTTTTGAATCTTACGCAAATACACTGAGGGAATTAAGAGTGTTGATTGTGGATACGTAGGAGAATTTCTAGACCGACAATTGCGTGATAGGTTTGCTACAGGAATCCGACATAACCGCATTGAAATAGAGCTTAAACAGCGGTGGCCGGATTTTAAAATAAAGGAGAACAATGTGGAACGCGAGGTGAAGTTTTTTGAAGTGTTCGAAGTGGCACAGGCAGGTGAAACTGCGGAAAAAGATATGGAACGGCTACATTATGATCATACTACAATCAGCAGGGTGCGTGACAGCAGAAAAGCAAAGGAAACGAAAGTAGACAGGAAAACAAATTTTAGAGTACGTAAAATTTTTAAGGGCGATTGCATACGTTGCGGTGCCGGAAGACATGAGAATCTAGATCAATGCAAAGCAGTGAAACACACTTGCGAGTTTTGTCTCGTAAAAGGTGATTTTGGATCTTGCTGTATTAAAAAAGGCCGCGCCAAGATTGTATCATCACAAGTGAGTAACAACATACATCGCACAGAGATAAACAACCGATCATCCTCTACAGTATCATCTAGCGACGAACGATGTTGGAGTAATTTTCCATGTAACCCGGGGTCGCAAATTAAATAACCACACGTATACAATGGATTTGGACCCAGGAGCAGTACACTTCGTCATTAATAAGAAGGTGTGGACAGCACTGGGAGAGCCAGTTTTAAGCAAAGGTCCTGTTTTACGAGCTTACGGAGGTTCTAGAATAAAATCGATGGGAAAAACGCACATAAACGTTACGTTACAGGGAATTACAAAGAAGCTAGCTGTTGCCGTGGTAAACGACGAAGAACCATTGCTTTTTGGCCTTCCGTGGTGCGATGCATTTGGAATGAAGCTTCCAGATTGTGTATATTCGCTGACAACAACAAAACAATACAAGCAAAAAGCAGCACACCGCAACATTCAACAAAACAAGTGTAACAATAAACAAAACAAGATCCACAAGGAACAAAGTACACGAGGAAGCAACATAACAACGTTCAACAAAATAACACAATAGCAGGATTAAGAAGAATTCTTGAGGAAAATGAGGAATTGTTTCGTGATGTAACAGGTACAATAAAAGATTTTCAGGTGAACATATACATAAAAGGAAATGCATCACCCGTGCATGCTCCCGCAAGGCCCATCAGGTTCAGCTTACAGAAGAACGTTGAGATGGAATTGAAGCGTTTAGAGCAACAAGGGGTAATTACAGAAGTCAACCCGAACGATGCACCTTTGGAATGGTCAACACCAACGGTCAACGGTAAATGTTCCGAAGAGGAATGGAACTGTTCGAATTTGTGGCGACTTCAGAACAACAATTAACCCCGTATTGATAGTGGATACTTTTCCAGTCCAGTTATTTGATCAAATTCGTGCAAAATTGGCCGGAGGAATTAAATTCAGTAAAATCGATTTAAAGGATGCATATTTACAGTTTGAAGTTGCTCCTGAATCACGTAAGTACCTTACAATTTCCCCACATCTTGGGTATTTTCAATATAATAGACTTCCTTTCGGGATCGCAAATGCACCGGCGATCTGTCAACGGTATGGTATTTACATAAGTTGTTACAGGATATACCGGGGGTCGCCATTTACTTTGATGATATCGCAATTACAGGCAAGAATGACCAAGAACATTTGGAACGCTTAGGTATAGTGTTACAGCGATTGAAAAACGCCAAGTTTACAGTTCAACGAAATAAATGTACTTTTCTGGAAAATTCGATTGAATATTTGGGTCATAGGTTTACGAAAGACGGTATACGACCAACAGCGGGCAAGCTGGAGGCAATTATGAACGCAGCGACACCGACGAATAAAACGGAATTACGTGCCTTTCTCGGGCTAATAATCTTCTATGAAAAATTCATACCTCATCTTCAAACAACAACTGCAGAACTATATGATTTAATTAAGAGTAAAACACAGTGGAAATGGACAAATCATCATCAAAAGTTATTCGATAGGGTTAAACAACAATTGGCAAGATCTGATTTTTTGGTTCCAGTTAACAGCAATGAGAAGATTTTTATTTCAACTGACGTATCGGATAAAGGTGTAGGTGCCGTTATATATCACAAGCATGGCAAGGAGGAAAAACCTATCGCATTTGCATCGTGCAAACTGTCTGATGCTGAACAAAAATATTCTGTTATCGACAAGGAGGCATTGGGCATAATCTTCGCAGTACAAAAGTTCGACCAGTATATAAGAGGAAATCGGTTCACGCTACTCACGGATCACAAGCCTTTGCAATACATATTCTGTGAAAATAGAAAGCTCCCCAAAATTGTGAACAACAGGTGAGTTCGTTGGGCATTGTTGTTGAATCAATATCAATATGACGTACAATATCGCAAGGGATCTTTGAATGTGGCAGCTGGACTGTTTATCTCGTTTACCAAATGATGGGGAACAAACATCAGAAATCGAAAAATGCATAAATCGTATTGTGGAAAACATCACGCAAGAAAGGTTATCGGATTTGGAATTATCACAGCTCAACATACGAAAAGCTACACGTCGTGATAAAGTGTGCCGAGTGGTTATTGCTAACATTAAGTCAAACTGGGCAAACGTTGAAAACTCAGTGGAATTAGCAGCCTATCGGGAAAAACGTTCAGAAATATCTTATGAAGATGGGATTTTAATGTGGCAGGGTAGAATAATAATTCCTGAATCACTACGGACGGTGGTACTTCGAAAGCTACATATGGGACATCCAGGCATCGTTGCGATGAAGGCATTAGCACGATATTACGTATGGTGGCATAAAATAGACCACAGCATTGAACAATTCTGTAAATCATGTACTTCCTGTCAAGAAAATAGGCAAAGCGAAGCGCCTCTTCCGATTTATTCTTGGACAATTCCTGAATCAAACTGGGAAAGAGTTCACGTCGATTACGCGGGACCATTTGAGGGAAAACATTGGTTAATTGTGGTTGATGCTTTATCAAAATGGATGGAAGTTAAACAGATGAATTCGCTTAACGCATACGCATTGTGCAACACCATGGACAAGATCTTCACTACATTCGGATATCCACGGGTTATTGTTAGTGATAACGGCACGCAATTTACCGCGGAGGAGTTTCAAAGATTTTGTCATCAACACGGTATTAAGCATATCACGTCATCACCATACCACCCTCGCACAAATGGGCTGGCGGAGAGAGTTGTCAGAACATTCAAAACACGAATGAAAGACAAAAGACGGAAGCCAAGAACAGCGTCTACGACAGTTTTTGTTTTCATACAGAAATACCCCTCATGCAACAACAGGAAAATCACCAGCTGAAGCAATGTTTTCCAGAAGATTAAATAATGTATTCGACAACATCAAACCTAATCGACGTCAAATGTTGCAATATAAGCACCTGCGAGATGAATTACACCATCAACACCCTGAGAGAGCATTTCATAATCAACAGAAAGTGTATTGTAGAACACAATTGGAAAATAAATGGACACCAGCTACGGTATTAGATAGAAAGGGAAGATACTCTTATACTGTCATGACACCTGAAGCAATTGTTCGTCGACGACACGCAGATCATCTGCGCGTCAGCGAGTCGATCAGCGAATAGTTGACTCACGCCCTATGGTGGCTTCGACAGTGCCACCGAGGGAAAACACTATCGAATTATCTACGTCAGAACAACAAGATGAACATCGTCGTCGTGAGAGTACATCGGCAACACAAGATATTGAAACAAACTTCAACAAAACCGTAGGGAATGGCAGTCAAAAATCGAACTTTGATTGTGTTGTGGCAGAAACAGCAGGAAACACGGAGTTACAGGTACTCAGGCGTAGTTCCAGAAGTAGGAGAGCTCCGCGACGCTATTCACCATCAAGACAGGACGGGTCTTCTTCCTTTTAAGTACTTTTAATAATCAGTAATTAATGTTTGCTTTATTAAATAATGTATATACGCACACTTTCGTAATAAGGGGGAAATGTAGTGTAGCTTTAGTATTGTGAATATAGCGTTAGGTTAACAAAAAGGTCAAGTTGAATCACTTATAAATGACAAGTTTCAGGACAGACCCCCACTGTCAGAACAGGCAGCTTAACAAGTGTGTGCGAACGTGGAATAAAATATTAAAATTCGTTAGCATCGCCTTTCCTTTCACCTTTAACAAACAACAAACACATAACATGGTAGTAGCAATTTTCGTTGCGTACAGGCGTCGTTAACCTCGTTCGACTGCGTGAACGGGGCCTCGTAGTCAGTTGCTTCATCGACTTCAACATTACCTGTGGCCAGTGATGAAAACTGCAGGGAAATTTCCCGATTTGCGGGAAAAATAAAAACAAAAAGGGAAAAGGGAAATCCATTCTTTCAGAGGGAAATTTATTTATTGGCCTCGATTCCCAGAGCCGACGAGAGGGAAGTGAGTGGCGGATTTGACACTTTGCGATTCTGAGATCCGCAACCCCGAATTTCTTTTTGACATTTTCCGCGCTGTAAAAGTGTGATCCGCAACAAATTTTCTGCGGATTTGAACGACAAATGCGCCTGAGATAATCCGACATCATATATTTCATTATCGCGTGAGTCTTCACTCCAAATTTTCGATTTAAACCTATCCGGGACTGCGGACTTGAGAATCGCAAAGTGTCAAATCCTCACTCACTTCCCTCCCGTCGGATCTGGGAATCGAGGCCATTGAAGAAAAATGTTACGTAATATTTTTTATAAAGAATTTGTCCACCCAATAAACGAGTATGCAAACAAAATTAAAGTCGAACATCGACAATCAAGGCGTATGAACTTAAATTGCCTGCCTATTTATGTAATGAATTGTTTTATTTTATTTTAGTTATTTTATGTTAAACCAAAACAGATTTTTTTCTTAAGCAATAACGAAGACTTTGTTGATTTATTTGTTATTTATTATCAGTTAAATAAATGTGTTTTTCAATTTTATGGATTTTATGTTCGGGAGGGAAATTCTTTGACTTAAGGGGAAATTTGGATCGGTTGGGAGAGAAATCTTATCCAATTGAGTTTTCATCCCTGCCTGTGGCTGTTGTTCTATCTTGTCCAGTCTGCCGTTCACACTCGGGTTTGATTCGCTTACAGCTGCTACCTGGGGCTCCTCAGTAGCTGAAAGGACACATTTAACACTTACCGGCATGCGCTGTAACCACAAGGACTTCATCACTTCTTCATTCATGCCATCGGGAGCAATGTTCAACATCTCTCGGAGAAGTTGTGAAGGTGTTTTATTTTTCAGCTCCAGCTCGGTAAAAAGCTTCTGTAACTTCTCTTTTGATTCGGTGAAACGAGTGATCAGTTTGTCCTTCAAAGACTGGTATTTTACTGTCTGTGGGGGTTTTCTA
This sequence comes from Thereva unica, assembly GCA_949987705.1. NCBI lineage: Eukaryota > Metazoa > Arthropoda > Insecta > Diptera > Therevidae > Thereva > Thereva unica. The sequence goes on from OX465284.1 coordinate 61,166,675, forward strand.
AGAATATCGGAGACTTGGCTGAGGATTTGTGGATCCTCGATTGATGCTAAAACTATGTAGTAGCGCTCGTCGTCGTCCACTAATCGGTGCGTGTGGAACTTGGCCTCGATTTGGGCAAACCAAAGTTCAGGATCATTCTTCCAGAAATGTGGCAATCTGATTTGCGATCCACCAACATTTTTCACATCGCTGTCGCTTTCGCTGCCAGATTTCTGAAGAGCTCTTGGGTTTTCTTTGTTCTTGTCCGACGCCATTTTATGCGTCCGCTTCTTTTTGGGAATCCTAGAAATAGAGGCTCTAAAAGTCTTCGGAGTCAACAATGTCGCTGTCTGGTTGTTACTCCGGGTCACAACCATAGGCGAGCGGAAGTGAAATAAAAGTCCGTTAATTATTCGGATAAATTAATCTTTTATTTCTGATTTATATTTTTATTCTTTATTTGTCAATTCATTTATTTTCTTGATCGAACGAATTCATTCGCAGCGCAACCTCGATTGAATGAGCTAACGAAAATGTAGTAGTAAAACGTCGTAGCAGCAAGTAGTAGTTTCTGCTACTAATCCGGTTAAGTTGCGGATGTTTCGGATTATTTCCAATAGAGACTGCCACAAATCTGTCGCTGTCTGGTTGTGACTTCGTGTTACAACCATAAGCGAGCGGAATAAATAAAAGTCAATCAATTATATTGCAAAGTCAAATCTTTTAATTTTCAATAGTATAGGTTGTATTAGGTCCAACTTTTTTAGCAGCGGCAGAAGAAGAGGAAATAGCAGAATTCTGCTTGCTGAATCAGATCCACGTAAAGCAGCAGCAGCGGCAGACTTTTAATTTTTTATCAAGATATTTAAAAAATAACAAAAAATAACATTTTTTCTAATTCATAACTGTGTATATACATAAATAGATACAAAAAACCACCCAAAAATATCCATTTGCCATTTAAAAACAACTTGCCAAGTAACAAATGTTTGAAATGTCAAAAAATTCTGCTTTGCAAAGCAGCAAAATTAGGATTTGAGATGAAAAAGCAGCGGCAGAACTCTGCTGCTTTTTTGTCACGTGACCAGTGTAAGCCAATAGAAACAATTCTCTGCCGACGCTTCTGCTTCTCTGCTTTGGTTCTGATACAGCCTTATTTATTTGCAACGCAGCCTTGATCGATTGAGCTGACAAAATGTAATGAGAAAAAACGTCGTAGCAGCAAAAATTCCTTTCTGCTACTAATCCGGTCAAGTTAGGATAGGATATTTCTAAGTTTTTCCGATAGAGGCTGGGAAAAACTGCCACAAATCGTAAATTCAAAACCCAACAAAGTCGTTACAACTGTTGATTCAACTTCTAACAAAGAGATGGCGCATAAATCATCACAATATAATTGGAAAACGTAACCAAATCGAAAATAAGTTTAGACAACTCTACTGGCTCCAGAACAAAAATTCGAAGCTCTCGCTACATAACAAATTAATTTACAATGCAGGAGGGGAACAGCCAGCAAAACAAAAATAGACATCATTCAGCGACAACAGTCAAAAATACTCAGGACTATTGTGAATGCACCTTGGTAAATATCTAATGAAAATACATCTCGACATCAAAGTACCTAGCACCAGGGACGACATGAAAAGATAAAGCAAAAAGAATCAAATCTCTATAATTTCCCGCCAAAACAAGAAAATACCCGACAATACGGAAAGCCCCAGCAAGAAGCCAACACACGAAGAAGACTGAATGGACGCAGACCAGTGGGCCTCCAATTCATGACTCTATGATTATGTTGCTTTAATAACTTGTAAAAAAATTAATGCGCAAACTAAGTTTAAAAGACAACGGTAAGCTTAATGTAAAAACAATTACTTATTGTTCTAGGACAGGTGTAATATAAATAAGTAATATTTTATTGGGAAATAAAAAAAATAGTTTCGGACATGGTACACTAATACAAAGCCTGTTCGCTTACTTCTAATGGGATCCCGAGATTTTTGACAATAAAATTGAAGAGTGGGGATAAAAATATGAAAGTAAGCGAACACCTTCTGGACTGTTTGGCAAATCTAACTTAGAAATCACTTGGGTCTTCAAATTAATGACATAAAGCTATTAAAGCTAATAATTTATGCATGAAATTATTCAAAATCTTGTTACTAGGCACCAAATAAAGAACTTATTTTCATCACGTCGTAATCGTTTTGGTTTAACATGATAATTGGCCGCGTTTATGCCCGAGTTACTTTAACTCTGTTAAACTAGCACTGTTAAGTTAGCACCGTTTCTAGCAGGCCATTTGATAATTCACATTTTACAACTAATAACAAGCAAAAATAATAACATTTCTCACTTCACAAATAACAAAAAGCTAAAAAATTAATAATAAAAAGAATGTCTTCTAAATTATTTGCTTACAACAAAAATTTATGAGCAAACATCAATCTTTTTTGACAGTATTGAGCTGTGCTACATTTTAGCTAAGTCAAAAAGCAGAAATAAGTTAGCTAACAGCGCTAAAAAAATTTGTGTTTATGCCCTTGTTAACTTGCCTAACTCAGTTAAATTAACTTGGGCATAAACGCGGCCATTGACAGTTCCTTTTGACAATTCAAATACACTACAAACAGCAATCCACAATCGCCAGGACTCATAACCTCGGGCACAAATTTGCAAGAGCGCAAGCGAAATTTCCCCTCTTTTTCGAGCCCGAGAAAGTAAGCGAACACGAAATTGGCGCAAATGGGATCCCGAGAGCTCCCATTTGGAGTAAGCGAGCACTCTTACAAGGTAAGCTCATAAGAGAAAAAAGCTTTTGCCGTGACGTCACTCAGATCTTTTTCAAACAGATTTGAATGGTATTAAATAGGTTTTCAATTAAAAAACGCATATATATTAAGAGAAATATTTTTGCAATTTTTTATTTCTTTTCTTTCGTTGTTGATTTTTAATATTATTATTTAAATTTTTATTTCTGCAATATAATCTACATCTAAAAAAACAAAGATTTTACATTAGTTGGTAAATTCACATAGTTGTGCCTTTCTTAACGGATTTTTTATAGCGTTTTGAAAACTAATTTTATTTGTGTCACACATTTCACTCCACAATTTCGATACATCTTGTTTTTTAAGAAACGAAACGATTTTTAGAATACTGAAAATTTGTTATTGAAGCATTTGGTTTCTTATGCTGGGTTTCCACCAAAGAGACAAAATTAGAACCAGAAACAAAATCTGCTTTTGTCAACAAAAATATCAATGTTTTGCAAAAATCTAACAATTTTGAGAACATTTTTGTCGGAAAATAGTATTTTTAAAAACAAAAAATTGTCTCATCTTGAGTGGGTAGTTAAAAACAAATAAAATGTTTAAAAATAAAACTTTTTTGAAATTCTCTGTTTAGTGGAAACCCAGCATTACATTGCTTTAAACCATGATGATTAAAGGCTCAAGCAGAACCAATCCGTTCCGTCCGTTTTTAAAAGTTGGAAATTTGACATTTCCATAAATTTTCCATGAGACGAACGGAACGGTAGCCACAATCAAGCGGACGGAATGTCAAAAAGAACAAAGGAAAAACGTGCGGCGCGGACGGAACGGATTGGTTGTGCTTCAGCCTTAATTGTCTTTAATATCTGGAGCGCGTTCAAAAACCTTACTATAGTAAACCACGAGGTAAGGTGTGGTTATGCTGCATCACTTCACTTAACCACGAAAGTTAATGTTTAACCATGGAGGTTTTTGAACGCACCGTGGTTAACTATTAAAACAATTTTAAAATTAAAATTAAAACAATTTTTTTCATAAAATAGACTCGGTTATTTGCTTCAATTATTTTCAATAATTATTTATTTAAAATAATCTCACAAATTCCACTTTGATCTGTTCATTATTAACATTAAAACAAATGTCAAAGAATTGTTTTTATTCTTCTTCTCCTTAACTATCGCTAACCATGCTCCCGAGCATGGTTTAAATTTAACTACACCATGGTTAACCACGGGAGTTTTTGAACGTCAAAAAGTTATGCTCGTGGTAATGTTGTAGTTAACCACGGAGTTTTTGAACGATAATAGTTTACCATAGTTAGCCATGGTTAACCATAGTAAGGTTTTTGAACGTGCTCCTGTTCACCTCTTCCAAACGAACTAACTTTCAAATGGTAGACAGTTAAAAGATCTTGATGACGTCAAAGCTTTTCAAGATGGAAACAGAGCTTTTCCTTATGAGCGTACTTTGTATTATTGTATAGTTGTTTTCAAACCTCGTGACATCCCACGCATGTTCCCCAGTTAAGCTCTTAAAAATGTTTAAAAGCTCAGACAAAAGCTTCAGTTAACTCCTCTTATCAAATCACTTGCTGCCATGTAATCAGTCGCGACTGCGTATTGCCAAAGGGAGATGTATTTTTCTGGGACTTCAATGATTATTTAGAAAATTTACAAATTATGACTGAAAAACACCCGTTTTTATAGATTTTTTTTATTTTAAGGTTATTATATTTTACACATATGCTACAGAAATAATTTGTAGTAATTTCTACTAAAAAATACGAAATTTGTATTTTCATCACTTTGATTACTAGATTGTTGACGTTTCCTGCCAGTCGCATACGCGCTTCTGCCCGGGGAGGTTGTGCTCCTTGCGACTGCGGGGAGCTGTCAGTTTATGAATTAAAACGCTCATTTATTCAAAGGATTTTTTTTTAAATTAATTAAAGTAAAATTATGCTTATTATGTTGAATAAACTGCCTTTGTTGAGCAGGAGCTTTACATTGATTTAAAAGCTCTGGTCAACACATAGAAAGATAAATTAACTTTATTCATTCGGCATGCGCGCATCCCTTCCCAAATTATTTAGTTGAGTTTTTTCAGTGTTTGTTGCCGTTTTAACTAAAAAGAGGGAAAATGATAGAACATTATTTATAAAATTTGGCAACGAGGTGCGCAGAACTACTCAAATTTTTTGTGTCACGGAGTTTGAAAAATTCTATACCATGGTTTCGGAGTCCAATAGGCCTTATCAGAACAGGCTGTATCAGATCCAAAGCAGCGCCACAAAAATATCAGCAGCGCTGCAGAGCAAAGCAGCAGCACCAGAGCGAGCATTTTCATCTCAAACCCTAATTTTGCGACATATTATATGCAGAACTTTTGACACTTCGTACGTGACAAATGAATTTAAACAAAAAGGGGGAAATCTTGCGACAAGATTTAAATATTACATAAGTTAGGAATACTCATTAACCTATGGTTTAAGTATCTCTAAAAATATTTTAAAACTACAATAAAACCTCCTATGTATTCTTTATATGCAATAAAATAAGTTTGAAGCTTGCGACAAGTGAATTTAAAAAAAGAGGCTTTCCTTGCATGGTTGAAGCAACAGGATCTATTACCAACTGCAGTATGCTGCTCTGGCGCTACTGCTGCACTCTGCAAATTTTTAGGTTGATACAGCCTATTGATTCATATTACACGGTATAACATTTCTTCCATTAACACTTCCAATAATTCCAATAAACCAGTTTTATAGGCAAGGGGTCGCGGGGAAGTTTGTTACTTGTGCATCCCAAAAAATTCTCGACTGCACAGAACAACACACTAACACAAACATAATTTCATTCTCGAGGGCTACGAAAATGACTTAGCTTAACTTGACAGTTTGTACACAGTTACATAGGCAATATAAGCTTTGTTTATTGAGCAGGTCTAGGTTGAGCTAGCTTCAGATATCTCACGAAAAGGTGTTTCATAAGCAATTTCGTTGCTCTTATTTGCCTGAAGTTTCTCTGATTTGTATTTCATGAGCTTGCTCTCAGTTGAGCTAGAGCACGGTTATCTGCTCTACCTTTTTTGGTAGAGCATCTTCAGGCAAGCAATCAGTTGTTTGTCAACTGTCACAATACCGACATCCGTTTGTGGCGACCACCGTTTGACAACAAAAGCCACCTTTAGAGAACCTGCAATTGCAACCAACTTCAGAGAAAAGAAAATAGAAAAAACAATTAATCACCAGACATCTTGGCGTCGGTCACGCGATATCTTCGAAAAAGAAAGACCTGTCTTGAATTCTCGGACGCGACATATTCCGCCTTTGTTTTTAGTAACCTATTTCATGTATTCAATTTTAATATTCTAAATAAAGTTTTGTTAATATAAATAAATAGTTTATTTTACGGTTATTGCGAGTTGTTGTGAAATACCATTTCATTTTACGGTTATTGCGAGTTGTTGTGAAATACCTTGGTGACGCTTAGGACGCAATACCATCGCGACACCAAAGTGGTGACCCCGACAATAAAACACGACAATTAATACGCGTAACAGTGATTGACGGTCGGTTCGTTTCAGTTAACAATTTAGTACATCGAATTTTTATTCAATGGTTGACGAGGAGAACTCAGAACGACAAATTCCCCCACACGGGACAGCAGAGGTTTCTCGGGTTGCAGTGAAACTGCCCCCGTTCTGGAAACCAAATCCGGCGTTGTGGTTCTCGCAGATCGAGTCACAATTTGTAAGAGCCGCAATTACCGACGACGAAACAAAGTACCACACAGTGGTTGCTGCTGTGGAAAGTGCTATTTTAGCGCAGGTAAGCGATATAATACTTAACCCACCAAAGGGAGCAAAATATGAGTCCCTGAAAAGACGCCTAACGTCACAATTCGCTGATTCGGAGCAGACAAGGTTAAAAAAGTTATTGAGAGAAGCACCATTAGGAGACAAAAAGCCAACGCAACTGTTAAGAGAGATGAGAGACTTAGCCGCGGATAAACTTACAGATGACATCCTTAAATCTTTATGGTTGCAGAGACTGCCAGAACAGGTCCAAATGATCCTGTCCACTATCACAGGGGAATTAAGTAATATTGCCGAAACGGCTGATAAAGTGTGGGAAGTGTCGCAAGGCAACAATATTAATACAGTCGACCAGGAAAGCAATACAACGCTACAATTACGACAACAAATCGAAACACTCACAGCCAGAATTCACCAGCTAGAAACACGCTGCAATAAATACCAAAGATCTCGAAGCCGAGAGCGACCAAGACAACGTAGCAAAGAACGTCACCCTCACTGTTGGTTCCACAGAAGATTCGGAGATACAGCCCGTTCCTGCAGGCCACCCTGCAATTATAACAAGCAACCTAATTTAAACTAGAAAGTGCGTCGTCTTCAGCGACTAGAGACGGCGCTGGTAGATCCTGTCGCCTTTGTATACGAGATAGAACAACCAACACAGAATTTCTCGTCGACACGGGAGCCGACGTCTCAGTGCTCCCACCAGGTAATTTGAAGTACCAGAACCCCTCTACTACAATCTTTAAATTGTTTGCAGCTAATAACACTCCAATCAAAGTCTTTGGTCAAAGAACAATTAACTTAAACCTAGGACTAAGAAGGCAATTCCCATGGACCTTTATTGTGGCAGATGTCACTAAACCAATACTGGGCGCAGATTTTTTAGAATATTACGGACTGCTGGTAAATATCAAGGGCAAAGCATTAATAGACCAAGAGACGAACGTACGCACAATAGGAAGAATCATCAAAACAGCTTTAATGATTAAAACTATCGGAGCGGATTCCCAATTCTACGAATTGCTGCACAAGTACAACGATTTAACCCAAGAGATTTCGGCCAGCAACGCATCAATCAGACATGGTACGGAGCACCATATAGAAACAGTGGGGCAACCTTTGTCAGCCAGGGCACGACGCCTCACTCCAGAAAAGTGGAAAGTGGCTAGAGAAGAAATCGACAAAGCCCTATCACTAGGAATATGCCGCCAGTCCAAAAGCTCATGGTCCAGCCCGATACATCTAGTGAAGAAAGCCAACGGTACTTGGCGCCTCTGCGGCGATTATAGACGTCTCAACTCCGTTACGAAACCTGACAAATACCCTATTCGACACATACAAGATTTCTCTAACAACCTAGCCGGGAAAGAAATCTTTTCTACTATAGACCTACGGAGGGCGTATTACCAAGTTCCAGTCCGAGAAGAAGACGTTCCGAAAACCGCCGTAATAACTCCATTCGGACTATACGAATACACTCATATGACCTTCGGACTAAAAAATGCAGCGCAATCCTTCCAACGCCTAATTGACGAGGTCCTCCGCGATTTGCCTTTTTGTTTCGCATATTTGGACGACATACTGATTGCGTCGGAAACACCTCAGCAACACGTTCATCACCTGGAAATGGTCTTCAAAAAACTACAAGAATACGGTCTTAAAATCAACATAGAAAAATGTATTTTCGGTCGACACGAAGTCAAATTCTTAGGACATTCGGTGAACAGGGAAGGAATACGACCGCTACCAGAAAAAGTGGAGGTAATAAAAAATTTCCCGAAACCCAAAGAAGTACGAGAGCTAAGAGCATTCCTGGGAATGTACAATTTTTATCGGCGTTTTATCCCTAAGGCAGCCGAAAATCAACTAGCACTGCAAGAATTCCTGGGACGCGGCAAGAAAAATGACAAGACCAAAATCATCTGGAACAACGAAGCAGAGCGGTCATTCGAACAAATGAAAGAGAGCCTCACAAATGCAACGCTATTGGCGCTACCGATTCAAGGCGCAAAAATTTCGCTAATGACGGACGCTTCTGACAGAGCTATGGGAGCTGCACTCCAACAGAAGGTCGACGAGGATTGGCAACCATTAGGTTTTTTTTCCAGAAAATTATCCCAAGCACAGAAACGCTACAGCACGTATGACCGCGAACTTTTAGCTATTTACGAAGGGATCAAGTACTTTCGCTATTTTTTGGAAGGAAATAACTTCGTCGTTCTCACGGACCATAAGCCGTTAACGTTTGCATTCCAACAGAAATGGGAAAAGTTATCGCCCCGTCAGACACGCCAGCTAGATTATATTAGCCAATTTACGACCGAAATTGCCCACGTTAGCGGAAGAGATAACGTCGTTGCCGACTGTTTGTCAAGATTGGAAACCATAACCACTCCGACGCCAATTGATTTCGACATGATGGCGAAGGCTCAGCAGACCGACGAAGAGTTGAAGGAGATCACCGAGAGAGGAAAAACATCGCTAAAACTTAAGATCTGCACAATCCCGAATAGCAATTTTAAGCTATACTGTGATGTTAATGAAAATACAATTCGACCATTTGTCCCGAAAAGCTTCAGGAAGACTGTTTTCGATTCTCTCCATGGGCTGTCACATCCAGGAACGCGAGCATCTAGGAAGCTCATAGCAGCACGTTATGTTTGGCCCGGCCTAAACGCAGAAGTAAACCGATTGGTAAAATCATGTCTAATATGCCAGCGAGGAAAAATCCATAGACACACGAAGAGCAAGATAGCACCGTTCAACGTTCCAAATAACAGATTTGAACACGTTCATACTGACATTGTGGGTCCACTCCCACCTTCGAATGGCTACGTGTATTGTTTGACTATCATTGACAGGTATACAAGATGGGTGGAAGCTTTTCCGATGCAGGATATCACGGCAGAAACAGTCGCCTCCACATTCTACTCAGGATGGATCTGCAGATTCGGCACACCGGAACGAGTTACTACAGACCAAGGGAGGCAATTTGAGAGCTCACTGTTTGCAGAACTGGCACGGCTGCTGGGTGCAAATCATATACGGACAACCGCCTACCACCCGCAGGCGAATGGCCTCGTGGAACGCTTCCATCGTACGTTAAAAGCCGTTTTAAAAGGACAGATGTCTAGGGATTGGACAACGAAATTACCAACTATTCTCTTGGGCGTCAGAGCGACATATAAAGAAGAATTGAAGTCATCAATTGCTGAAATGGTTTACGGACAAGCCTTACGACTACCGGGAGAATTTTTCACGAAATCTACAGAACATGCCGTCAGCGAAAGCGAGTTCGTTTCCCGCCTCAGAAAACACTTCGAAGAAGTAAAACCAGCGCCAGCATCAAACCATGCCAACGAGAAAGTCTTCGTGTCAAGAGACCTGCATTCAACCTCACATGTTTTTGTTCGGGACGACAAGGTCAAATCACCATTGACACCCCCTTACGAAGGTCCGTACTTGGTGACACAAAGAGGGGAGAAAACATTCAGGGTACTTTGTAAAGGAAGAGAGACTACTATCTCGATCGACAGATTGAAACCGGCTTATGTCATCACAGAAACAGCGCACGAAACTGTTACACCTGAAGTACAAAGGGAAACCTCACATCAACCAACACCAATAACAAATCGACCGATGACAGCTATACAACCACAGGAAGAGAAAACAACAAGAACCCGTAAGATTAAGCAGCCTGTACGATTTAGGGATTAGCAATCCCTCTGGAAGGGGAGTGCTGTGGCGACCACCGTTTGACAACAAAAGCCACCTTTAGAGAACCTGCAATTGCAACCAACTTCAGAGAAAAGAAAATAGAAAAAACAATTAATCACCAGACATCTTGGCGTCGGTCACGCGATATCTTCGAAAAAGAAAGACCTGTCTTGAATTCTCGGACGCGACATATTCCGCCTTTGTTTTTAGTAACCTATTTCATGTATTCAATTTTAATATTCTAAATAAAGTTTTGTTAATATAAATAAATAGTTTATTTTACGGTTATTGCGAGTTGTTGTGAAATACCATTTCATTTTACGGTTATTGCGAGTTGTTGTGAAATACCTTGGTGACGCTTAGGACGCAATACCATCGCGACACCAAACGTTAATTGAATATCTGAATTAGATGAATCATCTAGCGCTTCCATCAACTGACTTGATAAATATTTTTCAATTTTTTAATTTAGTAGAGTATTTATCAAGTTTAAATAAATTTCACTTTAAAAACTGTCAGGTTGAAGTTCTGACAACGCACTTTGAGAATTCTTGCCTGAAAAGTGTTTCATGAGATATCCTGCTCTGAATTGCGCTAACTTGCTTTATTTATTTTTGACATCTGCTCTACTGTGAGTTGCCTCGAGCTGCTCTGCCTTTTTTCGGTCTAAATAAACACAGCTAGTATTGTTACATGAAAAAATGCAGAACAGTCAGTTTATCGTGTAATACCTTCGACACACAGCATCTCTTAATGGCCAATTAGCACTAAATGGCCATTAAGTGGCTGTATTACCGAGTTTCCATGGGAGTCGAGTTGAGTTGAAATGACACTTCAAATCAATCACTCAACTCTATGCGTTTCCATGGCTGACTTTTCTGCCTGTGTATAGACAGCTGAATGTGTACTTGTATTAAGCAAGCAGCTGTTTTTAAATTTGACGTAATATTTTTGTTATTATAAAATAGCGATCATGGATCATAAAATTAATTTATTGTGTTCGTTGTATAACAGAAATGTTATAAACAGGCGCGACATTTTGACTTTTTTAACATTTGACAATCCCGTTTGTAGTTGTGTGCGTGAACTCTGTTCAATCTACCTATTTTCGTTGAGTTGAGCAGAGTTGAAAATCTTTAACGAAAACTCTTGACTGCGATTGTTTCCATGGAGTTCAACTCGGGTTCAACTCTGGTTGAACTCTCATGGAAAATCAGTATATGTCAAATCACCATTAAGCTTAACAATCAAAATTTTGATCATTAATGCTTAATTAACCATTAAGCTTAATGTCCATATTATTTTGACCATTAGCATGTAAACGTTTTAAAATGTACTAGATTACATGAAATATCGTAGCAATTCTGACAGTTCGGAATTGCAAAAGAGGTTTGATTTCCAATGTGTATTAAATGTTTGTGTCCTGTCTTTTTAAAAACTGCAACCTTTCACATAATTTTTCGAAAGACTTTCGACCCATGCGAAAATGTTCTTTGAATACTACTTCATTATATAATGGTACTTCCTCCTCCCAGAAATAACTTAACTTGAGTTGAAGTTTTAATTTAACATACTAATTTCCAAATTCGTCTACGAATTGTTTTGGCTGGTATAAACTTTTGGGAAAATTTACTATTAAATAGTTGTGCATGTAACAGCATAATGGCGCGATAAATCGTGGGCGCCACTTATGCGAGGTACTACCCCCTTAGCCATAAGCCCGGAAAGCCATGACCAAGGAGCCAATACCATACATAAGAAAGGGAAAAATCTTCCGGAACTCCTACGCCGGCCACACGGAGTTATCTAGCTCGCCGGAGGGGTCGTGGGGTGTGTGGCCGGGCCGATACCGGTATGGTTCACCACTTACCTTTGTCACGATACTAACTACAACTCCTTACATCATCAATCGGGCAGCCCCGGAGCTGTGCCGTCGCCATCCGTTCCCATGCTCGTTAATAATACGAAGTATCAGTAACCAGCTAGATAAGGCACCACTTAGGAATTCTGAAAAAGCAATCAAACCACAGCTCAACCATCCCAAAAAAAATATTCAAATCTAGTCAGACATTATAATTGTTTATTATATCTGTCAAATACACTTGATCGACTAACCCTAAGGTGATAGAAAAAAATTCAACCAAACAAACAGTATGACAAGATAATTCGCACTTAGGTGAATTCAATACATGTTAAAAAAACAACCCTCGTCGTTCTGGTACCAGCACGTCTTGGTGTACAAAAACAATTACATATATTGGTATATAGTATGATCAAAAATTATTGACGAAAGTCAAAACAACACCAAAAGAATCAAAAAAAATAATAATCGCAATCATCAATGTAATTAAATAACAACAACAGGAGTGTTCAATTTCAGTAATTAATTACAGAACTATTGCTTCACAAAACTAACACTGTACTTCGTTACACGTGAAGATCCTTAATAAAAAAATTAAAAGTTCTGTGATCATTTACCGAAAAATTGAAGTATAAGTTAACTGTTTAAATTATTGAATTATATAAATTAAATGTTTAAATTATTGAATTATTAAAACCAAAAAAAATCGATCAGTGTAAATGATTTCAATATGTTAATACTTAGTTAGTAAAAAAAAATCACAATGTAAGAAAAACTTAACTGGGGTAACACGAAGTCACCATTTCTATATTTGGTTTTTTTATTGTAATCTACGAAAAATTTTCTTCAACCGCAGTCCTCAGATTCCGCTTGTGATAACCTCGTTAAACCAAATAACTATTTCACCTAAGCCTGGCCTTTGCCAGAATATTCCTCTTGTATCCTTTCCGTAAAATTTAAAGAAAGCGTCCTCTTCAATAATATCGCCCTCGTAGAGATTTTTTTTTTTTTTTTTAAACTGACGACCTAACGTACCTGTTGGTAGACTGACCTTGCAACCTCAAACCTGTGTAGCATCCAACACCATCCAGTGCAGACCGTTCCCTCCGCCTAAGAATGCTTCCAGCGTGCAATAATATTCCTCCCGCAGGGCAGCTTACTTCTCCATACCTGGTCACTCTGGGAACCTCTCTATACATGCTTCTTCAGGATCCGTAAAACACTTATCATCAACAGTGTGCTGGATACAGTTATACAATGCTGGTGGGTTTGGTTCAGCTAGACCGGTGGCAATCGATAATTGTGCTTAGCAAGAAACTATTTTTGCCCGGATTGGATTGCGAGTTTAATACAACCGAACAAATTACTAATGGTAAAGCGTTAAATATATCTTAGCCCGGACCTCCACAACAAAATCTTGGTTAAAACCCAAAATAAACGTCCGGTGTTCCCAATCTCTAAAATCCGACTTCCAAAATCTAATTCCTTTTTGTTTTTTTTCCTATCGTCCAGGCTACTCCTTTTTCAAAAAAAATTTATATAATTATTATCGACAGTACTTTCAGTCCAGTACTTTTCCAGTGTTTGCAGGTAATTGAAACCGACCGTTACATGCCCTCGGGTCCACAAGGCCGACTCGCGAGGCAGTGAGGAGCCGAAAAGAACGGACGGTATTTATACCATAAGACCTAATATTTTTGACGCCAATGTGGGACTCGACTCATACCCTGAGCTTAAGAGGTCTCATGCTCTAGTGAGCTAGCCGGACATATATGAACTACTTGATTATAAAAAGAGCGGGAGAAAAGCTAGCTAAAATTTAGGCTCATGGTGGCAACCGGTATTTGCGATGGCCAGTCTGGAAAACCTCCCGGAGCAATATCTGGAGTTGCGAATAACCGGCGGAAGACAATACCACCTTGTCCCCCGACGGACATCCACAAGTCTCCAAACATTTACGTACCACCCCCAGTTGGCTCTCGCTCCATCGGGCCAGTCTCCAGCAATACCACATTGCCTTTGACTCCACCCGGTGGAACGACAGCCAAACGGTCTGCTGAGAGACCTTCTCCAGACTGACCGAAGACTAAGGACCGAGTAAGGAGTGTGAGAAGACTATGCCTCAGTAGGTGGATCTGGTCTGGCAGATCCGGATGAATAATTCATTGAAACTTGGCCCCAGACTGCCAAGTGAAACAAGAAGGTGTACCATCCGCTAGGGAAGCTACCTAAGCGGACCACGCCGGGTACCTTCTTATTAACCGGTGAAGCCGGCGAGATGCCTTCTTAGGGCTACTCAGAGGAGCGCTTGCTTCGACGACATTCAGGGACGTAAGTCTTTTGCGTGATATACGCCTATGTTTTTTCCAGCCAAATCCTCCAGTTCGTACAAGCTAGTTCCAATTTTTCCACGTATCCGGGCTTTCACAAACCTCGGTGCCAACTTGGCACTGAAGCGACCAGCTCGGTTACTCACCCAGAATGTTCTACGGAAAACCTCATCCCCAGGGCGAAACCCGCCCACGCGGCAACGCAAGTTGTACCGAGTGGTGTGCCTGGTGTGCGCGGCGGCTATATGTAGTGCAACCCGCTCACGAAGTCTCTGCAATTTGTCCGTCAAGGGCAAAAAAGCGATGTCACCCTCCTGGAAAACGTTCAGTTTCTTCAGGACTGGATAAGCGGATCCGTGCAGGATCATATGGCTACCAAAAAGGGCCTGATACGGTGACATGCCTATCGCCTCGTGGTGGGCACTACGAAGAGCACATTCAATGGACGACAGATGTCTATCCCACTCACGATGATCCTCCTTTAAGTACGCCCTGATGGCGGCTAGGACGGATCGATTCACCCGCTCGGAAGCGTTAGGGTGAGGCGAATACACGGCCGTGCGCACATGTCGCACGCCATACTCGTTTAGCAGTTTAGCAAACTCTTTGGAGGTGAATTGCCGACCATTGTCGGAGAAAATGGTTTCAGGGACTCCAAAGGTGTGAAAAATAGTTTGCTCGAGAAACTTGACGGCCCCCGCCGTGGTCTCAGCGGGCACGGGGTGCAGGAAGGCAAACTTGGTGAAGGCGTCCAAGACGACAAACACTGCCGTATGGCCTTTTTCCGACCGGGGATAAGGACCCAAGAAGTCTACGTACAAAAATTGAAACGGCTTCGACGCATCCATGGGATTGCCCATAGGTGGTCGTAGTACTGAACTGGGGGCTTTGGTGGTCTTGCAGACCTCACAGTTGGCGATGTATTCCCGCACTTGTCTGGACATACCTGGCCAGAAGTACTTAGTTCTCAGACGGGTTAGAGTCTTCACTATACCGCCATGTGATGTTTGGGGTGGCAGATGAGCCGACTCGATGAGTGGCGCTGTCAGTTCCGTTGGGACCCACAACTTCCATGTCAGATCGTCAGCAACTGAGTCTCCAGTACTTGGGGATGTACGCTTGAATACGTACCCATCTTCGACTCGCAGGTCTGGTAACTGCGGTGAGGTTTGCCTGATTCCTTCAACCAGACGAAGATAATCAGGGGACTTGAAGGACGGGGCATTTAAGTCCACGTCGAAACACAAGGATAAGTCGTCAACGCAATCCATGCGTGACAAGGCATCGGGAACCACATTGTGGGTGCCTTTACGGTGTTCGATCGTAAAATCGAACCCCTGAAGCTTAAGACTCCACCGTGCTAGACGACCGTTGAGCTCCTTCTGGCCCATGAGCCATTTCAGACTTGCATGGTCAGTAATGACCGTGAAAGCCTGTCCCTCTACATACGCTCTAAACTTCTTTATACTCAGCACGGCTGCGTAGCATTCGAGCTCAGTAATGGTGTAGTTCCGTTGTGCTCCGTTCAATTTCTTGGACATATAAGCAATTGGATGTTCTCCTCCATCCATGTCCTTTTGAAAGAGCACACTACCTACACCAGTCCTGCTGGCATCGCACTGAATATAAAAATGCTTAGAAAAATCTGGAGTGACTAAAAGAGGAGCTTCCGTCATCAGCTTTTTCAAAGTCTCGAACGACTGCTGGGCCTCATCATTCCAACTAAAAGGTTTAGTCTTCAAACAATCAGTGATTGGAGAAGCCACGCTAGCATAATTGGGGATGAAACGCTGATACCATCCGGTCATACCCAAGAACCTCCGGGTCTGCTTATGGGACTTCGGAGTCGGGAATTCCGAGATGGCCGTCACCTTGTTAGGATCCGTTTTCAGTGTCCCATCACCAATTATGAAGCCGAGATACTTAACTTCAGTCACACAGAATTTGCTTTTAGCCAGATTGAGTGTTAACCCCGCACGACGGAGACAGCTGGCAACTTCATCTAAAAGCTTTAGGTGGGAGTCAAAGTCAGGTGAAACTATGAGCAGGTCGTCCAGATAAACAAAAACGTTTTCACGTAAATGACCCGGGATGGCTTTATCCATCAAGCGACACATGCGCTGTGGGGCATTGCATAAGCCGAAAGGCATAACTGTAAACTGGTACAGGGGACGACCTGGGACAGTGAAAGCTGTCCGCTCTCGCGACTTCTTCTCTAACGGAATTTGCCAGAAGGCGTCTTTAAGGTCCAAGCTCGTGATGAACTTGGTGTCTTGGAGACGACCAAGAAGACCATCAATATGTGGAAGTGGATAGGCGTCTTTAACAGTGACACTATTGACTTTGCGAGAGTCAAGGCACAGGCGGACTTTACCTGGTTTCCGAACTAACACCACTGGAGAATTCCAGGGACTGTTCGACGGCTCAATCACCCCCAGAGCCAAGATCCTGTCCAACTCACCATACATCAGCTGTTGTACGGCGGGTGAAACCGGATAATGCCTCTGTTTAATGGGAACTGAGTCACCAGTGTCAATGACATGTTCCTCCAGGTTAGTCTTTCCCAGTCCTAAGACTTCGAAAGAGGGAAATCTGGCCTTGACGCGTTCCAACCGTTCGCATTGCGTGGACGTTAAGTCATGCATTTTTGCTGACACGGGTGTAGCGTTGATCTCGCAGACTAGTTGGGGAGCGAGGCCGAAAAGATTCCAAAAATCCATCCCGAGGTACAGTCTCTGGCTGAGACTGGGCACCACATAGATGGTCATATCCCGGGTCCTTCCTCCAAAGGATACGGGAACCTGGATATAACCGCACATTTCCTGCGGAGCCCCGTCAGCAGTTCGCACCGTAGTGTGCAAAGTGTAGACTGTAACTTCGGGATGGTTGGCTAGAAAGGAATCAGCATCTCTTCCCAAACAGCTGATATTAGCACCACTGTCCAATAAACCATTCACTTCTTCATTCGATATAGTGACCTTAGCAAATGGACGGTTATCTGACAAGTCAGAGATGATTGCAGAAACCACTTTCTGCGAAAGGTGTCGCTTCTCCTTTGCTCGTACCCTAATTTTGGGAGGGGTATGCCGAGAACGTAGGGAGTCCACAAAAGGGGGCTCCGAAAATATGCGGGCACGAGTGGAGATATATCTCTTCCAACGGGAAATAAATGAAAGTTTAACCTCCTCGGAGGGAAAAGTAGGAAGAGCCTCAGATGACGTAAAGTCGCTGATGGTAGTCATAGCCTTGGTATTAGAAGAAGGGATAACGGGCGAGCTTAGCTCGGGCGCGGACTCCCGTATGGTCTCGCACCCCCACTCCGGTTTCCCTGGCAGGTAGGGCATATTGGTGTCACGACTCCTGGCTTGCCACACTTGTAGCAGAACATGCCACGAGTCTCAGATGGGCAGTCCATAAATGGATGGCCCGGTTGCTGACAATTCCAACACCGGAGGGGTCGTGGATTCGTCGGGGGCTGACGCATAGCCGTCAGTTCGTCTACTCCCTGTGAAGATATGTCCGGTAACACATGGTTGGTCTGGTAGGTTGTTGAATATTCAACTTCATGTACTTGCCGATCGGACCTACGTTCCAATCGCTTCTGCTTTTGCCAGCGTTCGGCGCGGATGCAGACTTCCCGTAATTCATACATAGACGAAAAACGTTGCCCTATCACTACCGAACCCAAGGGTGCATCTAAATTCTGCACAATTATGTCCACTAGGTCCGACTCTGGCATTGGATTGGACATACGGTTGTACAATGACAACATTTTTGCGACATAGTCATCATAGGAACTGGTATGTTGTTTCAGTTCCAACATGCGTTTTATAAGCTCGAAGTCTGACTCGCGACTCCTAAATTGTCTAATTAGGTGAAGCTTCAACCCTTCCCAATCGGGGTCACGTACTTGCCGGCGGAACTGGGACCAGTACCAGTCTTCGGCTCTGCCGGTCAATAAGGCCGAGATATTTCGGCATACCTCAGACTGGCTGACCCCCTCGTCGCTTGCCCTCAGTTCCAACCGGAACAAAAACTCCTCCGCCGACAGCGCAGGGCTCTCACCGGAGAACTTGATGTTCCAAGATGTCACTGAGGACTTGCGGCGATAAGTTCCGGCACACGAGTCCCTTCGGACTTCAGGATATGCCGGCTCAGCCGGGGAAAAGTAGTGATCGAGGTTAGGAGTCGCCGGCGTCTGCAGCGCACGGTGCTGAGCAAGAAGCGCATCTCGTTCTCGTCTCACCGCTTGGAGTTGCTCCTCGAGAGAGGGAGCGTTTTCCTCAGCATTCGGTGATTCGTCAGGGGCGGCTTGGGATCCGCTTGGCAGGTCACTCCCGCTACGATCAGAACTGGCAACTTTTCCGCTTCGAAGCTCCATTTTCTTAACGTGAACGAATCAAAGTGAACAAAATAATTGGGATTGGCTATGCTTCTAAAGACGTGCTAATATTACCTGTTAATACTACTGGAAAATCATCAACATCGACAGTCGATCAAATAGTGCCAAAAATAAGTTCAAAATCAAAACAATTAGGACGTCGTTTCAACAATAACCA
This sequence comes from Thereva unica, assembly GCA_949987705.1. Lineage (NCBI taxonomy): Eukaryota > Metazoa > Arthropoda > Insecta > Diptera > Therevidae > Thereva > Thereva unica. The sequence goes on from OX465284.1 coordinate 61,185,714, forward strand.
ATGAACGTTCTCGCAATTCACAAGCACCGAAAGTTCGAAACAAAATTAGTACGCAAAATAGTTTTCTAAAATATTCCAGGATGGTTGAGTCGCAGCATGAATCCCCTCAGGACCCCCAGGCGTCGATGTCCTCGATGTCTCTTGGTGGAGACTATGAAGCACAGTCATCACCAAGAGTCACCCACATCGCCGACACAACTTCAGGTCTATACCCAAAAGACGGATAAAAAGAGTGTAAATTCGCATCGCCACGAAAAAGAAAGGAAACTTCTTCAAAAATTAAAAAAATTTGGGGAATCAGCTGTTCAACCACAACCGAGCTACCTTTCGGAAATTCAATCAGTTGGGATGAACAGACGAAGAAAAACGAATCAGGACAAAACAAAAAAATAGAATTTAATAATCTGAATGGACCTTCAGAAGGAACAAGGGGCGCAGTGGCAGGCGTTAACACGCTTGTTACCAGAGACGGTTAAGCCCTTGTACCCACTTCAACTTCCATCAGGAAAAATTAAAAGAGGATCCTGTTCAAAGACCGACGCAGTGGCAAGCGGTATCACGCCTGATACCAGAGTCGCCGACCCTAGAAACAGGACAGGGATGAACCCCTACTACCCCTGCACGCATAGCCAAGCGAACACTCGCTTGTTAGCAAGCCGTGCAGGTCAGCATGGCTCGAAGCTACTCCAAAACGAAGAAGTTACCGCGTAAGTGAACGGACAGGCCTAAAAGCGAAAACAACTAAAAATTCACATAGAATTTGGACAAGGATGCTGAAAAAAATTCGACAAGACAGACAAGGACTAAGGCCTCGCGGTACTACCTTAGCCCACAGCGAGCGCTTGGTAAGTGTGGTGAACCATAGATTAAAAAAAAATCAAACATTGTCCGTGCAGGCACAAGTGGTACTAAACCAAAAAAAAAAGTTAAACTTCAAGGTCCGTGTAGGACAGTCAACGGGCTTTAAAAGCCGCGTTGGGCGCCATTTATGTAACAGCATAATGGCGCGATAAATCGTGGGCGCCACTTATGCGAGGTACTACCCCCTTAGCCATAAGCCCGGAAAGCCATGACCAAGGAGCCAATACCATACATAAGAAAGGGAAAAATCTTCCGGAACTCCTACGCCGGCCACACGGAGTTATCTAGCTCGCCGGAGGGGTCGTGGGGTGTGTGGCCGGGCCGATACCGGTATGGTTCACCACTTACCTTTGTCACGATACTAACTACAACTCCTTACATCATCAATCGGGCAGCCCCGGAGCTGTGCCGTCGCCATCCGTTCCCATGCTCGTTAATAATACGAAGTATCAGTAACCAGCTAGATAAGGCACCACTTAAGGTACCTTTACATTATATGACTTGTCATATGACTTTACTGTCAATGAAGTCAAAGCAAACATAAAATGTCAAATGACATTTGTTTTTGACATGTCATACGACATTTTGTCAAAATATGCTTTGGATTTTGACCAAAATGTCGTATGACATGTCAAAAACAAATAGCATTGTTAGGTTTGACTTCATTGACAGTAAAGTCATATGACAAGTCATATAATGTAAAGGTATCTTTAGGAATTCTGAAAAAGCAATCAAACCACAGCTCAACCATCCCAAAAAAAATATTCAAATCTAGTCAGACATTATAATTGTTTATTATATCTGTCAAATACACTTGATCGACTAACCCTAAGGTGATAGAAAAAAATTCAACCAAACAAACAGTATGACAAGATAATTCGCACTTAGGTGAATTCAATACATGTTAAAAAAACAACCCTCGTCGTTCTGGTACCAGCACGTCTTGGTGTACAAAAACAATTACATATATTGGTATATAGTATGATCAAAAATTATTGACGAAAGTCAAAACAACACCAAAAGAATCAAAAAAATAATAATCGCAATCATCAATGTAATTAAATAACAACAACAGGAGTGTTCAATTTCAGTAATTAATTACAGAACTATTGCTTCACAAAACTAACACTGTACTTCGTTACACGTGAAGATCCTTAATAAAAAAATTAAAAGTTCTGTGATCATTTACCGAAAAATTGAAGTATAAGTTAACTGTTTAAATTATTGAATTATATAAATTAAATGTTTAAATTATTGAATTATTAAAACCAAAAAAAATCGATCAGTGTAAATGATTTCAATATGTTAATACTTAGTTAGTAAAAAAAAATCACAATGTAAGAAAAACTTAACTGGGGTAACACGAAGTCACCATTTCTATATTTGGTTTTTTTATTGTAATCTACGAAAAATTTTCTTCAACCGCAGTCCTCAGATTCCGCTTGTGATAACCTCGTTAAACCAAATAACTATTTCACCTAAGCCTGGCCTTTGCCAGAATATTGCTCTTGTATCCTTTCCGTAAAATTTAAAGAAAGCGTCCTCTTCAATAATATCGCCCTCGTAGAGATTTTTTTTTTTTTTTAAACTGACGACCTAACGTACCTGTTGGTAGACTGACCTTGCAACCTCAAACCTGTGTAGCATCCAACACCATCCAGTGCAGACCGTTCCCTCCGCCTAAGAATGCTTCCAGCGTGCAATAATATTCCTCCCGCAGGGCAGCTTACTTCTCCATACCTGGTCACTCTGGGAACCTCTCTATACATGCTTCTTCAGGATCCGTAAAACACTTATCATCAACAGTGTGCTGGATACAGTTATACAATGCTGGTGGGTTTGGTTCAGCTAGACCGGTGGCAATCGATAATTGTGCTTAGCAAGAAACTATTTTTGCCCGTCGCACTAGTCACGGGGAGACCTTTACCCGGATTGGATTGCGAGTTTAATACAACCGAACAAATTACTAATGGTAAAGCGTTAAATATATCTTAGCCCGGACCTCCACAACAAAATCTTGGTTAAAACCCAAAATAAACGTCCGGTGTTCCCAATCTCTAAAATCCGACTTCCAAAATCTAATTCCTTTTTGTTTTTTTTCCTATCGTCCAGGCTACTCCTTTTTCAAAAAAAATTTATATAATTATTATCGACAGTACTTTCAGTCCAGTACTTTTCCAGTGTTTGCAGGTAATTGAAACCGACCGTTACATGCACTTTAATTTAAATTAAATATTTTTAGATAATAATATTGTTGTAAATATATATTATCTAACAGTCTTTTAATTAAATATATTTTCCTCTTTAAGAATGTATTTCTCTTTTTTAAATAATAGTACAAAAGTAATTGTAAACTTTCCTTCTAATTTCCATGCTGTAGCCAAATATGACAATTCACCAGCTGATTTTCACTAACTGGCCTCGCTGTGTGTCACTATTTGCTTAAAAGCTCAATTAGTGTTAATGGTCAATTAGTCAAATGGCCATTAAGAGATGCTGTGTGTCGAAGGTATAATTCGTATAACACGCACAAACCGGTTTGTTAGGGCAGAAAGTAGCTTTGTTCCAGAACTCGAATGTGGGATCACGCGGGACAAAAATTTTCCCAATTTGTGTTTGTTTACTTTCTCATGCAAGAAAAAGCGGGGAAATTTTCACTTCCCCTCCTGCAAGAGTTAAGCCCAAAACAGAATGAATGCAGAAACTTCGACTTTGACTTCACCGTTGCAGTAAAGTCGACTTTGCCGCACAGCGCTAACGCATTCATTTCAATAACTTCAAAGTCGACAATTTGACAGATAGTATTTACAATAGGGAACCTTACGCAAAGGTAAACTCAGATGGCGCCACCGAAGTATAACGTAAACAAACAACAAAAATATAACAGAAACAGCAACAAAAATATTAATATTCATCTATTGATCTGTCTCAAATACTTCTTTAACATAATCTTCCTTAAACCCTTAAACTTTTTGCAACGCACAGCTATTACCCATAGTTTCCGTAGTTTTTGGTCTTTAGAAAATAAAGGATCCCTTAATATAATTGCATCCAAATACACAACACTGATGCATATTTATAAGAATATAAGAATTTATCATTGAGTACCCAAAAAATCGCAATAATCAAGAACTGTCTGACAGGCAAAGATAAATGTCACGTTATAATACATTGGCGCCCCTAGTGGAGGAAATTTCCAGTAAGGTTCCCTATTGCAATCACCATTTAATAACATGCTAGAAATTATTAATTTTGATCAAATGGACCAATTTATTTTTACTGTATGTGAACTTTACATATATTACCTGCGAAAATTATATTTTTCATACAATAATAAACTTAGTCAATTTAAATTTTCTAATTTGGCGACAATGACAAATTTGAAATGTTGTGTTTGTAGCTCTGAAACTTTTGCAGCAGCTTTAAAAATTCTCAAAGTCGAAGTCGGCGCAAAGTTTACTGCAACGCTTACTGCATTGATTATGTTAACTGAACGTGACTCCTTTGGAAACTGTATGAAACAGTCAAAATGCAAAGTTGAAGCCGAAGTTTCTGCATTCATTCTGTTTTGGGCTTAAGCCCAAAACAGAATGAATGCAGAAACTTCAACTTTGACTTCACCGTTGCAGTAAAGTCGACTTTGCCGCACAGCGCTAACACATTCATTTCAATGAGCCAAATTACACGACCTATGAGCCAAATTACACGACCTATCACTTTCCCAGACTCACTTTCCAATCACTTTCAATAAACCGGTTTTTTAGACAAGGGGGCGCAGGGAAGTGCATGCGTTGGTCTCACTTGTGAATCCAAGAAAAATTTCGGTCTCACAGCAAATTACACTAACACAAGCATAACTTTCTTCGCTGGAACTGCGATAATTATAAGAATTTTTGTTGTTTTGTGCACAACCACATAAAAAAAAGGATTGTTACACGGAAAAGAGACAGAAATTTAAATGCATCGTGTAATACTCAAATTTTACACAGACAGGTTTGACGTGAGTCCCAAGTGAATGGCCGTGTAATTTCACTCTATCACTTTCCCAGACTCACTTTCCAATCACTTCCAATAAACCGGTTTTTAGACAAGGGGGCGCAGGGAAGTGCATATGTTGGTCTCACTTGTGAATCCAAGAAAAATTTCGGTCTCACAGCAAATTACACTAACACAAGCATAACTTTCTTCGCTGGGACTGCGATAATTATAAGAATTTGTTGTTTTGTGCACAACCACATAGACAATAGAATTGTTACACGGAAAAGAGGCAGAAATTTAAATGCACCGTGTAATGCTCAAATTTTACTCAGACAGGTTTGACGTGAGTCCCAAGTGAATGGCGGTGTAATTTCACTCAATGGGTGCATCCAGCGCACTTAGCGGAAAAGCCGCTTAGCTGAACAGCACAGCGTAAAAAGTAACTCAGCGATATGTGTCGGCTGGATGGGTAGCTGAGTTAAAATTTATTTTGACAGCTAAATTTATTTTTTCTATTTTAAATAACATCAATTCACTATCGCTGAGCTACTTAGCATAAAATTTTTACGCTGAGAAATTTGCCAGCCGCTGAGCTAAGCTGCTTAGTTCAGCTAGCCATCCAACGAGCTCAGCACTTAGCCGCTACTCAGCCGCTGAGTGCGCGGGATGCGCCCATTAACTTCAAAGTCGACAATTTGACAGATAGTATTTACAATCGCAGTCACCATTTAATAACATGCTAGAAATTATTAATTTTGAACAAATGGACCAATTTATTTTTACTATATGTGAACTTTACGAAAATTATATTTTTCATACAATAAACTTAGTCAATTTAAATTTTCTAATTTGGCGACAATGACAAATTTGAAATGTTGTGTTGGTAGTTCTGAAACTTTTGCAGCAGCTTTAAAAATTCTCAAAGTCGAAGTCGGCGCAAAGTTTACTGCAACGCTTACTGCATTGATTATGTTAACTGTACGTGACTCCTTTAGAAACTGTATGAAACTGTCAAAATGCAAAGTTGAAGCCGAAGTTTCTGCATTCATTCTGTTTTGGGCTTTAGCCGGAGGTTTTTGGTCCTGTGATTTCTTGCAAGTTGTCAATTGACAATTTTTTGTATGTGTGTGGGTGTCTTGAAAAGCGGCATACACATAGTCAATCGTCATTTATGTTATCTTCTTCTTGAATTGCAGGAAATTACCCAAAAAGTGTTTCTTTACTTTCTGAATTTTTGCCAAATTATCCCCACCATTCACTAAGTTTTTTCCCAACAAATTTTTGCAGGAAAAGTACTGGAACAAAGCTAGTGTTATGCCGTGTAATTTGCCTCATTGAGTGGACTGAAGCAATCTTAAAGTTACATGTTTTGCTATTTCAAACCTATTTCAAGTATGCAAGTAAACAGAATAATTTTCCAATTTGTTTGGCCGCTATATTGCGTGTAAAAACTGTGTAAGCGAACACACCAAAATATGTTTTCCGCTGTATTCATATCAAATTTAGAATGACTTTTGGGTTTGCCGGAATTTTATTTCTGTCGGCGGAAGTGGGTTTTTAGTTTTGAATGGAATTTAAAATTTTTGAGTTGAGAAATCCATAAAATATGTTGCAACTAAGAAAAAATTTAATTCTGCATTTCAATAATACTTGTTTTTTGAAGACAATTGCTAGTACAGAAATATCAAAGTACGATTGTGGTACAGTACAGTATCCAAGAATAGATGATGCTGATGAAGCTCAAGGAAGCAAATATGCATCACGACAGTGGTGCAATGACAATGTGACTGTTGAAGAAAAACAGATTAAAATGAATATGCCACGGTATTATGGTTTCAAAACAGTTCTTCTAAATGGCCATCATTTCCCCTATAATTGTTTGCCTTTAACGCAGCATTATACCAGAACACATTTTGAAGAATTTGATAAATTGCCAGAAGTTTATAATACTAATCAAGATGTTGACAAATTTGCGGAACTCGTCGAACCTGCAATTAAAGAAAATTTGGAATTTTCAGCGGGTCTATTAAAGTAAGTATAAAAAAATGAAATGTTTATATGATAATAATCTTTTTCGCAGGAACTGCAGAACCGATATGCTGGCGAAGGAGAAGGACGATATGTTGGGCAAGATTATCGTAACTCAGATCAATCGTTTACTTATGAACTCGATGTGTGCCGACTGCACTCATTTATCAGAGGCTGAAATTGATTTCGATCCAAGACATGAAGCATTTTGGTTTGTTGCCGACGTCAATTTACCCAAGGCTATAGAAAAAAAGCGTAAAAGTCAACCTTGGTTAAAAAATTCCATAGAAAGAGCAGAAAGAGCCGTACAGTATATAGGTACTATATTAGTTTAAAGGTAGTAGCTTATAACATATGTTTTTTTAGGGCAACCGTACTTAACCTTAAGACATCGATTGCCGCTTCAAAATATAAAAACACAAGAACTCCCAGGACACTCGGAAATACCTGCATTTCAATATGATTCGAAAGTAATTGGATACCCATGTACGCATAGGCATGGAGTTAATGTCCCAGGTAAGTTTGTTAGACCTGTAAATTGAATAGTTGGTGAAAATTAAAAAGCAAAAGAAAAAATATTTTGGGATATTTCTTGTTAATTAAATTTAACACACAAAGCTTTATTTTCAAAACCGTATACCGTGGGGTTCCAGTTGGGAAAAATCTAAATCTTTTTATTTTAGGGGTGCGAGGCCCAGAGCTTGGGTAACTAGCCGCACTGTGTATATTTCAGTTATTTCGAATTTGAATTTTGGAGGTTCACATAATATTAAATTAGTTCAGAATTTTCAAAGAACAAAGTTTAATCAGGAACATTATTAAAACATAAATAGTTATAGTATAATAAAATTATAATTAATATACGAGGTGTCCAATTGGGTAGGACAGAAGTTTTGATTAAAAAAATTCGTGTTCAATATTTTTGAAACTCGATCCTACCAGACAGAAAATTCACCCACTCACGCCCTTGCAGGCGGTGGGGGTATATCTGAGATTTCAAATGGCAACCCTCTTTTTTTTACGGATTCTGATTCTTCCAAGAGAAATATGTAACTTTTGTCTGATAAATTTTTTTAGGACGTGTCTAGGGAGACAAGAAACGGAGATATAACGGAGACGTAAATGTTCGCTGTTTCCCCTTTACAGCTCCGTTAAATCTACGTAAAAACTACTACAGCCACATTAGAGTGACGTACTGCGTATTGCTGAATAAAATCGTGTTTAATTATTATGAGTGAGCTTTAAGGTCCAATTACAATGAACGGATCTGAGCGGATTGAAATGTCAAAAGAACGCATCGGAACGGATTGGAAATTGCACTGACTACAATGAACGGATCTATTCGGATTCAAATGTCAAAGTAGTTTATTTAATGCAAATAGTGCAAGTGAGAACTATGGATAGTTATAGAAAAACAAAAGTGTTGCAGATGTTTTTATTAATTATCACCATGTATAAAGCTGCAATAAAACTAAAAAAATTAAAAAATAAGAAAAAAAGGCGGTGGTGGGTACGTCTCATTAACAGAAATCGGGATAACCTGGGATATTTCAAAGCGACTTTCCTACCCATGAAAATGAAAGATAATGAACAATTTTTCATACATACCCGCATGAAGCGCCCAATTTACGAACTCCTTTTGAATTTAGTAAAGGAATCTCTTGTGAAAAAGTGTTTAAGGAAACCAATAGAGCCAGAGCTTAGGCTTGCTCTAACATTGAGGTAAAACTTTTTAATTGTTTCGTTTTCTAGACATTGCATAGTTATATTTTTTTGCAGTTATTTATCGCAAGGGACATCTTATCAGTTTTTGGCATGGTCTTTTAAATTAGGAAAAGCAACAGTTAGAAAGATAATTTTAGAAACGTGTCACGTCCTATGGAAGATTCTGTCACCGATATATGTGACCGAACCAACCGCAGAGGATTATAAGAAAATTGCTTTGGATTTTTTCAATCTGTGGGATATGCCGAATTGCGTCGGAGCATTAGATGGAAAACATATTAATGTTACCTGTCCACCTAATTCTGGGTCGCAATTCTATAATTATAAGCATAACTACAGTATTGTATTACTAGCAATTTGCGACGCCAAGTATACTTTTACTGCTGTGGACGTTGGAGCTTATGGCAGCCAAAGTGATGGAGGTGATTTTTGCAACATTGATATGTATGTGTATATTACTATAACTTCCATTGTTACAGGAGTACTGCGTGAGTCAAATTTTGGTCGTAGATTATTATCTGGACATTTGCCTTTGCCAGGTAACCGCGAATTACCTCATAGCGAAATAACATTTCCCCACTATTTCGTTGGAGATGGGGCGTTTCCGCTTAAAAACAATTTGCTGCGACCTTATCCGGGCAACCTCCTGTCCAAAAAGGAAAAAGTCTTAAACTACAGACTTTCGCGCGCACGTCGAGTAATCGAAAATACTTTCGGGATACTTGTGTCTCGATGGCGAGTCCTCCGAAATCGCTTGGAATGCTTTCCGGAAAATGCGGAGAAAATTGTGCTCGGAGCAATAGCTCTGCATAATTTTATTATGCTTCATGACCAAGCCAGCTATTGCCCTCCAAAGTTTGTTGATTGGGAGGATGAAAATAGCAATATTCATGAAGGAGAATGGAGAAGTTTAATTGGGAATGAAATCAGTTCGTTCACTCCTTTTCATCCTCAGTGCCGAAATGCGCCAGTAAGTGCTTTCCACTTACGAGAAAAGTTGGCAAACTATTCCTTCTCAGGAACGTGTTATAAGCAATCCATTATAGATTTACTTTATTAGTACCATAAAATGAATTAAGAATACTCGAAATTTATAAAACATGTATATATATATTATTATCACTTTCACAACAAAAAAACAAAATAAAATTTCTTCTATAAAATAACAGTCTTTCAATTATCATTACATTTAAAACTAAGAAAACACAATAACATCTCTTCATGATATAAAAAAAAGTCTCAATTATCAATACGAAAATAAAATAAAATCTCTTCTTGAAATAAAATAAATTTGTCTTTAAAACGAAAAAATAAAATCAGGCACGAATTCATTTTGCATTAGAAAACTAATTACTATACTTAATAATCGTTTTAGACGGTGCGCATTAGCGCATGTGCCTCACGAACGTTTGTTGATGAAGGTAGAAGTGGGGTTGATGAGTGGTACCCGCCCACTTTTCCTTTTATCCACAAAGTTCGTAAGGCACATGTGCTGGAACGCACAGTATAAACCGGCTTCGAGTTATTGGTTTAGTGTAGGAATAACAGTCGCTAAACCATTGTTGAAATTTTCTAATTTAACTGTATATTCCATGATTTGGAGCATTGCATTATTTTGAATATGTTCAGGCATTTTTTCTATTTTCAATGCAATGCTTCCCATAAATAACTGCACCGCTGAGGCATTTGGCTGCTGGCAAAAGTTTTCGAAAGTTGTTACCGCTTTTTGTAAGCCTTCTGTGATCTCACAAAAACTGTTTCCTATTTTTCTTTTTGCTTCAGGCTCATCGCCGGTAGAAGAAGACAATCCCTCCGGGGACTCCTCGACAATAAAATTAAAAGGAGTAGTGCCAGTTGTTCTAAAAGGGTTTGAAATATAGAAAACACATTCAAATTGAAATTAATGCAATATTTACTTCCTGGGTTTCACATAGTCCCTTAAAAATAATAAATTTTCATACAGGTTCCAAGTTAGTTCCACCTCCATGGAACTACCGGAGGGGGCTTGCATTTTATTGTTTTCCTTCACAAACCTGTCCCTCATAGTGCGCCACCGTTTGATGCACACATCGCCTATAAAATATGTATTTTACCTGATTAAAAAATAAAACAGTATATTGCATATTACTTACTAGTAGTTCCCAATTTTTGGGCAATTTTTTCCCAAATTTCTAATTTTATCTTGGCATTTTTGTAGCCACTTTTGCTTTTATTATACAGGATTTCACGTTCTTTCACTTCTTGAATCAATTGTTCATCACAAATCATTTTTAATTTATTACTTAATAAAAATACTTAAAAATACTTTCCAAAATGTCTAAGGTTTACCAAATGTCTGAGGTTATGTGTCTGAAAATTTGACAGCTCACTCCGGCGATTTCTAAACTTACGAAATTGAATGCGTGCAGTTGCGGTTGAATCCGTTTGTATCCGTTCATTGTAATCGTTAAGGTGGAAAACGCATATTAAGAAAACCACTTTGACAGTTCAATCCGATTCCTTTGCGTTCCGATCCGGTCATTGTAATTGGGCTTTTAAAGCTCCAATTGCTGAATTCTGCAGCTGGATTCTTCTGATTTTAAAGGTCCGTTGATGGTTCATGCTGTCACGTTCTTTTAGGTAAATTTAAAAAAGGTTAGTTTAATACAGTAGTTAAGTTAAAAAAGGTTAGTTTAATACAGTGTTGGGAGTTTATGAATTCGGCTCAAATAAATTAGCTTGTTTAAAAATATTTTCCCCCTCACTTTGGTGCCAGATATATTTTTTAATCTGCCCAGTATTCTAGATCCCGCCGACAGTGTGTATGGAGTGTTGTGCTATCGACAAATCCTCGTGGAAGTATGTTGATACTATATTTTGTGCGAGATTTTTTTCCATGTTTATAAAACGTTTTGTTTTTGTTATAGAAATTAAAAATCCGCACTGCTGATGTATGAGCAGGGCGATTTCTCTGGGATCAGGCGATTTCCGCTGCGGCACATAGATGTTGGCCTTTCGATAAGGGAAATTATTCTTAAATGGCGACATAAAACATTATTACTATTTAAGCTCTTTTTGCTGCAACGGCGTGTAGTTTGTTTTTGCTCGCCAGGAATTTTGTACAGATTACAGATATTACTCTGGCATCAGATCAAGATGGATCTATAGTCAGCAGAAATGCAATTTGTTATGTGGATACCTGCAAGTATGATTCAACTGACTTAAGTATAAGTTGTAAGCATGTTAAGAGCTCTGCAAGTTGTACCAGAACTGCACAGGAATTGAAAATAAGTGGAGAAGTACTTTATAATATGAAAGTGGCTGCGGATACTAAAGATTCAATCTGGAGCTCGTATAATGAAGATAAAGATGTGACTTCAAGTGTGCAAAGAATCAATAGAACTACATTCGTTGTTAAATGTGCCAAAAGTTCCTGCTGGCCGGCTTCATGTGACTGGGTTTCCTGATGATGAAGCTGAGGGAGCTTTCAGTAATGCAGGATGCGTGCGCAAATGACTTATTCAGCAATTGAAAGTGTGAAGCTTTTTTCAGCATTTTTTTAAAATTATTTTAAATTTAGGGATGAGAAATATTTGGAATAATTAAAGTAAAATTATGCTTATTGTGATGAATAAACTGTCTTTGTTGAGCAGGGGCTTTACATGTATTTAAAAGCTCTGCACAACACATATAAAGATAAATTAACTTTATTCATTCGGCACGGCATGCGCGCATCCCTTCCTAAATTATTTTGTTGAGTTTTTTTCTGCGTTTGTTGCCGTTTTAACTAAAACGAGGAGAAATGATAGAATAATATTTATAAAATTTGGCAACGAGATGCGCAGAACTGCTCAAATATTTTGTGTCACGGAATTTGAAAAAATATATACAGGGAAGCGTCGGACAAGAAAATTTGTCGAACAAAAGTTTCATATTTTTCTTCGGAGAGCCATAATACGTGAGAAAATATGAGAGTTGCTAATATTCACCCCTATGGCCTTACCGCCTCGTTGTACCCCTGTATGAATGACTTTTGGGGATCATTTTAGTCCAATAGCCCAGAGCCGCCAGATCTTACTTATTTGCTGAATAACAAAAGGTGTGGAATAAATTAGTGTTAGTACGTACTGTGGACGTATGCATGCCTGCAATGTTGGGCCGGGTGAAATAGGTTAGGTGGTACTGAAGGTACGTAAAAACATTACTCACTTCTCTTAAATTTGAGTTTTCGTAACCATTTTTTTTAAATCTTCGTCTTTTAGTAGCTATTAATCTGTCTAGATGAATTTCTGATTGAAAACTGTTAAAATTACTGACAAATATAAAAAAATTCAGTTTGAAAAAATACAGGGTGATATGTAAACCTTTACCCTGTATCTTTGTAACCCTATGAGATATTTTCTTGAATAAGGCCCCAATCTACGCAGAATACTCCCAAGGCTTCAACCCACCAACTTCCAGAGTTATGTGTCGTCAAAGTCAAAATTTTGCCTTATTTTCTTCACTAAAATTTCAACTTCAACCTCCTTTTCTCCAAAAAAATATGTAGTTAATTGATTTTTTTTTTACCAAATTGGAAACCTGTGTCGTGGTGTATGATCCGGCACGGATCCGACACTATACACATTACTCACATTACCTGAGGAATGTTACCTAGGCCTTGTCGTGGTGTATGATTCGAAAATAAACCGAAGTAGCGATTCCTAGACCGTGTCGTGGTGTATGATTCGGCACGGGTAGACCACAGACATAACAAATACACAACATACTGACCACAAATTGACTGCATACGGACCGCCTACCGAATACCTGAGGAGTGTTTCCCGGACCAGTGTCGTGGTGTATGATCCGACGCTGTTCCGACAGCATTTCCCATACCAGTGTCGCGGTATGACCAGATACAAGACCGACCATATACCGAACGCCGCATTTTACCCATATCCTCCTAGACCGCACCATTAATACCACTGACCCTAGCTTACGCACATGTAGAGTATAGTAATGAGTAGATAGCTGCTTAGCAATACATCAGTAAGAGATAGAGATAACCCGTGGTTAGTTACTTAGATATACCTATAAGAATCATGTAAACATGTATCCAGAGGTTATAAATACATATTTACTTAGATTTAACAGACCGAAATTGTTAGTGTATAAGGATTTTTTGAATAAATAAAAAAATGTTATTTTGTACGGTGTTTGTTCTCACACGACCTTGGACAACTCAAGAACAACCCTCCCTTAAAAAATGAGGTTAGAGAACAACCGGACAAAACACCATTACAAAAGCGAACCGTCTAAACAGGCACATCGTATATTGTTCCATATATCTACTGAGGTTTTGATTTGACTAACACCTTTTTGAATGCCAGTACCCGGAGCGGTGCTCCCATTGGCCTTAAAGCAAGCAATATATATCTTGCTTCCAAAGACACCACGCCACTGCTTGGCAGCTACCATGGTTTTACACTTTACGTTTCGGCATTAGCTGCGATCCATTGGGATTGGTAAAGAACTCAAAACTGCTGCTAGCTACTCGCAACTACAATTGCTCTTGTTTTTGGGCAGGTTACGCATAAAATTTCCACCAAGTCGCTTTAACTACTCAAAAATAGATGGCTTTTCCTTTTTGAAGGTTAAGTTTATGTATTTTAAAAATATGTTTTAAAGAAAATATACAAAATACATAAATTCCTTTACATATTTTGTTACATGTTTTTTTTTATTTCAAAACAAACTCTAAAAGCACAAATTAATTCTCTCTGTTAAAATAAACAATTACTTGGATCTTGTATTTTACTAGTAATTGGCAAAAATCGTGTTCCATTGGTAATGTGCTCGAGTTATATTATTTTTTTTTATTAAAAAAAAATTTATTGAGCTTCATTAACAAAATAACAGATATCTTCACAAATTATGTTATTGCTGACTTTACAGTATGTCTGAGCTTTTACATTATTTCTACTACGCAGAGTGGAACCGTAGTTCTCGTAATCAATTTTAAATTCAAGTTTACTAGTCCATCTATTTAGTCGGCGTAGTGTCTGCTCATTGACACCGCCACCTCGCTTTGCCTTTGTGGCTTACAAATAAGCTTATAAGAGGTAAATAAAAATAATAATTCTAATCACAGTGGGAAACTTATTAAGTCTTCATGACTACATACTTATACTGATAAATTTATTTGTCATTGCTTAGGTACTAATGGTCCATGGGATCTACATTATTATTGCTATGCTAGTTTATGCTATTTTTCTTGCATATAAATAAAGTAAAAGTAACTTTTATATTATAGAGATTTACAGTATATCCTAAAACTATTCCGTACAAATCAAAGTTATGAATATGTAAAATATGAGTTTGCACCTACTCATATATATGGGGCCAGGGCAATTTAGATGTGGCCCTAATCCAAGAGCCATGGGTGTACCGAGGAAGAATATGTGGCCTCGCTACTAATGCTGGCAGACTGATCTACTCTACCGAGCATGACTGCCCTAGAGCAGCACTGCTCATGGGGAAGAGACTAACATGCCTTCCTCTTTCGCAGTTCGTATCCAGAGATCTGGTTGCGGCTGAGGTAGTGCTACCTGGAGACGTAGGAATGCCCAGGCTTGTCATAGCCTCGGCCTACTTCCCTGGCGAAGAGCCTGCCCACCACCGCCAGATGTCAGGAGACTTGTGGAGGACTGCACTAGGAGGTATATTCAGTTAGTGATTGGTTGCGACGCCAACGCGCTCCACTTTGTGTGGGGAAGCACCAATACTAATTCTAGGGGCGATTACCTCCTTGATTTCATTACTACCTACAATTTACAGGTTATGAACAAGGGGAACAAACCTACCTTTTCTAATGTGACTAGGCAAAAGGTAATTGACCTGACTCTTGCTAGCACATTCGTCAGTTCCAGAATACTGAACTGGCAAGTTTCTAGTGAGCCATCAATGTCTGACCATAGACATAAGGTTTAACTTGAGAGCTTCTGCAACATCCTCGGAAGCATTTAGGATTCCACGGCAGACTGACTGGGAAGCTTATCGCACAGCTCTCAGGCTAGGAATCAGCCATATGGATATTAATCCCATTACTGAGGTCGATCTCGACCTTGTCTCTACCAATCTGCAAGAAACGATCATCGCAGCCTTCGAAAGTAGCTGCCCTGCGAAACCTCGACGCACCAACCGAAAGGTTTCGTGGTGGAACAATGATTTCTGCAGGCAAAGGAGAGAAGTTAGAAAACTATTTAATAGGGCCAAGGTCTCGGCAACTGAGACCCATACAAGAAAGCCCTTACCAATTATAACAAAGATTTGAGAAGATCCAAACCAAGGTCTTGGAAAGCCTTCTGCGAAGAAATAGACAAGCTTCCAGCCTCCACGAGGTTACACAAAGTTCTGTCTAAGGATCACTCCAATGGCATTGTGTCTCTCAAGACTTCTGAAGGGTCCTTTACGGAGAACACTAGGGATATCATGGAGCTATTAATGAGCACTCATTTCCCCGGCTCTCAGGTAATTAACCCTGGATTGGCCTTTGAACCTAACATTGAATCGGAGGTAGTACTTGCCCACCGGTCCTATAATAGGAACAAAGGCCTGGCAAACAGGATTTTCACTGCCGGTAAGATTGAGTGGGCCATTGGCACCTTCAGTCCCTTCAAGGCTCCTGGAAAGGACCACATCTTCCCAGCTCTCCTTCAGAGAGGTTTGGAATAGATCTTACCAATTCTGCTACCACTTTTTCGGGGTAGCTTTATGCTGGCCCATATTCCAAGGTGTTGAAGAGAGGCTAGGGTAGTCTTTATCCCTAAATCGGGGAGAAGATCATATAGGGAAGCAAAATCCTATCGACCCATCAGCCTCTCCTCCTTTCTTCTGAAAACAATGGAGAAAGTTCTAGACAGTCATATTAGAGAGGGTCTTACAGCGAACCCACTCCACTTCAATTTGTCTACCGGCCAGGCAGATCTACAGAGACTGCCATTCATGTGCTAGTGAGAGATATTGAGAAGTCCCTCAGGGCCAAGGAAATCTCTCTCTGCGCCTTTGCAGACACTTTTTCTAATCTTCATTAATGATCTGCTCTCAATCCCCTCCAACCCACTTCACTGCTTCGCTGATGACGGTACTCTGAATTTCTCTTACTCCTTGGACAATATAAGACAAGCACGTGCCAGACCTTGTCTTTACCACCGTCAACTGATGTCGGCTTCGATCAACCGAGATATCGAATCGATTCTTCATTGGGGCGAAATGAACCGAGTCGAATTCAATGCCACAAAAACGAAGCACTGTCTGATCTCCAACAAAAATTGTACCGACCTTCCTCCTGTCTCGGTGGATGGAGTGAATCTAACGGCTGACTCAACTCTCAACTCCCTAGGGGTAACTTTAACGGAGCATCTGCGATGGAACGATCACATATTCCAAATCGCCAAACAAGCCTCCCAATGCCTTGGATTTCTGAAGAGATGCAAGTTCCTCCTCCAGCCAGCCGCATTGGCTACAATATACAAATCCTACATTCGGCCGCGCCTCGAATACAACTCACATATCTGGGCAGGCGCCACAAAAACCACCTTGGCCTGTCTCGACAAGGTGCAAAATCGTGGCCTCAAACTCATTGGTGATGGCCCCTTTCGCGCCTCCATAGACACCTTGAGCCACCGTAGGAATGTAGCAGCCCTGTCCATACTTTATCGCTATTACCATGGCGACTGTTCCACCGAAATTCAGGACCTCCTGCCTGCACGGCAATACTTTTCCCGCAACACAAGACTAGCCCGCTCGGCTCACCCCCATACCCTACACCCCCCTCGTTCACGCACAATACGGTTTAGAAGTTCGTTTATGAATAGAACAACTCGACTGTGGAATAATCTCCCGCAGTCGTTATTTCCGAACTCGTACAACACCTTAGAGTTCAAACGTGAGGTCCATCGTCATTTTCTTCTACACCCTCCAGACCCCCTCTAACCTTTCCTATTCTCCTCTATTCTTCAAACCAAGCTTACTACTAGACATTGCACCATGAACTGAACGACATGACGGACTGGTAGTACAAAGGGTTACACCTAAGCTTGGTTTTTTCATATAAAAAAAAAATTGAGGGTGCGTTTGACAACGTTACCTTCGACGCGATCAATGAAGCAGCAGTAAAAAAATGCATTCCTCCCTCTACTGCGAGATGGATCAAGTCGCTTCTCAGCAGCAGATTGATAACTGCTGAGATGAATGGTGAATCGATTACGGTAATGGCTGCTAAAGGCTGTCCTCAAGGGGGCGTCCTATCACCCCTCCTATGGTCAATCGTGATCGACGAACTTCTTGCCGACCTGAATAGGCCTATGCAGACGATATCGTCATAACGATTAGCGGCGGTCATGATAGCACCGTTTCTGACCTCATGCAAACTGCTCTGTCACATGTGCATAGTTGGTGCCGTAGCAAGAACCTGGGTATTAACCCACAAAAAACTGCCATCGTACCATTTACTTATAGAAGAAAGCTAAATTTAAAAGCTCTCTTCGGACGGCAAAGAAATAGTTTTCTCAAAGGAGGCTAAATATCTAGGCATAATCCTGGATCAAAAGCTCTCATGGAAATTTCAAATTGAGAGAGCAACTGCCAAGGTAATTACATATCTTCATGTTTGTCGCCAATTTGTAGGAAAAACCTGGGGCCTTAAACTTAGGTTAATGTTTTGGCTATACATGAGGGTCGTAAGGCCCATGGTCACATATGCATCCATCGCATGGTGGGCTAAGACCAAACAAAAGGGTGCTATGATTAAGCTGGCCAGGGTGCAAAGACTGGGCTGTCTTGGTACCACAGGGGCCAAAAGCACCTGTCCGACTGCGGCTATGGAGGCCCTACTGAACCTCCCTCCGCTACACTTGGTGGTAAAAAAAGAGGCTCTGGCAGGGTCACTGTGTTTACGGGAGCTATTCTCCTTTAAGCCAGGAGACCGGCTGGATCATTTATCGATCCTCAATGAGCTGAATCTGGAGCCAATGATATCTCTGTCCGATGCCATTCCTGCTACTCTTGACTTTGACAAGCCGTTTATGACGATTATTCGAAGTAGGTCAGAGTGGCAACATGGCAGTCCTCTCTTTAGAGGAAGCACGGCCTTTTGGTACACGGACGGTTCCAAAACCAATAAAGGGGTAGGGCTGAGTGTTTATGGCCCAAGGAGCAAAATATCCATGGCTCTGGGCATTACCCCCACTGTTTTTCAGGCTGAGGTACTCGCCATCCAGGTGTGTTTAGACCTGTATTAATAGAGCTCCAAATAGCTCTAACATTGTTATTTTCTCGTACAGTCAAGCTGCACTGCTGGCCATTAAATCGCACAGAGTGTCATCAAAGACTGTCCTGGATTGTCTCCAATCTCTGAAATTCCTCAGCAGGAACAATAGTGTCACGCTGATGTGGATTCCGGGCCACGAAGGTCACATTGGTAAGAAATTGCCGATGGCCTGGCTAGAGTAGGCGCAAACTCATCACGTATTGGTCCGGAACCTTTCTGTAGCTTAGCAAGCTGCCACGTAAAAATGGCCATAAAAAATTGGGTTGACCAGATGTTCCTTCATAGCTGGTCAAGGACCCAGGGTGCTCGTCAAAAATAATAACAGAGCACCTGAGTGGCCACTGTTCGCTTAACTATCATCTAAACAAAATAGGCCTGGTGGCCGACTCTGGCTATCGGTTCTGCGGGACAGATCCCGAAACCGCGGAGCACTTGCTGTGCGACTGTGAGGCTACAGCGAAGAAGAGACTGAGCCTCCTCCATCGTGACTTCCCTACTCCCAGGGAGATTTGGGACAGTAACCCTAAATCAGTTTTAGGCTATGTAAGAAGCCTTAACCTTTATGGTTTTTAAAGACGATGGCACAATAGACCAAACAAAATAGGTCGCAGTGCCTGCCAAGGTGCCCCCATGCAAGAAATAGAATAGATATGTATATAATACTAGCATAAACCCCGCTTGCCTTTAGGACATAGCGGCTACCGGTGAAAATTAACAAATGACCTCCCCAATCCATCAAAAAATTTTGTCGGTTCATCTACCAAACACCCTGTATAGGGCTTTTATCAATTCTATTATTTTATCAGGCAGTCCACGTCGCCGTAGTGCCTGCCATATAAAGCTCCTATTGACCGAGTCGAACGCTTTCTCATAATCTACGAAAGCAAGGTAAAGGGGGGATCGGAATTCAGTAGACTGCTCCACTATTATTCGTAAGGTGTTGATATGATCAATACATGAGCGGCCCTTCCTGAATCCGGCCTGCTGTCTCCTAAGCGTTCGGTCTACTGCCTCACTTATCCTAGATAGTAATATATGGGACAAGTCGAGTCATTCATTTCTTCGTGATTATAGGGATGCACTGTCAAAATTTCAGCCCTTCAGAGTTTTGGGTTAATCCCATTTCATCCCCTTAGGGGATGAATTTCGAGTAATCGCCTCTTAGTGGATGTCCACATCATTATAGGGATGCATTGTCAAAATTTCAGCCCTATAGCTCCAGTAGTTTATTAGCATCTCCAATTTATTAGCATCTCTGTTTGCTTCAAATTCTTCTCTACCCCAAAATGATATGCTACCCCCGGTCCTCGAGCACAGCGCTCATTTAATGGACAGGGTTTTCTTCAGGACTCGCGAGGTGTACAGGTGCCTCAAGGAGCTCGATGTCAACAAATCCACTGGACCCCATAATATACCCCCTATCGTCTTAAAACAATGTGCCTCACCTTTGGCTAAACCTCTGCGCAAATTATTTTCCCTGTCATATTTCTCCGGAGTTTATCCCGACTCTTGGAAACTTGCCCATGTTCAGCCCATTCCGAAAAAGGGTGATTCCAGCCTTCCCTCCAATTACCGCCCAATAGCAATTACTTCTATTCTCTCCAAAACCATGGAGACGATAATCAACAAAAAGCTTATGGGATATCTAGAATCCAATCTACTCATTAACGACAGACAGTATGGCTTCAGACAAAAAAGATCCACTGGCGATCTTTTAGTCTGTCTTACAGAACACCTCAGCCGTAGTCTGCATGGATCCGGTGAATCTAGTCTGGTTGCTCTAGATATCTCCAAGGCTTTCGATAGAGTTTGGCACCCAGCCCTGTTAGCTAAACTCAAAGCTATTGGAGTCGACTCACTTCTACAGAAGTGGATCGAGAACTTCCTTTCCGGCCGTTCAATCAAAGTAGTATTGGATGGCGTCAAATCCGCATCCCACCCGATCTCTGCGGGGGTCCCCCAGGGGTCAATCTTATCACCGGCCCTATTTCTTATCTTTATAAATGACCTTCTTTCAATCCCCTCCAACCCACTTCTCAGCTTCGCTGACGACGGTACTCTACGGTACTCGTACAGCTTCGATACAAGACAGACTCATGCCAGATCCTGTCTTGATGATCGCGAACTAATGTCCAAGTCGATTAATAAAGACATTAAACTCATTCTAGAGTGGGGAAAGAAGAATCGTGTTGAATTCAACCCCGACAAAACCAAGTACTGTCTTATCTCCAAAAAGAAGTTCAACACCTCTTCACCCTTGAAAGTGGATGAAGTCCAACTAATGGCCGACCCATCCTTACACATCTTAGGCGTGACATTAGCCAAAGACTTGAGATGGAATGACCACATATTCCAAATTGCCAAACAAGCATCCCAGTGCCTGGGATTTCTTAAGAGGTGCAAGTTCCTCCTCCAGCCATCGGCCCGTGCTGTTATTTATAAATCCTACATTCGGCCTCTTCTTGAATATAACTCCCTAGTTTGGGGCGGCGCCCCAATAACCACCTTAGCATGGTTAGATAAGGTGCAAAAAAGGGCACTCAAGTTAATTGATGACGACACCGCCTGCTCCACCATCGACCCCTTGAGCCACCGTAGGAATGTAGCAGCACTGACAAAATTTTATCGCTACTATCATAGCGACTGTTCCTCCGAGTTAAACGCTCTCCTGCCTCCACGGCAATCTTATAACCGCAACACCAGATTAGCCCACTCGTCTCATTCCCTTCACCTGCACCTACCCCTTTCACGCACTCAACAAGATATGAATTCGTTTGTTAATAGAACAACTCGACTGTGGAATAATCTCTCGCAGTCAGTATTTCCGAGCTCCTACAACATCCAAGAGTTCAAACGCAGGGTTCATCACCACCTTCTTTAATACCCCCCGTACCTTTTAACCCTTAACCTATACCCCTCCCCATCCCCCCGTACTAAGCTTACTACTAGACATTGCACCATGACGTGACAAATGACATGACGGACTGGTGGTACAAAGGGTGACTCCTGAGCTTAGCACTGCCACATAAAAAAAAAAGTTGGGTAACCCCATTTCACCCCTTTAGGGGATGAAATTCGAAAAATCGCTTCTTAGTGATTGTCCACGTCATTAGTTCCAGCGGTTTTGGGTTGAACCCATTTCACCTCCTTAGGGGATGAATTTCGAAAAAATGCTTTTTAGTGGATGTCCACGCTATTATAGGGACGCACTGTCGAAATTTCAGCCCTATAGCTCCAGCGGTTTGGGTAACCCCTATTTCACCCCCTTAGGGGATGAATTTCGAAAAATCGCTTTATAGTGGATGTCCACGTCATTATAGGGATGCACTGTCAAAATTTCAGCCCTATAGCTCCAGCGGTTTGGGTAAACCCCATTTGACCCCCTTAGAGGATGAATTTCGAAAAATCGCTTCTTAGTGGATGTCCACATCATTATAGGGATGCACTGTCAAAATTTCAGCCCTTTAGCTCTAGCGGTTTAGGTTGTGCATTGTCTGTCAGTCAGTTACTTTTAATACAATAGAAAAAAGGTAAAGAAAAAAATCCGCTTACAACTTATTGAGCCCCATTTCACCCCCTTCAACCCTTTTTTCTCCATAAAAAGTAGCCTATGTCCGTCTCCAAGGTATAAACTATGTCTGTGGCAAATTTCATCAAAATCGGTCCAGTGGTTTTTAGGCGTGAAAGCGTAACAGACAGACAGAGTTACTTTCGCATTTATAATATTAGTAAGGATTCATTTGTGATTGCTTAATAATTTCTTGCACGTAAATAGGCGAACAAACTTAACGAACGTTCGTCAGACCCTAAAATGTCACTTCTCTTGATGTACATGCCAATCTCTGCTTCAAAACTTGCAGATTTGTTGAGCGGTGATATATTGTATATTCGCAGCAATTTGTTTACCATATTTATTAAAAAAATGCACTATAATAAACCCTTCTTAGGGATAATAACAGCTGACTTTTTTGTTTGTTTTTTTTTGAAGGAAAACATTGCACATAATAAACAGTTTTTATTTAAACTCGTTGCAAGGCACGCGGGGTTTATGCTAGTCCTAACATAAATAAAACATATAGGTTTAACTCTGTCATACCCAAAATTTAATTTCTTAATTTTCTTGGTGTAAGATTTTTGAGCAGAAGATATTTTATTTTCAAAATTTTAAATTTAAAAAAAAAAATTTTTTTTTACAACCTTTGAAGGTATTTTATTGAATGAGCATTAAAAAATTAAATGTTGGTAAAAATTACTGATATATGATGTAATTCTTCTTTATTTTTCTAACTATACAATTATAAATAATGACTACACATAATGCTACTATGCCTATGTAACTAATTTCTCTAATTTGTACAGTTTCCAGAGTAAAAAAATCGCTAAAACTGCAAAAAAAATTGTAGGTTAATGAAATTTGGAATGGTGGGAGCTTAGCAATTGGAGAAAAGGTAACCGTTGAGTTCCGGTCCGTACTTCGTGAAAATCACGAGAAAATCCGATTGAAAGAATTTTCCGACGGTTTCCCGACCGTAGCTCGGAAAAACGTCGAAATTGAAAAAATGTTAAGAAGACAAAATTAAAGCTATGAAAATTCTCAACAAAAAAAGTTATATAAGCTTTTCCCGGAAAACCTCACGTTTGGTCGGAAAATGAAGGGTAAAGAAAAAAATATGAAAAATTATTTTGTTTTTATATTGGCCTCGATTCCCAGATCCGGCGGCGGGGAAGTGAGTTGCGGATTTGACACTTTGCGATTCTCAAATCCGCAACCCCGAATTTCTTTTTGACATTTTCCGCGCTGTAAAAGTGTGATCCGCAACAAATTTTCTGCGGATTTGAACGACAAATGCGCCTAAGATAATCCGACATCGTATATTTCATTATTGCGTGAGTCTTCACTCCGAATTTTCGATTTAAACCAATCCGGGACTGCGGATTTGAGAATCGCAAAGTGTCAAATCCGCACTCACTTCCCTCCCGGCGGATCTGGGAATCGAGGCCATTGTTTTCTTTATACAGGGTGTCCCACCTCAAGTTACAAAGTGGCGGGCTGCAGATACGCTTTGGATAGACGAACAATCAATTATCACCCTGTATTTTGGTAACCCGATGACCTACTTCCATGAATTAGGTAGACGTATACGCAGAATACTCCCACCTATCTAAACTGTAAACGCGTAGGTTCTACACCACCAACTTCCAGAGTTATGAGTCAAAATAATCATTTTTTTTACAGAAAAACTATTTCGAATATACATACATATATATTGGAAAAATTGACAAAGTTCCTGTATTTATTTCCATTTATTCTTCATCGCTGGATGTCTCGGGGTCTGGTTCACCGGAGCTGTCCACTTCACCTTCATTTTCTTCTTCTAAGTTCTCTTCAGGTTTTCTACATTTTTTCTTAATGAACTTTTTCTCTAAAGTGCACTGATTACAAGAAAAATGCATCAAAACACTTTTTGGGTTTTCCAGGAACCTGCAAGTGGTGGGAGGTCACAAATCTGGGTTTAAGCTTTTTTCATGACCCCCTAACGTTTTATGAAAAAACATCCCCGTTGTAATTTTTTCAACAAACAGCATTTTTCACAACAGATTGACTGTACTACGAATATACTTTCAAGTTCAAAAGTGGCTGTCCCATGATATGCACGCTAAGGATTGGGGGTGGATAGAAGGAGATACATTGGCGCCAGTAAAAATGACCGATGTTTTGGCTCCCAAATACCTTTTACAGTTAATTTTCTGCAAGTGCATAAAAGGGTGCACGAAAAGCTGTTCCTGTCGAAAAGCGAGGTTATTGTGCATCTCAGTATGTGCCCATTGTTACAGCAATCGCTGCAGTAATATCCCCGTAATGAATGATCCTGAAGAGAACTTAGAAGAAGAAAATGAAGGTGAAGTGGACAGCTCCGGTGAACCAGACCCCGAGACCTCCAGATGAAGAATAAATGGAAATAAATACAGGAACTTTGTCAATTTTTCCAATATATATGTATGTATATTCGAAATAGTTTTTCTGTAAAAAAAATGATATTTTGACTCATAACTCTGGAAGTTGGTGGTGTAGAACCTACGCTTTTACAGTTTAGATAGGTGGGAGTATTCTGCGTATACTGCTACCTAATTCATGGAAGTAGGTCATCGGGTTACCAAAATACAGGGTGATAAGTAGGTTAGGTTAGATATGGCTGAGCTTTTGGTTCAAGCCCACACACTTAGGCCAGAAGGATAGGCCCATTGTGATACCATAGTGATCCCACTTTAAACTTGTTGTTAAAATGTCGTTTCTTCGTTAAACCATCTCGAGGAAGTAATGAATCTTCTAAGTTGCGGGATCCCAAACTTCGAGATTTCCGCAAGGTTGCTTAGAAAGGGTTTACCAAATGTGGTTAGCCTTATCCTGCTTAGGGCCGGGCAGTGACAGAGGAGGTGTAGTACACTTTCCGCCTCGTCAAGGTTCTTACAGCTTCTGCAGAAATCGTGGGTCTCAAGACCTAAACGGGTCGCATGCGTCCCTATCAGACCAGTGTCCGGTTAAGACTCCCACTATAACTGAGAGTTCTTGTCTCCCAAGGCTCAGTAATAAGGTAGTTCGCCTGAGATCATAGGAGGGCCAGGTTAATTTGGCCAAAGTGCATTTATTAAGATCCCTCCAATGCTTTTTCGCTTGTGTGATTGTGTGCTGCTTGCATCGGAGTTTAAAGGAGGCCCAAGGCATACCAACTCTTTCCTTTTCTGGAAGGAGAGTAGCGGTCGTGCCTCTCCTAGCCAGTTCGTCAGCTTTACAATTTCCCTCTATATTTCGGTGACCGGGCACCCAAACGAGGAGGGTCCTGAACTGCTGAGCCATCTCGTTAAGAGATCTGCGACATTCAGAGGTAGTTCTAGAGCTGTTTGTGCAGCAGCGCAGGGCTTTCAGAGCTGCCTGGCTATCTGAGAAGATGTAGACAGTCCGGTCCCCATCGCCTTGCTGGTTAATTTGCAGAACAGCTTCTTGTATGGCTAGAATCTCCGCTTGATATACACTGCAGTGATCGGGAAGTCGGAAGGAGATTTCAATCCCAAGTTCTGGGGAAAATACTCCTCCTCCCACTCGACCCTCGAGCTTAGAGCCATCAGTGAAAACATTTATGGCATCCTGAAACCTATGTGGTCTATTTATCCATTCACGACGTGAAGGGATGTGGACTCCGTAGTTCCTCGTGAAGGTAATTTCGGGAATGCAGAAGTCGGTTTTTGTGGGGATAGTAACTGAGTTCAGTACCTTCGTGTGCCCTCCCGTGATTCCAGTCAAGAAACCGGATTCTTTTATTCTAAGGGCTGCGATGGTTGCGCTTTTCCTTGCCACGAGATTTAAAGGAGGGAGGTATAACATAACATTTAAGGCCTCTGTAGGAGTGGAGCGAAGTGCTCCTGTTATGCATAACTCCGCACATCTTTGTACTCTCTGTAATTTGTTTAACACGGTGGATTTACTCAGAGTTGGCCACCACACTAAAACCCCGTAAAGGAGAATTGGGCGGACGATCGCTGTGTAGATCCATCGCACAATGTAAGGGGAGAAGCCCCATTTCTTACCAATGGATTTTTTGCAGGCGAAAAGCGCGATGTTTGCTTTCTTAATGCGCTCTTCTGTGTTAACGGAGAGGTCTTATACCTTCTTGTGAAGAGGATCAGCTCCGTTTTTACTGGGTTAACGCTGAGTCCGCGGGTAGCAGTCCAGCTTGAGAGGGTTTGTAGCGCTGCCTCCATGAGATCACAGAGGACTTGAGGAAATTTTCCTTTTTTGATAATAACAACATCATCTGCGTACGCCAGGGCATCATGTCCCTCTGCCTGCATGCCTCGCAACAGCTGGTTCATAGTTACGACCCATAGCAGCGGGGAGAGTACTTCTCCTTGCGGAGTGCCTCTATTTACGGCCTTTCGGGCCGAGCTATCGCCCAAGATCGAGCTCACCATCCTGCCAGTAAGCATTTGGTGGATAAGAGACACCAACGATGTCTCGATCCCATGTTCTGTCAAGGCCAGGGTAATGGCATTCGGAAAAACATTGTTAAATGCTCCTTCAATGTCAAGAAATGCTGCTAATGTATATTCCTTAACCTCGAGGAATTTTTCAATGGTTGAGACCAGTGACTGAAGAGCAGTATCAGTAGATTTGCCTTTTGTATCTATAGGCGTGTTGTGCGCCAGAGAGTTCCGAGGTCAATATGGTCTGCCTCAGATATATTTCGATTAGCCTCTCCAGAGTCTTTAATAGAAAGGATGATAGGCTGAATGGCCTGAAGTCTTTGGGTGTTACGTGGGAGGCTTTTCCTGCCTTGGGTATAAAAACTACTTTAACCTATTTTGGAGGCACCCGGTAAACATGGTTTGCAAACAGGGCATAATATAACTAAGAGTGTGCTGCAGTTGTGCCGGCACTATGCCGTCAGGGCCTGGTGATTTGTAGGGCTGGAAGGTGTTTACAGCCCATTTTATTTTTGCTCTACTTTTGATAGATCTGATCAGCTGTTGTGAGGCTGAAGAGTTGACCGTGATAGTTGTATCAACTGTAGTATTACTCGGGAAGTGGGTGTCCATAAGTAGTTTCAGGGATTCCCTGCTTGAGTCGGTCCAATCGCCGTCTTCCTTGCGTAAATAACTAAGCATTGTTGGCGCTTTAGTTAATATTTTACGCAGCCTTGAGGTCTCCGATGTGGACTCTATATTACTGCAAAAGGTAGCCCAGGAGGTACGTTTGGCCTTCCTTATTGCCGTTTTATATCTATTCAGCTTTGACTTATAGCAGCCCCAGGCGGTTTCGCTGTTGCTGCGTCTCGCTGAATTAAATTCCTTTCTGCACTCTTTTCGGAGTGTCTCAAGTTCGCGAGACCACCATGGGGGTTTGGAAGCCTCTTTATGTGGCCTGTTCGGACAAGCTTTATTAATGGCGTAAGTGCATTGTTTCGTGAAAATGTCCACAATGCTGTCGAGTTGTTCCCGGTTTTTGGGAATAAAGGGAGGCTTGGGGGCAAGGTTTTTTGCGATAAGCCTAGTATAGTAGCCCCAATTTGTCCTTTGGAGGTTTTTTATTTTGGAAGGGGTGGCTGGGCTCGACTCCTGCAGTTGGAACTCTATAAATCTATGATCTGAAAAGGAGTGTTCCTTCAAAACCTTCCAGACCACTATTCGGTCGGAGTGGCAGTCCGAGACAAGGGTGATGTCCAGAACTTCCTCTCTGTTCTTGATAATAAAGGTGGGGTCATTACCTTTGTTACAAATAGCAAGGTTGGTGTTCAGAAGGTAGTTAAAAATAACTTCCCCTCTATCATTGGTGTCCGTGCTGCCCCATTGTGTATGGTGCGCATTTGCATCTCCCCCCATAACCAGAACCGTGGTAGGATGGGTGAATCTTACCAGGTCTTGAAAGGCCATAGGGGGTAAAGGACCCTCATCATTGTGGACTAGATAGAAAGAGACCATCCTGATTTTCTTCTGTTTCAACTCTAGATCGACCACAGTAAGGTCTCCGTTGCTAAATTGAGGGAGAAGAAAGGTGCTTATGTTATTTTTGACCAGAATACATGTTCTGGGTTTTCCCTTTCCTTTGGTATAAAAGAGATTAAATTTAGGTGTCCTTAAGCCACAGATCCTGTCACCAGAGATCCATGGCTCTTGGACTAGAGCAACATCGACTTCGCCTGATGCCACGTGAAGCAGAAGCGAAGCGGATGCTGCTTTACAATGGTGCAGGTTTATCTGTATCACCTGCACCATTTTCAGGGTATTTAGTTTCGACGACAGTCACATCCGCTTCATCGTCGCTGGAGTTGTCTTCGTCGAAGTCCGAACTAAGGAGTTGTCGCTCCGTGAAGAGGTTACCGACGGCTCTGCCCAGCTCGGAGTCTGTCGATGCATCGCCATCGCTCTGAGCTGCGCCTTCACCATCGGTTTCCACGCTACGGCTACGCTTGGTTAACTACGGCTTCTATGTCGGTTTTGTAGACCTTGAGTGCGATCTGTTGGTGATATGTAAACCTCTATCGAAAAAATTTCAAAACGCCCTAGTGACCAAACCGTTACGATTTCTGCCCCCCTCCCATATGATTTTTTGTTCGTCTATCCAAAGCGTATCTACAGCCCGCCACTTTGTAACTTGAGGACACCCTGCATAAAGAAAACAATATAAAAACAAAATAATTTTTCATATTTTTTTTCTTTACCCTCCATTTTCCGACCAAACGTGAGGTTTTCCGGGAAAAGCTTATATAATTTTTTTTGTTGAGAATTTTCATAGGTTTAATTTTGTCTTCTTAACATTTTTCCAATTTCGACGTTTTTCCGAGCTACGGTCGGGAAAGCGTCGGAAAATTCTTTCAATCGGATTTTCTCATGATTTTCACGAAGTAAGGCCCTGAACTACACGGTTACCTTTTCTCCAATTGCTAAACTCCCACCATTCCAAATTTCATTAACCTACAATTTTTTTTGCAGAAGAAATCTCTAGGAGCTGTACTAAATGTGTTCTGCCGTAATATAATTTACAACGCTCCCAGATTGCGCATTGTCACTATCACTTCTTCCTTCGTTGGCGTAGAGCCCATAATTTGGCCTTTGCTTCTTTCGCCTCTTTGAGAAAGTGATTCTTCTCCTCTGATGCTGTTGCAATGGCTGCTATCCTTAATGCTTCACTTCTCTGTTCTCGCAGTCTTCTTTCTAGGCCTCCTCGCGCTGTTTTTTGTTTCGGGGTCGGGTTGGTTGTTACTTCCTTCTTCTTAATCTGTTGGTTAGTGGTGTTCCTTCTCCTATATTCCTCGATCGTTATGGGTCGGGGTCCAGTTGTCGGGGCCTTCAACCTCTCCTGTAGATCTCCAAATATATTTTTAGTACAGCTGGTTTCGAGGTGGTCCCTCTGAATAGAGAAGACGAGGAAGAGCAATTTATTAAGCACGGGGAAGCATTTTGGCAACACTAATAAATAGCATTCTTTACGTATTTGTGTCGATCCCGGTCAGTGGCTGTGTTATATTCATTCAAAAACCGGGAGGGATATCGTTTCTCAGCAACCATCTCGGTGAAAACGCTTCACTTGGCTAAATGTTTGAAGCAGACCCTTCGCAAAACCTGAACAAATTTCACTACGCCTATGTCCGGGATCGACAATGTATTTTGTTGTTGTGGGGTAAAGTGAATGTATTTTGTTGTTGTGGTTAAAGTGGAGGGAGAGAATTGGAGAGAAAATTTCTTGATCCCAAGTGCTTCCCTCAAATCCGTGTACATGTACGCTATTTTCGGTTCCTTATCTTCTCTATTCAAAGGGTGGTCCTCAATGTTTATTGTTTGTTCGGGGTCCAACAGTCGCAGTTCCTTTGTTATAGATGCCTGGTCCATAGGCAGGGTCGCCATGTAGTGTTTCTGCTTCGCAGCTTTGTTTAAAACACAATTTGTTTTGAATTTAAAATTTTATTTCCTTTTTATTTGAACTTGTGCACCACGGGCGATTGAGCTAGTGCCCATTTAATGCCCTATTGCAATCAAGTTTGGAATTATTATATTGTACATTTGGTATTAGCTACAAAACTTTACTTCTACTTAACTCAACTTAACTTCTACTTTTACACCTATCTTAATTTACCTAATATTTTCTGACAACCAATCAGAACATCTGTTTTATCTTTCTTAAATCATGTCATTATCTTCATTTTTGGTTTATCTGGGTCATGCGCAGCACTTGCAATTTTCTTGTTGACACATTCTCAGTTTTCGGAAGTAAATTTAATTACATCATTCTTGTTTTTATTTTGTTCTTTCCGTAAATGACTTACGCGTGACTTGCGGTGTCAAGTTCACGATCGAGTTTAAATATTTTGTTTTTATTTATTTTGATGGGAGGGTTTTTTTGTTGTCGTGCTTTATTCGATTATTACACTACAATATTTATATAAAATCTAAACAAGGGTGAAAAGTGAACAAAGTGTCAGACACAGCAGTTTAAAGCGAAATTTACTAAATTGCGCAGAAACGACTACTAAAGCACTCAAGTCATCCTGGAAAGGAGAAATCAAAGAAATAGATTGATAGATCATATCAGAAGAATGGAGCAACAAGTCCAACAGAATCCGCCAAATATGATAGAACAACGCCTGGCACTTCTTACAGACATTGTTCATCGACAGACTCAACAACCATCATGAAAACAAATAGAAAAAGATCTTAAATTTCTACCAGCGTTTGAAGGATGACCAGGATCTTAATCCGCATTCATCACCTCAGTAGAAAGGATTTTAACGGAATATGGGAATCAGGCATCGCAGGCCAATACAGTCATCTATAACGAGAAAAGTTTAGGAGCAGCCAAAAACTACTTAGAGACAAAACCACCAGCAACTTGGGAGAATGCAGGACTAAGCTAAAACTTCACTACAAACCAGCCAAGGATCAAGGAAGGATAATGTTAGAAATATCTTAATTAAAAGTAAGTTCCATTGACGATTTGTTAGATAAGATTAAAATCATAGTTAACGATATTTCTGAATGCGCTATTTATAGTGAATATCAAAGTGAAATTGCCAATCAATTAAGTAGCGTTTTAATTTTAAAAATAAAAGAAATTACGACAGGGGCTCTAGCAGCCGAACTCTACAATAAATTCAGTTTAGAAGAAATTAGGTTAATAATTAACAAATATATAGGAAAAAATCAGTATAATTCAAAATTTTATAGACAAAAGCCTCGGAAATCAAAAAGATTTATATTGTTATAACTATTAATGAACAATTTACTGCGATGATAGATACTGGTTCCATCATAAGTTTATTAAATTCACAAAAGGTTCCAAATAAAATATATGAGAAAATGTTAGGAAATATACAACTTAATACTATTGACGGAAAAGTCAATAAAGAAATTGAATATGCAAAAACCAAGTGTCCTACAGAATTTCAACAGCCTACCTACCAATGCTAGAATGAAATGGGTTAAGATCTCTTTAGATAAATCATATGCTTTTCAATTTGGTATGGACTGGGTTAGCAAAAATGTTAAAATATTTGATTTTATTTAACTAATGGAGAAAAAATACCATTTTTAAATAAAATTATTCAAGAATAGGTAAACGTACTAGAAGAAAGTGAACTGGGGAGTATAAATTTAAATCATTTAAATCAGGAAAAAAGGTCCAAAATAATAAATTTGTTAGAAAAATTTAAAAAGCTTTTTTACAAGGAAGGGGATAAATTAACAAATAACAATAGCATAGTTCACGAAATTAAAACAACAACAAACGAACAAATCAATTCTAAACTTTATCGATATCCACCGCAACATGAGCAGAGGTAAGGAAACAGTTAAAGAAATGGAAACCCAAGGCATTATAAGAAAAAGTAACAGTAAATATAGCGCTCCGATTATAGTTAGACCAAAGAAAAAAAGACAATTCAGGGGTACAGAAGTATAGAATTGTTGCAGATTATCGAAAGCTTAATCAAGTAACAATAGACGATAAATATTCCTTACCTAATATTGATAATATCTTAGACAAATTGGGGAAAGCCCAATACTTTAGTACTTTGGGGGCCTTCGTAGCCTAGGGAGTAAGGCGTCTGGCTACTATCCCAGAGGTCCCGGGTTCGAATCCCGGCCAGCCCCACGGTCCTTCGCCTTTTCCACTTTCCCACCTACATAACTTTCCTTCTTTCTTCTTCCCTCTTTACATTCCTGATTCCTTCTGTCATAGCCTTAGTTAGCCCTTCCCCGCTTCACCAAAGCGCATGTCATCGGTTGGTTGATGAGATTCAACTCGTTTCAGGAGGCATAACACTCCAGCGAGTTGTTTCTCGATGCCCCGACGACAAAGTCGCCAGTAATGGTGGGAGTAGGTGGACTGCAAAATATCGCTGGTAGGTTGTGACAGTTCCTTTCTTCCCCGACTAGAGCTTGCTGTTCGACATTGCACTCTATATGAAGAAAAAATAGATTGTCGACACAGTATAAAGGGCGTTTCCTGTGACTCTAGTCTTTCACATAAAAAAAAAAAAAAAACTTTGGATTTGGCAAAGGGCTACCAGCAAATTTTAGTTGTAAATAAAAATATTGAGAAAACGGCATTTGTAACACCAGCAAGTCTCTTCGAATATATCAGGATGCCGTTCGGTCTAAAGAACGCACCTGCCACATTCCAACGTTTAATTAACGAAATATTGAGGGAATATACTATAAATAAAATATGCGAGTGACATTCTTATTTTTTCAACAACTCTCAAAGAACATTTTAATTCTTTAGAAATTTTTTTTAAAAAATTAACAGCATAATTTGAAAATTCAGGCCGATAAATGTAGTTTTATGAATAGAGAAACAGCATTTTTAGGGCATGTCGTGTCAAAAGAAGGAATAAAACCTAACCCAAACAAAGTAGAGGACATTAAAAGAATTGTACCAGCAAAAACCACAAAAACAATGAAAAAGCTTTTTGAGAATGACGGAGTTTTATCCCATATTTATTAAGGATTATGCAAAAGTGGCACATCCACTTATAAAATATTTGAAAAGGATATGAAAATATTAAAGATCCCCAATATATAGCTGCTTTTGAGAAATTAAAACTTCTAATATGATCTCATCCAATCTTGAAATTTCCGAATTATGAAAAAGAATTTACAGTTACTACCGATGCCAGCGATTACGCTATTGGAGCAGTTCTTTCACAAGATGGTCATCCAGTATGCTATGTATCCCGAACGTTAAATAATCACGAGAAAAATTATAGCGTAACGGACAAAGAATTCCTCGCTATTGTGTACTATGTAACTTATTTTAGACCATACTTATATGGTCGAAAATTTAAAATCATAACGGACCATGCACCTATAAAATATATAAACGCCAAGTATAAAGGAAAAAAACGATATTAATATTACTGATTGCAACAGTACAAAGGCGGTTGCAGGTTCATCGCATAAATGAAGAAACTGGCTACGTTAAAATACGAATCCAACAGGTAGAAATAGCTAATAGCACAGAAATAATTTTACATATTACAGAACCAGTAGAAATGGAAGTAATATTACAAGAATTACAAAACAATATAGCTTATTTAAACTTAGAAGATAGAAGAGCAATATATAGTGAGATCAGAATCCAGCTCAAATTCGAAAAAGAAGAGGACTAATAAACATAATAGGTAGAGCTTCAAATTGGTTATTCGGGACCATGGACGATACAGACAGAGAATAAATAACACAACATTTACAGACTGTCGAGAACAATAACCATAAGGCTATTACTAACTTAAACCACACTGATAGAAAAATTGTCTTGATTCTAGCAATTCCATAGTCTTCGTTTCGTTGTCTTGAGTAGAAAAATTTTTCAGTCTTAACATGAGAATGCTGTGTCCGAGTAAGACACTAGAAATTCTTGAGCCAAGCAATAGTAAGTAGTAAGAGTGAGAGACTTGAGTAAGACACTAGAAACTCTTGAGCCAAGCAATTGTATTTCTTCGCTCAATACTTATATTTTTCGACAAAGATATGTCTTTTTTGAAATAAGATTTTTTAATTTTTTACTCAAGAAACTAAATATTTTTTATTCAAAACAAAATTTGTATTAAATCAAGACACGATGAAGTTTTAATTCGAGAATATTTATTGAGGCAATTCACTATTTTATTACGTGGAAATATTGTAGTTAATTTGACACTGGGATCATTCCATGTCAAACCGAACGCTTAATAATAATTGATGATTCCGATTTTTTTGAAATTTGGCAGGCACATTCTACACATGAAATAATGAGAAGCGTGTTTCGCGAAAAAAATTTGGGATATTTTTCCAGAAGATATAGATAGTTGTAAGTTGTAATAAATTTCAAAAAACGACGCTCGGCCGACCTTTCAAATTACTGTATCGTCGAAACCATTAGTCGTACAAAAAAATGAAACAGGTCGATTTTGAAGATATCGAGTCACTCTATGTAGTGGTATAAAAAAAATTTGAGTTTATTATTAATAAATTATTATTAATTTGTTTATAAAGTTTCATTACCACTTTTCGTCTTCAACTCACCAACTTAAAATTTTGGAAAAAATATCATCGTGTTCCCCTTTCAATTCTAAGGAAACAGTGAAAATTTGAAAATGGAACTCAACCGGGGTCCCACTTAAAAAATTCTCTGTCTATCAATGTGTTACATTTTTCTCACTATTGACCTGATTTTCTGGCGCAAAAAAATACTACCTACTAGTTTTCTCTCTCTCTTACACGTACCAATTTAGCTTTAAATATTCCATTTTCAGCAATTTTCTTTTAGAAGCTTTAAAATGGAAAATGCATAAACAACAAAGTTTTTTATTATCCCGATTTTTCTATGCCTTTAGGTTAAGTGGAAATACTTTCTATGCTATGTAATACTTTTTCAGTTCTGTTTAGGTGTTACACAAGATAAATAGTGTTATAGTGTTTAATATCGTAGTGTTACTGTTGTTTTTCTTAAAATAATTATAACAATAATTAATTACGGGTATTATTTTATCAGATTGCCTTATTTGAAACCTCACAGGAGAAAAAATGTCAACTCGTTACGATACGTGTTTTAATCCGTTTAAAAAACGTAATCACGGGAAAAAACCAATGAAGAATTTACGTCGAGTCATTTCGAAGTTGCAAAGAAAATTGAAAATTACGCTGCCCTCATCAGAAAATTTGAAGATTTGTGACTTATGCCGAATGAAGACTAGGAAAGTCCCTTCTTCTGATTCCGATAGTACTGAATGAAAGACGTCGGAAAAAGTTGTTTCAGTGTTAAACCAAAAATTACCCACAAAGATACGACACTCTCAAAATTTCCCATAAGCTCCCTTGCGAGTGTATATATCAATCGACAAGGTGCAAGCGAGATAAAATTCAATTTAAAAACAAAACAAAAATCGAAGAAAGAAAGGGTAAATAAAGAAATGTTATTTCACGAAGTGCGAAAGAGACGCACTGATTTCTCTTCTCCGCAATTTTTTGTGCCGTCTGGACTTTTATTTTGCTTGTGTGAATTCATGTACCATCTTCGTGTACTTCCTGCTCTGCATGTGTTTGTGTAGTTTGCCGTTGCTCCGCCCTCTCGCCATTCCGGAGCGCGTATATGAATAGAGAAGTTGATTTTTACTTTCCTTTTTCTTCGCACAGAAAGGATTACATTGTCGTATCTTTCTGAGTAATTTTTGGTTAAACCCTGGACCTAGTACACGCTGTGTTACAGATTCGCTTGTATCAAAAAGCGATTTTGATTTGCGATTTTTCCGAAAATTATGCGTTTGTTCTACAGGATGCAATTCAAGGAATCCATTGGAATAATGACCAAGTAACGATACACCCTTTCGCAATTTATTATAAAGATAAGGGAAAAACACAATTTCTTAATTTCATAGCAATCTCAGATTGTTTGAAACATGAAACAATAGCCGTCCACGTATTTCAGCGTGGTTTAATTACCTTTTTAAACAAAACATTGGGTTCTTTGCGAAAATATTTTACTTTTCTGACGAGTGGTCAATACAAGAACAAAAAAAAATTTCATAAATCTTTCTTATCACAAAGTTGATTTCGATGTTAGTGCAAAATGGCACTTTTTCGCCATGTCTCATGTCTTGTGATGGTATAGGAGGTACGATTAAAAGATTAGCTGCAAAAGTCAGTTTGCAGAATATAAATGACCCTATGAATACTCGGCCAAATTTTTCATGTGGGTTAACAAAAATATTAAGAATATTAATACCGAATTCTTTTATCTTCAGGATTAACGGAGAAACCCGTTTCGACAAAGCGAAGATGATTCGTGGCACTCTAATGTACCATTCATTTTTTACACAACAAAATGGAAAAATTGAAGTAAAAATCACATCGTCAGCTACCACGTCGACTATTGTAAATGTGTGCAAAAATTAAAATAAACATACTTAATTCATTATTTTATGTGTTATTCATTTTCCGTTGCACCTACCAGTCCTTGTAAACGTTATCTGTGTGTACGAGATATGTTAAGCCGCAGTGCCGCGCGGTCGCATTCTTTTAAAGAATTTTTTAAGTGTGACCCCGGTTGAGTTCCATTTTCAAATTTTCACTGTTTCCTTAGAATTGAAAGGGGAACACGATGATATTTTTTCCAAAATTTTAAGTTGGTGAGTTGAAGACGAAAAGTGGTAATGAAACTTTATAAACAAATTAATAATAATTTATTAATAATAAACTCAAATTTTTTTTATACCACTACATAGAGTGACTCGATATCTTCAAAATCGACCTGTTTCATTTTTTTGTACGACTAATGGTTTCGACGATACAGTAATTTGAAAGGTCGGCCGAGCGTCGTTTTTTGAAATTTATTACAACTTACAACTATCTATATCTTTTGGAAAAAAATCCCAATTTTTTTTCGCGAAACACGCTTCTCATTATTTCATGTGTAGAATGTGCCTGCCAAATTTCAAAAAAATCGGAATCATCAATTAATATTTTTAACGAAAAGCGTCCGGTTTGACATGGAATCACCGATATACTATAATCATTAGAAAAAATATGAGTCCTTATTCAAAACAGCCGTCAAGAAATTAATTTGCTTGCTTTAGGAATTTGATATTCTTTAACTAAGAAGTTGAGTTGCTTAAATTAAAAAAATTAGTATCTCAAACCAAGACATTTTTTTTTACTTCTAGTCAACTTTTGCCTTCATCCAATACAATAAAACCAAGACTATGAGTATTGCTTATCCGAAGACCGAGTATCGTTATATCCAAAACATTAGTTGCTTGGTTCAAGAAAAAGTCTCTTAAGCTAAGAATTCTTTTTATCAGTAGAACAATGACAGGCATAATGAGAATGACAGGCATAAAGGTATGAACGAAATTAACGTTACCAATAATAACATACAACAATAAGTTATAAAATTATGTTTTTGGAACAGGAAACCAAACTTAGAATAGAATAAACCAAATCTTAGATAATGTAATGGCAATAAAAAACAATATTTGTTATAAATTTTTTTTTAGTACAAGTTGTTTTTTAATAAATTTCTTATTTTATCCATAAACAAACACAAAAATCGTTGTTTCTTTTTATTAATTCCTTTATTTATTAAACGCTAAAGATTTCTACTCCGATATAATTTTTTAATCACTTTTTTATCTGAGTTTTGTTTTTTTTTCCTTTTTTTTTAATAATAATATTTTGTTTATAATTGAATGTTAAATATAGAAATATAATTTACGATAGCCCTTCATTATTTGATTTATTATTATTATTTTTTTTTCCTAATTACTCTACTGTATTTTACGTTCGACTTTCATTCTTTATTTTTAATTATTAATACACGGTCGCATATCAATCTCATAAATTCTAATCACTACAAACCGTGTTCTTATATTATTTTTTTCCCCATTTCTCACCCGCTTTAACCAATCTCACATTTATTATATCACTCTGCTTAAAAACAAATTGCTCAGTTCACAATATTTCACTCGCAATAACTGAAGCAAATTACTCCATATTTATGATCATAATTACTATAGTTCTATCGAAACGTTTTCATTATCAATCATTTGTTATTGTTATTATCATTTATTTTAGAACGGAATTCGCCACTCGCCCGCCATGGTGAATCGTTAAAACCAAAAAACTTTAAAAAATTGGAGATGCGCCAGCCGCGGTCGATCGTTAAAATAACACTTAATTAAATCATTAATTTTCTCGCCAACTGGCCCGGTCATGGTTCGGAAAAAAGGGAACAACTTGTTATGGGTAAATACTTCAATCCATGTAAATAAAACTCAACTTTGAATTAAATTTTAATTTATTTATTTATTTTCGTAATTATTATTATTAAACGACCCTTAAACAAACTATAGATTTTTAAACACTGACAACTTTTACTTTAACAAAATTTTTTAAGAACTGAATTTAACCTTTATTACTTACTTTAAAAGTGACCGGCGTCGAGAGTGAATGAATTTCAACTGAAAACTTCCATCAAAAAATTTATCATAATCGTTACGATCACGGCCAGAACAGAAGCTACAAGAACGCTTACGATCGCGATTTTTTATCGTATTGAAAATATCTACGTGATTATTAAAGCGAAGAAATTTGATATTCTTTGGGTTAAACGGAACTCGGTCAGCAAAAATCTTTACCCGCGCAACTTAAAGGGACTCGAGTGTGCAGAAATTTTTAATGTGCTGATTTTGATAAACGGTACATAACAAACTTTTCCCACGCCGCAAGGAACTGCCGATCTTGGCAAAAACAGATTTTCTTCCATTCGGGTCTATGTAGCAAACAGACAATCCCAGCTGAAACCTGACACCCGATATGACTTGAGTGTGGATCTTTTATGTTGGTTTTTTATGTTTTTATCACCGTGCATTTTTTTTATGAAATTATTGCAACGGCAAATTCGCCGTTCCGGTAGGGAAAATGTGCAATGCTGCAATTTGAATTTCCCGTGTGATAATTTTTGTTAGGAATTTGGAAATGGAGAAGAACGAAATATAATAAGGCAGGAATTTATACTTCTCGTCGAAAAAATGAACTTTGGAAATAAAAAATGATGATTGATTTTAATGATTATTAAATACTTAAAAATGATTTTTTTAGGGGAGTTTTGTTCATAACATATTATGCATCCTAGTATTTTGAATCGTGTTGAATTCAACCCCGCCAAAACCAAGTACTGTCTTATCTCCAAAAAGAAGTTCAACACCTCTCCACCCTTGAAAGTGAATGAAGTTCAACTAATGGCCGACCCATCCTTACACATCTTAGGCGTGACATTAGCCAAAGACTTGAGATGGAATGACCACATATTCCAAATCGCCAAACAAGGATCTCAGTGCTTGGGATTTCTTAAGAGGTGTAAGTTCCTCCTCCAGCCATCGGCCCGTGCTATTATTTATAAATCCTACATTCGGCATCTTCTCGAATATAACTCCCTCGTTTGGGGTGGCGCTCCAATAACCACCTTGGCATGGTTAGATAAGGTCCAAAAAAAGGCCCTTAAATTAATTGATGACGATACCGCTTGCTCCACCATCGACCCACTCAGCCACCGTAGGAATGTAGCAACACTGACAAAATTTTATCGCTACTATCATAGTGACTGTTCCTCCGAGCTAAACGCTCTCCTGCCTCCACGGCATTCTTATACCCGCAACACCAGATTAGCCCACTCGTCTCATTCCCTCCACCTGCAACTCCCCCTTTCACGCACTCAACAAGATATGAATTCGTTTGTTAATAGAACAACTCGGCTGTGGAATAATCTCTCGCAGTCAGTATTTCAGTGCCTACAACATCCAAGAGTTCAAACGCAGGGTTCATCACCATCTTCTTCAATTCCCTCCCTTACCTTTATAACCCCTCCAACCCCCTCCCCGTACTAAGCTTACTGCTAGACATTGCACCATGACGTGACAAATGACATGACGGACTACTAGTACAAAGGGTGATTCCTGAGCTTAGCACTGCCACATAAAAAAAAACTTGAAGAGTTGGAAACATATCATGTAGATTTTCATAAATTAAAACTTTTAAAAGCTGGAGTTATGGAACATAAAAACCGATTTTTAATATTTGCAATTAAAATACCAAAAACTTATATTTTGACAGAATTGCAAATAATTAAGTACGTTACTAACTCAGAATACTTTGAAATCAATACCCCAGATCAGAGGTTCCCAAACTCTTTTGTGTCGTATACCCCTTCCAATGCTTTTCGGTTTTGGGTAGACCCCCTGCTTACCTGATCAATATAAATTTTTTGCAAATTTCTAACTGTAGTGAAGTTTAGTGTTAAAAACTTAAAGTAAAAACACATGTTAAGTTTTAGACTTTCTGAGTCTGTTTTTTCATTATTAATATGTTTTTGGGGGGCCATTCTGAGCATTGTAAGCATTTTAAATCGACTTTTTTTTTACTTTTACATAATAGTACAATCTTTGAAGAAAATTTTAAACTTTTGAACGTTGATCCATCGAAATCCATGCACCATGAGGAACGTTTTTACAAGAACGCCTTTTTTTTACAAAAAGAGAAATTTCAAGGAAACTGTTCAATATTTCGCAACAAAAATAACACCATTATTTCAGCCATTAAGAAGCGATATTTGTACCAAATAACAAATATGTAAG
Organism: Thereva unica; assembly: GCA_949987705.1. Lineage (NCBI taxonomy): Eukaryota > Metazoa > Arthropoda > Insecta > Diptera > Therevidae > Thereva > Thereva unica. Next base: position 61,226,754 of record OX465284.1, read on the forward strand.
TGGCGTTAAACAAAAGTTATTAACAAATTAAAAAAACCTGATTTTCGACAGTTTTTCCTATTTTTCTCTATGTCTTGTGCCCTAAGCTCCCAGCGGGAAAAATTGGGAACGATGCGCAGGGGAGGTTATTTGGAGCGCTGTTCAATATGCTTTCGAGGGAGCTTTACTGGAGTTTTCATAAATTTTATAGAAAAAAAGGAAGCAGGCAATTATCTTCGTTTCCATAAAATTTGCCATTAGCATTACTTAATAGCCGGACTTTCGTTCGATTCGATTCGATTTTTCAGCTTTGTAAGTTGTTTGAATTTAGTTGAGGGACTGCTTTGGTGCCACTCGCGGGCATGGAAAGAAAAGGGCAATTGCAAAAGATGAACACAATAAAAGCTTTTCGATACCGAATGATCACATATCCACTGGCGTCTATGAATATTTCCTTTTTAAAAAGTTTTTTTATATTGCTCCTTGAACGCTTTTGAGGAGCATAAAAACGTATGCTCCCCTGCAAGGACATGCAATGTTAAAAAGTATATGGAACTGGTATGGGAACGGGAGCGCTGCAAGCTTTTTAAGGATTGCTCCAACATGGCTATTGGAGCACTCAATTTCCAGCTGGGCTATAACTCAATAAACATCAATCGAAAGATTGAGATAGAGGTTTTTTTCGATCCGAGATCACGCTTTTCTTTTATTCGCTAAAAAGCGTTTTTTTAGGTTAGGTTTGCCATTCCAAATTCAAAAAAAGAAAACGCTATCTTTATTAGATTTTGTTTTCCTATATAACCATTTTTTTTTTCCTGTTGGCAAAAATTACATAGAGTCATTTTAGATTGATTGGACTAAATGTAAGTAAATAGATACTATCAAGGTATGTTGAGACCCACTATCGTGGACCCCCATTTTCATTTCATGGACCCCAAATTTTTTTTTCGCTGACATAGACCCTTTGCAAGTTGTCATAGACCCCTGGGGGTCTATATAGACCACTTTGGGAACCACTGCCCCAGATGAAATAGTCGAGATAGACAATAATACTTTTAAATACAAAAAAGATACTTTACTTAAAGATACTTAAATTAAGTCAACACTGTATTTTCAAAAAATCATGTAATTTAGCATATAACAATATTAGTCCGGTCAAATCAGACCAAAAAATAGGTATGAAGGTACATAAATTCGCACCAAGCTGAAAATTGGTAGGATTGTTCAAAGCACCGTTATAAATGAAATCTAAAAAGTCTCCATCGATCCGGCACCTGGGACCTGGATTTACTCGGGGTCAAAGGTCACAAAAACGGGGTTTTCGCGATTTTCAGCAAAACGGTAACTTTTATCATAAAATAGTGTTTACAAAGTTTGTAGATTATACGATTACCTACAAAAAAGGATCTTATACATTTTCCCGTACGAATTGTCATTCATGAGATATCGCCGTTTTAAAGATTTAAAGCACTCATATCCCCTCACTTGCAACTTGTATGGCCGAATTGCCATTTACTTAAACTTTAATAACTTCTAGACCGATTATAGTAGAGCAACGTAATTCGGCTCATCTTTTAGGTAAATGTGTATTCTTTTATTTGAAAGAAACCTGAGTGACTCCGTTTAGAAGATATGTAGGTTCAAAGTATGGGCAAACGGTCGTTTTTCAGCCCGGGGCACCGGTTTTTTAATAAAAAAGTTTCTTTTCTAGATAAATACTATTATCCAGCTAAGGAAATTAATTTAACTTTAATAAAACCAATAGATTTTAACAAGATTGTTTTCGACAATATAGATAATATAAAGGGGATATCCGAAATTAAGTATCATAAGAATATAGTATACGGAACTAGTGTGAGTACCATTATTTTGTTAACAATGTTTATATTATGTATCATTTTATATATGCTTTGAAAAAAACAAAGAATCAATGTAATAAACTTGAAGCCGTAGACTTCTGACTCAAAGCGGGGAGGAGTTGCATACGTTGAATTAAAACCAGACATAACAAAATCCGAGACACCGGATACATTGCAAATTGTAACAAGACCAAAGCCAATGGCATGGTAATAAGAAAATTTCCAATTTTAACTTCCCACATTTTACGCTGCATCATTCGTAATAAAATAGGTGTCATATTAATCGTCCAACAAAAATACAGAAATGATTCTCATGAAATAAAAATGTTTACTTTTCAGAATAATTGTAGCTAGATAAAATTGTAATAATTAGAGAGTCAGTCTGTCGTTGGTCGCGGAGATTTGAAAACGTTTTTTCGAAAGCTTAATTTTTGATTGTAAAGTTTTATTTTATTCAATAAATAGATTAATTGTAATCTTTTGATAAGTTCAAGAACGTTTTGTTGTTTTATTTATTTATATTTTTGTTCAAATTTATTTTGTTTCTCCTTTTTTCCGAAACATATTTAAGTCTCGCGGGTAGAAAAAATCGCCCAATGGATCGCAGCTGTTATTGCAATAAGTTAACTAACATTGTCAAAACTTTAATTTAATTTGAATTAATCCTTAGTTTCTTATTTACTTTTTTAATATATTTCAGGTTTTTGGCCCGGCTCTTCAAATGAATTTGGATTTTTGTCATATCAGCGAAGAAGTCATTTATTGTTAAGAAGAGATTCCTATGGTGTTGAAGATTTTCAGGAAGCTCTTCATGCTCAAGGCATTCAATCCAGCTTTGCTTGGTTATTTGCGCAGAGCAACATCCTTGGATTCACTTGTTTTAATGATTTAATTTACCCTATGACGGCTCAAAATGTTATAACAAATGGCAAATATTGGTCGTTTTACATTTATCAACTAAACACGTTGGAAATGAAATCAAGACATAATAATAATAAAGTTAATAACTGCTGGGGTACAAAGGAATTAAAACTATATGAAGCAATCAATGAGCGGGGTCAATGCGAAGGATTCAATTCAGAAGTTTTAAAATATTTGATTAACTTTTACGCAAACTCGCCAATTGAAAATAAAGATAATATGAAGTCATATTTGGCACAAAAGAAGCTAAAAGCATCTGATATTGAAGATGAAAATCGAAGAAGATTTGTTGAAAAAACTTACAAACATATTATGTCCAATCGACCTAAGCATTTATCTATGCCAGAAATATTTGCATGGGAAAAAATCTATAAAATAGACAATAAAACTCGACCAATGGAACCAAGAAGAAGATTCTTTGAGTTAGGAGTTAATCCATTTAAAAGAAAGTTGAATGATCATATGCCTGAGTATATTCCGAAATGTGAGCGATCTGAAGGGGCACGCAAAAGTAAAGAAAAATGGAGAAAAACGTATTATCCATAACTAATTAGCTGTACTCATTTTAATTTTATCGGGATATTGTAAAGATGACCGCAATACTATTAAAAGATTAGTTTAGATGTTGAAAGTAATTTTATGTTAGTTTTGTTAAAGAAAAATATAAGGTATTATGTTTTAAATATTCTAAGAACTGAACTTTTGTCTAAACCGGTTCTATAGAATTAGCACATAACCAATTCAGTTTTGGCAAGCATCGCCAAAATTTATTGAACGTCTGATGACCTATACATGTTGCGAATTAGGGGATATGAGTATTTTAAATCTTTAATACGGTGATATCTCATGAACGGCGATTCGTACGGGAAAATTTATAATATCACTAGCATAAAACCCGCGTGCCTTGCAACGCCTTTAAATAAAAACTGTTTATTATGTGCAATGTTTTCCTTCAAAAAAAAAACAAACAAAAAAGTCAGCTGTTATTATCCCTAAAAAGGATTTATTATAGTGCATTTTTTAAATAAATATGGTAAACAAATTGCTGCGTATATCACCTCTGCTCAACAAATCTGCAAGTTTTGAAGCAGAGATTGGCATGTATATGTCATCAAGGGAAGTGACATTTTAGGGTATGACGAACGTTCGTTAAGTTTGTTCGCCTATTTACGTGGGTGCAAGAAATTATAAAGCAATCAAAAATGAATATTAAGTAAAGTAAATTTCGAGTCATTCATTTCTACGTGATTATAGGGATGCATTGTCAAAATTTCAGCCATTCAGCTTCAGAGGTTTGGGTTAACCCCATTTCACCCCTTTAGGGGATAAATTTCGAGTAATCGCCTCTTAGTGAATGTTCACGTCATTATAGAGATGCACTGTCAAAATTTCAGCCGTTTAGCTCCAGCGGTTTGGGTTAACCCCATTTAACCCCCTTAGAGGATGAATTTCAAAAAATCGCTCCTAAGTGGATGTCCACGTCATTATAGGGATGCACTGTCAAAATTTCAGCCCTATAGCTCCAGGGGTTTTGGTAAACCCCATTTCAAGCCCTCAGGGGATGAATTTCAAAAATCGCTTTATAGTGGATGTCCATGCCATTGTAGGGATGCACTGTCAAAATTTCAGCATTATAAATTTAGCGGTTTGGATAAACCCCATTTCAATCCCTCAGGGGATGAATTTCGAAAAATCGCTTTTTAGTGGATGTCCACGCCATTATAGGGATGCACTGTCAAAATTTCAGCCCTATAGTTCCAGCGGTTTTGGGTTGACCCCATTTCACCCACTTAGGGGATGAATTTCGAAAAATCGCTTCTTAGTGGATGTCCACGTCATTAAAGGGTTGCACTGTCAAAATTTCAGCCCATAGCTCCAGCGGTTTGGGTAAACCCCATTTCACCCCCTTAGGGGATGATTTTTGAAAAATCGATTTTTAGTGGATGTCCACATCATTATAGGGATGCACTGTCAAAATTTCAGCCCTTTAGCTCTAGCGGTTTAGGTTGTGCGTTGTCTGTCAATCAGTTACTTTTTATACAATAGAAAAAAAGTAAAGAAAAAAAATCCCCTTACAACTTATTGAACCCCACTTCACCCCTTCAACCCTTTTTCTCCAAAAAAAAAGTAGCCTATGTCCGTCTCCAAGGTCTAAACTATGTCTGTTGCAAATTTCATCAAAATCGGTCCAGCGGCTTAGGCGTGAAAGCGTAACAGACAGACAGACAGACAGAGTTACTTTCGCATTTATAATATTAGTAAGGATTATCCATCGCATGATCTACAAACTTTGTAAACAATATTTTATGATAGGAGTTGCCGTTTGGGAGATATTAGCCAAAAACAGAATATTCTGTTTTTAGGGGTAGCCTAAAAACTATTTTTTAAAAAAAAGTTTCGTGAGTTAACATTTAGTTAGAGGTCTGCATTCGAATTTTGCTCTGACAACTGACAGTTCTATCAATTTGTATATTTTTTTAACCGACTTTCATAAAATTTTACGTATTTCAATACTGCGGCTCTACGAAATTTTTCTTTCATTTCAAATTCGAAATGGAGGTCAACAGCAGATAGCGGTTTGTCTTTTTCTGTAGAAGGCCCTAGGTATGGGGATCAAATAAATGTGTATGACGCGTATAGTACAGTAGCTGGGTGACGTCTTTTTAAATCCAATATGACGCTGGGACGCGGGGAAATAAATGACCGATATGCAAAAACCTCGATTCGAGAAAATCTCGATCAAAGTTTTCAAAATACATGAAACCGAAGCGAATAAAGTGAGCATTTACTTTGATAACTTTTAATTAAAAAGGACAATCAGTCTGAATTTTTTTAAGGGTAAATATGAATATTTCATATGAAAAAAGCATACAAAGCCATTTTGACCTATAATGCATATAGATGATTTGTCCTTTGCACGGCAGATATAATAGACTAAAAAGTCATCATAAATAGCTCCACAGCCTGTTATTGGCCTTGGATTCCTGCAACGGCTTTTAGTCTCCAATTTCTTACACCTAGGGTTCGTAGGTCTTCCTCTACGCTATCTGCATATCTCGTTTTTGGACGTCCCGTACCTCTGTGTCCATCTGGTCTCTTGTTCATAATTTTTCTTATGCTGTCATCACTGCTACGTTAAACATATCCTGCCCATCGGATTCTGTTAATTTTTATAGTTTTTATGATATTTGGATTTTTATACAACTGATAACCGTTTTCGTTGATTCCTCCGTATATAGTAGAGAAATTGAGAAAAACAAATTTGCTTTTCTTGAGAATTTTCGAGAAATTCTGATAATTAAAAGAAAATAGATAAAACTGTGAAAAAATAAAGAAATATGTAATGAAAACAAAGAAATAGTAATTATATTTAAAAAGAGAAATCAAAAGTGTCCCAGCTTCACAGAGGCACATCGGACATATTTATAACCCTAAGCAAATGTGACAGCAAGACACGACAAGCATGGGCCGAAGAATCGACAGAAAGTGAGTTTCCTGCTTTTGGCGATTCCTTAAAGTTCTTGGACAAACGGTGTGATGCTTTGGACACAGTTGATCCCCTTCAAAAGATGACTGTCCAGGCTCCCAAATTTATTCGCAACCATAATTTAGATGCCAAACATTGTTTAAGATATGAACAACCACATAGATTGTTTGCATGTCCTGAGTTTCGGAAAATGGACGTTGAGGAAAGACGAAGATTCGTTATGAAGAATAGAATATATGAGCAGGTCATATGGTCCTGAAATGTAAAAGCAAGTCTCGCTGCAATATTTGTTCGAAATCGTATCATTCGCTGCTTCATTTAGATGTAGAACAAATTGCAATATTGAACTCTCCAGCAATTCAACCGAAGGAAAATATGAACCAACTTGAAGCAACGATTACTGTAAGCTGGCCTGCATTTGCTTTAAATCATCAAAGTCCACGGCCATCATTGTTATCAACAGCTTTAGCGCTCGCAAGGGATTCCTCAGGTTCATTTCAGTATTTTCGGGTGCTCCTTGACTCGGCATCGACAGCTTCTTTTATCAGCAAGGAATGCGCTTGCGCAAGGCTTGGACACCAAATAATTCCAGCTAGTGTTCCAGTTTTCAGTTTGTATAAACCCAGGTCATGGCCTTGGACAACCTAATTAACATCAACCAACTCATCCGGGATGACGAAACTTGTGGTGATTGAGCAAACCAATATCTTGCTCTAATTTAAGTTCAATTGGAGTTGCGAAAGATCTACAAGTGAAAAACCTCACCCAGCACTGGCATCAGCATTTTCACCACCGCCTCAAGCACCAACAAGCTGCAATAAAAGAATGAAAGTTCACCAGTCGCAAAAGAGATATTCATTAAAGGTGACGACGGGACGCGAAGTTATTCCACCAGTTTATTCCATAAATTATTCCACCAGTTTATTCCATAAATAAAAACAATTTAAGTGAACCATTGTTTAATCATAAATAAAAATAATTTTGTTACTCTATTAATTAGTGACTTTGTATTTTTTTAAATTCCAATTAACTTATTACTAAACATTTTTGGTCTTTCGAGCCGGATGTTGCGATACATTTATCAAGATCCGAAAATTAACATTGAAACTTGATAGTGAAAGTGATAGTGAAGTGGCAGTAATCGTGAAGTTACAACCAACATCAACTTCATCACCATAACATCAGAATCACCAGAGTTCGAGGAACATCGAGCACCACAACCAATTTAAGCAGAACCTGATTTAATAAGGAATTAAGGTTAGTAAACATTTTTTTGTTGATCGATCCCGGAACTTTTGCCTACCACAATACCACCCAACTCCCGTGAACTTGCTACAACACACGAGTGCCCCAGTTCTTTAATTACAAAACAAAGTAAAATAAAGATTTCCATCACTCGGTGCCGTAAGCTAAGAAATTCCATAAATCGCAATGGAAGGTGATTCGGAAACTCGTAATTTGACTCCCACTGTCAACGAATTAATTTCTGATCAAGCTATTAATCAGACAGAGCTTGAGCGATTCATAAAAAATTATAAAAAAACGTCGAAAGACAGATTAAAGGAAGGGTACATCACAGCGTAAACTTCTATTAAATGTACAGTGGCAAAATATAGAAAAACCCATCGCATGTTGTTGAAGCTATACAACAGCGAGCATTAAATACTTCAAAGACGATGTCTTTAGTGAATTAGAAGAAACCTACTGCCAAGCCTGTGGATTAATGACTGATCAACTGCAGGCATTAAAGTCATCACCAAAAGCACCAGTTCCATCACCCGTTCCGTGAACACCATTTCCCCTTGCACCAGCGACTCGGTCAGAAAACACCGAGATCAAGTTACCAAGAATTAATATACCTACCTTTTCCGGAAATTACGTGAACTGCCCTTCCTTTCACGATTTGTTTATCTCGCTGATTCACGAAAATAAGCAATTGTTCACAAATTGCATTATTTGAGAAATAGTGTCAGTGGAGAAGCTGAAAATCTTATTAAACATCTTCAGATCACGGACTTCAACTACACTTCAGCATGGGAACTACTGAAGGGGCGATATCACAATCATCGCATCCTTGTTACCGCCCAACTGAACCTGTTAATATCCATGCCTACCCACAGTCAAGAGACTGCTCAGCAATTAAGAAGAATGCTGGACAAATTAAATGAAGTGCTAGAAGGACTAAAAGGTCTTAAGGTCATAACCACAAATTGGCACCCATTAGTAATACACCTTCTTACCCAAAAACTGAATCGTGAAACAATCACACATCGGGAAACAAATTTAAGCACCCGCAATGATGCAACCGCTTTACCCACCATCACCGAATTTAAGAATTTCATTGAAAGACGATTTCGTACCTTAGAATCCATTGGGGGCGCAAAAAATATTACTCGCGAAACCCCATTCAACAGTAAACCAGAAAGCACCAAGGTGAATTTAGCCCAACCACATCAATTAACAAACCGTACACATTCAAGAGGATCTGCAGTTAAGTGCCCCTGCAACAAATTTCACCTGTTTCGTGAATGCCCCCAGTTTATAAAAATGAACCCCAACCAGCATCTTAATTACGCTCAACGCAAGGGTCTATGCTGCAACTGTTTTGGGAATACATACACTACAAGTCACTGCCCAAAAACCTCCTCATGCCATAAATGCCAAAAGAAACACAACACTTTCTTACATCTTGATAATATTAATGCCTCACCTCGACACAATGCTCCACAAACTGATCCAGATCACTTGGCCACGACACCTGTGCACACCTACCTAGCAAAGAAACCAACACACACCAGTACGCTCCTCGCCACAGCTCTTATTAAAGTACACAGCACTGAAGCTGGTACTATCACGCTTAGAGCCTTGGTAGATCAAGGATCACAAGTATCATTTATTACAGAAAGAAGTGCTCAACTACTTAAATTAAAAAGAAAAACAACAGATTTAGGAATCACCTGTGTCGGAAATGTCGAATTGGATACCATTCGCGGAGTTACCAACCTCAAATTCGGAGCACATTTTAAAGATGATCAAAACATTGAACTTCAAGCCTTCGTGATTAACCAAATCACAAGAAAACTACCATCATATTCAATTAACCCTCAAAGGTGGACTCATCTTGAAGGGTTACAGCTAGCCGATCCCTTTTACTTCAACACAGCGGACATTCATATACTGCTAGGGGTAGATGCATATGTAAACATTATAGAAGGCGGAGTTATCAAAGGGGCCCCTAATAGTCCTATAGCCCAATGTACCTCCCTGGCTTGGATCCTTTGTGGAGCTACTACTACACCAGATACTCGAACTACCATAAGTCTAGTGTGCACGAATAAACCCACAATGATGAATTGTTAAAGAAATTCTGGGAAGTCGAAGAAATTCCCAATAAACAACATCATACAAAATAAGAAGTAATGTGTGAAAACCACTATCAAACCACTCATAAACGACTCTCAAGTGGAAGATATGAGCTAAACCTTCCATTTAAATCACATCCAACTGCACCCGTATTAGGCGAGTCTCGAATTGCTCTGAAAAGATTTCTCAGTGTAGAAAAGAAACTTCTCAGAAACCCAACATTAAAAGTAGAGTATAAAAAGTTTATGGATGAGTATCTTAACCTACGACATATGGAGATCGTCGATGAAGACGACCCAGTCGTTTACATGCCCAACTATCTACCTCACCACAGTGTAGTAAAAGAAGAAAGCACTACTACTAAGGTAAGAGTAGTCTTCGATGCCTCAGCTAAGACTACGAATTACACCTCTCTTAACGACCACATAATTGCCGGACCAACCATACAAGATGACCTAGCCGATATACTACTACGCTTTCGAATCCACAAATATGCATTTACCGCCGATATCGAAAAAATGTACAGACAAATCATGATTGCTAGAGAAGATACTGATTATCAACGCATACTGTAGAGAGAAGACCCATCTGAACCTATAAAAGAGTACCGATTACTTACGGTTACATACGGGACATCAAGTGCGCCATTCCTAGCGATTCGCACACTACATCAATTATCCCATGATGAAGAACATGATTACCCCTTAGCTTGCAAAACCATCCTCAGGGATTTTTACGTTGATGATCTTGTCTGGAGCATTCACCGAGGACGAGGCCATAAATCTCCAACAAAAACTGCGACACGTTTTGAAGAAAGGAGGATTTCATCTTCGTAAGTGGACAAGCAACTCAAATGCCATTTTGGAAGGTGTTCCCAATGAAGATCGTGAAATAAAGACCAACATGGAACTTAATATAAACAACACGATAAAAACATTAGGGATACATTGGAACCCGTCAAGCGATTGTTTTCAATTTAAAATTAAACCACTAACAAATGATCCCAAGACAAAAAGGGACCTGCTTTCAGAAATAGCAAGGCTTTTTGATCCGCTGGGATGGTTGGCACCCATCGTAGTAACCACGAAAATCATGATGCAACAGCTATGGCTGATAAAGACAGAATGGGACCAGCAATTACCCAATACAATAGCACGCCAGTGGCAAGAATTCCGTGCAGACTTGCCACTAATAGAAAAAATAAATATACCGCGATGGTTATACATCAAGCCAGAAGGCGAATTCCAAATACACGGATTCTGTGACGCATCAGTCCAAGCGTACGCAGCAATTCTATACAACTAAGCTTATCCCGATTAGAACTGTGTGCTGCATCCCTCCTCGCGAAACTTGTAAAACAAGTTCTCTGTAAAATTCTAATGAAACCAACCACCGTCTATCTATGGAGTGATTCTACCATAACGCTCTCTTGGATCCAAGGGCATCCTTCAAAATGGACAACTTTTGTAGGCAACCGTGTAAGTGCCATTCAAACTGACACCGATGGATGTTTTTGGAGATACGTTCCTACTAAGGACAACCCAGCCGACTGTGCAAGCAGAGGAGTAAAGCCTGTACAGTTGAAGGGTCATAAAATCTGGGGGAACGGTCCATCCTGGCTTAAGGAAGAACCTGAGAAATGGCCTGAAAACATAATAAAGGAGACCAAACTAGAGACAAAAAAATCAGAGTTCATGTAGCCAAGATCACCATACAAACATCAGAAGATGAGATCAACGACCTCCTGACTAGGTTTTCCATATGGAGGAAACTACTGAGAATAATAGCACTATACCCGATTTTATAATAACTGTAGGAAACCACAACAGAAAACTACAGGATATGTAAGAAATGAAGAAATAAGAGCAGCTAAACGACTAGTGATCAAGTTAGCTCAAATTCAAGCATTTCCTAACGAAATTCATGCATTGAAAAACATGCTCCCATTAGACAAAAAGAGTACCATCCAAAACCTAAATCCATTCCTCGACAATCAGAACATTATGAGAGTAGGCGGGCGCCTAAAAAATTCAGATGTACCGTACACTGAGAAACATCCTATTATCCTTGGAGCGACCGGACATGTTACGAACCTCATCATGCACATAAGTTATCGCTACATGGAGGTGTACAATTGACACTTGCCACCATCCGAATGGAATACTGGACGCGCGAAGATGTGTGCGACAAAAAATCCATAAATGCCTTACCTGCTGGAGATATAAGGCAACAGCACCGCAACAGCTAATGGGAAATCTACCAGAAGCTAGAGTGACCAGAAGTAGACCATTTCAAAATGTAGGTATAGATTTTTGTGGTCCAATCGTAATCAAAGAATTAAAATGCCGAGGAAGAGTAAAGACGTCCAAGGGTTACATATCTGTGTTTATATGCCTATGCACAAAGGCCATTCACCTCGAAGCCGTCAGTGAACTATCAACGAACGCATTTTTGGCAGCATTCAGAAGACTCGTAGCCAGACGGGGAGGTGTACAATTCACGCACATCTTTAGTGATTGCGGCACTAACTTTATCGGCGCCAACCGTCAGTTTGGTGTAATCAACCTACAACGAGAATGGGGATTAACAGAAGAGACTTATGGTATAATAGAACAAATGGGTGTCAAATGGCATTTTATACCACCAGGTGCTCCACATTTCGGAGGGCTCTGGGAAAGCGGCGTTCGAGCCACAAAACACCACTTAAAACGAGTCATGGCAAACTTGTTACTTACATTCGAAGAAATAACAACCTTGTTGACCCAAATTGAAGCATGTTTGAACTCCCGACCACTATGTCCACTGTCAGATGACCCCGACGACACCGAAGCACTCACTCCAGGACATTTCCTCATTGGCAGTGCTCTAATTGCTCCCACAGAAGAAAATGTTTCTGATAAGCACATCAGTAGGATAAATCGTTGGAAACATATACAACATGTGCACCAAAGCTTCTGGTGAAAATGGCAGAAGGAATACCTCCATAGACTCCAAAAACGACCTAAATGGCTAAAACCAAACCCTAATATAAGAGTAGGCAATCTAGTAATAATAAAGGATGAAAGACTCCCACCAACTTGCTGTAGTTAGTAGTTACGATAAAGTCAAGAAACTATACTCAAACGACCAATTTCAAAAATATGCTTACTACCAATCGTAGAAAACCGACAGCAAGTCCCAAATTCCTTCAATCACCCAATTAACTAAGATAAAGAAAATAAAGTAACTTTAGCACAAGTAAGAAACTCTACATACGAGTATAAGTTGTATAAAAAATAAATAAATTTTTTTTTTTTTATAAATAAGTAAATAAAAAAAAATCCAAATCCAAAAGCCCAACAACCGGTCAATAATTAACCATGTTTTACAGCGTCATGAATCATATCTGCATCATATTACTTATAGGCTACTTCCCAATAGCAGTGCACGGTATTATCGCTTACGACTGCGGCCACAACAACGTAAATATCTCTACATTATCATTAATTGAGGTTGAAGAGTGCCATATAGAAAAACCATCAACAAAAGCAGAACTTGACGAGATCCAATTACTCCAATTGAGCGAAGTTACATATATACATACCTACCAATGTAAAGTAAGCATTATCCAGTCTGTATATACCTGTGGCATGTTTAGTCACATTTCGTTGGTACCGGGAGGATTATCAACCTTTATCAGTGACATATCGAACGAAGAATGTATGACCCTACACCAAAAAGGAGAATTCAGATTAACTAACCACCGACTAATCGGGGAAATAAAACCCAATTCGTCTTCAAGCTACTCGGAGGTGGTCGTGGGAGAAGTAGATGAAAACGGTGCATGTAGAGGACAACACTACACAACTAGCGGGCATTCCTGATCAAACGCTTTAGTTATACAAGCCATAACCATAACCATTACCGACAATCTTAGTACAGCTAGACTAGATGAGAACAAGATCACAATAAGAGGCAATATTGTGTGCCCCTATCTCAATACGAAGTGCACCGATCCTGAAAACGGAATTACATTTTGGAAATTAGTGCCTGATGAACGATGTGAAGATTACAAATACGATGTGCTATGGGAATGCCAAGCAGGTAAGGTCCTTAGCCTACATAACAGCACCACCATAAATCCAACAGTCATATATACTGTAAACACAGAAGACAACATCTTCGCACTGGAAATAAGAAGAGAAATACCAATCTGTCAAGCCAAAGGATACCAAACGGAACATCCCCGTCTAGTAATTATACCAAAGGTAACAAATCAGTTCCTATTCACCAAAAAATCAGTAGCGTCCAATAATTTAGATATCATAACGTATGTAAACTCTAAATTCGTATATGCAGAAAGGCACATGAGACAACAAATAGAACAACTGTACCTTAATCTCATAACACGTTGATGTGAACTAGAACGGGAAGTATTGCAGACGCTATTAACGATAGCACCTTACTATCCTGATGAATTCGCTTGGAGGTACATTAAAGAACGAGGATACACGGCAGTACCTCGCGGCGAAGCCATATACATAATTAAATGTCAACCAGTCGAAGTCGCTGTACGTGCCAGTGAAAAGTGTTTTAATGAACTACCGATTAGCTACATGAATAAGACATTCTTTATGACCCCAAGAACGCATCTCATACAAGAATTTGGAACAGAAGTTGCTTGTTCTCCACTCATGAATCCAGCTTACTACATTTTAAGGGATTGGTATGGACTCAATCCCACAATACATAAGATAAGAAGCCCAGGGAAACTACACCCATCACTAACCACCAACTGGAAGTATGAAGAGCCAGGTGACTTAATGAAGGCAGGTATATATACGACCAATGTACTAAATGAACTCCGACGCCAAGTAATGTATGCATCAGAAAGACAAGCGATTACAAATATTGTTACGAAGAGACTGCTGGGAGAAGACGTTGGTCATCAAGATATGGATGTTCTTAAACTAATCACACCAGGTGCAATGCACAGCGTAATGGAAACCGTGCAGCTTAAGATATGGACTACCCTCAGTGAAGTTGGAAAAATATATCTAATTGTGATTGGAATATGCAGTATTATAAAAGGAGTTAAATTCATATGTGACACTATTATAAACGGCCGCCGACTATATAATCTCTTTGGGTGGAACTGGAGAATCATCGCTGCAACATGGGACACACTCACAAATCTCGTCGTACACAATCATCTCCAGAGCAGGACACATCCCGTGAATGATCCGACTTCCGAATTAATAGCAGTCGTCGCTCAAAATCCCAATAACCCTCCACTCGAACCAGAAAATCCCAATATCGCACACCTTACTCTCCTTAACGAAAGGAAATCCCTCTATCCCTCCATATCCAACCCGGTCAACAATTAAAATGTTTACTAGATCCCGTCAGAACCATCACCTGGTACCGAAATCCAGCAGCTGTTGAAATCAAGGAGATTTCAAGGGGGGCAAAATGTATTAACCCAGATCGTCTTGGACAATCTAATTAACATCAACCAACTCATCCGGGATGACGAAACTTGTGGTGATTGAACAAACCAATATCTTGCTCTAATTTAAGTTCAATTGGAGTTGCGAAAGATCTACAAATGAAAAACCTCACCCAGCACTGGCATCAGCATTTTCACCACCGCCTCAAGCACCAACAAGCTGCAAGAAAGAACGAAAGTTCACCAGTCGCAAAAGAGATATTCATTAAAGGTGACGACGGGACGCGAAGTTATTCCACCAGTTTACTACATAAATTATTCCACCAGTTTATTCCATAAATAAAAACAATTTAAGTGAACCATTGTTTAATCATAAATAAAAATAATTTTGTTACTCCATTAATTAGTGACTTTGTATTTTTTTAAATTCCAATTAACTTATTACTAAACACAGTTTATCGTCTACAGTTTCAGGAATTATCAAGGGATTAATCTTCAACTTCAATCCCGCTTGGATTACAACCAGCTTGATGTGGTAGCGTTCATAGTGCCGAAGATTACATCAAGACTTCCTTCAACTTCCTTTGCCATATTGGAACTTTATTAAAGACTGTAATCTAGCGGATCCATATTTTATTGTGTCAAACAGGATTGATATTTTGCTTGGTACAGATTTTTTCTTTTATATTCTAAAAGGTGAGCCGCGTATTGTTGGAAATAATATGGCAGCAGTGCAAAATACTATCTTTGGTCATGTTGTAGCAGGTATCAGTGGCGTAGATAGGGGACTGGACTTACGAAAATAAAGGTCTTCGTATCTAAGTATTTAAGTATATGTACATGATTTAAAGCACCAGCACCTCTTTTGATTCTATGTATGTGTAAAAATCATCTAGATCCGTTTTTGTGACGGCTGTGCATTTGAGTATTGATAATTTTCGCGCTTCGAGAAGGCCGACCAATCAGGAACCACGAAAAGGAAATCAGGAACCGCAAAAAGGCTCACTATAATTGTGGACACATTAAGCACATGTAAAGTAAATACAATGAGCCAACAGTGACACCTCGGTTCCTAAATACCCAAAATATTAACATTATAGTTAATCAAGAAATAGAATCGTGTTCCTAACTTTGGGTGAAATAACTATTAGGTTTGAGCATATTATGGCTCATTTTACACGATGAAACACGAAACGAAACAAAGTTGCCTGCAATCGCTAATTCCCTTTTGGAGTTTCCTCAAAAACTTCATCGATGTCTACATGAGTAAACTTCTCATTTCTCTTTTTTACAAAGAAATCAGAGAAAAAACAACAACAAACCTGAAGCTGTCAAACTGTTTCCGCAAAGTTGCTTCCAAAAGTTTGTTGGCAAAATTTCACGTCCCCTCAAGCCCTCTCTCACCCCTAGCCTAAGCTTGCTGGAAACTTTATGTTTTGTGTTTCATCGTGTAAAATGGGCCTATGTAGAGTATCAACATATGAACTTCCTAAAAAATGATGTAGTAATGATGACCACACGCTCCCTCGGCACAATGTATTTTTTGTCACCGTCAAAGAAGGAGCAGGGGGCGGCCTACAAGCAAGTGCTGCCACCCAAGCAAGTTTAAAATGTATTAATCCAACGAACAATATGTACTAAATCCATTAAAACAGTAGTAGATACTAAAAATATAAGTATCCCTTGATATGATACTTTTTCATCGAATTAAATCGAATAAGAAATGTACTTAAATCAAATAGCACCAAGTAAAAAGTTGTAGCTTAAGTAGCAGAAATAGTACAATTGTAGTAGGGTTGCAACGCTGCACAATCGGTGGAGCAAATCATAGGGTGGTTCCACACGAGCGTACACCCGACACGACAAGAGTCGGCTGTAAATATGGTTTATGGCAAATAAAGTAAGAGTGGGCGATGGAAATTGTGTCCATTTGTAACTGTCAGTTTTGCACGGAAATCCCTAAATATCTACTTGCCCCAAAATCACTGTGGGGAAGAAAATTTAAAAGTTGTTCGGAACCGAAAAGGAGGCGAGAAAAATAAAAACGGGAGGAAAAAAAGGGAAAATTGGGAGAGTCGTCGCAAAAAAGAAAATGAGATAAGGCGATTTTTTTAAAATTACGTAACTATCGATTTTGGAGAAGAAAATATTTCTGTTTTTGTATTACGGGAATAAGTTTTAATAAATCCGACCTGATCGGTGTTTGTATTTTAGTAACGGTAGTACGGACTCAATTCCTGTGTGTGGAAAAGAGGAAAAAATTATCTTTTTACCTTAAGTTAACTATATTTCGGGATTGTCGGATTGTTTGAGAAGATACATCAGATCCGGCCCAGATAGAGCTAAGTAGAAGATTATTGAGATCGGCCTACAACTACATGCTGGTGATTGCATCCTAGGGGTGACATTAACAGTGAAGATTCGCAGAGGATTGTGCGGAATCCCAAGTTCAAGCAGGTATTTTAGACTAAATTTGTTTTTGGCGACGCCGATGGCGTAAGTGGTGAAAGGCTTAGCTTGAATAAGATGTTACCCGGTGCTGAAGGAAGTCCGCCAGAATAGTGGGGTATCCTACATTAAGCTAATAGGAGCACGAGACGGTGCATTTGAGGGCGCATGGAACATCGAATAGAATTCAGCGGATGATTACGAGGAAGTTGTCTAGGGTGCAGAAGCTCCTTTTGGATACTCATTGGAACGTTTTCTCGTCGCCGTACGGATGGAAAAAGGTGCTTGCTGGCGGAAGTCACATGAACTTGTTCAGGTTGGAAGACGTGTTGTAGATTTGACATATCCACTTGTAATTTTGTTTTTTTTTTTGAAAGACCACCTTAATTGTAATCAAGAGTTAACCCTTCTAGCTCAGAACATAAAAACACTTATATAATTGATTATTGATTAGGTGATAATATCTATCACCTTTAAATTAATTGGTTCATATTTGCGTCACCTTAGAAAAAATAAATAAATGATATAGTTACTAATATAAACACACAAAAGAAAACAACCAATTTAAGTATTCTTGCTTCAATTTTTTGTGAAGGTACAATAATTTTAATTACAGTTAAACATACCATTAATCGTATTATTATTTTTTTTTGCATTAATTTTTATTCGTTTATTGTTTTTTTTTGGTTTGTACTCGTACATTGGTTTTTAATATATATCGACAATTGTAATATTGGTTGTAAAAAACGAGGCGTCATGGTACCAAGGCGACGCGTTTAATGGTTGCATGATTTTTTGTTAACAGGGTATTGAAAGTAGTGTTGTGTCCTTTCCCGAATCTCGATATCCTAGATAAGTTGTAAATTTATAAGAAAAACTTTACCTTGGTATTACACAACTTTATTCTTCTTTTTCTTCTATACAACTGACATTTTTGACATATTATGGTTGAGTGCACACTTCCATTGATACAATAGTATTAAAGTTGAGTGCACACTTCCATTGATACACTACAGTCTCCCACACTTAAACTACTAGTACTGCAGGTAGTCCTGCAGGTATCTTGGCGGTTGCCGACTTCGTACACTTCTGGACTCCCGAGCGTTGGACTGCTGAACTTCAGATTGTTGGTTGTTCGGTTGCTGATTACTTCCTTCAGTTCCTGATGTTCGTCTCGGTAATGGCGCTGGAGCCGGATCTTCGTAGAATTGTATTTCCATCCCTTCTATTCCTGAACTCTTTCTTTGATCCGGTGGTTCTTTGACAACATCTGGTTCCTTCCTAGGGGGAACACCCGAATCGTGATTAATATGACGCTTTAGTACATAACCATTATCCAATTCAACCAAATAATGGAGATAACCAAATTTTCTCTTAATAGTACCAAATCTCCATGTAGGTTTGTCCTTTGTATACCATCTTGCTTGCACTCGGTCTCCCACACTTAATTTCCTAACTGGTAAGGTGTCATTCTTTGAAGTTCTCTGTTTTCTTATCGGGCGTAAAGCATCTAGTTTTATTCTCATTTCTCTTCCTAAATATTGTTGAGCTGGACTCTTCCCATTTGATAATGGTGTAGCCCTGTATCGGTACAGAATTTCACGGACCTTGGTATATATTGACGATGAATCTTCCGACATGCTATTTAACTTTGCTTTTAATGTTTTGATGTGCCTTTCTGCCAGGCCATTTGTTGCAGGGTGACCCGGTGCTATAAATTTTTGTAATATACCATTTTCTGTACAAAATGATTTGAATCGGCTACTTTGAAAAATTGTCGCGTTATCCGATACGAGGACTTCTGGCATGCCATGAGCTGCGAAAATATCCTGTAATAGTGTTATAGTTGATTCCGAAGTAGGTGCTGTTTTTTGAATTTTTACTTCTGGCCATTTTGATCTTGCATCGACTACTACTAAAAAATAATAATTTTGAAAAGGTCCTGCGTAATCAATGTGAATTCTTTCGAAATTTTCTTTTGGATCATCCCAATGGTGCGTAACGATTTTCGGAGGACTATTTTTAACCATAGCACATTGTTCGCATGCCTTCACCAGTTTTTCTATGTCCGAATCGATCCCTTTCCAGTAACAGTATTTCCGTGCGAGCTGCTTCATCCGAACTATTCCTATGTGAGTGTAGTGTAATTCATTTAATATCTCTTTTTGCATTTTTTTCGGAATGACCACGCGGTTTTTCTTTAGGATAACACCTTCTTGCATTGAGAATGCTGGATCTGTATTTTGACCGTCTATTAATTCTTGTTTTACTTTTGACAGCTCCGAATCCTTCTCTATCTCTTGAGCTATAGTTGTAGCTGTGATTGCATGTGTTGAAATATGGTTGATAATTTGGTTTTGAATATCTGTAATTTCATCTTCTATTGAATTCGATTTTTGAACTAGGTTTGGTATTGATGCTCTGGATAAACAATCGACGTGTATATTCTCTTCTGCTTTCCTGTGTTGAATCCTATAATTGAATTCTTGAAGGAAACATGCGTATCTTAAGAGTCTGGCTGATGTCATCGCTGGAATTTTGGAATGCTCGTGAAATATTCGAGTAAGTGGCTTGTTGTCGGTGATAAGAGTGAATTCTCTTCCATAGAGATACATATAAAATTTACCAATCGCAAACACAATAGCTAAAGCTTCACGGTCCAATTGACTATAGTTTTGCTCTGCTGAAGTCAATGATCTTGAAATGAACGCAATTGGCCGTTCGTTATTATTTACAGTGTGTGCTAATACTGCTGCGATTCCT
Source organism: Thereva unica (assembly GCA_949987705.1). Lineage (NCBI taxonomy): Eukaryota > Metazoa > Arthropoda > Insecta > Diptera > Therevidae > Thereva > Thereva unica. The sequence goes on from OX465284.1 coordinate 61,247,002, forward strand.
GTTGGGCTTGCGTCGCATGTTAATGTGACTGGAATCTCTGGGTTGTACGGAATCAGAACGCGGTCACTTGAGATTTCATTTCTAAGTTTGTTGAATGCTGCTTCACTATTTCTTGACCACTGAAACTTTACATCTTTTTGTAATAGTTGTCTTAATGGGAATGTTATAGTTGATAAATTTGGTATAAATCGAGAATAGTATGTGGTCATTCCCAGAAATTTTCGTAGTTCATCTACATTCTTTGGGCGGGGCATATTTCTGACCGCTGTAACTTTTTCAGGACATTTAAATTTCTAAATCTTATTCTTGCTTATCAAGTATCCTATGTACTTTATTTCCTTTTTGAGAAATTCGCATTTATTTTTGTTTACATGTAGATCGTGCTTTAATAATCTTTCGAGGCATTCAATTAGGCGCCTTGTACATTCTTCAATTGAACTCCCATAAATGATGATATCATCGAAATATGAAATTGTACCTTCTAGTCCTTGCAAAATTTGGTCCAATATTCTGTTGAATTCACTTGGTGCCGTTTTAATTCCAAATGACAATCTGTTTATTTGATATGTACCTCGATGTGTTGAAATGGTTTGAATCTGTTTACTTTCCTCATTTACTTGTACGTGTAAATAAGCTTTGTATAAGTCAAGACGACAAAAATATGTTGCGTCACGTAGGTTATTTAATATTTCGTCAATTCGTTTGATCGGATAATGTGACGATTCTAACTGTCGATTGACTCCCACTTTGTAATCTACACACAGCCTTACATTCCCGTCCGGTTTCGGTATCACAACTAATGGTGATCCCCAATCACTGGTATTAACTTTAGAAATGATTCCACTTTCCTCTAATTTATTGAGTTCATCTTCTACTTTTTCACGTAAGGCATACGGCACTTCACGTTCTTTTATAAAAATTGGTTTTGCACCTGGCCTTAACTTCAAAACGCATTTAATATCTGGAATGCATCCAACTTCTGCTTGAAAAATTGTTTTGTATTTTTCCATAATCTTTGGCAATGAATCGACGGCGTTGGACTTCTCATAGCTTGTAGTGTTAACATCTATTTCTTGTAAACTAATTTTTAAATGTCTAATCCATACTCGACCCAATAACGGAGTATAATGGGGTGGTACGAGGTATAAAGTTTCGTATGATTTTTTTCCTTGATACTGGACAAGAACTTCTACTTTTCCTACGGGGTCAAAGATTTCTCCCGTATACGCTCGGAATCTTACATCCGGTTTTTTAACTGGAATATTCAGATTTAACTTATTGAAGTCCTTTTCTGATAATAGTGTATACCCTGATCCCGAATCAACTTCAAACTCTTGTGGTTTCCCGTTAAGTAGAACTTCTATGAAAAATTTGCTTCCATCTATTTCAGGTACCTCCGTTTTCTCATATATGTCCACAATTTTGTTTATATTATGAAATTCGTTCTTCGCATCTTCTAAAATTTCATGGGTTACATATGTGTCTTCAATATTGGATTTGATTCTAGTGTTCTCTAATAGTCTTTTTACACAAACCGTTCTAACATGTCCTTTTTTCTTGCAATGCTGACAGTTCAGTTGATTTTTATTTGTTCTACATTCAGGCGCTAAATGATTACCTTTGCCACAATGTAGACATAGACCTTCGATACCCAGTTCTCTGTAATTTATCTGGTTGTTTGAATTACGATTTTTGAAAAACTTTTGATTTGCTTTGGTATTTGATTTATAATTGAACTTTGGTTTTTTCCTGCCGAAATTTGTTGATTTTATTTTATTTATTTCTATGCTAGATGGGCCCGCTATTTCTCTGCTGTCTAACTTTGATACTTCGTAATTTATCGCTTTCTTTACAATGTCATTGAAATTTAGTTCTTCTTCTTGAAGAAGTTTTTCTCGAATCGAATTGTCTTTTATTCCTCGTATGAACTGAGCACGTAAGAAATTATCAGCAATTGATCGGCCACAACTGCACTTAAAGTCACTATCTAATACCCTTTCTCGTAGTTTTGCTACGTATTCATTAATATTTTCGTCTTCCTTTTGAAATTCCGATAAGAAGTGATGCTGTTCTACCAATGGATTCTTTTTCGGGCAATAATGACTTTCTAATAAAGTGATGATCTCTGTATAAGTTAATTCACTAACCTTTTTTGGTGCTGCCAAAGAAGTTACCAAGGCGTAATTTGTTGAACCTACGTTTTGTAGCAATAGTTTTGCACACGTTGCTTTATCATCAAAAATCTGTTTTACTTGGAAATATATTTCCAGCCTTTCCTTATAATTTTTGAAGTTCTCCGTTTTAGGATTGAAGGCTTCAAATTGCGTAATTATGTTAAGGTTGGCAGAACCTTGACGTTGCTGTTGCCTTTCTAATGCAGTCGCCATGTTGGTCATCGCTGCTATCATCATTTCGAATTGATTCGGTTCCATTTTTCCTTATTTTTTTTTCCCTTGATTGTGTTGAATGAGGAAATTATTTGTTGTTCTTTCTTTATCCTTGTCGCCAATTACTGTTGTGTCCTTTCCCGAATCTCGATATCCTAGATAAGTTGTAAATTTATAAGAAAAACGTTACCTTGGTATTACACAACTTTATTCTTCTTTTTCTTCTATACAACTGACATTTTTGACATATTATGGTTGAGTGCACACTTCCATTGATACAATAGTATTAAAGTTGAGTGCACACTTCCATTGATACACTACAAGTAGTGTATAGATTTCCTTTTCCCTTCAGTACCCAATTGCATGCGGTATCTGTAAGTACATTGAAATCAGAAGTCCTAAACAACGTGTTTTTTTAAATATTTGTTTTTTTAAATAATTTTTTTGTGTGTACGAGTATCCTTAAATATCGAATAAAACGTGTTGATTATAATGATAATGGCCATGAGTTAGAATTTTTTTGAATGGTTGGAGCGGGTTTCATTTCCTTTTCAGGGTTCTTAAGTAGTGCTTTTCCTTGCCAGCTGGTGGCTATCCAACCTAGGAGCTGGCAAGGGACCGAACTACAGTGACGCGGCTCAGGCGATGCCTGGAGAATGATGGAGGCGGAAGCTGAAATTGCACAGTCACAGGTAAGTGGTGAACCATACTGCGTATAGGCCCGGCCACACACCCCACGACCCCCATCCGGCGAGCTAGCCAATCCGTGTGGCCGACGGCATATTAGCATATTCAAATTTTTGAAGTTATACTTTAGGCGCGTTTTGAAAAATATGGGAGTGAATTTTGACGAATTCGCAACGCAACGCGGAGGATATGGGCGAAGGGGTGGAGTGGAGTCAATGGAGGGCAAGCATTTCAACTTCCATTCTTCATACGCACTGGGAGGGGACTATCATTATTATGCACGGTACACAGAAAACGAAGGTAATGTAAAAGCGACGGCAGCTTCGAATACCGTAAAAAATGGGCGCCTGGAGACGTCACCCGTAATGCTGAAACAACAACAACAACTTCGATTTTATATGGGAAGTGTCCCCCACGTGACATCAGCACTAAAATACCGTAAACGGTATACAGTCTTTTACATTACCTTGTTTCTGAATACCGTAATTACTATGGGCATATGAAAATTCGTAGCCGATGCCGGTTCACGATGTCGATGGTGAGGAGTTTTTATGCTGAGGCTATGGAGGGAAATAAATTTCATGTTCGAGTCATCAGCTAAGCGTATGTATGTTTGGTTTTTCGTGGGCATAGGAAGTTTCGTAGTGTTTATTGTGTGCTGTTTGTGGGTGAGGGGTTTTCCTGGATGGAAGGCAATTTCTCTAACTCGTAGTGTAATATCATAGCCTCGCCAAGTTTTTAACTTGTAAAAAGTGGCAAAATATTGTATTTTAACATTTTTTACTGCATGTGTATTACCGGTGATAAGTTGGTTAGTGATCCGAGTGAATAAATTGAATGAAATTGATAAGGTGACCAGTTTTGTTTACATTCATGGTGGTTTTTTCGGGTTAATTTAGGGAAAAAATGTTGAATTTGGTTAAAAATGATTACGGAATAGTTATTAAAACATAAGTGCAAGTACCACCACACAACATGAATAACAATAACTTTTGAAAATTTTCCTACACGTTTTTCTGCTTTGAGTGTCTCTCCAGACGCGAACGACGACAGTCGACAGTGATAGTTCTTTGTCCTTTTTGTGTGTTTTTTTTGTATTAGTGGCGAGCTGTCTGTGATGTGGAAAAAATGTTTTTACGGTGTTTTTATAAAAATTTAGTCTTCTAAATAATTTTTTTATTTTTTCTATTTATTTTTAATTTGGTTTTGAATCGTTTTTTCATTTGTTCTTCTAAAATTAATTTGCCAGGGTTTCTTTTTGTTTTATTTTTGATCTTTTAACTGTAACACTGTCGACAGTGATAGTTCTTTGTCTTTTTCGGTGTTTTTTTGTATTAGTGGCGAGCTGTCTGTGATGTGGAAAAAATGTTTTGACGGTTTTTATAAAAATTTAGTCTTCTAAATAATTTTTTATTTTTTTTATTTATTTTTAATTTAGTTTTAAATCATTTTTTCATTTACTCTTCTAAAATAAATTTTCCAGTGTTTCTTTTTGTTTTATTTTTGATCTTTTAACTGTAATTTGATTACATTTTTTCATTCTTCATGGCGGATCTTTGCAAGAGGTGTTCTTCGGAAATCGCCCGTGACGGGATTTCCTGTGATGGGGTTTGGGGAGGCGTTTTCCATCCTTCTTGCCTCACTTCGAAGGTCAGCAGCAAATCTTCGGCTCCTAGAGGGCCTACGTGTAGTGAATGCTCTGACATCAAACCCTGTCATGTGCTGAGATTGATGAAAGACATCTCTGACGCTTTTCTCGCTGATCGTGAAAAAGTCATGGATCGTCTTAACTCCTCAAGTAACATCTGCCATTTTTAAATTTTATCTGATGACGTCCAGTCTATTAATGTCCGGCTTGACACGTTGTCTGACACCCTGAACTCTGCTGTGGCCAATACGGGTTCCTTGATTGAGAAATTTGAAAAAATTTCTTCCCGAATTGCAACAGCATTAGAGTCGTTAGACGACATTCATTCGGCGATACTTAATCCGGTCGCCACTTCTCCCTCCTGCACTTATAGCTCCTTGGCTCCTGTCCATCATATATTGGACGATATAAAAAGGAATACCAAGCGTGTTAGGGCTGATATTGAATCGCTATCATCAGCAGTGATTCAAAATCACAACGCCCTGAGCTCCCTGTCCTTAAGTTTGGAGAGCGTCGCTGTTACAAATAAGACCTCAGCGACGGCAGCATCTGATGACGCTCTGCAGGTTGAGGAGCAGCCTCTGCCTTCACCCTGCCCCGCGGCTACTTCCCGTTCGGAGAACGTCCTTTTGCCACAGGAGGCCGTCAACTCGATTGCACCTGTTACTAAGGTGCGTCGCAAAAGTCGCAGAAAAAATCGAAATCGCCAAGCCATCATTGGGGACGGTGTCACTTTGAGTTCCTTACCCCGTGTTCCGGAGATGGAGTCGACTTCTAGGCCGGTCTCAGTATCAACCTCTTCGCCCTTAATAGTGGCCAACCCCCGGTCACGGCAGCTACAGTTCCCCTACAACCGTGCACTCCTCTGGTTACGATACCGAGACCTTTAGATATCTTTATATCACGATTCTCTCCTGAAACTATGACGGAGTCTGTCTGTGAATATTTAAGGAAGAAAAATATAGACCCTGGAACTGTCTCCTGCAGAAAAGTCAGCAAGGCTTCCAAGCCTGTTGCTTCTTTTGTTTTGTCTGCACAGCCCGTTATTGCCGAGACTCTTTTAGATCCCGGTTTCTGGCCTGCTGGTGCCCTTACCAAGCTTTTTGTTCCGCGTACCCGTACTCAAGCGCATCGTGCAAACGCTTCTACTCCGAGCACTATACAGATGCCAAAAAACTCAAGACGCTTTCCCTCTACTACCAGAATGTAAGAGGGACTAGGTCAAAAACTAACGAGATCCTTCAGGCATCGATGGCTAGCGGGTTCGATGTCATAGCATTTACTGAAACCTGGCTTCATGAAGGTATTCTTAATGCGGAACTCTTTGATTCCTCTTACCAAGTGTTTCGGAGGGATCGTTACACTGACTCGGATGCTCGTGGAGGTGGCGTACTTCTTGCTTGTAGTAGCCATCTGTCTTGTAATCTAATTTCTCTTCCTAGTTTTTCTATCCACCTTGACATTGAGCTTGTCGCTCTTAAAATTACCTTATCAAAAATTAATCTCTTTCTGCTGTGCTGCTATATCCCACCAGATATGATAAGCACTCTTGACGATAGAGGTAAAAATCTCTATGATATTCTCATCTCTGGTGTTGATCATATCTCGAGTATGATGGACATATATATATATATATATATATATATATATATATATATATATATATATATATGTATATATATATATATATATATATATATATATATATATATATCTATATCTATAAAAATCTCGTGTCACAGTGTTTGTTACCGTACTCCTCCGAAACGGGTTGACCAATTTGCATGAAATTTTTTGTGTATATTTGGTAGGTCTGAGAATAGGTCGTAGGCTATTTTTTTTACCTTTAACCAAAAAAACAGCTGCAAAATCCAAACAAAAATGGTAATTTTAGGAATTTTCACTTCATTTTAGTTTCAATAGCTTCATGACCTACCTATTGTTTGACAAATGTAAAATTGTCATTAAATTGAATCATTACATTTAATGAAAATTTCAAATTTACGCAGCTGTCAAACAATAGGTAGGCCATGACGCTATTGAAACTAAAATGATCCATGGCGGCCGTCTCAAGAGGGCGGTGTACCACTTTCTTCACAACCACCTCGACATGGGTATCAAATGAAAGGGTATGATAAGTAGAATACAATAAGCAATGTAGTATACAAAATATATCTTTAGATCCATGGCGGCCGTCTCAAGAGGCCGGATTACCACTTTCTTCACAACCACCTCAACATGGGTATCAAATGAAAGGGTATGATAAGTAGAATACAATAAGCAATGTAGTATACAAAATATATCTTTAGATCCATCGCGGCCGTCTCAAGAGGCCGGATTACCACTTTCTTCACAACCACCTCAACATGGGTATCAAATGAAAGGGTATGATAAGTAGAATACAATAAGCAATGTAGTATACAAAATATATCTTTAGATCCATGGCGGCCGTTTCAAGAGGCCGGATTACCACTTTCTTCACAACCACCTCAACATGGGTATCAAATGAAAGGGTATGTTAAGTAGAATACAATAAGCAATGTAGTATACAAAATATATCTTTAGATCCATGGCGGCCGTCTCAAGAGGCCGGATTACCACTTTCTTCACAACCACCTCAACATGGGTATCAAATGAAAGGGTATGATAAGTAGAATACAATAAGCAATGTAGTATACAAAATATATCTTTAGATCCATGGCGGCCGACTCAAGAGGGCGGGGTACCACTTTCTTCACAACCACCTCGACATGGGTATCAAATGAAAGGGTATGATAAGTAGAATACAATACAAAATATATCTTTAGATCCATGGCGGCCGTCTCAAGAGGCCGGATTACCACTTTCTTCACAACCACCTCAACATGGGTATCAAATGAAATTGTATGTTAAGTAGAATACAATAAGCAATGTAGTATACAAAATATATCTTTAGATCCATGGCGGCCGTCTCAAGAGGGCGGGGTACCACTTTCTTCACAACCACCTCGACATGGGTATCAAATGAAAGGGTATGATACGTAGAATACAATAAGCAATGTAGTATACAAAATATATCTTTAGATCCATGGCGGCCGTCTCAAGAGGCCGGATTACCACTTTCTTCACAACCACCTCAAAATGGGTATCAAATGAAATTGTATGTTAAGTAGAATACAATAAGCAATGTAGTATACAAAATATATCTTTAGATCCATGGCGGCCGTCTCAAGAGGGCGGTGTACCACTTTCTTCACAACCACCTCGACATGGGTATCAAATGAAAGGGTATGATAAGTAGAATACAATAAGCAATGTAGTATACAAAATATATCTTTAGATCCATGGCGGCCGTCTCAAGAGGCCGGATTACCGCTTTCTTCACAACCACCTCAACATGGGTATCAAATGAAAGGGTATGTTAAGTAGAATACAATAAGCAATGTAGTAGACTCAATATACCGATTCATGGCGGCCAACGCAAGACCCATGTTCTTTGAGGCATTTCATCTGTGTAAAATTCATATCTCGAAAAATATTAAGACAATGGATGGTTTTTATTGTTTACTATTGACTTATGGGTGCAGCGTAGGCGCACCGGGTCCCAGCTAGTCTATATCTATAAAAATCTCGTGTCACAGTGTTTGTTACCGTACTCCTCCGAAACGGGTTGACCAATTTGCATGAAATTTTTTGTGTATATTTGGTAGGTCTGAGAATAGGTCGTAGGCTATTTTTTATACCTTTAACCAAAAAAACAGCTGCAAAATCAAAAAAAAAGGTAATTTTAGGAATTTTCAATTCATTTTAGTTTCAATAGCTTCATGGCCTACCTATTGTTTGACAAATGTAAAATTGTCATTAAATTGAATCATTGCATTTAATGAAAATTTCAAATTTACGCAGCTGTCAAACAATAGGTAGGCCATGACGCTATTGAAACTAAAATGATCCATGGCGGCCGTCTCAAGAGCGCGGTGTACCACTTTCTTCACAACCACCTCGACATGGGTATCAAATGAAAGGGTATGATAAGTAGAATACAATAAGCAATGTAGTATACAAAATATATCTTTAGATCCATGGCGGCCGTCTCAAGAGGCCGGATTACCACTTTCTTTACAACCACCTCAACATGGGTATCAAATGAAAGGGTATGATAAGTAGAATACAATAAGCAATGTAGTACACAAAATATATCTTTAGATCCATGGCGGCCCTCTCAAGAGGCCGGATTACCACTTTCTTCACAACCACCTCAACATGGGTATCAAATGAAAGGGTATGTTAAGTACAATACAATAAGCAATGTAGTATACAAAATATATCTTTAGATCCATGGCGGCCGTCTCAAGAGGGCGGGGTACCACTTTCTTCACAACCACCTCGACATGGGTATCAAATGAAAGGGTATGATAAGTAGAATACAATAAGCAATGTAGTATACAAAATATATCTTTAGATCCATGGCGGCCGTCTCAAGAGGCCGGATTACCACTTTCTTCACAACCACCTCACCATGGGTATCAAATGAAAGGGTATGTTAAGTACAATACAATAAGCAATGTAGTATACAAAATATATCTTTAGATCCATGGCGGCCGTCTCAAGAGGGCGGGGTACCACTTTCTTCACAACCACCTCGACATGGGTATCAAATGAAAGGGTATGATAAGTAGAATACAATAAGCAATGTAGTATACAAAATATATCTTTAGATCCATGGCGGCCGTCTCAAGAGGCGGGTTACCATTTTCTTCACAACCACCTCAACATGGGTATCAAATGAAAGGGTATGTTAAGTACAATACAATAAGCAATGTAGTATACAAAATATATCTTTAGATCCATGGCGGCCGTCTCAAGAGGGCGGGGTACCGCTTTCTTCACCACCACCTCGACATAGGTATCAAATGAAAGGGCATGATAAGTAGAATACAATAAGCAATGTAGTATACAAAATATATCTTTAGATCCATGGCGGCCGTCTCAAGAGGCCGGATTACCATTTTCTTCACAACCACCTCAACATGGGTATCAAATGAAAGGGTATGTTAAGTACAATACAATAAGCAATGTAGTATACAAAATATATATTTAGATCCATGGCGGCCGTCTCAAGAGGGCGGGGTACCACTTTCTGCACAACCACCTCGACATGGGTATCAAATGAAAGGGTATGATAAGTAGAATACAATAAGCAATGTAGTATACAAAAAATATATCTTTAGATCCATGGCGGCCGTCTCAAGAGGCGGGTTACCATTTTCTTCACAACCACCTCAACATGGGTATCAAATGAAAGGGTATGTTAAGTACAATACAATAAGCAATATAGTATACAAAATATATCTTTAGATCCATGGCGGCCGTCTCAAGAGGGCGGGGTACCACTTTCTTCACAACCACCTCGACATGGGTATCAAATGAAAGGGTATGATAAGTAGAATACAATAAGCAATGTAGTATACAAAATATATCTTTAGATCCATGGCGGCCGTCTCAAGAGGGCGGGGTACCACTTTCTTCACCACCACCTCGACATGGGTATCAAATGAAAGGGTATGATAAGTAGAATACAATAAGCAATGTAGTATACAAAATATATCTTTAGATCCATGGCGGCCGTCTCAAGAGGCGGGTTACCATTTTCTTCACAACCACCTCAACATGGGTATCAAATGAAAGGGTATGATAAGTAGAATACAATAAGCAATGTAGTATACAAAATATATCTTTAGATCCATGGCGGCCGTTTCAAGAGGGCGGGGTACCACTTTCTTCACAACCACCTCGACATGGGTATCAAATGAAAGGGTATGATAAGTAGAATACAATAAGCAATGTAGTATACAAAATATATCTTTAGATCCATGGCGGCCGTCTCAAGAGGCCGGATTACCACTTTCTTCACAACCCCCTCAACATGGGTATCAAATTAAAGGGTATGATAAGTAGAATACAATAAGCAATGTAGTAGACTCAATATACCGATTCATGGCGGCCGACGCAAGACCCATGTTCTTTGAGGCATTTCATCTGTGTAAAATTCATATCTCGAAAAATATTAAGTCAATGGATTGTTTTTATTGTTTACTATTGACTTATGGGTGCAGCGTAGGCGCACCGGGTCCCAGCTAGTATATATATATATATCGATACCTCCCACGTAAGTTGTTGTAACCCACAATATGCATGTTTTACATTTTTTAAACTAAACCGACTATTTTTGCCTATTTTATGTGTTAAGAGTAAAAAAAATAAAAAAAAAACATTTTTAAAGAATATTTACCAGACGTATAAAGTTGTATCATTATTACCACGGCGGCGTATAACATTGTTTCTACCTACATGCATATTGTGGGTTACAACAACTTACGTGGGAGGTATCGATATATATATATATATATATATATATATATATATATATTAGGGTGGTCCTTATTTATAAACCTAGTAATTTTTGACTACGCACCCCTTAGTTCTGTTCTGTTATATAAAAAACGAAAATGGTCCAAATTTGAAATCGATCGGTTAAGATTAACACGTGCCGCATTGAGGTGCATACCATTGGGCTAGATGGATGGCAAAGGCAATTTATTGTCTAAAAATATGGCTTTTTAGAAATCAATTTAATTTACGTGCAAATGAACAAACAGCACTAAAAAAAATTTGTTGCTTCATCGTAAAGTGCTATTTCCAAGCATGGTTTTCCGCACCGAATTCAACCGAAGCTCCATTAAATGACGTTATGTTGTTAAAAAGACTGAACGCTTACAAAACACATGATAAGGAGATAGCTAATGCAGCATTAAAAAAGTTTATAAACCATTTGTGGTACTTGAACGACGAATGCGCAGCTTTTTCGCTTTTTGATGACCGAATGGACTTAGAGACAAAACGAAAAATGGCCAAAATAATTCTTCAAAGAAAACAAGAAAGTAACAAGGATGGAGAAACAGCAGAAGAAGGAGAAGAACTAAGAAAAAAAATACATTTAAAATTGGAAGATGTCGCAAGTTTCCTTTTTAAAGACCTCCCAGCTGAATTAGTTTCACCCAATTCATTAAAACTTTTTGAAAGGTTCGGCCTGTCCACTGAATTTCTTACAACCGATGCTATTTACTGGAAGGACAATCTAGAATACAGAGAAGGGAAGAAAATAATAGAATCGATTAAAGTGGTAAATGATACTGCAGAACGCGGAGTAAAACTTATAGAAGACTTCAACACCAAACTAACAAAAAACGAAGAACAGAAACAATTTTTACTACAAGTACGTCAAGGATTTTTATCCTTAAATACCTTCGAGTACTTAGATAATAAAATGTGCTATATTTACTCAAACTCTTTTTCAGACAGTATAAGATTATCGCCGAAAGTATCCTGGGCACAGTCGAAAAAGTCTGAATAAATCTTATAATTAAAATTTATATATAAAAACTGCACTTTTACCAAAAAAAAACTCCCGTTGGGGCTATGTGATATAATTAATGAAGGTATGTTAATGAAATATAATTGTATTAGATGTAATACTCATCATTTAAAATTAATTTATTTGCTTGTACTATTTTATAAAAATATTTGAAAAAAAAAAAACCTCAATATATTATGTTTTCAAACTTCGGGCCCCATGCGGCACGTGTTAATATTATCGGATTGATTTAAAATTTTGACCATTTTACTTTCTTATCAAAAGGAACGAAACTGGAGGGTGCTGCAAAAGAAAATCCGATTTTTTTTTCACCCTTTATAATAAGGACCACCCTAATATATATATATATATATATATATATATATATATATATATATATATATATATATATATATATATATATATATATATATATTTTTTTTTCCTGGGGGTAAAAAAGCATTCGCTAGGCATGACTCATGTGCCCCTTACTGGCCGATTCCGCATGACGGTTATGTTTCACGTAAATCCACACATACACACATATGGACACATAAGTGCACATACGCATATATGGGTCTATGAACATGAGAACTAAAAAAGCCCCTCCGACGTGATCCACCCCCGCGGGACTGGCTAATAAGCATTACATCGCGGGGGTCGTTCAGCTTCATTTAGCTGCTTCTGCTCGCGGCATTTCTGTGCCTTTCTCTATTTCTTACGGCTTCTTCTTGCCTTAGCTTTCTGTGAATGGTCTTGAGGGTTGCTTCCACGTCCCTCCACATTTCCTCAGACCTCATCATATGGTCTAGGATGTTTTCGGGCGTTAGTGGCTCCTCGACCCTTTCTTCTAGTTTCGCCCTTTCCTCGGCGAATCTCGTGCAGGTAAAGACGTGTTCTGCGTCTTCCTCCGTCGCTGGGCACACCGGACACAACGGTGAATCATCGTGCCCAAAGCGGTGGAGGTATTTCCTATACCCATGTCCGCTCAGGAACTGCGTGAGGTCGTAACTTACTTCCCCACGCTCCCTTGTAGCCCATATTTCCACATTAGGGATAAGTCTGTGGGTTCAACGACCCTTAACAGACTCGTCCCACTTCGCCTGCCATTCCCTTAAAGACTCGCAGCGCGCAATCTGCCGCCGCACCCTTCTTGGCTCCCCTCCACCATATTCTGGATTATAGAGACGCATACCCTCCCTCGCCAGAATATCTACGGGGATCATCCCCGCTATCACGCACGCCGCATCGTCGGACGTGGTCCTGTACGCGCAGCAAGCGCGTAGTGCACTTAGCCTATATGCGGCCCTCCATTTCCTACAATTTGCAGTCCTGTTTAACGCTGCTGCCCACAGTGGCGCTGCGTATAACAGGACTGAGCTGACCACCCTCCCCAAGAGGAGGCGGCGACTCGGTCTAGGGCCCCCAACATTGGGCAGCATTCTTGCGAGTGCTGCACAAATCGCAGACGCTTTGTCTGCCGAGCCCTCCAAGTGCGCTTTGAAGTTTAGCCTCCGGTCGATCATCACTCCCAGGTACCTTAGTGCGGGCTGTGAGTGGATTATCTGTTCCCCTACTTTTATCCTTACGGATACTAGCTTTCGTCGCTTGCTGATCAGCACTACTTCCGTTTTGTGCTCAGCAAGCTTCAACCCCGCGCGTTCTAACCACGCTTTAATTTCCCAGATCGCTTCGTTTGCGTACAATTCGATGTCATCTGGGTGTTTTCCTTCGAAAACTACCCCGATATCATCTGCAAACCCGATCGCCACTGCTTCCTTTGGAAGACGAAGCCCCAACACATCATTGTACATTGCGATCCATAGGAGAGGGCCCAGGACGGAACCTTGCGGGACACCGCATGTTGTCCCGAACACTTTAGGACCATCATCCGAATCACAATGAAGCGACCTACCCTGGAGGTAGTCGGCCACTACACGCACTAGGTACTTTGGTGTGCCTAGCTTGATCAACGCCTCAACTATTTTGCTCCACCTCGCAGAGTTGAAAGCATTTTTTACGTCGAGGGTTATCAATGCGCAGCAGTGATTTTTCTCTATGGCGGCTCTTGCTATGCCCACCACCATATTGACTGCATCAGTCGTCGACCTTGCCTTTCTAAAGCCGAATTGCTTGTCCGACAGGCCACCTACCCTTTCGACGCTAGGGAGAATCCTGTTACAGATCACCCGCTCGAAAAGTTTGCCTATACAACTAAGGAGGCATATCGGTCTGTAGGACGATGGGTCCCCTAAAGGCTTGTTCGGCTTCGGTAGGAGCACGAGTTTCTGCTGTTTCCATCGCTCCGGGAAGATCCCCTCTCTCAGGCACGCTGTGAAGACTTCAGCGAACCTGTCTGGCGCTATTGAAGCTGCTAGCTTCGCCGCTTTGTTTGGTATGCCATCCATGCCAGGGGCCTTATTGATGGCTACCTTTTTTGCAGCCTCCAGAATCTCATCTGCGGTCACCGCAGGTATCTTTTCTGGGTCCACCTGGAGGGTGGGTAGATCGACCGTGCGTACGTTCTGTGGAAACAGGACATACACAATACTCTGGAGCAGCGCGGGGCAGGTGATCGGCGGAGAGCGTTTGCCCTTGACCGCTGACATAACCATTTTATAGGCTCCACCCCAGGGGTCCGAGTCTGCTTCTCTGCACAACCTTTTGAAGTGCTCGGATTTACTTCTAGCGATGGCCTTGTTCAGCATTTTTCTCGCTTCCTTATACCTCTGAAGGAGTTCATCGAAATCCGGACGGTTGCGGCTTCTCTGAGTTCTCCTTCTCGCTTTCAGACAGATCCTTCGGCATTCATCGATCTCTGCGTTCCACCAGAAGTTTGGTGAGAGTCTACGATTGCCGGCGCGCCGTGGCATGGATGCGTCACATGCCCATTTCACTGATTCTTCTATTTTCTCTGCCCCTTCCCTGGCACCTCCTGCCGACCTCGCATCATGCAGGAATACTTCCTCGAATACCTCTGCGTCGAGTTTCTTAACGGCCCATCCTCTAGCCGTTCTGTACCTAGGATTCCTCTTTTCTATACCCTGGCCTACCTCGAAGATGATGGCTTGGTGGTCGCTGTGCGTGTAATATATATATATACTACTAGAAACAAGTATTGGATCCTCGACGGAAGGAGACGCATTACGTCCAGACTACATCAGTGCATTCCCTGCACGAGACATCGACAATCTACAACTCAGCAACTAATGGGAAATTTACCGCAGTGCAGGACGACGATGGCGAAGGCGTTTACACATACTGGAGTTGATTATGCAGGCCCGTTCGACATCAAGTCAGCGAAACATCGAAATGCGAAGATATATAAAGGTTATGTGTGTGTCTTCGTTTGCATGTCAACCAAGGCGATACACATCGAACTAGCGTCGGATCTCACATCAGAGGCATTTGTATCTGCATTCAAACGTTTCATTGCCAGGCGAGGTAAATGCACAGATATGAATTCCGATTGTGGTACAAATTTCATAGGCGGGAAAAAGATCTTAGATAAAGAATTATGTCAAGCTATAAGGGAATCTAGTCCATCTGTTGGAAGATATTTAGCGGACTTATCAATAAATTGGCACTTCAATCCCCCAGCCGCCCCACACTTTGGAGGCTTATGGGAAGCAGGGGTGAAGTCGATCAAGTACCACCTGAAGAGGACAATGGGAAGTGCCAGCTACACGTTTGAAGAATTCACAACCGTGTTGCACCAAATTGAAGCCTGCCTAAACTCAAGACCACTTTGCTATTTATCCAACAATGCTGATGATCCGTTCGTTCTGACTCCTGGACACTTTCTTATTGGGCAATCTTTATTGGCATTACCAGAACCAGAAGACAACACATCGCTCAATGTACGATGGCAACACACCAAAGGCAGAATGAAGCAATTTTGGGACAAATGGTCGAAGGATTATCTGAATCAACTTCAGCAGAGGTCCAAGTGGCAACGACAACGGCCCAACCTGCAAATAGGACAACTAGTGCTTATGAAAGGGGACTCAACACCGCCAACAGTATGGCCCATTGGTGTAATAGAGGAGCTATTCCCAGGGAGCGACGGTTTAGCAAGGGTAGTACAAATTCGTACCAACACAGGTCAATTCAAACGACCGATAACAAAGGTATGCCCACTACCAATACACACAAGTACACACAGCCAAGAGTCCAACACGTTCCATACACATACTTTAAATTCAAAGGTTACTACAGATACATTACAGATGGGTAATCGATACGAATGCGAGGAGGAAGGATATTGGGATAACTGGCAAACCTATCTCTATATTGATGAAGAGGTCACGTTATCGCCGCCACCCGTGGATGGTTCGACGAGTCCTCTCAATCAAGGGTCCACAGCGAAGGCAGAGTACCCACAGGCGCTACCTGAACAAACCAGATACACGATGTCAACGACAACCAACCCAGTCAACATCAATGGAAGACAAATAACTTCATTGCAAATCCTACGACCGACGACCACAATCCAGGAGCTCGAGATGAGGCAAGAAAATGAATTCCAACGGTTCGTGACTAGGGAAGGGGTTGACATCTACTTGCCAAAACAAGTCATTAACAAATTGGACATTGGCAAGATAAAAGGGCGAAAAAGAAAAGAGCAAACTCTTAACCTTCCAGGACGATACCAAGCTATTATTATTATTATTATTAAGGAATGAGGGGGCAACCCATATGGTGAACACTGCGGCCAAGTTAGGCCTATTGTGTACGTACCCCACTAGCGGAACAGACTATCGGCCTTCCGAATGAAGGCAAGGTCTTTAGTTGATGAAGACCGGACTTGGGCAGGGCTCAAGAACTCTCTGATAAACGTTCTTCTTCTAAGCCAGATCAGAGCAGGACATTCACAAAGAATATGTGTGGAAGTTTCATCGCCTTCCAAGCAGAGTCGGCACTCTGTCTCTTGAGACAGTCCTAGGTTGTGGAGGTGGTACCGCAGTCCTACATGGCCAGTGAGATAGCCCACCAGCAGCCTTAGGTCCGCTCTGTTTAGAGTAATAGTGCCCCTTAAGGCAAAGGGTCTTATAAGATCTTTAGCCTGTCTAAGACCTGGGACTGACTCCCAATAGGCTAGGTTTATTTTCTTGATCCACTCTTCTATCAAGGACTTGGAGGTGGACCAAGAGATGCCACAGAAGGGTTCTGGGCCCTGGAACAACGTCTCAGACCCCTCCCTCGCGAGGCTGTCTGCAGCCTCATTTCCCTCGATACCCCAGTGTCCGGGGACCCAGCATAGCGAGACCTCGTTTCTTCTGGTCAGGCTCTGGAGTACGTCAAAACACCCTGCTACTATTTTGGAAGAAAACTTCCACGTTGAGAGTGCCTTGATGGCAGCTTGGCTGTCAGAAAAGATTTTAATGTTGGCGCCTTTCAGACCTTTCTCAAGGTTGAGCCTAGCGCAGGTCGCAATGGCATGTATTTCAGTCTGGAAAACAGAGGGCCACTTACCCATTGCAATCGAGACCTTGGAGTTGGGTCCTGCGACACCAGCCCCTGTACCATGTTCCATCTTTGACCCGTCAGTAAACCAGTGGAGATGGTTTGGATCCCTAGGAAGAATAATTTCCTCCCACTCAGAGCGATCCGGGATAATTGCTTTGAATTTCCTTTGGAATCGCAGTTGACTAACCATATGGTCGGATACGCGGCAGATGGAAATGCTTGGGATATCTTTAAGGATATCCATGTGTCCTTTGACCGTATGGGGCCAGTTGGATGAGATCTGAAGTCTCAAGGCACTTATGGCGGCGGATTTCCATATGAAGAGATGCAAAGGGGTCAATCCAATGATTGCTTCCATTGCAGCTGTGGGGCAGGTCCGCATAGCTCCGGTAATGGAGAGGCAAGCAAGCCGTTGCAGCTTGCTGCACTTGAGGATCGACGTAACCTGTTTAGTCTTGGGCCACCAAACTATAGCAGCATAAGTGACAACAGGTTTAACGATCGTATTGTACATCCAGTACATCATTTGTGGTGTAAGACCCCATGTCCTACCCAGAAGCCTTTTGCAGGCCCATATGGCCCTTGTGGCTTTGCTGATGACGTAGTCAAGTTGAGCGTTCCAGTTCAGTCTCTTGTCTAGCTTTACTCCCAAATATTTGACTGAGTCTGAGTACTCAACTGTGGTATCCCGAATACAGATAGGACCTAGGTCCAATTTGTAACGTTTGGAGAAAGGTACCAGGACAGCTTTATTTGGGTTAATTGCTAGGCCCTCCTTGGTACACCATCTTTGAACTTCTCGTAGTGCTGTTCTCATGACCTCTGTAATGGTCAAATCGAATTTCCCAGAGACAATGATGGCAAGATCATCTGCATAGCCGATGACATCGAAACCAGATTCAGATAGTTTAGTCAAAAGTTCATCCACAACTAGTGACCAAAGTAATAGGGATAAAACTCCACCTTGAGGGCACCCCTTAATAGCCTTAACACTAATGGTGGAGACACCTAGGGTAGAAGAAATGTCACGATCTGCAAGCATGGCATTTATCCACTCAATCGTGTGAGGATCCAGATTTCTGAGAGCCAGTGCTCTAGAGATGGAATCATAGCCTGTGTTATCGAAAGCACCTTCGATGTCAAGGAACGCGCATAAGGCAGTTTCCTTAGCGAGGAAGCCCTTTTCGATTTTACTGACCAGGTGGTGTAAAGCAACCTCTGTTGATTTACCTTTAGAGTAAGCGAACTGGGAGCTATGTAGAGGGAGGGAGAGCTCCAGTTTGCACCTAATATGAAGGTCTAGCAGCCTTTCCATTGTTTTCAAAAGAAAAGAGGTTAAGCTGATAGGTCTGTACGATTTAGGCAGCTCGAGGGGTCTGTTGCCCTGTTTCGGGATAAAAACCACCACGACTTTCCTCCAGATGGTTGGAATGTATCCCCAATTGAAGCTGGCTCTAAAGAGGCAGACCAGGTTGTTGAGGATCAGATCGAGGCCCTTCTGAAGAAGTGCCGGAAAGATTCCGTCTCCTCCGGGTGACTTATAGGGTTGAAAAGAGGCCACTGCCCATTTAACCTTGTCACAGTCGAAGATATTCCCTGAAAGACTGCGGGAATAGCGGTCTGGGATGGTCCTATGACTACACCCAGGATCCAATGGATAAGCGGTCTGGAGGATTGACCCTGGAAAGTGCTCTCTGAGCAGGCACCTTAAGGTGTCCTCATGGTTAGAGGTGTAGGAGCCATCCTCCTTTTTGAGAAGGCCCACTCCGTTGAAAGAGTCTTTGGAAAGTAGCTTTTGGAGTCTAGTCGCCTCTGGTAGAGTCTGAATGCTCTCACAGTGTGTTACTGTTGTGGTGGCGGATTGAATGAACACAACACTTAAGAATTAATAATCTATTTATTTAAATTATTAAGAGACACTGTCTTAGTTCAATGCTTGGAGTTTTACTACTGCGCCCTCATGTCGTCTTTTTGGTACTTTGTTGCGGTTGCTACGTTTACATCTCCCGTAGTCCGTTTACATGCGGCAACACCTTCCCCTTTAATAGAGTACATACGGTTCGAACCGAGCCGGCAGCCGTCGCTCCCGTGGCTGTCTTCCTTCTGGCTGGTGAACTTCCTCTTCCACAGCTGGTGCTTGAAGTTCTTGTCTGGGCGGTTCCTCGATGTCACTGAAAGTCTCCAACATAGTATTTAGCGAATGCATAGTATCGGGTGGCTGCGATGGTGATGAGCGAGGTCGAATCTGATTAACATGCGAACGGATACATCGATGATTAGATTGAAGCTGTGCTATGTAGATGACCCTTCCAATTTTCTTCTTTATCTTTGCCGGGACCCATTGGAACTTGTTGGTATTCGTGAAAACCTTGACTAATATTGCATCTCCAACATTATATTTTCTTTCCTTTGCACCGTGCTTCTTGTTAAACTGCATGTTCTGACGATTCTTTACTGATTGATCGATGTGTGTGTCGTTCTTTTTCGGCAGGAGTAAATCGAAAATAGTTTTGATCTTTCTTCCAAACATGAGATCAGCTGGCGATTTACGCTCTGGAGTCACATAGCCTGGAGTCGTGCGATATACTTGCAAGAACAAGTTGATATTGTCTTGGGTTGTTCCTTCTCCTTTAAGTTTTCTTATTGCGCGTTTGAACGTATCTACAAAACGTTCGGCTTGCCCATTTGACTGAGGGTGAAACGGTGGGGTACGGAGGTGTTCGATACCATTTTCCTCACAAAATTCTCTGAATTGGCTGGATGAAAATTGCGTTCCATTATCAGATACTATAGTCTGAGGTAATCCAAATGTAGAAAATATAGATTTAAGAATACGAATAGTGGTTGCCGCTGTGATGGATGATGTTTGTATTATTTCTGGCCAGCGTGAATGAGCATCGACAACTATTAGATAGTATTTTCCATCCATTGGACCGGCGTAGTCAATATGAATACGCTGCCACGGTTCATTTGGTGTTGGCCATGAGTGTAGTATTGATTTTGCTGGCGATTTAGCGACTTCTGTGCATTTGTTGCAGTTCATTGCACATTGGCGTATATCCTCATCAATATTATTCCAATAAACATAACTACGAGCAATTGACTTCATACGATCAATACCTTGATGCCCTTTATGTAACTGTTTCATGATTCTCCCTCGCAGCTTTAGTGGTATTATCAATCTTTCACCGAAAAGTAGACAACTCTTTACTGTGCAAATTGATTGTCTTCTGGAATAATATGCTCTCACTTCTTGATCATCTATTGCTCTTGAATCTTCTGGCCATCCTGAATTTACGTAATAAATGATTTTTTGCATTATAGTACATCTCTTCGTCTCGTTCTGGACCATTTTGAATGTTACTGGTATATGTTCCAATGTATCTTCTACAATATGCGATAAGTCTTGCTCTAATTGGATAGAAGCAATAACATAATCTTCTTCCTGTTTCCTGTGTGTGTTAATAAGGCGTGATAGTATATCTGCGTAGCCAAAATTTTTTGTTGATATATATTCAATGTCGAAATCATATAAGAGTAGTGTTAATGCCCATCTCTGAAGTCTGTTTGCTGTGTACACGGGTATTCCTTTGCGCAAGTTGAAAATTGCAAGCAGAGGTTTGTGATCTGTTTGGAGTCTGAATTTTCTTCCCAAAAGGAATTTATGGAACTTAGTAACAGCAAATATTAATGCTAGAGCCTCTTTCTCTATTTGGCTATAATTTTTCTCTGCTGCTGTTAACGTTCTGGAAACATGACTGATTGCTTTTGTGACCCCATCTGGGAATTTATGCATGATACATGCTCCTATACCCGTATTTGATGCATCTGCTGCTACAACTATCTCCTTCTTAGGATCATAATGTGTCAAGAGCATATCTGATTGCAATATCTGTTTAAATTTATCAAATGATTCTTGACATTCTTTTGACCATGACCATTTCTTTTGCTTTAATACATTATCTAAAGGTTTTCGTAATTCATGCATGTTTTTGATAAACTTACCGTAATAATTGACTGCACCCAAATATGATTGTAGAGTCGAAGCGTCTGATGGCGGTGGCATGCTGACTATTGCTTCGATCTTAGCTCGGTCTGGCCGTATACCATTTCCATCTATCACGTGCCCCAAATACTTGATAGAACTCATAAAAAATTTACATTTTTCAATACGTAAGTGGAACCCATATTCTTCAATTCGCTGCAACACTTTTGTCAAGTTATGGTCATGCTCTTCTCTATTGCTGCCTGATACTATTATGTCATCCATGTAGGCAGCAACGCCTGTCAAATCTTCTGTCATTGTCGACATGATTTGCTGAAATGCTCCAGGAGCTACCTTCACTCCAGGGGGCAGCCTGTTGAATGTAAAAAGACCGCGATGTGTGTTGATGGTAAGTATTTTGCGTGCAACTTCGTCCACTTCAACTTGAAGGAATGCGTCCGACAGATCGATGTTACTGAAAACCTGAGAGTTGGCAATCCTTGCAAATATTTCCTCTGGTAGCGGTAAAGGGAAATTATTTGGTTCAAGTGCATCATTCAACCCCGTGGAATAATCTGCGCATATGCGAACTTTGCCATTGCTCTTCCTTACAGCAACGATTGGAGCCGCCCAGTCTGAATATGTTACTGGCGTGATGATGCCATATTGTTGTAATCTATTCAATTCTTCCTCTATCAAGGGAATCGATGCGAATAGTATTGGACGTTTAGCTCGAAAAACTGGTATGGCGTTCGGCCTTAGATGTAGACTAACCTTTACCTTATTGCAGAGACCCAAGCTGTTTTTGAAAACTTCAGGAAATGTTGCTTTTAATTCATCCAGAGTTTGAAATGATTTCGTTTTAATGCTTCTACATATACTGTTTAATGGCATTTCTCCGAGATTGAATTTGTCGAACAAGTCAAGTCCAAGAAGATTTAGACCTTCGATTTCCGTAACGTATAGTGTTGATGACTGTATCTGATCGTCTACTGTAATGTCGCATTTGAATTCGCCCAATAGTTGTATTACGTCCCCCGATGCATTCTTAGGTCTTTGACTCGGTTCTGTCATTTCTGGACAACCAACCACTGACCAAATTGATTTTGAAATAATTGAGATATCTGAACCTGTATCGACTTGCATTTTTACAGGAATGCTGTTGACGTGAATGATTAGGTGTTTGCTTTTTGACTTGCAGTTAACGCGATTGACTATGAAAATTCCCCTTGTATATGATTGTCTGGGAGTCGCGTTCGCTGTCCTCGATTTACACTTGTAAAATCCTTCTTTATGCCCAACAGCATGACATAATTTGCATTTATGAGATGTGAAATTACAATTTCTTGCAAAATGCATTTCTCCACAGAACCAACATGGTGTTTTAGGCCCATTGTTTGTTGAACTATTCGTTGAAGTTTTTTGCATTTGTTTTGAATGTTTACTCCTCGAATGAACAAAATTCTGCTTATGTGATTTGTTATTATGATTTTTTACAGCACATACTTGCATACCGTTGTTTTGTTTCCCGATTAATTCGGTATCTTGTTTAAGGTTAATCATACGTTGATGTAATTTGATAAGGGCGTCGAATGTAACCTTCTCTGTGGAATCATCGCTCTCTTCTATGCGAGCAAGCAGTCTCGTTCGCACATCAGCATCTCTTGTTGTGTTTAACCCACATACAAAAATTAAACACTTAAACTGATGTTGTTAATTTTGCTAAACTAAAGTCCTCACAAGCCTTGTTAACCCGAGCCGAAAATGTTATTAAATCTTCAGATTCGCTCTTCGATATTTGTAAGCATTCAAATCTTTGATGAAATAGTGACTTTTTCGGGCCAAATATCATTTTTAATTTCTCTATGGTTTCAAGGAAAGAGAGATCTTTCGGTGTTTTTGGGAGTATCCAGTTTATATATTTGTCATGATTCGCCGTGTGTAGCTTGCGAAGCAGAAGCCTAACCTTCGCAGCCTCATTAAGTTTTTTCGCGTCTTCCCTGAATAAATCTTCGTACCGAGCATACCATGAATTGAAGGTTATGTTCGATTCTGGATCATAGCAAAATTCTGTTATTTGTGATGATAAAATTTCAATAAGAGATTCTGGACTGTCTTCTGGTGATTGCTGTTTTGATTGACCGGCTGATATTGCTAAAAATTGTTGGAGAATTTGCTCTTGCTGTTTTAATGTTTTCGCAAACGTCTGTAGAATTTTTTCTGTGTCCGCCATTTGTATAGATAAAATTTGCAGTCCGCGTTGCTCTTGCTGAATGTAGACAAAAACTAAAAAAAACAAATCCTCGTCGCCAATTATGTTGTGGTGGCGGATTGAATGAACACAACACTTAAGAATTAATAATCTATTTATTTAAATTATTAAGAGACACTGTCTTAGTTCAATGCTTGGAGTTTTACTACTGCGCCCTCATGTCGTCTTTTTGGTACTTTGTTGCGGTTGCTACGTTTACATCTCCCGTAGTCCGTTTACATGCGGCAACAGTTACCAAGCTAAGGTCAAGATCAAAGGGAATGGCGAGATCCAGTTTCACCACTACCGCAAACGCGGTATATCCAGCGGACGAAACTGTTGATCAAGAATGATCAACGCGGGGGAGTATGTTCAGGCACTGGCCTGAAGGAAGGGAAACTTACAAAAGCAGGCGACGATTTATAGTTTGCAAAACATCAAAGTATTTAATACAAATTTACAAGTAGGCGTCGGCCCGGGTTCAGACTACTATAAAAGAGCAGCCGGAATCAGGAAAAAGTCAGTCAACCGTATAAGTTCAACCGAAGTACAAGTCCCGCTGCAGTTAAAGTTGAGGTTCCAGTTCTATGACGTTGAAGTTCCAGTTTTACGAAGTTGAAGTTCCAGGTCCCTGAAGTTGAAGTTCCAGTTCTACGAGGTCCAGGTGTATTTGAAGTTTGTCATTTGAGGTTTCTGTTGTTGAATTTAATAAATGTTAAAGGCATCATTATCATTGCGTTAATCATTTTTTCACATTGGCACAAACATGTCCCACGGGGACATCGTGCTCTTACACTATTAAGAGCAGTTTAGACGGAGCATACATTTCAGTTCCTGACAACGCTCCAACTATCCTGCCCTGCTTCAGAAACAAACACAAACACAACAAATAGACAATTTATAGAGTCGACATTGGGAACATTCAAATTTGCGCTTTTTATTTTGGGTCGTTGTTCTTCTTTGTGGACACATTTTGGAAGGGCTAATCATTGAGGTCGATGCAATACAAATTGCCAGTATTCTCATATCCGCTACACTAGGTCCCGCAATAAACAAAGACTCATGGTCAATATAGCGTCAAAGCTCGGTCACTAAGGGACCCGCTGGGGTACACTAGCCTTGGCTAGTTAATTGAAAACAACAACAACAAAGTGAGGTGACTATGGAAATAGGGGCCGTCAAGTAGTTCAGATGAAGTGCATCCAAGCAAATGAAATCGCTTCCGATTGGCAAGAACAGTTGCACGCGAGCAGTTCGAACTTGTTTCAAATGGGTTTCGTTTCCGTCGACCCATGTATGGATTACTCCTTCAATACACGAGCAAGATCACGAAACAGTTGCGTGTGCAACTGCAAATCAGTCGACTCATGTTCGGAGGACCTAAATCTGTTTCTATTAATATTTTACAATATTGTTAGTATTTCTCTATCCAAGTTCTTATAACAGGTGATTTATTCTACTGCCCTAATCCCGCGAATCCCACATGCCGAGTCCCGCCAAAATGGTTCGTTCGGGGGATTGGATACCCTAGTTCTGTCGCTGTGCTTGGGTTGAAATTTGGTATGGTGGGTTGTATTATTCTGTCCAAACCCAGGTCTGGTGGCTGGACCGGATTTCTTTACCTTGGTAAAATTCTTCCTCGCGTGGCTGGTACGCTTATTTATTGAGATGGGACATCAAGGTGAGCTACCTATCATCTATGCAATCAAACAAAGTTGTATCAATCTGGTATTTAATGGA
The DNA here is from genome assembly GCA_949987705.1 of Thereva unica. Taxonomy (NCBI): domain Eukaryota; kingdom Metazoa; phylum Arthropoda; class Insecta; order Diptera; family Therevidae; genus Thereva; species Thereva unica. Next base: position 61,272,562 of record OX465284.1, read on the forward strand.
CGTGTAAGTAGTCAAACCAGACATATTGACACAAAATATTACTGCACACGCGATCAAGTAAAAATTTAGAACATCATCTCCTACTGGCAATCAACTGAGATGGTAGCGGTTATGCTCTCGAAGACTTCAGGACCCGAGAAGCAGATGAAGTTGACTAGAGAATGTAGTCTAATTCCCAAGAAAGACAACGCTTTTAACAATCAATGAACGCTGTTCATCGTTAGCTGGCCTGTGTGTCGCCTTGAGTTGTTAGTTAGTATTCAATTTTTTAACGGGCAAGCCTAAGGGAACGTCGTCGAGGAGCGGTGTAACGAGCGTTAGTTGCGTCAGTTTTAATTTTCAATAAATAAACTTGCTTTGATCTGAGCTCCTTACTGAATCCATTTGCCGGGACCGACAAATATATTTAGAATCCAGTGTTCAGTCACTAGATCTGAACCCAAAATGATACCCTGGTATTACTGTAAACTAAAATTAATGTTAAAAATGTAACAATAAAAAACGATCCGCAAAATAAGAATAGTGAATGATGATCGATTTGAAGCAAAAATGATAGTGTTTTTCCTCGCATGACACATTTAATGTACAATTTCAAGTGTTGCAAAAAATAAAATAAATTAGCTTTAATGATATGATCGATTCACATCAATCTTAGATTAATGCTCGGTTGACTAAACTTTGGAAGTCAATATTAAATCAATTATAAAAAATACCTGTGCTATTGATAACAGTTTTCCATATAGGATAATTAAAAATCCGGATTTATAGGCGAAAATTTCTTAATTAGGTGCCTGAAGTATTTAATAAAAATAAAATAAAGAAAATTTCAACTGCTACTTTCAGCACAAATTACCGTGGGTTATATTATCTAGTGAGCTGCTTTCGTCTTTTCCTCTGGCACAAATAATCCAAATTAAGCCTTAAATCTTTTATTTATCTAAGAGGTACAAATTTTAAATTTTTTTGTTAATTTTTCTGTAAACTTACACTACAATTACACGAGCCAATAGTAATGGTTAATGGCCAAAAACGCAGTAACTTAGCTATGGCTCTATTGCCAGTGCTAGTTTAAGAATTACATTAAAATATTATCAGCAAAAGTAAGATACTAAAATAATTTATATATAAAAAGCAACCAAATATTTTAATATCCTTTCAACCGATCAGCCAGCGGCGGTTTTTCACATTTTGATGTTTTTGCCCTAGCAGTTCTCATTCTTTCGGCGGATTTTGCCAAACGGCATCCCCGTTCCTCTGGTGTCTCGCTAGCTCGTCTTAATCTCTGTCTAGCGGCATTTTTCATCAGCCTCAAAGCTCTTTGAACTTCATTTTCGTTTTGTCTTCTTATTCTATTTGCTGCAGCATTCCGAGCTAATCTGGCCTTATATTCTTGTTCAGTTTCTTTTGCTCGTTTTTCTCTCATTCTTTCTGCATTCCTAGCAAGTCTCCTCATTCTAGCTTCAGGACTTTCATTCCATTTCGGTCGTGTTTTTACGTTTTGATATGTATCTAAGTTTAATAATGTTGCTTTATAATCATAGCTATTATAACTACAAAAAGAAGAGCATTCCTTTTTCACCTGGACTTGCGGAGGTATACATCCAGCCTCCAAATTTGTCATTTGTATTGGCTCTGTCATTCAGTTCATACGGAAGGCGTCAGCATTCGAAAAATTTATATTCCCACTCTTGTATCGTCCTACGGACAATATAGTTATGGTATCTTCTTTTCAACAACTATAATATAACAAAAATTACATGCGATTCTCTTTATTATGGTACTACAGTTGACACCGTAGAATACAAAACACAAGCGCACAACTTTGCGTACTTGCACTAAATCTGGACTGCATTTTCTTTAAACCGAAAGGAACCAAACATTTCAATCACAGATATTGACGATTCTACATAATTAACACCTTAGATCACATACCTATGGAAACGGCATTCATTTCACACTACGCTGAAGTTTCTACTAACATATTTTCATCCCTAATAAATTTAAAACAAGAACTTTCCGTCTTGTTTGCAAAAGTTAATTTGACAAAGTCTAATACGAATTTGATTACATATAAGCGAATTACATCAATTCACAATCACCTGATGTAACCTCAGCAATTTTTCCAGCATAGTCAAAATGTAAAGTCAGTATTATTGCTAAGCAATTTCATTTTTTAGCTGCGTTTCATTTCCCTGGAGTGTAACTACAACGGTTTACTTTGAAGTAATTTTAACTACAATAGGGGCTATTCTGGCGGTGCACATTGTGGGGTGCTACACGGGGACTCAAGAAGTACGAAGAAACCGGTTTTACAGGCAAGAAATGAGGGAAGAGAAGGGAAAGAAGGCGCGCTTGACGAATCTTTAACGAAAGAATTTTCATCCAGAAATTCCCTGGGTGAAAACTACCACAAATGCACATTTCTTTCTCTTCTCTTTCTGTCAAATGAAAATAAAGAAACGCCGCTTACTACACACACAGTCAAGGCTTTCATATATAAGGAATTATCTAAGCTGAAGACAGCCTCGTGTAGCATTAAATAACGAGACTAAAATCTGAGTTCGGCCGACTTCTTGCGTCTCCGTGTAGCACCACCCAATGTGCACCGTCTGAATACCCCCAGTAAAACCGGTTTTAAAGATGAGAGAGGGAAGGGAGCGAAAGAACTTAACGAAACATTTTTCACGCAAAAGCAAACGCGTGAAAACTTACACACATATAAAATGTTACTTCTATCTCTTGTTTTCTTTAGCTCTGTTTTTGTCTGAATTGAAGTTTTCTGAAGTGAATTTTATTTACAATACATTTAAACGTTCCTGTAAAGCTTTCAAATTTTCTAAACACAATTACGCCCCGTGTGTGTTCCGAGGGGTTGAATAAAACCGGTTTTGCTCAGCACACTTATGGCAGCGTCTCATAGAGGCAAATTACACGGCATAACATTTCCAATAATTCCAATAAACCGGTTTTATAGGCAAGGGGTCGCGGGAAAGTTTGTTACTTGGGCATCCCAAAAAATTCTCGACTGCACAGAGCAACACACTAACACAATCATAATTTCATTCTCGGGGCCTACGAAAATGACGTAGCTAACTGACAGTTGGTACACAGCTACAAAGACAATAGAATTGTTACACGAAAAAATGCAGAACAGTCAGTTTACCGTGTAATTCGTATAACACGCACAAACCGGTTTGTTAAGGCAGAAAGTGTTAGGCTGCTCGCACACTGCATCAGAAAATGTACGAATTTGTGCGAATCCTGATGAAAATGTACACAATTATGCTCTGCCTACTTGAAGCGGCATATTAGCTTGAACTGAGCTTGAGCTCTTTAGCTGTCATTTGAAGTTACTATTATATTTCTTTTATTTCTTCCTTTTATGGTGCTTTTATTTCTTCATAAATATTTTTGTCTTCGCATATTCCCACACATTACCTTTAGACACATTTACAGGCCTAACTTTCGCAATTTCGAGCACTCAAGCTCGGTTTACATGACAAGTACTACGTTTCCATGACAGCTTGAGTACTCGAAGGCTTGAAAATCTCAAGAACTCGAGCGCGTATATGCTCTACCTACTTGAAGCGGCATATTAGCTTAAACTGAGCTTGAGTTCTTTAGCTGTCATTTGAAGTTACTATTTTATTTCTTTTATTTCTTCCTTTTATCGTGCTTTTATTTCTTCATTAATATTTTTGTCTCTTCATATTCCCACACATTACCTTTAGACACATTTACAGGCCTAACTTTCGCAATTTCGAGCACTCAAGCTTTCAAGCTCGGTTTACATGACAAGCACTCGAGCCGATCACAAAAATCTTTTTGATCGACTCCAGTCGAGCTGCTTGCGTTTACATTTGTACTTGAAGTATGCTTCAAGTAAGCTTCAAGCTGTCATGGAAACGCACTAAAGCACTCGAGCCGATCACAAAAATCTTTTTGATCGACTCCAGTCGAGCTGCTAGCGTTTACATTTGTACTTGAAGTACGCTTCAAGTAAGCTTCAAGTTGTCATGGAAACGCACTAATAGGTCATAATTGGAGTATATTTCGTTTACATGCTGTCCTGAGTACTTGACTTGAAACTTACTTGAAATGTCAAGTGGCGGTTTTGGTTCTTTTACTTGACTTCAAACTGTTTTGAGTTTTAAGGCCGAAACACATCCAAGCCCGCTTTGAACACATCCAAGCCCAAAGCCAGCTGCAAGCATATCCAACCAATGAACCATGGAGCCTAGACAAGGAGTTAAAACTACGTGTTGTCAATTTTTGTTTGATTGAGTGAGGGCGCCACAGTCACATGTATACCAAAAAACATGGCCGATCGCATTCATCCGGTTCGTTAACTATCAAGAAAATTTATTTGTATACCTAACTTGAAAATGGGCTTCTAAATTGGATTTATATTGATGCGATTTTTTGTATTTAACCAATTTATGAATTTTCCAATGAATTTTTATTAATTTCCAATGAATTTTTTTGCATTGCTCCATTAATCAGCTAACTTCATGTGGTGAACGTCAGCTTTAGGCGACATCTGTGGCAAAAAAGGAACTAGAAGTTTAGTTTCTGCAACCTTCCATTTCCGGTTATTTTCGCCATAAGAGTTTTAACTCCTTGTCTAGGCTCCATGCAATGAACACATCAAAATTTGTCTCGCAAATTCAGGCCTTGGCAAAGCTGGCCGCAAGGCTCGCCTCTGTCGGAATTCCGGCAATGCTGGAATTCGAATTCGGCCGAGGCTCTAGTTTTTGCTTTTGACAGTTGAACTTTGAGGTTGATATTTTGTATGCGAGTTTGTATTGAAAATAATTAAACGAATTGAATACAAAATGTTAGAAAATTTCACTGTAAACAAATAAATAATAATTAAAAAAAGTCAACAAATTTTATTTTATTTAAAATGTTTGAAATTTCACCACATTTACATAATAATAATTAAAAAATAACAAGGAAAACAGGCCAAATAATTTTATTTTAAATAATTTTTATATTATACACTTTTTACGAACCACAATGCTCGCTTAAGGCACCTTTACATTATATGACTTGTCATATGACTTTACTGTCAATAAAGTCAAAGTTAACATAAAATGTCAAATGACATTTGTTTTTGACATGTCATACGACTATCTGTCAAAATTTACTTTGAATATTTCTGTTATGACTTGTCAAAATTAACTGTGAACACAATACGAAGCAAGATAGATTATCAACTTGTAATTTTGATAGAAAAATCATATGATAAATCAAGTCAAAACAGAGAATATTCAAAACAAAATTTGACAGAATGTCGTATGTCATGTCAAAAACAAATGTCATTGTTAGGTTTGACTTCATTGACAGTAAAGTCATATGACAAGTCATATAATGTAAAGGTACCTTTACAAATTTGACAAATGTGATGAGCCGGCCTGATTGTGTTTTGAGTATTCCGCGGACGGCTCTGGAGCTCGCTTCAAAGAAAGCTTTGAGAGATAAGCTTTAAAGCCAGCCTGGATGTGTTTCGGCCCTTACTTGAACTGACATTTAAGGATTCAGTGTGTTGGTTATTATTATTCATTTTTATTTTGTTTAGTTGTACAAAATAAACGTCACATCGAACCGCAAATGGAAAATCAACAACAATGAGCGAGTTTACACGGGTGCATCAAAAAATTAAATTAAATTTGATGCAGCGGTGTCCCTGACAATTAAAATAATCCGCTGCATTAATTTAGTTCACAGAACTTATTTGATGCACTGCCGTGTAAACAGTTAAGTGCATTAAATTGACATTTCAAGAAGAGCATATATTTTCACTTTAAAATTAAAAAAGGAAATGGAATTACAAATGGAATCGCGGACGAGGCGCGGTTCTAATTGGATAAATCTAGAAACAAAATTATTTATACATAGATATCTGCAAAGAAATAAATATTTGTACAATCATAGACACAAAATCGGGGCATCTCCGCATTAAAAAAATTTGGTTAAATATTTAATCACCGAACTAAAAGTGACAGCTAATCACATACCGTGTAAACGGCACGGCTTAATGCAGTGTGCATCAAATTAATTATTTGATGCACCCGTGTAAACTCGCTCAATGATTAAATTTCTCTTCTTCTTTTCTAAGCCAAAATACCACTGACATATAAAATGGACTGCTGATCAGGAAATTTTGATGGCACCAATTCGTTCCATATGCTGCGCACCTTTTTCCACTGCATGAAAACACGGAAATCACTTTTTTATTTTGAATTCGCACTTAAAAGATTAAAACAAGAGACAAATTTTGTTAAAAAAAATAATGAACACTATTTTCACTTGTCTCACCTTTTGAAATGCTTTTTTTCATTAATTACAAAAATTAATGTTCAATTGGCAGAAGTTCTCAACGCCTGTTTTAGCCACTGACATTCTATATGACAGCGATTTCAACAAATTCCGGGGCTTATGGGGAAAAGAGCAAGAGATATAAAAATCACTATAGTCATCTATTTTTTTCATAAAATTCTGACATTTGCAAAAGGGAAAATATGAAATCAGGTATGGCAACTTTAAGATTGTAATTACCGTTATGGCCGTTATGGTTATGGAAATTATTATCTATAGTTCTATAAAAAAAAATACGTTTATAAATTAAGATTTGATATGGGGAATGTATTGTATACCTTCAGCTGTAGTGCATTAGTGTGACTTAGAATTAAAACTAAAATAATATAAAATATAGAAAAATATTTTTATTGCATGAAAATAAACAATTGGAAATTTGAATATATATATAAAAAATAATTGTCTGAAAAAATATTTTATACAAAAAAATGTGTGTTAAAAGACTGAAGACAAACGGAAAACAAAAGCCTTGAAATGTTTCTTGTCACTTAATTTTATGTTTTAATGGAGTTCAAAGTATTTTCTTCATGTACTTCTTTTTACTAACTTGTAAGCTTTTTACTAAATGTCGAGGCCCATAAATTGCAACTGGTGCACAATATTCATATCCGATCCCCTCATAGAATCCCAAAATATATAATTTTCAAATCTAATACTGCTCTACAATAATCTTCGGCGCATTTCATCATAAGTTTCCCAAGACCTTGTCCTCGGCACTTTCTATCGACAATCACCGATTCAATAAAGCAGCACTTCTTCTTACTTGGAATGGCACTTAACTTGCAGTGCGCTACAACTCTTTTCATATTGTCTGTTGTCAATATTAAGCTTACCGGTAATGTATCACAAGATGCTTCAAGAGATCGCATTCGAGCTGCATCGCTTCGTGGCCATTCAGAGTTTATTAGATTGCAACATTCCTGTAGCAAATCAGGACAGTGATGTATTGGTAAAACGGTATAAGGGCTACCAGATACACTATAAGGTGGAAGACCCTACGAGAATTAAGAAAAAGATCTACGTTTTAATAAAAAAATGCTATTACAAAGTTTTCGATTAAATGTTGATTTATTTTAACGATATTGTTTATACCACAATTGTACCTCATAGTAGAGCTCCAAGTCTCTATATCCCATTCTGATAACAGGGGTATTTCTATAAAATCTTTCTTATTAAAACAGCCCTTTGGATATACGCTAGAGAATAAAAGAATATATTTCTTAAAATCGCATTTACATTTGAATTGACACAAAACTGTTACTATGGGGGTACAAAGAATGGACATTGGGGTATACCTGCAAGAGTGCATAACATATTGATATTTATTGTTCACTAATTGAAACATATAAACTAACATACGCGAGACATATAAGACGCATCAAGTAAATGACGCCTCCGAAGGAGATGTACATCGTACATCTACCTTTTTTGGCGTAGTTAAATAAGAGTAAAGCACGTCCTTTAATAAAGGAACGAAATTTACAATTCAACACCTTTAGCATCACTCTCAGTCTTGGCTGCATCGCCGGTTGTAGATCTTGTTTGATCATTCTTCACAGACAACTCCCGATTGCGTTGTATAATTTTATTGTAAGCCGTATTGATTTCGAATGCGGCACCAACAAGCTAAAAACACCAAGTTAAGTCCAAAGGGCATTTTCCATTTGTAATGTGCTAAGAAATTGCTCAACCTTGAGTGTTAGTATCTCTGTATCATATTAGTATGGCTCGAAGGCTCAGGAAATCCAAATAGTCGCGTTGTCCGAAAGAATACAAGATAGCGGAACATGAATATCATGCTTGCCAAGTGACATTGTCTGCAAATACATATAATCTGATTAAATCCGCTTTCAACTTGATATTAAAGTTTATCTAACCTCGGATGTAGCTGGGTAATAAGGAAAGCACATATAGGGAATGATATTAGGCGCTGTAAAATGTGAAATCCAGACACCACAAAAAATATAAAAAGTCCAAAGCCAGTTCCGATAATTTTCCTCTGAGAATCATCTTTAATATTTGTGTAATATGGCCCGAATAAGATGCAGGACACTAGACACGCTAAGTATATGATGTCGTCGATGTTCATCTTAAAAATAACTTTTAAAACACTTCAAGGGGGCACACTTGGGGCCTCGGTAGTCTAGGGGTAAGGCGCCTGACTACTATCCCAAGAGGTCCCGGGTTCGAATCCCGGTGGTGCCACGGTCCTAGCCTTTCCCAATTTCCCGCCTACATAACTTTCCTTCTTTCTTCTTCCCTCTTTACATTCCTGATTCCTCCTGTCATAGCCTTCACTAGTTCTCTTCCACGCTCCATCAAGCGCATGCCATCGGTTGGTTGAAGAGATTCAACTCGTTTCAGGAGGCATAACACTCCAGCGAGTTGTTCTCGATGCCCCGATGTCAGAGTCGCGAAATGGTTGAGAGATGGTGGAATAAAAATATCGCACTCAGGTTGTGACAGTTCCTTCCTCTCTTCTTTCTCTCTCTCTTCTCTCTATCTTCCGGCTAGAGCTGCTGTTCGACGGTGTATATGGAAAAAAATAGATTGTCGACAGTACAAAAGGACTTTCCCTAAGCCTCTAGTCTGCCACATAAAAAAAAAAAAAAAAAAGTGAAAAAATCAATTGAAGATATCGGAGCTGTTTTGCAAACTGTCAACGAGAACTGTCAAAGAGAAATGTCTAATTTTCGCTTTTCAGTTTTGGCACTCGTGATTTTGCTTCTGCCAGTGAATGCACTGAAAATAATCGAAATTTCAGTTCAGGGCAAAAAGGGGCTTATGGATGAGCGAGTCAACTATACCCACTATACCTTTTTGGTGCCATCGGTTTGTATGGGAATAATTGCTGATGAGCAGTCCATTTCTATATGTCAGTGCAAAATACATATACAATTTTCAAGTATTCAAACAAGTTTACATGATATATTTTCAAGTCAAGTAGGAAAATTTTTGTGATTTACTTGACTCAAGTATACTTGAATTCAGGACAGGTATAATACATAACATGCATATCTTGGGCTGTTTCACACGAGCCGACGGCCAACCAACAGAAATCGCATGAAAACGTCATTTGCAGAGAAGAGGGTGAGAGAGGACGATGGGGAGGGAAGATTTTCCCATTAAACTTTCTCACACGATTTTCGATACGACTTTTTGACAGCTTTGTGGTTGTTGTTGTTTTTTATACCTTTGGGAAAAAGAAAAGACAAAACAACAGTCAAAACAACAACAATAAGCTAAAGCGTTTTGACGTAGAGTTGGTTGGAAAAATTGGCCCGTGTGAAAGCCCATGCGACTTTTCGTCGAGTTTCAAAAGGGAATGGACGATAACAGCCGATTTCTGTTGGTTGGCCGTCGGCTCGTGTGAAACAGCCCCTTGTTACTTCAAACCTACTTCAAGAATACTTCAAGTAAGCATGTAAACGTGATATATGATTGGAGTAGTTACGATTTTTGTTCAAAAGATGCCGCCTTCAAAATTTTGTGGTAATACTAATACTATTATTGCGTTTACTTGCGTACCTGAAGAAGGTTCGAAGTAAAGCTGGAAGTATGTACATAATAGCATTGCGTTGCATGAATGCGTTGACAGATCGAGTTCAAATTGGCCGCACTTATGCTTGATCCAAGGGAGACTATACAAAGAGATATAACTCTTAAGGTTCAAGCAGAAGCAATCCGCCGTCCGTTTTTAAAAGTTGGAAATTTGACATTTCCATAAACTTTCCTTGAGACGAACGGAACGGTAGCTACAATCAAGCGGACGGAATGTCAAAAAGAACAAAGGAAAAACGTGCGGAGCGGTTCTGCTTCAGCCTTTATGGGGAAAATAACCGGAAATTGATGCGTAGCAGAAACTAAACTTCTATTTCATTTTTGGCCACAGATGTCGCCTAAATCTGACGTGCGCCACATGAAGTTAGCTGAATTTTACCCATTTCGACGATTTCTTCAAAATTGTCAGCCGAAATGCGCAAAAAATCATTGGGAATTATCATTGGAAAATCCATAAAATGGTTAAATACGAAAAAGCAGAAGCTGATTTTTCAAGTTAAGCCTAGTATGGAGTTCAAACGGAATTCCGTTCAGCATTTTTGGCATATATTTCTACACGGAAAAATTCCGTGTAGAGTACTGTGAAGAAAAAGTCAAAAGGTGAGAAAAAGTTAACAGCTGACTGATAAAAATCACATATTACACCACGCATTTGGCCGCAACAGCTGTTTTTTTCGTTCTGTCAAAATTACCAACAGCAGCAACACGAGCGTTCACGGCAGTGGTAAATATTTCTCAGCCCTGCTGGGAAGTGCGCCTTCTGCGTTAGAAGGGAAACTCTATATATGTATATATACATTATATATATTTATATGTGTATGTGTGTGTATGTATAAATAGATGTTCATGCTTAGCTGAAAAATGCGCCTTCTGTGCTAGAAGGGTTAACTCTTGAATATATAATCTGAGTTCAAAATCATAAAATTCAAAGTTTTTCCAACATAATAGACTGTAATAAAGTTAGATTTCAATGGAAATTCGCGAAGTTATAGGGTTGTCAAAAAAAGGCAATTTTCGCGTTCTAAGCCAGAATTTCAACAAATTGCGATCAAAATCAATTGGGTTCAGCGTAAAAAAAGTTTTCGATTACATTGTTGAAATTCTGACCTGAGAAATCTTAATTTCGAGTTGTAAATCTTTTTTGATTCGAAAAAGCGATCGTTTAATTGGTTAAAGTAAACTTGTATCAAAAAACTTTGTTTTTTTCTTTTAACCGCCGGCGCGTTTGCATTACCCAGAGTGTACCACGAGTAGGTCGCACGGTCGGATTTACACTCCAAAGTTTTTTTTTGTTTTTTGTGTTTTTTTGTAGTTTTTTAAAATTTTGTTGTTTTTTTTTAATTTTTCCAGAATTAAGGCTTAAAACGCGAAAATTGCCTTTTTTTTGAAAACCCTATAACTTCGCGAATTTCCATTGAAATCTAACTTTATTACAGTCTATTTTGTTGGAAAAACTTTGAATTTTATGATTTTGAACTCAGATTAGCATGTTCCATAGCGCAAAAACAAGTTTGCGCCTGTTAAATAAGAAAAAAAAATTTAAGAATTTTAGTACTTTCTTTGATCGACAGCAGCGCCATCTGCATCGAAAAAAAAACATTTTTTTAATCAGACATAAAAAAAAGTAGAGGATCCAATCTTTAATTTGGTATTTGGTTTGATTTTTTGGAGTGGAATTTGCCCAAGTTATGGGCAATTGAAGAATTCCAAATTTTTCGAAAATTTTAGGTGAGCCGCTAGAAGTTGTGACGAGTGTATTTTTTTGTAGTTTTTGAATTCTAAAAGTATGTCTGTATCAAAAATCTTGTTTTTTAAGGTTTCGGGATATTTCCCGGCAATGTACATGATGCAACAGTCCTTAAGGGCTGGCAACTATACAAGGATGCAACAACAACATTTCCAGCTGTAAGTTAAAGATATATTCGATATCATTTAAAATTTATAAACTATTTTTTTGTATTTTAGTCTGATTACCATATTAATAATATAAAGATACCTTACTTTCTCTTGGATGATCCAGCTTACCCCTTATTGCTATGGATCCAAAAGGATTATCCTGGCACGGATGTGGATGATAAGAAGGAATTGTTTAATCTGAAATTTAATTCAGACCGAGTAAAAGTGGAACAAGCATTTGGTATTCTAAAATCTTGTTGGCGAATACTTTCGAGAAGATCAGAAATAGATCTAGATTTTATTCCACAAGTAGTAGCAGCATGCTGCACACTACATAATACATTCCTGAACAAACATGATCTTGATTTTATTCGTGATGAAGGGAATGCTGAAACGTTTTCAGAAAATTTTGTGAACATTGATGCTAGAATTATTAGAGACATTGCAGACTTCTTGTATAGTAAGCACTAATTTTTAAACTTCCTTTTCTAATACTGTTTATACAATATATTGTGATGATTATGCGCCATCTGTTTGTCGAGAGGATGAATCAACGATTTTCGGTTGTTGTCTGAACTAAGAATTTTTGTACTAAACTAACGAGTAGACAACTTCAAGCTGGTCGAAACTTAAGGAAATAAAAGAACATACCACAAGGAACCAGAAAACGAAGGTTCCAGAAAGTAGACAAAGGTGGAGCTGCGTATATAAAAGCGCCTGGCAGCCGCTATCGAGTCAGTTTTGATTTGAAAGGCGATAAAAGTGTTTTAAAGTGAGAACAGTGAAAAGTAGTGATTTAAAAGTGAACTATAAAGCGATAGATAGAATTTAATTGAAAGTGATTATAGTGAACTGTAAGAATTGTGTTAGTAATTAAATTGTGTTTTGGTTTGTGATAAATAAATTATTGTGTGGATAATTAAAAAGTGTATTCCTTAATTAATCCTACGAATCCGTTAAGCCGTAAAAACGTAACAATTGGTGTCAGAAGTGGGATTAATTAAGAGATAAGTGAAATAGGTGAACTTGAACAATAATTGTGATTGGAATTTAAATTTTGTGCGTGAGAAATAAGGACTTAAAAATAAAATGGAGCGAAAGTTAGTGGATTTGCGCACTGTGGAATTGAATAGAGAAATAAGTAAACGCTCGTTGTCAACGGTGGGGGATAAAAATTCCCTAACCGCTCTTCTTCGAGAAGCTATGGTGAACGAAGGTAAGGATCCTGAAACCCATATGTTTGAAGGCGAAGTAGAAGCAGAGCCAGAAGAAGCAACAGTGAGTATGGCAGAACTCTTGAAGGCATTGAAGCTGATGAAGGAGGTGTTAAAGGAAGCACAAGAACGTACATCAACCGAGATAAAAGAATCTATGGAAGAACAGAGGAGCCATGTGAAGAAGAAAATCGATTTAATGCTTCTTTCTGACGATAAAAAGTTGGATGCCATGATGGAAAATGTAAGAAATGATTTGGAAAAATTTAAAATTGATCTTGATATCGTCCGAGCCGACCTAGAAAGGTTAAAACTCCATCACACAGCACCAACATCACAGGAATTCATCAAAGGCAGGAAACTGAAGCCTCCAACCTTCGACGGACAAACCCCATGGGCTATTTACAAGATCCAATTGGAAGCAGCAACAGCTGGTAATTTCTGGACAGCGGAAAAGAAAGCAATTGCCTTAACGTTGTCACTAAGGGGTGCAGCAGCTGAACTGTTACTGTCGATACCTACAGAACATCGTAACAGCTACGAGTCCTTGGTACAAGCACTGGAAATGCGTTACAACGAACAACACATGCAGCCAGTCTACCGAACTCAATTACGAAATAGATTTCAAAGGCCCGGAGAGACGTTGCAGCAACTTTGGGCAAATATCGAGAGGCTAGCGCGTTTGGCATATCCTAATTTCTGTCAAGACTACATTAACGAGATAACAAGAGAGACTCTTCTTAACTCGTTTGCCGACCGGGATCTGCAAATGGCAGCCAGATTGGCCGGAAAGAAGACTACCCAAGAAGAGAGACTACCCAAGAAGAGAGACTCTTCTTAACTCGTTTGCCGACCGGGATCTGCAAATGGCAGCCAGATTGGCCGGAAAGAAGACTACCCAAGAAGTTTTGGCATATGCTCTGACATACGGGGTAGCGAAGCAAGCAACAAGGAGTACAGTCCACCTCAAAATGTGGACAACGGCAGAAAGGCGACCGGAGGGAGTTAGTGGGGAAAATGGAGACCCCTGATGTCATCGTCAACATCACCCAACTGCAGCGTGACAACAACAGCCTTGTCATCGAGGGGAAAGTTGGTGATGAACAATACACAATTACCGTGGATACAGGTGCTTCAAGATCTGTCATCAGGGCTGATTTGGTCGGTAGAAAGTGGCTGAAAAACGCGGACCAGTACATTCTGAAAACTGTAACAGGAGAACCAGTGAAATTACATGGGGAAACAATGATGGACGTGGTACTCGGCGACATTAAGTTTACACATTCGTTCCTGGTAGCTGACATAGTCGACGAGTGTATTCTTGGTTTGGACTTTATGACAACACACGGAATACTATTGGACCTTGGAGAATTGATGATGAAACACCGCAACAGGGGAATTCCAATGGATACTGCACTGTCCCGGCGACCATGCGAACCAGGTTTTAAGTATCGTTGGCGTATTGAGGAAAAGTGTCAAAAGACGACTGCGGAGCCAAGCATAAAATATGAGGACCAAGGAACTCGAGATGCGCAACGCGCCGACCCGGACATTTCTGCGATTTTGTCATGGAAAGAACACAACGAGAAGCCTAAATGGAAAGACATCGCAGAGAGAAGTGAAATCCTGAAGAGCTATTGGGCCCAATGGGATTCATTGCATATCGAAGGAGGAGTATTGAAGCGCAAATGGGAAACAGCTGATGGTACCTCTCATCGAATGCAGGTGTTAGTCCCTCGTGCTGGAATAACAGATATTCTTGAGGAGTGTCATAATAGCCCGTCAGGAGGACATTTGGGAGTCAACAAAACTCTAGCAAAAATAAAGGAGAGATTCTATTGGCTTCATATGCGGGAGGATGTTACGAACTGGTGTCGTAAATGTACAGTTTGTGCCGGCAGAAAGGGTCCTCGAGTCAGAGCGAAATAAGAAACTCGACAATACAACGTTGGGACCTCAGTTGAGAAAATCGGAAGGGAGAATCCTAAGACGGCCAGTGATAGGATGAAACCAAGGTACGACCTCCGAGCGAACAGTGGTGGGTACCAGGAAGGTGGCCAGTGGGAGGGGCCCTATAAAATCCTAACACGGATCAACGATGTGGTCTACAGGATTCAACAAGGACCCAAAGCAAAGAAGAAGATTGTGCACATAGACAGGCTGTGCCCATATCATCAGCCGGATCCAGGATGGACAACTGTTCGGGACGAGCAGTCCTAAGAAGGGGGCAATGTGATGATTATGCGCCATCTGTTTGTCGAGAGGATGAATCAACGATTTTCGGTTGTTGTCTGAATTAAGAATTTATGTACTAAACTAACGAGCGATAAGCGAAGACAACTTCAAGCTGGTCGAAACTAAAAGAAACATAGAACATACCACAAGGAACCAGAAAACGAAGGTTCCAGAAAGTAGACAAAGGTGGAGCTGCCTATATAAAAGCGCCTGGCAGCCGCTATCGAGTCAGTTTTGATTGGAAAGGCGATAAATGTGTTCTAAAGTGAAAACAGTGAAAAGTGGTGATTTAAAAGTGAACTATAAAGCGATAAATAGAGTTTAATAGTGCAAGTTATTAAATTTAAAGTGATTATAGTGAACTGTAAGAATTGTGTTTGTAATTAAATTGTGTTTCGTTTGTAAAGCTATGTATGCTGTTCCTAAGTACGGCGGTCAAGAAAAATGCTCTTATTATTTCTTGACCCCGGTACAGAAAATTTCTACAAGTAATGCGATGATTTTTTTCGTGTTCAAAATTGACATTTGACATCATTGCGGGAATTTTTTTTTGAGTATTATAAAATATGTCAATAAAATTTTTCTAAAATGTTGGATGAACAGTCTCTTTTAATTTGGCTGGCATCTTCGTTATTATTATTAGTGCACAGAAGAAAAACGCGGCGGAGGAGAAAACTTCCCACATATAGAGTAAATCCCTACTTTTTAGAAAGGAAAAAATACAATAAAAGAGCAGGGGAGCACACAGAAATCCGTATATATTTTTTTGGGTTTTGGATCAAATTCAAAAACTCCCTCCGCACAGTAAAAAAAGGAATTTTCTCAAAAACCAAATTCGTCACGATTTTAATTTAAAACAATTCAAAAATTCCACACTAAAATAATCACTTCAAATAATAATCACGTTAGTGAAAACGCCAAATCTAGTTTCCGTTCAATCTCGTAATGTCAATTTCGGTCAAGAAAAAATGGTCTTTCCAATTTTTTCTTAGCCGCCTTAGGAAAAGGGTCCATCTATGTGTCAGAATAGTACTAGCATTTTTCTTGAGCGAACAGCGTACTAGGTACAGAAATTTCTTGAGCAAAAATTGCTATAGCATTTCTTGACCGATTACTTAGGCGTTTTTTACATACACTTTATATGGGGAACATTTTCTTGACCGCCGTACTTAGGAACAGCATACATAGCTTTATAAATAAATTATTGTGTGGATAATTAAAAAGTGTATTCCTTAATTAATCCTACGAATCCGTTAAGCTGTAAAAACGTAACAATATGTAGTTCATATCGGCTCGTTGTAAAACATAATCTCACTGATTAGTTGCAAATAATGAGAATAAACTTTTGCGAATTTCTGTAATTTTTTTTTTCGATATATTTAATGGCAAAGGCAGTACGGGCAATTTGCGCGGGCATAAGGCGAGCAAATTAAAAATATAAATTTTGTTTTGTTTTGTTTATGTTATTATTACTAATATGTATTTACCATGACTGAAGATATTAGTTGAACATTTCAATTCTATTCGTTTGTAATACTATTTAGTATTTTGTACAGAATAAAAATTGTTTTCTTTTCGTATAGTTCCTTTATTTACATAGTTAGTTGCTTGATTAGATACTTTAGCTGTGGGGACGTAATATTATGGTGAGAATGTCCATTAAAGAACGCAGGCGGCCTAAGTCTCATAATGCGTCCGTTACAAAACATATATCATTATTATTTTCTTTCGTAACAATGTTATTAACAACATTCCTTCGCTTTTGTTCGTTCTGTCTTTTGTAAAAGAAACAGTGTTTCTTTAGGTGTCCAGCTTTATTACAATAATAACAAATAAGTTCTCTATTGTTATTATCATACCTATTTTTTATATTTGTATGGAATCGTTTATTATTTACCTTTAAGGCCATATATGGATTCTCATTGGGATTTATATTAGTACTTTCACGTTTCTTTTCATATTCTTGAATGAGCTTTTCTTTTACTAATTCGATGGTTAAGTCCGAATCTGGTCTACCTTCCAATGTAGTAACTAATGGATCATAAGAATCTGGTAAACTAGCCAACAAAATGGCTACCTTCAATTTATCGTGAAGCGGTTCATCAACTGCTGCGAGTTCATTATTCATTTCCATTATGGAACTTGTATGTTCCTCCATATTGCCGCCTTCCTGCATTGTTGTTCGACATAACCTCTTTAATAATATGACTTTATTTGACAAAGTAGATTTCTGATGATAAGACTTTAAAGCTGACCAAGCTTCTTTTGAAGATGTGGAGTTCTTTATGTGAATAACTTGATTATCCTCGATTAATAAACCAATTAATGCTCATGCTTTTGTATCCTTGATTTTCCATTCACTTGTTATTTCAGATGGTGCGGCATTAATTACAACTTCCCATAATTCTTCTTTTTGAAGTAGAAGTTCTACTTTAAATCTCCAAATTTGATAATTTGTCTCATTTAATTTAGTAACGCTTAGTTTGGTCTCCATCTTTCTTTTGAAATATTTTATAACAAAATTATACTTCAACACGTGGCAACTGCGGCTGCATCTGGGCCCTTAACCTGTTGGATGCTGAGAGCTAGATTTTGCAGTTGTAAAAAGAACTTCTTTTAAAGTGTTAAATTATAATTATATTTCTTATTTTAAACTCAAACGAAATACAACTTTATGTACAACTTTACAAAAACTCCTTTTCCTTTTTTACTGAATATAAACTCAACTACTTTACGCACTGATATTTACCAGAATGAATAGAAAAAACAGAACTGACAACTTCGATAAAACAAAAATAAATTAATGTTGAGTGCTGCCACTCCAACAGTTATCGCTTCTAGAATGAGTAAAACAAATGCATAGTGTATTCTCGTGACGCAAAAATTCAAGAAATCAAAAATATGAAAGTTTTAGTCGAAGAGGAAGAAGGAGATCACACGTTAAGAGATGAAGAATCTGAAGATGAAAAAGGCAGCGGAGATTCAATTGATAGTGAATCAAGAGTTAACCCTTCTAGCACAGAAGGGGCACTTTTCAGCTAGCTAAGCATGAAAATCTATATACACATACACATACATACATACATATATATATATATATATATATATATATATATATATATATATATATATATATATATATATATGTATATATATATATATACAGGGTGAGAGAAAAGTCCGGCACCGGTTCGATATTTCCTAAACGGTAGGTTTTCGTGAAAAAAGTTTGAAGCAAAAGTTGCTCAGCTTGGAGGGTAGATTCGTTTGAACACAAAACTCACCCCCACCCACTCACCCCCTCGCAGGGGGTGGGGGTAACTCCAAATTTTTAAATAGCAACCCCCATTTTTTTTCACGGATTATGATTCTCCGAAGAAAAATATGAAACTTTCGCTTTAACATTTTTTTTATCCGAAGCTTCCCTGCACCCCCAAAATGAATTTTTGGGGATGGGGAATAGTCCGGCACCGGTTCGATATTTCCTAAACGGTAGGTTTTCGTGAAAAAAGTTTGTAGCAAAAGTTGCTCAGCTTGGAGGGTAGATTCGTTTGAACACAAAACTCACCCCCACCCACTCACCCCCTCGCAGGGGGTGGGGGTAACTCCAAATTTTTAAATAGCAACCCCCATTTTTTTTCACGGATTATGATTCTCCGAAGAAAAATATGAAACTTTCGCTTTAACATTTTTTTTATCCGAAGCTTCCCTGCACCCCCAAAATGAATTTTTGGGGATGGGGAATAGTCCGGCACCGGTTCGATATTTCCTAAACGGTAGGTTTTCGTGAAAAAAGTTTGTAGCAAAAGTTGCTCAGCTTGGAGGGTAGATTCGTTTGAACACAAAACTCACCCCCACCCACTCACCCCCTCGCAGGGGGTGGGGGTAACTCTAAATTTTTAAATAGCAACCCCCATTTTTTTCACGGATTATGATTCTCCGAAGAAAAATATGAAACTTTCGCTTTAACATTTTTTTTATCCGAAGCTTCCCTGCACCCCCAAAAAGAATTTTTGGGGATGGGGAATAGTCCGGCACCGTTTCGATATTTTCTGAACGGTAGGTTTTCGTGAAAAAAGTTTGTAGCAAAAGGTGCTCAGGTTGGAGGGTAGAATCGTTTGAACACAAAACTCACCCCCACCCACTCACCCCCTCGCGGGGGGTGGGGGTAACTCTAAAATTTTAAATAGCCGTTATGAAAATTGAGACCTCCAGTATCCTGTTTTTCAAATCATGAATGTCAGCAGGCTTACTTTCGTAGAATGGATTTTTCAAGACAAGAACGATTTCTCAGAACAACAGGGTCTATCAGTGTAACTCCGCTTAATCAAAATTTCAATACTGTCTCTTTCTGAGAACATATCGTCTCGGTTAAGAATGTAACAAAAAAACAAGAACCTAACAAGAACGAATTCTCGTGGATACTTTCAATAAACATTTGTAAAAGATCAGAAGGCAAGAGTGCAATTTCAGATCAATAGTTGATGCCTTTAAATTGGAAAAATCTTTTTCAAACTTTGAATACCGGCCTGAAATATCTGGTTTCATTTCCATTGGGATATCACACCTACGTTTTCTTCTAGAATTGTACTTGTAATCTAAGTTTATTTTATTATAACCATGCCTCTCACTGAACGAGAGAGGATTGAAATTTTGATTATGCGGGGCTACGGAGATCGAAAACGCTCTAATCAGGAGACTGCAAACCTATTTAATGAAACACATCCAGAACGTGCCATCCCGATAAACAAATCTACCGTCAAGCGAACAGTTGATCGGTTCGTAGAAACAGGTAAGTCCTTTAAATGGTTTTGCTGATTTGTTAGGTAAATGCTGCTTTTTTGCATTCAATAAACAGGTTCTGTCACAGACAGGCCGAGACTCGGACGTCCGAGAACAGCTACAAATCCTGAAACATCACTGAATGTTCTCCTCAACTTCACCGAAGATTGTCATAAGTCGACACGGAAAGTAGGTCAGGCAATGGGAATTAGCGATTGGTCCGTGCGAAAAATTTTAAAAATTAACAAGTATCATCCATACAAAATTTGCTTGGTACAAGAGTTGACGGACAACGATTTCGATCTGAGAGTCGAGTTTTGCGATGTCATGATGGATCGATATGATCAGAATCCAATGACATTTTTCTGGACCTGTTTTTCGGATGAGGCAAAATTTGAGCTAAATGGAAATATGAATCGACACAACAGCAGGTACTGGTCTAGTATAAATCCACACTGGATGAGAGATTCTCACACACAATACCAGCAAAAAGTTAACGTTTGGGCTGGTATTGTTGCAAATCAGATTGTGGGACCATTCTTCTTTGAAGAGAATCTCACAGCTACGCGATATATGAGAATGCTCCAAGAAGAAATTGTACCTGCAATCCGAAATATCGTTGGAGATCAATTTGAGCTAGTTCAGTTCCAACAAGACGGGGCACCAGGACATTTCGGACTGCAAGTACGTGCGTATCTGCATGAGACATTTCCCGGAAGATGGATTGGTCGGAGGGGAGCGATCGAATGGCCGCCACGATCGCCGGACCTGACACCCCTCGATTTCTTTTATTGGGGTTTCTTGAAAAATCGCGTCTACGAAAGTAAGCCTGCAGACATTCATGATTTGAAAAACAGGATTCTGGTGGTCTCAAATTCCATAACGGCGGAAATGCTAGCACACGTTACAAACAATTTCTACCAACGACTGGCTCATTGCCAAGCAGTGGAAGGTCAACAGTTTGAGCACCTGCTTACATAAGTGAGAGTGCGTCGAAGGTTTGGAGTCATTAAATACTGAGGGAGCGACGAACCTCGGGGTCCTTCAACGCTTCCACTTTAATAAACGGCCCTTTTCAGGGCCAAAATGATGTGTGAAATCCGACCTAGAACCTCCACGTGGTACACATCGGATAACGCTAATCCAGGAGGTGATGTCTGATCGTCTACTTGTCAGTAACCACACGTCAATACGTCGACAGTATTCATTCGGGAATGCAGGGAAGCTTCGGATAAAAAAAATTTTAGACGAAAGTCTCATATTTTTTTTCGGAGAATCATAATCCGTGAAAAAAATGGGGGTTGCTATTTAGAATTTTAGAGTTACCCCCACCCCCTGCGAGGGGGTGAGTGGGTGGGGGTGAGTTTTGTGTTCAAACAATTCTACCCTCCAAGGTGAGCAACCTTTGCTACAAACTTTTTTCACGAAAACCTACCGTTCAGAAAATATCGAAACGGTGCCGGACTATTCCCCATCCCCAAAAATTCATTTTGGGGGTGCAGGGAAGCTTCGGATAAAAAAAATGTTAAAGCGAAAGTTTCATATTTTTCTTCGGAGAATCATAATCCGTGAAAAAAAATGGGGGTTGCTATTTAAAAATTTGGAGTTACCCCCACCCCCTGCGAGGGGGTGAGTGGGTGGGGGTGAGTTTTGTGTTCAAACGAATCTACCCTCCAAGCTGAGCAACTTTTGCTACAAACTTTTTTCACGAAAACCTACCGTTTAGGAAATATCGAACCGGTGCCGGACTATTCCCCATCCCCAAAAATTCATTTTGGGGGTGCAGGGAAGCTTCGGATAAAAAAAATGTTAAAGCGAAAGTTTCATATTTTTCTTCGGAGAATCATAATCCGTGAAAAAAATGGGGGTTGCTATTTAAAAATTTGGAGTTACCCCCACCCCCTGCGAGGGGGTGAGTGTGATTACGAATTTGACGTCAAATCGAAGGTTTGACAAATGACAGCTGTCAAAAGCGCTGTCAACTATGAACAAAATATTTCATTTTTTTACATTTTTTTCAAAATGACGTGAAATTTCGTGCTATAGAGGGTTTTCGAGGTCGCTGATTACGAATATGACTAATGACGAATATGAGAATCAAAGGTTTGCAACATGACAGCTCTAAAACGAAATGTGCTCGGCGGCAATGGTTAGTGTCAATCAAAAATTCTCCGGTTGCCGCCAAAAATCATCATTTGAATTGAACTTAAAGATAGGGGGGTGCACGTTTTTTTGAATTTTTTTTCCATTTTTGAACCACCCTAATATATATATTGTTAGTATGTGTGATACCTTTATATTGTACACCAACAGAGTCAGTCAGATGTGAGACGCTGGTTGGATAAGACCTAAGGAAAGCACCTGTTAGTTCTTGTATATTATATCGCACAGAAATAAAGTTGTTAATATAAAAGTGTACAAAAGTCTTCTCATTAGCATTCTACACCTTAACATGGTACCTGTCCGTAGTTAAGTCGCTAAGTAATCGGTTAGTATTGTTTTTTGTTAAGTCCCGTGTCCGTGTACAAAGGAAAGCACGTAGACAAAATGGCGAAGCACGGTGATGTGGTAATACCTGTGTTTGATGGAGAAGACTACAGTATGTGGAAAAAACGTGTTACAGTATTTCTAAAATTAAATAAATGTGATGAAGTCATAAAAAGAGCAAAAGTGACCACGGATAAAGACGATTGGGAGGAAAACAATATAAAAGCAATAAACTATATTTATAGTGCCATTACAAATAAACAATTGGAATTTGTGTGTGACAAAACAACGGCATATGAAATAATTAAAAAATTTGATAGTCTATATCTAAAGGAATCAACTGCATTGCAGATCGTGTGCAGAAATAAAGTGGAAAAATTGAAACTCAAAATTTATAGTGATTCTGCAACCTTTTTCAGTGACTTTGAGAAGTCTATTAATGAATTGAAAAACGCGGGTGCGAGCGTGTCCGAAAAAGAAAAGTTAAACTATATACTGAATACGTTGCCGGAATCATATAGTTATATCGGTGATTTAATTGATACCTTAAAGGAAGAAGATCAAACTGCGGATTATGTAAAAAGTAAAATCCAAATGACAGAGTTAAAAAATCAAAGAGCAGATAATTCTGGGAAAAGATTTAATGCGTTCATGGCAGACAAAAGCCGACAAGAACGAACGTGCTATCATTGTGGTGAAGCTGGTCATATACAGAGAGACTGCAAAAATGGCGGCCAAGCAGCAGACGGCAGTGATTCATGGCGAGTGACACGAGGCCGGAGAGGAGCCAGGAGAGGAAGCTACGGCAGAGTCCACGGCAACTTTCGTGGATATCGCGGAGTGGGTGCTTATCGCGCCGACCAACAAGGACAGAAGAACCTAGAAAAAAACAGCGCGTGGGTTACAATGGTTGCACATCATGCGGCGCGCAATACTGAAATAAGTAATGTAGGTTATAATGAAATACAGTGGCTTTTAGATAGTGGGTGCACAGACCACATAATAAATAATGATAAATATTTTGAGAATTGCAGATTACTTAAAATACCCGTAAATGTTTATTTGGGCGACAATCGAGTTGTAAAAGCTACAAAAATTGGTAATGTTTTAAGCTATTTTGATGCATTTGGTAAGAAAAACTTAATTAATATGAAAAATGTATTTTATGTTAAGGATATGAAATCGAATTTAATTAGTTACAGTAAAATAACAGAAAATAATACAATCATTTCTAAAGGTAAAATGACTAAAATTATTGATAATTTCGGTAGTGTAGCAGCAGTAGCTTTGAAAAATAATACTCCTAGTTTATATATTATGAAAAGTAAAGTAAAATCAGCCAAGTGCTTTGTAAATATTGCAAATAAAAGTACAAGTAATATGAGTGAAAAAGAAAAATGGCATCGTTTGTTGGGCCATGTAAATTTTAAATATTTGAATGTTTTGGCTAAAAATCAGATGTTAGATGGTATCTCAAGTGAACTTGAGTCGGAATTTATGAAATGTAAAACGTGTATTGAAAATAAAATGAGTAATATTCCTTTTGATAATAATAGAAGTAGAGCCAAAGATATTTTGGAAATCGTGTAACAGTCAGTTTTGCCTAAATATCTACCTGACTAAAAATTACTGTGGGGAAGAAAATCGAGTAGTTGGTTGGGAACAAAAAGGTAGGCGGGGAGAAATGAAAAAAAGAAAAAAATGGGAGTTCGAATTTTGACGTAGGGAGATTTTTGTCCGGCGAAAAGTTTGTGTTCGGGAAAAATTTAATTTAAGAGGAAATAAAAAAGGAAAAAATCAGTTTTGAACACATACGACTGGCTGGAAGACAAAAACCTTCATTATTCAGTTCATTTGCAAAAAAAATAAAAATTTCGTTTCGACTTAGCAACAATCAGGACTATTTCGGTGCTGTGAATTCTAGCCGAAAATACAAGGAAAAATAAGCACAAAAAAATTAACAAATAAGAAAAGAACATTGGATCTGGATTCCATAGCCCCCATTCGATGTCCGTTTTAATGTCAATTATTAATTACGAGGTGTAATTAGAAAAATACTGGATGTAGACAGCGATGAAGACTATTACGAGCCAGAAGAATTCCTCAGTTATGCAGATTTCGAATCCAATCTCAGGCCACAAGAACTAGAAGATCCCAACCTGCAGGATCTGTTGACTTCAGTGTCGGAAGCCCCGGATTCCAACCGGTCGGATTGCGCGTAAGTTCTTGGGTATAATTTGTAAGTAGGATTCCCGACGGAAGGCTGCTAGGCAAGACGTGAGGGCCAGAACCAGGAGGAGTGGTAGCAAGCCTTGATCGTGACAGTCGGCGCCGTAGTTAAAAGAGCGCTGCCCGACGCTGCCCCCTCGCTTGGTAGAGGAAGAATTTTGCTCACCGCCCGGTCCTCCCAGAAGTCACCCCTCAATTAGAATTGCGGCTACCAGACCAGGAAGATTAGCGGCTAGTCCTCCTCCAGCTTGGATGGTTTTTGCTTCTGGACACATAAATTTTTATAATTCTTCTTGTCTTGATTTCATTTACATATACACATTTTGGTTTGTTTTTTTATGTAATAACATACACTTTTCAGGTTAAGTTAGTACATAATTGAGTACATATATTGAGTTAATAATCATTGTGCTAGCCTTAGGTGACAACTTGTGAAGCAATTTATTAAGTTTTTATGAAGTCGTTTTTTTGGTGACTCCTTGTCAGAATTATTTGCTTTAATCTTGCGTTGCTTACTTTCTTAATTTCTGTGTTGATTTTTTCGGGAATTTGTTCATCCGTAAATTGACCCAAACGTTTGTGTTAACGAATGTACAAAACGAGGAGTGTTGGTGCCAAGACTGCGCGTTTTTTTTCCTTCTTGATCCTCAGACTAATGTATATCTAAGAAAATTTCATTGTAAGTTCCTTGACATTGATCACTTAATAGGATAAAATAATATTTTTAATATCTGCCAAGGAGACCTATAATCTTTAGTGAAATTGTTCCTTGTTCTCTATGTTGTTTGGCATTTTGATTGCGCCTGTAAGATACAAGTTATTGCAATGTATTAAAATGATTATAACTATTATGGCCATGTATTAACTTTCTTTGGTGGAATGGTTGAGGGGGGATCTTTTCTTTTCAGGGTTTGACGAGGCTCAGGTGATGTCCGGCGAAGGATGGAGGTGGAATTCAAGATTGCAAAGGCACAGGTAAGTGGTGAACCAACCGCGGTAAGCCCCGGCCACACACCCCACGACCCCTCCGGCGAGCTAGATAACTCCGTGTGGCCGGCGTAGGAGTTCCGGATTTTCTTTTCATTTCTTATGTATGGTATTGGCTCCTTGGTCATGCTCTTCCGGGCTTGTGGCTAAGGGGGTAATACCTCGCATAAGTGGCGCCCACTATTTTATCGCGCCATTATGCTATTACAATCGTTCATACTGATGTTTGTGGACCTTTTCAAACCATAGGGTTTAAAGATGAAAAATATTTCGTTTCTTTCATTGATGATTACAGTAAAATTGCCAGAGTTTATACCATGAAATCCAAAGTAGAAGTTTTTGATTGCCTCGTTGAATATGTGAATGAATGTGAAAATTTAACTGGAAAGAAAGTCAAATTCTTGAGATGTGATAACGGTAAAGAATATCTGAATCGTAATATGTATAATTTTGCAAAAGAAAGAGGTATTGTTATTAATAATTGTCCGGCTTACGTTCATGAGTTAAATGGAACCGCTGAAAGGTTTAATAGAACAATAATGAATATTTCGCGTTGTTTATTAGCAGAAGTAAATGTTCATAAAAAATACTGGCCTGAAATAGTTTGTACAGCAACTTATTTGAAAAATCGTACATTAGCTAATACTATTGAAAGGAAAACTCCTTATGAGATATTTTTAAAAAAAAAAACCAGATGTGTCGAATTTACGTTTATACGGTAGTAAAGTTTTTGTTAGAAAACCAGAGCAAAAGAGAACGTCTAAATGGGATAAAAAATCCGTGACGTTGGTTATCGTGTACTTTTGAATAACAGGGTCATTGTTGCTAGACACGTTGATATCGTAGATGAAAATGTAAAATGTATTGGCTTAAATGGGGATGAATCTGAAAATGAAAATAATGAAGTGGATGAAAATTCTAATGATAACTCATTGAATGACAGTTTTAAGAGTACTGATGAAAATGTAAAGTATGATAATGAAAGGTTTGAATCTGAAAGTGAACATATACATAGGTCTCAGGGAAATATAAAGCCTCTAAAGCGATTTGAAGATTATCATGTATATAGTCATAGTATTTTTGTAAATTTTTGTAGAACTGATGTTCCTAATGCATTTGAGGAGGCGATAGAATCAAATGAAAGTAAATTATGGGTAAGAGCTATGGATAAAGAGATTGAAAGTTTGAATAAGAATAAGACTTGGAAGTTAGTTAAAAATGTAAATAATAATAAAGTTTTAGATGTAAAGTGGGTCTATACTAAAAAGTCTGATGATAGTTATAAAGCTAGGTTAGTTGTAAGAGGTTTTCAGCAAACCGATGAAATTGATGATGTTTATTCTCCTGTGGCGAAAATGCAGACCTTAAAAATTTTATTTTCATATTGTTGTCAATTGGGCCTAGAAATTGAACAAATAGATGTTGAAACAGCATTTTTAAACGGCAAGGTAAATTCTGAAGTTTATGTTAAACAGCCAAAAGGCTATGAAGATAATACAAATAGGGTGTGTGTATTAATAAAAGCTTTATATGGCTTAAAAGAAAGCCCAAGAGCTTGGTATGAATGCCTTGATAAATTCTTAGTAAGTTTAGGTTTTGAAAGAAATAATATTGATTCTTGTTTATATACTTTTAGAAATGGAAAAGATACTATTTATTTGTTAATTTTTGTTGATGATCTATTAATTTGTGGTAGAAATGAAAAAGATATTAAAAGAATTAAAGTTTTGTTGTCAGAAAAGTTTAAAATGAAAGATCTTGGTAAAATTAAAGAATATCTTGGGATAACCATTGAGTATGAGTCCGGTAAACATATAATGAAATTAAGTCAAACCATATATATTGAGTCATTAATTAAAAGATATAATTTAGAAAATAGTAAGCTCTATAATACACCTATGGAAATAAATTTGAAAATTGAGAAGTCTGATACTTGTGAAAGAAATATTAAATATAGAAATTTAATTGGTGCTTTATTATATATAAGTTCGGCTACGAGGCCTGATATCAGCTTTACAGTAAACTACCTAAGTAGATTTCAAAACTGTTATAATGAGACCCATTTTAAATACGCTTTGAGGATCTTGAAATACTTATATTTGACTAATGATTTAAAACTGATATATAAAAGAAATGAAAATGTAAATATTCTTAATTGTTATGTTGATGCCGATTGGGCTGGAGATAATTTAGACAGAAAGTCCACTACTGGCTATGTAATAAGATTGTTTGGTAATGTAATATATTGGAAATCAAGGAAGCAAAAATCTGTAACAAAAGCTTCGACATTTGCAGAGTATATGGCATTGTCGGAAGCAGTAAGTGAGTTAAAATTTGTAAAGGAATTATTGAAAACTTTCAATGTAAAATTAATAAAACCAATTGATATATATGAAGATAATTCGGGTGCATTAAATATAGCAAAATATGGTAATTTTACAAAGAATTCGAAACATATTGAAGTTCATTATCATTATGTACATGAATGTGTAAAGGAGAATGTTATAAATATAGTTAAAGTAAATTCAGATGAAAATATTGCAGATATTTTTACAAAATCGTTGTGTAAAGAAAAATTTGAAAGATTTCGAAGTATGTTGAATTTAAATTGATAGCACCCAAACGAA
Organism: Thereva unica; assembly: GCA_949987705.1. Classification (NCBI taxonomy): domain Eukaryota; kingdom Metazoa; phylum Arthropoda; class Insecta; order Diptera; family Therevidae; genus Thereva; species Thereva unica. Next base: position 61,300,961 of record OX465284.1, read on the forward strand.
AATTTAAAATAATGTAAGTACAATATTAATGTAAGGAGGCGTGTTAGTATGTGTGACACCTTTATATTGTACACCAACAGAGTCAGTCAGATGTGAGACGCTGGTTGGATAAGACCTAAGGAAAGCACCTGTTAGTTCTTGTATATTATATCGCACAGAAATAAAGTTGTTAATATAAAAGTGTACAAAAGTCTTCTCATTAGCATTCTACACCTTAACATATATATATATATATATATATATATATATATATATATATATATATATATATATATATATATACATATATAGAGTTCCCCTTCTAACACAGAAGGCGCACTTCCCAGCAGGGCTGAGAAATATTTACCACTGCCGTGGCTCAGCTGAGACATGCAAATATAAAATATTAAAAACATTAAACAAAGAAGCATGCAAAACTAAAAAGGGAGTGAGGCACGCAGAGAGTCACGCCACATTGAGAAGGGTCCTTTTAAGGACAACTTCACTGTTTAGCAAGCTAAACACACTCCTATTGTTGTTAGTTTTTATAAGCATGCGATTAACGGGTTCGAACATGCCATAATTGGTGTTAGAGGAATTAATGTGCAAACGAGGTTCACCTCTCAGGTTGTAGTTATTCACTCTAAATGACGCGCGGTTTCTTAACCCTTTCCACTCCAAGGCTGGTTTTGTTTTTATTCCACCAGCTCCATGCTAAAATTACGTTTTTACACTTTTAGTGTTTTTTGTGTATTTTGAAAAAAAAACGAATTTTTCTTATTTAATAAACTTTATTTTAAAATTTTTACATTGACAGGTATTACACCATGTCGAGTATCACTCGAAAGTGGAGCTAGTGGAACAAACACTCGACATTGGAGTGGAAAGGGTTAAGAAACCAGAGTCCACCTTGTCATTCATCAGTCGATGAACGAATATAACGTCAGCGACCTCACGGCGCTTATGGAGGGAGCTTAAGTTGAGCAATTTAAGTGTTCTCATAAGGCGGAAGAGCGAGTGGGTCATCCCACGGGAGGTGGCTGAGTTCAAACCGGACGAACTTCCTTTGAACCGATTCGATTCTACTAACATGGGAGGAGTAGTAAGGAGACCATACCTGGGAAGCGTAGTCAAGCAAAGGCCTCACCAAAAATATGTACAGGTGTTTAGTGACGAGGGGGTTGTTGAACTCTTTGGACCATCTTTTTATAAATCCCAGGACTGAATTGCCCTTGGAGGAGATATAATTGATGTGGGTGGAGAAATCCAACTTACTTTCTAACCTAACCCCAAGATCGATTACAGATGCAGTACGGGAGACCTTGTTGTCAAGGAAAGTATAGTCATAAGTTATAACACCACGTTTCCTACAAAAAGTCATGATCTCGCACAAGGTTGTTGTTGGAACACCAAGAATAGAAGGTGTTTAGATCCGCTTGCAGAAGTTTGCAATCCTCTATACTCCTTATGTGGCGATACAGTTTGATGTCATCAGCGTAAATAAGGATTTTACAGTGCCTTAGCAGGGTAACAATATTGTCAATTGATAAAATAAAAAGAAGAGGGCCAAGATGACTGCCTTGCGGGACTCCAGAGGACGCTTCGTTGTTCTTCGATTTGACTCCGCGGAATAGAACCTGGTAGGTTCTATCGGCTAAGTACGACTGAAACCAATCCACAAGGGCATGCGGAAAGCCTAATTTCTTTAGTTTAAGAGCTATAATAGAGTGGGAGAGCTTGTCGAAAGCCTTACTAAAATCTGTATAGACACAGTCAGTTTGGCAGCCAGTGACAAAGCCTCTAATTGTGTGTGAAGAGAACTCCAGTAAATTAGTAGTAGTGGAACGGGCTGCAAGAAAACCATGTTGGTTTGTTGAGATAAGCCTCTTGCAGATAGGGGCGATAGCAGAATAAATAATAGATTCGAAGAGTTTTGGTATAGACGATAACTTCGCAATTGGCCTATAATTAGATATTTCGTTTTTGCAGCCTTTCTTATGGACAGGTATTATAAAAGAGTTCTTCCATAAGGTTGGGAAGCGCCCTTTATTTAGGGATTTTTGAAATAAACATAGAAGAGGAGACAGTAGGGCCCCTGCACAGGATTTTAGAACAGCTGGAGAGACTCCATCAAGGCCGGACGAAAAATCTTGTGGAAGTTCATTTATATGTTTCGAGATATCATCCCTGGTTATAGACAGGCAAAAGTTTTGAGCCGTTAGGGGACAGGGGACGAGAAAGATTTGAGGAAGAACGATGCAAAATTTTCACAAATTTCGGCTGGATTAGAACTAAGGGAGTTCTCGTATTGCATGGCGTAAGGGTAATTATCAACTTTTTTCTTTGTGTTGATAAATTGAAAGAATGCTCTGGGATCACCATACACTTTACCTTCCATGTTTCTGAGGTACTCTTTATAGAGGGTTTCGGAGAGAGCATGAAATTGGTTGTTACGGCGCAGCAGCACGTAACAGCCATCTTCGAATCCATTAGAATATGGATATATAAAAATAAACAAAACGACCTGAAAAGGAACCTAAAACACAATACAATACAAACAAGTAAACGTAAACAAAAATCACAAAATAAATTAGTAACAAAATATATTAACCCTATAAAATACACATCTAAAACTATAACTAAATTAAACTAATAAAACGTAAAATAAACCTACATCTAAATAAAATTTAAACTAATTACTAACTAAAAACAAAAAAAAAGTACCTGAAAAGAGAAAAAGGTTAAAAAGTGATCAACAACAAATATAATAAATCGTTACCTGGAAGGCACCTGGGCCAAGTGCCTTCAACTAAAAAGAGTCCGAAAAACAGGGCTCAATACCTAAAATTAAATAAATAAATAAGATAAATAAATAGAATAAACGTTAAAAAATATATAAAAATATTCAAAACTAAATTCTACTTACCCAATTTTATTACGACATGTAGAAATGTCAATTTTCAACAGAAAGCTCAAAAGCTTAAAGCTGGGGTGAGATCAGAATAAAACAATTTGGTCTAAACTCAAAAGTTATACGACTTTAAACGTGTATAACAGCTTTCTCCCCCCCAGCTTTAAGCTTTCGATCGGATGCGTCTGATCTATAAAGTTCACAGCAGCAGCACGAGGAACTTGGATTTTAAAGTTTCACATTCCGTCCAAGTAAGCAAGTTCTCATCGTAACACATTTCAATCAGACAGGCATTGGCCGTCGCAGAGTAGAGGCAGGCATTTTGACCGTCTCATTTTAATAAAATAAATTTATTTTTTTTCAGGAATTAGATAGGTAATTTACCGTCTAACATCAAACACTTTGGCAGGCATTAGTCGCCAAGTTAGGGCTTTAGATAACCGATTGGTTTCACCGTCGGTTCGGGGGTTAGTTTATAGTAAGAATTAATTGGTTTGGGTATTGGTAATAGGTATTAGATCTATACCAAAAATAGGGAAATAATTCATATATCCCTACGTGTTTTAAACAGGGAATTTCAAAGGTTTTACGTACTTTGAAAGTCCTTGTCGCATTTTCATAACAAAAATATAATTACACAAAAATTAAAACTAAATAGGGATTTTTGAAAATGAGGATATACCTCAAACATCCCAAAGTAGTTTACATGTATATTGAAGGCTCCAAACACAGGTGAATGTGAAATTACCTTTGAGTGGAACCAAAAACCAGACAAAAGCTCGCAGAAGGTTCTTTTATGCATTTAAGTGGTTAATAAGACCAAAATTAATATTTTATTGATTTCACTAAGCAATAGTGGCCAAGTTTAAGCTCAAAGAGCACTTTTTGCAAGAAGCAAGTATTGCACGGCACTTATTGCGGTGATTGAACGCCAAGTGATTGTAGCGGCGTATATTTCAAGGGAAATCTTCCCAAAAGTTTAGAGTACCTCCGAGCTTTGTCTATTATAAAATCTTTGGACAAATAATAATTATTATCTAATTACAGATATCCAGGAATTATCCGGATTTGTTTTAAGATAATTTTAAATTGACCTTCAGTCAAATAAATAAAACAAATTTGCATTTACATTTTTTAAAGTATTTAGTTAAAACTAGAATTTAAATAGATTTAATTAGCTTTTATAATATTTAGAAGAAATTATATTTGAATTTTAAACCACTCCTGCGTTTTTATCAGAGACCTATCCTTTTACAGCATTTTTAGAGATTTGAAAATAATATTTAAAATTTTTTATTATTTTCGGCGTCTCGCGCCGAAACATGGTCCTTCGAGCCGGATAGGTCGTGGTCAAATCAAATATAATTTCCGATAAAGTGCTAGTTGAAAGCTTTTTATTTGTCTTCAATTATTTAGTTTGTCCAAAGATTTAATTATTTGTTATTTGTCTAACCCCGTGATATTAATATAAAGCAAAAAATGAAAGGTATTCTGAGGCAACAGATTGCCTTAAAGCGAGAGTTGAATCAAAGCTTATCCAACTACAAAAAGGCACCTGTGGGTCGGAGAACCCGGGGGTATCTTTCGGGAAAGTTGGAATCGATAAAGTCCACATGGGAAAAATTTAAGGAAAACCATGATGAACTAGTTGTTGCAGATATCGATAGTATCGAAGATGAGAAAGTCCAAGCCGCCGTGTTGGCATATTCGGAAGGTATTCAGTACGAAGAATTCGAAGAAATGTATTCCGAATTCTATGGAGATTTAAAAGATGGGTTATTAGTCAGCTCGGGGACTGAACGTGAACAAGCGGGTTCACCCAAGGCAATTTTACAATTACCAACCTTGGACATCCCTAAGTTTGACGGGCAATACGCGTCGTGGAGAACTTTCCACGACAGATTTGTGTCGCTCATACATCATGAAGATCGACTATCAACGGTAGATAAGATGCACTACTTGAAGAGTAGTCTTACGGGAGATGCCCGGAAGGATTTAGATTCCTTCGACACCACTGCTGCAAATTATATGGCAGCATGGGAAGTTTTGTGCAACCGGTATAACAAAAAAAGGTTGTTGATATATGCTCAGTTGAAGCTATTATTCAATCAACCAAAGATTAGGACGGAATCATACCGGGAAATACGGACAACTTTGGACGAGTTGCAACGTATACAGCACAATTTAAAGGCACTTAAAGTAGACATAGCCAATTGGGATCCCATCTTCGTGTTCATAACAGCGCAAAAGCTGCCGGAGAAAACACGGAGTTTATGGGAACAATTGATAGCGAAGTCAGACGAGCTGCCATCCTTAAAGGAATTGATTACGTTCATGGAGCAACGTTATCGAAGCCTAGAGGCAACCAAGGATATCCATCTGCATAAGGCAGGTAGCAATCCTCACAAAGCTGAGAAGAGTCATAGTAGACTTACGACCTACTATACAAACCAGCAGGATAATCATACTACCAGTAAAGGTAGGTCCCAACCGGCTTACAGGCATCATACAGCCCCGGGATATAAGGGACAAAATAGGAATGGCTATCAAAAAAGGTCAGACCACCCTGAGAAAGAGAAATTTATAAATCACTGCCCTATGTGCAGAGAAAAACATTTTTTAACAAGATGTCAACGGTTCAAAGAACTATCAGTTACAGCCAGAAGAAATTGGCTGATCAAACACAAGCATTGCGAAAGATGTTTGTGGAACCATGAAACTGCTGAATGCACCACCAAATTCGCGTGTAGGACGTGTGGTAGCCAGCATCACAGTTTGTTGCACGATCAAACTGATCAGGGCAATACAGCTAATTTACCTAGTGTCAGCACGGTCAACGAAATGACCGTGACTCAGTGTAACCACATTACGGATGTTACACAATCAATGTTGGCAACAGCCCTAGTGAAAGTGAGGGGCCGCAAAGGCGATGAGTTGACGTTACGGGCATTAATAGATCCTGGGTCACAAAGCTCATTTATTACGGAGGCTGCGTATCAAACTATAAGAGCGCAGACTTTCCCGGCTGATTTAAGTGTTTTTGGAGTAGCAGAAGCACAAGTCGCTACCGCAAATAAGGTGGCAAGATTTACGTTGTTGTCAACCAAAGGGGGTTACAAGAATAACATTGATGCGTACGTTATCCGGAGTATTACTAATATATTTCCACCAGAACGCACAATGAACAAGCACTGGCCACATATAGATGGGTTGGAATTAGCCGACCCAAAATTTATGAATCCAGGACGAATAGATATTCTCCTTGGAGTAGGAATATACGCGGATATCATTAGAAAGGGTCTGCGAAAGGGAATCAAAGGGGCTCCGGTGGCATTAAGGACAGCTCTAGGATGGATTGTATTTGGGGAGGTGCAGTCAGCAAACATACATCCTAAAAATATAAGTCTATCTGCATTTACGACGCAGCATGACGTGACATTAGAAGAGTTGAGTCGCCAAATTAAGGGGTTTTGGGAATGTGAAGAAATCCCTAAAGAAAGGCAATTGACCGGGGAAGAAAGGCAGTGCGAAGAATTTCATAATAAAACTACCATACGTAAGTCCAACGGGCAGTATGAAGTACGGATACCCTTTAAGGACGGTAACCCACCAAGTTTAGGGGAATCTCGGAGACAAGCCATGTCCAGGCTATTGCAGTCGGAAAAGAAGCTAGCCCAAAGGACAGAGTTGAAGGACTCCTATCAAAATTGTTTGCAAGAATATATAGACTTGAACCACATGAGTTCAGCAAATGGATTCGCAGACAAAAGGTATTATATGCCACATCATGCTGTAATTAAAGACAGCACCACAACTAAGGTCCGCATAGTTTTTGATGCCTCTGCAAAAACTACAAATGGGAAAAGCCTAAATGAGCAAATGCTGACAGGGCCAACGTTGCAGCCAAAATTATTTGCTACGCTTCTAAAGTGGCGGAAGTATCGGTATGCAATGACCGCGGACATTGAGAAAATGTATAGGATGATCCTTATCAACCCCTTGGATAGGAAGTATCAGACCATCCTGTGGAGGGCAAATATTAACTATCCTATACAAGAATACCAAATGAATACGGTAGCATTTGGAACCACTTCAGCACCCTACCTTGCAATCAAAACCTTGCAAAGGTTAGCGGTCGATGACCACTCCTTGTTTCCTGAAGCAGCTAAGGTCGCCATGACTGATTTTTATGTGGACGATGTGCTTACAGGAGCGGATACGGTGCCAGATGCACAAATGTTGCAAGGGGATTTAATTAAATTATTGAAAGGAGGAGGATTTCATTTGCGGAAATGGGCCGCAAATCATGAGTCGCTCCTAAACTCGATCCCAGCCGAGGATCGCGAGTTACAACTGCCCTTACAGGTAAGGGAAGAAAATCAGATAAAGGCACTTTGCATATATTGGCATCCAGTGGAGGATTATTTTTCATTTGCAATCAATTGCGCAGAATTCAAGCCAGCTTCCACCAAAAGGAAAATTTTGTCGGAAGTGGCTAAGCTCTATGACCCACTAGGATGGATTGCGCCATGTGTAATTCTAGCGAAATTACTAATGCAAAAATTATGGATGGCTAAATATGATTGGGACGAGACGGTGGATCAAGACATTCGTGAAGAATGGAACTTGTTCCAAGAGCAGTTACCACATATACAGCACATCAAAATTCCACGATGGGTGGACATTTTAAGCACCACGACGGAGTACCAATTGATGGGCTTCTGTGATGCCTCGATCCGGGCATATGGAGCAGTGATATATATCAGGGTAATAAAAGAGGACAAAACCATCGACACGAAGCTGCTAATGTCCAGGACAAGAGTAGCACCTATTAAGCCGATGTCACTGCCGCGACTCGAATTATGTGGAGCCGTGTTATTAAGCAGACTGATGCGACAAGTGAGAGAGGACATGAAGCTGGGCAACATAGCATCACGATGTTGGACAGACTCCAAGGTGGTCCTAGCATGGATCAAGGGTTCGCCACAAAGATGGAAGACGTTCGTAGCGAACCGTGTTGTCGAGATACATGAGAATGAAGGTAACACAACATGGCACTACGTTCCTACAAAGGACAACCCAGCCGACATTGCATCCAGAGGAATAATGCCAGCAAGGATCCAGGACCTAACAACATGGTGGCAAGGACCTGGCTGGATGCGGGAAGCAGAGGAAAGTTGGCCGCAGCGACCCTTGGATAATTTTCAAACTTCCATGGAAGCTAAAGGTAAAACTCAAGCCACATTAACGATGCAGTCAGCACCACAGGAGTGGTGGTTGAACTACTCATCATATTTAAAAACAATACGGATTATGGCCTATTGTTATCGGTTCGCCTACAACGCCAGACGAACCAAGGACAAACGTACGTTGCCGCTGTCAGCCGAGGAAATTAAAGAGGCAAAGGGAAACCTCGTTAAACTAGTACAACGACAAGCCTTTGCCCAGGAATATGAGCAGCTGCAAGGCACAAAATCAGTAAAGAAACAGAGTACATTGTTTCGATTGCAACCCTTTATGGCAGAGGATGGCACGATAAGAGTCGGAGGTAGACTACAAAATTCTAAGCTGCCTTACGATGCAAAACATCCTCTGATCATCCCCAAGCACCACCATGTAACAAATATAATCATTGATCATTACCATAACAAAACATTACATGGTGGAGCACAGATGGTGTTAAATGCAACACGATCCCAGTATTGGATCATAAATGGTATGTCCGCTGTAAAAGAAAGAATACATAAATGCGTAAAGTGCATTAGGTATCGAGCGACAGCACCAACCCAATTGATGGGAAATCTACCAAGTGTAAGAATTACGCAAACAAACCCATTCGAAAACGTTGGAATAGACTATGCTGGGCCAATCGACATAAAAATGTCGAAACATAAGGGCGCCAAAATATATAAAAGATATTTTTGTATATTTATCTGCATGGCAACTAAAGCCGTTCATATCGAGGTGGCCTCAGATATGTCCACAGATGATTTTTTGGCTGCCCTCAGACGGTTTATAGGAAGACGAGGCCTTTGCAAACACATTTATTCAGACAATGGGACAAATTTTGTGGGCGCGAATAAGCGATTAAAAGATCAAACCAACAAGGCCACAGATGAGGTCGCAAGGAATGCAGCCGAGGAATTAGCTAATGATGGCATACAGTGGCACTTCAACCCTCCAACCGCTCCTCACTTCGGAGGAATCTGGGAAGCAGGGGTAAAAAGTATTAAGCATCACTTGAAGAGAGTTGCGGAAGGAAAAATACTTACCTTTGAGGAGCTTAATACGTTGTTAATACAAATAGAGGCCTGCCTCAACTCGCGCCCATTGTGCCCTCTATCAGCAGACCCCTCTAAATTAGATGTATTAACACCAGGACATTTCTTAATCGGAAGAGATTTAAAGACAATGCCCGAATCCAATGTAGATGACCAAGTCTCCTATGTTGATCGTTGGAAATATGTCCAACAGACTATGCAACAGTTTTGGAGGCAATGGTCAAATGAATACCTCCTTCAATTGCAGAAAAGGAATAAATGGGTACTACAACTACCTAACCTACAGGTGGGACAATTAGTCGTAATTATGGACCAAAATAGGTCACCGTCGCAATGGCCTCTTGGAAGAGTGGAAAAGGTCCACCCAGGGCCTGACGATCAGGTGAGGGTTGTTACGATTAAAACGCAAACAACACATATTAAACGACCCATTACAAAATTATGCCCTTTGGTAGCATAACTCATACAAACGTGTGTATGTCCCTTTGTGTAACGTATAAGCTAAATCAATATGCAGTCTTATGTGCATGCACCCATATTATTAGGGTCCTTATTACTGAATTAAATACGAAATGAAAATCATATGAAAGTACGAGAAAAAAAATGAATAGATTGAAAAAAAAAAAATAATGATAATAACAATAATAATAAATGAATTTGAAATATATATTATGAAGTAGAAATTGCCCTTATTTATTTTGATGCGACCCATCAACAGGGGGGAATATGTTACGGCGCAGCAGCACGTAACAGCCATCTTCGAATCCATTAGAATATGGATATATAAAAATAAACAAAACGACCTGAAAAGGAACCTAAAACACAACACAATACAATACAAACAAGTAAACGTAAACAAAAATCACAAAATAAATTAGTAACAAAATATATTAACCCTATAAAATACACATCTAAAACTATAACTAAATTAAACTAATAAAACGTAAAATAAACCTACATCTAAATAAAATTTAAACTAATTACTAACTAAAAACAAAAAAAAAGTACCTGAAAAGAGAAAAAGGTTAAAAAGTGATCAACAACAAATGTAATAAATCGTTACCTGGAAGGCACCTGGGCCAAGTGCCTTCAACTAAAAAGAGTCCGAAAAACAGGGCTCAATACCTAAAATTAAATAAATAAATAAGATAAATAAATAGAATAAACGTTAAAAAATATATAAAAATATTCAAAACTAAATTCTACTTATACCATGTTTCCATCGCACTCGAAATCTTCCGATTTCGGCAAAAATGAGGATTTCGGGCGAAATCTCGTTTGAAATCTCATGTTTTAGCATATAAAATGAAATCGCCTTTCGGAGGAGATTTCAATGAAATCTCGATCGAAATCTTGGTAATGACTATTCAGCCTATTCAGCTAGTGGGAAATTTTGGGGAAATTTCTCAGCTGTAAAAAATTTAGACAGTACGAATTTGTCATTTTTAAATTTTCTATCTTTAACGTTTAAAATGGAGCTTAAATGAATGTTTATATTTTTTCCTTATTTTACAGCCTATTCTTTATAAATTCCTCAGTTTTATTGATATAATTAGGTTTTTAAAATTTGATGTGCAAGTTTGTTATGACAAGCGAAAACTGCCTGGTGCGATGGAAACACATTTGGATTTCGCCAAATCGTTTTATCAAAACCTGCGGATTTCGAGTGCGATGGAAACATGGTATTACCCAATTTTATTACGACATGTAGAAATGTCAATTTTCAACAGAAAGCTCAAAAGCTTAAAGCTGGGGTGAGATCAGAATAAAACAATTTGGTCTAAACTCAAAAGTTATACGACTTTAAACGTGTATAACAGCTTTCTCCCCCCCAGCTTTAAGCTTTCGATCGGATGCGTCTGATCTATAAAGTTCACAGCAGCAGCACGAACTTGGCTTTTAAAGTTTCACATTCCGTCCAAGTAAGCAAGTTATCATCGTAACACATTTCAATCAGACAGGCATTGGCCGTCGCAGAGTAGAGGCAGGCATTTTGACCGTCTCATTTTAATAAAATAAATTTATTTTTTTTCAGGAATTAGATAGGTAATTTACCGTCTAACATCAAACACTTTGGCAGGCATTAGTCGCCAAGTTAGGGCTTTAGATAACCGATTGGTTTCACCGTCGGTTCGGGGGTTAGTTTATAGTAAGAATTAATTGGTTTGGGTATTGGTAATAGGTATTAGATCTATACCAAAAATAGGGAAATAATTCATATATCCCTACGTGTTTTAAACAGGGAATTTCAAAGGTTTTACGTACTTTGAAAGTCCTTGTCGCATTTTCATAACAAAAATATAATTATACAAAAATTAAAACTAAATAGGGATTTTTGAAGGTGAGGATATACCTCAAACATCCCAAAGTAGTTTACATGTATATTGAAGGCTCCAAACACAGGTGAATGTGAAATTACCTTTGAGTGGAACCAAAAACCAGACAAAAGCTCGCAGAAGGTTCTTTTATGCATTTAAGTGGTTAATAAGACCAAAATTAATATTTTATTGATTTCACTAAGCAATAGTGGCCAAGTTTAAGCTCAAAGAGCACTTTTTGCAAGAAGCAAGTATTGCACGGCACTTATTGCGGTGATTGAACGCCAAGTGATTGTAGCGGCGTATATTTCAAGGGAAATCTTCCCAAAAGTTTAGAGTACCTCCGAGCTTTGTCTATTATAAAATCTTTGGACAAATAATAATTATTATCTAATTACAGATATCCAGGAATTATCCGGATTTGTTTTAAGATAATTTTAAATTGACCTTCAGTCAAATAAATAAAACAAATTTGCATTTACATTTTTTAAAGTATTTAGTTAAAACTAGAATTTAAATAGATTTAATTAGCTTTTATAATATTTAGAAGAAATTATATTTGAATTTTAAACCACTCCTGCGTTTTTATCAGAGACCTATCCTTTTACAGCAATTTTAGAGATTTGAAAATAATATTTAAAATTTTTTATTATTTTCGGCGTCTCGCGCCGAAACATTGGTCATAGCAACTGAGAAATGCATCGAAACTCGCAGTGTCTTTCTTCTTCAGGTAGGTTCTCCAGAGTTTATTCTTCAGGTTTTTGGTACGTCTCAACTCGTTGTTGTACCACGGTGGGGATGATCTGGACGATTTTAACGACTCGATAGGTACACAGGATGCGAAAGTTTCATACAGGACGAATTAAAATCTGGCTACATCGACATCCAACTCATTAGGTGAGAGCAACCAATTGAAATCGACCGAAGTGAGCTTGGATGACAGTTCCTCAAGGTTGGCTTTTTTAAAGTTAAAGGTGAAGGTTTACTCCTCTGGGACTGGCTTATTGTTAAAGACAAAACAATAGCTCAGTAGGAGAGGAGGGTGATAATTATCGACAAGTGACAAGACAATTGAGCTAGGCTCAACATTCATGTTGTCTGAGTCGGAAAAGAATACAAGATCTAACCGCCTTCCTAAAATATTATTCACACTGCTCATTTGGCACAACCCGCAGGAAAATAAGGAATTCAGAAAGCTGAAACTCCCCTAGAGTTAAGGTTGTTTCCAGGAAGGTAGTTATCGCCATCATCGCAAGATACCCATTTAACATGATTTGTCATGATTTATGCAAGTGATTAGAATATCATAGAGGTTTTGACCTCTATCGTCAAGAGTGCTGAACATATTTGGTGGGATGTAACAGCAGATTAAAAATAAGTTGTTATGAACAAGGGAGACTTGGAGAGGTAAGGTACCTTGAGGTAAGTTAAAATCACCTACAAGTAGGAGTTCATCTTTGGAATCCATCATATCTTGGATATGATTTATGCAAGTGATTAGAATATCATAGAGGTTTTGACCTCTATCGTCAAGAGTGCTGAACATATCTGGTGGGATGTAACAGCAGATTAAAAATAAGTTGTTATGAACAAGGGAGACTTTGAGAGCGAGGACCTCAATGTCTAAAGTGTTGGAAAAATCAGGAAGCGTTATTAAGCAACAGTTGAGAAGGTTACTACATGCAAGTAATACACCACCTCCACGAGCCTCCGAGTCAATATATCTATCCCTCCGAAAAACTTGGAAGGAAGAGTCGAAAAGTTCGGCATTAAAAATCCCACTGTATAGCCATGTTTCTGTAAAAGCGACTATATCGAAATCACTGGCCGAAGTCGACAGAAACACATCTTGGGTTTTAGATCTGATTCCCCTCACGTTTTGGTAATAGAGGGAAAGCGTCTTAAGTTTTTTGAAACTTGTAGAGTATCAGGAGTGCGCTGCTCGCGCGTGCGGGGGACAAAACATTTTGAAAAGGCACCAGGAGGCCAAAACGTGGGGTCTAAAAGCTTTTCAGCGGTATTGGGCGGTGCAGTCAAGATGAAAGACGCAACCGGTTTGGAGACATTGCTGATCTTCCTGCAGCAGACTGTAGCAGGGTTAATAGTTTTCCCCATTAGGTATTCTTTAATTGCCTCGCACGTAGTTTCAGGGGAGAAACGCGAAATGAAAATAGTTCGCGGCTTGGGTACCGTTATCAGATTAGCGCAGGTTACCGGAGACTCAGTATCTCCAGTGCCCGACGGACCAACGATACTAATGGAAGAGGTTGATGCCGCAACCGGTTCTGGGATATATTTTGAGCCCATTGGAAGTGAGGGTGCGCGGATAGACGAGGTAGTATAGGGGTTTGCAGTGACAGCATCCGTAACGTTAACTTTACGACTGCGTTTGCGTTTTCCATTCTTTCTACGGGCTTTCTTGTGGTCATCAGCCAGATTGGGGGCAGTCTCCACCGAAGGGCCCTTTTCAAGTATTATGGCCGGGTCGTTCAGGGCTGTGGTGTTAAGAGCAGCTGCATCATCCGCCGTTAGAGAAACATCTGTGGGACAGGGTGTAGAAAGAAGCTTCTCACCTACCTGTGAGGCGTCATAAAATACTGGCGCCGCCGAGGGGGAGTTTATTCTATCACAAACATTTTCAAATTTTAGCGATAGAGAACTCAGGGCTTTGTGATTTTGCACCACTGCTGTTGACAGCGATTCAATATCAGCCCGAACATGCTTCGTACTCCTTTTAATGTCGTCTAATATTGGATGAAGAGGAGCTAAGGAGTTGACAGAGCAGGATGAAGTGGCGACAGGATTAAGAATTGCTGAATGTATATCGTCGATCGAGTCAAAGACTGTTGCAACCCGGGAAGAAATTTCTTGGAATTTATTTATTAGGGAACCCGAGTTGGTCGCAATAGAATCAAGGGTGTCTGATAAACTATCAAGGCGGACGTTGATCGACTGGACATCATCGGCTAACATCTGAAAATGTGAGACATTTCCAGAGAAGGTGTTAAAACGACCCATGACTTTTTCATGTCCATCGAGAAAGACATCAGAGATGTCTTTCATTAGTCTAAGGACGTGGCAGGGTTGAATGTCGAAACTTTCATTGCAAGTTGACCCTCTAGGGGCCGAAGGTTTGCCACTTATTCGAGGATTAAGGCAGGTGAGGTGAAAAACGCCTCCACATACACCATCACAGAAAATCCCATCTCGGGCAATTTCCGAAGAGCATAGCTTGCAGACCTGTTGACTCGCCATTAGAAAGAAAAATGGTACAATAAAAATAAAACAAACAAAAACAATTAAAAAATTGAAAACGATAAAACCCCGATTTAACTGCGAAAACAAATATGACAAAATTGTTTAAAGCAATTTTATGCAGTTTGAGTGCAGATGGGTTTCGAAACGTTGCATAACCTCAGGTGAAAAAATAAGAAAAGGAAAAGTGGCCTCGATTCCCAGATCCGACTGGAGGGAAGTGAGTGAGGATTTGACACTTTGCGATTCTCAAATCCGCAGTCCCGGATTGGTTTAAATCGAAAATTCGGAGTGAAGACTCACGCGATAATGAAATATATGATGTCGGATTATCTCAGGCGCATTTGTCGTTCAAATCCGCAAAAAATTTGTTGCGGATCACACTTTTACAGCGCGGAAAATGTCAAAAAGAAATTCGGGGTTGCGGATCTGAGAATCGCAAAGTGTCAAATCCGCAACTCACTTCCCTCCCGTCGGATCTGGGAATCGAGGCCAATATTAAAAAATGAGGTTATGGTATTGAAAAATAAAATTAACACCCAATTTAATTTTTTATTTTTTTATGCCCTCTGCACATAAAAAAGAATCAAGACTAAATGAAAAATATCTAAAAAAAGATTAAATATTATACTAAGGGTAAAGGTTACCAATCTCGAACAGCTGGGGAAACCGTGGCACAACAACACAAAAAACAAAAGAAAACACCGAACACAAAAACAAGAAAAAGAAAACAAAAATAAAATGCTCGAGCGAATTGTCACTGTCACTAGAAATTAAAAGCCACTTAAAACACAAAATTAAGTATTTAGTAGTTGAAAATTATAATAAAAACATAAAAAAAATTAATAAAACGCGGACGACCGGCACCAACGACACTAACAGTTATAACGGTCGGTTGAAAATTCATTTTGGGTGGGCAATTTATTTTGGAATCAACTTGTAATGGGGAATTTTGTTCAAAATCACTTGGGAGTAAAAAGGGAAATTTTAAGAAAGTAGGCGGGGAAAATAAAACAAAAATAGAAGAAAATTTTTTTAGAAAAAAAAAGGAAAAAAAAGGCAGTCACGGGTGTGTGATGTAGTCTCGGTCCTCGGGGTACTGATACTTTTCGCTAGTTTGCTTAGGAAAAATTGTAATTTTACGAAAAGTTCCATCCTAGAGAAAATACGCTAGTCTGCTTAGGAAAAATCGTGATTTTACGAAAAGTTCCATCCTAGAAAAAAGAACATTCATTAATCTGTTCCTAAAGTTGTACGGCATCACTGTGCTTACTAAAAGAATCAGCTCGACTTGTGTGTGTGAAGGTTTACCGAAGATCGCCCTGCCCGAGGAGGAGATAATCTCGACGACTGGTGGAAATTGTCACAACCAACATTTTGCTACAAAGAAAATGAATTAGAATAGAACTTCTCAAGCCTAACAAGGATCAGTTCCCGGTAATTTTTATTTTAATTGGAACTTTGCAGGAAAACTAGTGAAAAAGAAGCCCGTGCTATCATCAAAACCAGACTGGCATCATTGAAAGGTGGGAGATAGGAGGCCACCCTCAAGAGACTACATCAGCGATTATTACCGCTTATTATTTACTAAACTACAGTGATAGTGACAGCTCAACAATATTTTTCCTGGTGTTAGCAGGATGTTGGATTTTAACACAGACTGAAATTGACTTGCCGGTGTCACCGTAGTGAGCGTGTGCCCCTTATGTGTAGCGCGTATCATACTAAAAATAAAAAAACCAAGAAAAATTCATAGTCAACCATCTTAGATATGCAAATTACAAGACTATTGAACAGCAACATAATATATAGCGACCGCTCTGGGTCAAACAATGGGTATGCACCATCCACCACAACAGCAAACAACATTTATTCGTGTATGCTTTACTTGCATGCTTTGATTGATTTGATTAATTTAATTGACATTTAACAATTTTACAGTTAATTAGAATGACAGCATTTTATTTAAATTTTTTTTCTATTACATTGTATTTATATTTGTGGTTACATTTGGTTGCTCCTTAGTGGAGATATTTTTTTTTCTTCTATTGTTTTACAGGTAGTTGTACACATACTTAATAAAAATAATAGCGTCTGTACAAAAGCGACGTAAGGGTACCCGTACGACACTTTTCTTTTTTTTCAACACCGTCTGTCGACAAGAATTGTACGATTACCGTTTAATATAGATTACCGTTTTTTTGTGTATTTGAGAATTGTTGATGATAGTATAGTATCTGCTACCTTAGTCTGGCAGTGTTATTGAATACTGAGGCTCTTTATTAAATTAATATAATATTGCGCGTTGTTGGCTTGTGAATGTTAAAAGGTTATAATATAAATATAAATGTAATGTTCGTGCATTAGGATTTTTTTTGTGGAATGGTTGGGACGGGTGGTCTTTCCTTTTCAGGGTATCCTAGATAGTGGCGTTCCCTGAAGCTGATAGTCTTCGGTACTATGAGCAGTCAGGGAAACAGGGAGCCCGGACGCGGCTCAGGCGAGGACCGAAGGACGACGGGGATTGAATAAGATTTTTCATAGTCACAGGTAAGTGGTGAACCAACCGCGGTAAGGCCCGGCCACACACCCCACGACCCCTCCGGCGAGCTAGATAACTCCGTGTGGCCGGCGTAGGAGTTCCGGAATTTTGTTTCCTTTCTTATGTATGGTATTGGCTCCTTAGTCATGCTTTTCCGGGCTTATGGCTAAGGGGGTAATACCTCGCATAAGTGGCGCCCAATATTTTAACGCGCTATTATGCTATTACATAAATGGCGCCCAACGCAGCTTTTAAAGCCCGTTGACTGTCCTACACGGACCTTGAGGTTAAAATTTTTTTCTGGTGTTTAGTACCACTTGTGCCTTCACGGACAACATTTGATTTTTTTGTTTATGGTTCACCACAATTACCAAGCGCTCGCTGTGGGCTAAGGTAGTACCGCGAGGCCTTAGTCCTTGTCTGATTTTTCGAATTTTTTTCAGCATCCTTGTCCAAATTCTATGTGAATTTTTATTTGTTTTCGCTTTTAGGCCTACCCGTTCTATTCTGCGGTCACTTCTTCTTTTTGGAGTAGCTTCGAACCATGCTGACCTGCACGGCTTGCTAACAAGCGAGTGGTCGCTTGGCTATGCGTGCAGGTGTAGTAGTGGTTCATCCCTGTCCTGTTTCTAGGGTCGGCGACTCTGGTATCAGGCGTGATACCGCCTGCCACTGCGTCGGTCCGTGAACAGGATCTTCTTTTAATTTTCCTGGTGGACGTTGAAGTTGGGACAAGGGCTTAACCGTCTTTGGTATCAGGCGTGATACCGCCTGCCACTGCGCCCCTTGTTCCTTCGGAAGGTCCATCCAGCTTTTTAAATTCTATATTTTTGTTTTTGTCCTGATTCGTTTTTCTCCGTCTGTACATACCCTTCTGATTGATTTTCCGAAAGGTAGCTCGGTTGTGGTTGAACAGCGGATCCCCCAAATTTTTTTATTTTTGAAGAAGATTCCTTTCTTTTCGTGACTATGCGATTTTGAGTTTTGTTTCCGTCCTTCTTTCGGGGCGGACCTGAAGCTGTGTCGGCGACCTTGATGGCACTGGGTGATGACTATGCTTCATAGTTTTCACCAACTGCCATCGAGGACATTGACATGCGGGAGCCCTGAGGGGATTGGCGTCTGCCTCAACCATTCCTAAATCAGTATTAAATCAAAGCATATAACCACTCACCTACACTAATATATATACACTAATACAAACTTGTTGTTTTATCACTACACACTAATCGGTGTTGATTTTGTTCCTTGGTTAGTTTGATTTTTTTTCTTTCCGCTTCTCTTTCATCTATCTCAAGTTTAAAGAAACGGTAACCAGTATGGAACTTACGAATAAAGTACGCAACTTTGGAATAAACTACCTAGGTGTATACGGAGCGCGTCCTCCTGTCGATTATTCAATAAACTCCTAAAGGAATATATTATAAATAATAATTTGTAGGGTCACACATTTTGAATTTATTTTTAATTTTTTTTTATTTTCTTGTCTTAAGTATTCTTTTTTTTAATATTATTTTTCATTCTTAACTTTTAGCTTTTTTTAGTCTTTATCTTTTATATTAGTGTTCTTTCATTTATTTTATTTTATTTTAATTTTTATTTTATTTTTGTCAAATACTTTCCAACTCGCATTTTATTTGTACGCCTTTAAGAATCATGTTCTTTTGTACAATGAATAAATTATATATTTATTATTATTATTATTAACTTCGTAGTGGAAAGACTGCTACCCCAGTACCTAGTAATAGTGATCTTCCAGACAGATCCCAAGACGCGCAAGCTACTGAATCGAATGGGTCTGATCCCACTCCTTCGCTGGAGGAGCAAATCGCGCAATTGCGACAAGTCCTAGATACACTTGTAATTCAGCAGCGACCTGTTGCGGTTCCGATAAACCCTTGTGTTACTCGGGATCAATTTTCTTTACCTGCCATGACACCACCTGCGGACCTCAGGCTGACCTCGTTATCAGGGACCCAGCATCGCAAGTCTCTAGTTACGTTCTGGAATTTAAAGTTCTCCGGCGAGGACAGATTGTTGTCGGCGGAGGAATTTCTGTTCCGGGTGGAACTGAAGGCTCGCGATGATGGGGTCGAACTATCGGAAGTCTGCCGACATTTCTCCTCGATGTTGTCGGGACGAGCTAACGATTGGTACTGGTCCCATTTTCGACGACAATTCGCAGATCCTGATTGGGCGACTATTAAACTTCAATTTATAAGTTATTTCCGAACGCGAGAATCCGATGAGGAACTGATCCTCCATATGATGGATACCAAACAACACACGCTTTCGTTTGATGACTTTTCTGCTCAACTGCTGTCGTTGCATAATCGAATGAATAAGCCGATGTCGGAACACGGTTTGATAGGAATCGTGATTCGTAACTTAAACTACACGTTAGGTTCGGCGATAATAGGACAGAATTTCGCCAGCATGCAACGGTTGCGTGAGACTTGCGTCCGAGTCGAACGCTGGCAGAAGCTGAAGCGCGTAGAGCGTAGGCCTGATCGGCAGCTACACGAGGTTGAATATCCATCTGCATACCCGCCTGAACGGACTTACCGGACTTACCAGCACCCGAAGTTGACGAAATGACGGCGCCGCGTCAGAACCAGACGAATCCACGACCTTTACGTTGTTGGAATTGTCAGCAACCGGGTCATCCATTTATGGACTGCCCGTCTGAAACTCGTGGCCTATCTTGCTACAAGTGTGGCAAGCCAGGAGTCGTCACACCAGTATGCCCCACCTGCCAGGGAAACCGGAGCCGGGGTGCGAGACAGTACGGGAGTCCGCGCCCGAGCTAAGCTCGCCCGTTGTCCCTGTTTATACTTTAACTACCCCTGCTACGACTACCATCAGCGACTTTACGTCAACTGATGCTCTTCCTGTTTTTCCCTCAGAGGAGGTTAAACTGTCATTCCTTTCCCGTTGGAAGAGATATATCTCCGCTCGTTCGCGCATATTCTCAGAGCCACCTTATGTGGGCTCCCTAACTTCCAAGCGCACCCCTCCCCAAATTAGAGTACGAGCTAAGGAGAAACGACAATGTTTGCAGAAAATTGTTTCTGCCTTCATCTCGGATTCGTCAGATCCTCGTCTGTTTACGAAGGTCCTCGTAGCTAACGAGGAAGTGGTTGGTTTGTTGGACAGTGGTGCCACTGTTAGCTGTTTGGGAAGAGATGCCGAAGCGTTTCTAGCCAATCATCCCGAAGTGACAGTCTACGCTTTGCACTCGGTAGTGCATACTGCTGACGGGTGTAGCAGTCGCTACTTGTATATACGCGTTTCGTTGTAATAAGTTTTATTCAAGTATCCACTCAGTTTCTGTTCTAATAATTTTAAGCACAGTGTTTTTGGTTACGTCACAATTTGGATTCTCACTACTACTATTAAATACACTTGGGGAATTTAGATTGTCATATCACGTATGTATACACTGTACACAGAAACAATTTTAAAAACATAGCCACACAAATATTGTGATATTAAAAATTATTTTGAATATTTGTGAGAGTATTAGTTAGGAGTTTATTCGATAAGGAAGTCTCCTATAATAAGTTGTATAATTAAAAACCGTTATGTAATTTTCGGTGTGACATAATAAAAAATAGAAAAATCTTAAACTATTAAAATCTAAAACTATTAAATATAACAATAGATAAATGTTAAATAAACGTATTAAATAAAAGAATAATATTAATATAAAATATGTGAAGTAAAAGTTTTTATTGGCAATATATTGTTACGTTTTTACGGCTTAACGGATTCGTAGGATTAATTAAGGAATACACTTTTTAATTATCCACACAATAATTTATTTATCACAAACCAAAACACAATTTAATTACTAACACAATTCTTACAGTTCACTATAATCACTAGCAAATTTAATATTTCGCACTATTCAATTCTAATTATCGCTTTTTGTTTCACTATAAATCACCACTTTTCACTTTGGAACACTTGTATCGCCTTTATAATCAAAACTGACTCGATAGCGGCTGCCAGGCGCTTTTATATAGGCAGCTCCACCTTTGTCTACTTTCTGGAACCTTCGTTTTCTGGTTCCTTGTGGTATGTTCTATGTTTCTTTTAGTTTCGACCAGCTTGAAGTTGTCTTCGCTTATCGCTCGTTAGTTTAGTACATAAATTCTTAGTTCAGACAACAACCGAAAATCGTTGATTCATCCTCTCGACAAACAGATGGCGCATAATCATCACATTGCCCCCTTCTTAGGACTGTTCGTCCCGAACAGTTGTCCATCCTGGATCCGGCTGATGATATGGGCACAGCCTGTCTATGTGCACAATCTTCTTCTTTGCTTTGGGTCCTTGTTGAATCATGTAGACCACATCGTTGATCCGTGTTAGGATTGTATAGGGCCCCTCCCACTGACGCTGAAGTTTCGGGGACTTGCCTTTCCGTCTTCGAGGGTTGAACAGCCAAACGAGGTCACCTTCCTGGAATCCGCTACAGTTTGCTCGGAGGTCGTACCTTGGTTTCATCCTGTCACTGGCCGTCTTAGGATTCTCCCTTGAGATTTTGTCAACTGAGGCTCCAACGTGGTGTTGTCTTATTTCTCCTTTCGCTCTTACTCGAGGACCCTTGCTGCCGGCACAAGCTGTGCATTTGCGACACCAATTCGTAACATCCTCCCACATGTGAAGCCAATAGAATCTCTCCTTTATTTTTGACAGAGTTTTGTTGACTCCCAAATGTTCTCCTGACGGGCTATTATGACACTCCTCAAGAATATCTGTTATTCCAGCACGAGGGACTAACACCTGCATTCGATGAGAGGTACCATCAGCTGTTTCCCATTTGCGCTTCAATACTCCTCCTTCGATATGCAATGAATCCCATTGGGCCCAATAGCTCTTCAGGATTTCACTTCTCTCTGCGATGTCTTTCCATTTAGGCTTCTCGTTGTGTTCTTTCCATGACAAAATCGCAGAAATGTCCGGGTCGTCGCGTTGCGCATCTCGAGTTCCTTGGTCCTCATATTTTATGCTTGGCTCCGCAGTCGTCTTTTGACACTTTTCCTCAATACGCCAACGATACTTAAAACCTGGTTCGCATGGTCGCCGGGACAGTGCAGTATCCATTGGAATTCCCCTGTTGCGGTGTTTCATCATCAATTCTCCAAGGTCCAATAGTATTCCGTGTGTTGTCATAAAGTCCAAACCAAGAATACACTCGTCGACTATGTCAGCTACCAGGAACGAATGTGTAAACTTAATGTCGCCGAGTACCACGTCCATCATTGTTTCCCCATGTAATTTCACTGGTTCTCCTGTTACAGTTTTCAGAATGTACTGGTCCGCGTTTTTCAGCCACTTTCTACCGACCAAATCAGCCCTGATGACAGATCTTGAAGCACCTGTATCCACGGTAATTGTGTATTGTTCATCACCAACTTTCCCCTCGATGACAAGGCTGTTGTTGCCACGCTGCAGTTGGGTGATGTTGACGATGACATCAGGGGTCTCCATTTTCCCCACTAACTCCCTCCGGTCGCCTTTCTGCCGTTGTCCACATTTTTCACAGCATGTTGAGCCACTCCTACTCCCTGGCGATTCCACTCTCCTTCGCTTTCGGCAACTCCTTTGTAAATGGCCCGGCTCGCCACAGTTCCAGCATCGTAGACGACGACGTACTTCCGAGGTGTTGACTCGATGGCAAATGTTCTCAGTCATATTGATTCCCCTGAGGTGGACCGTATTCCTTGTTGCTTGCTTCGCTGCCTCGTATGCCAGAGCATATGCCAGAACTTCTGCGGTATTCTTCTTTCCGGCCAATCTGGCTGCCTGTTGTAGATCTCGGTCAGCAAAAGAGTTAAGGAAAGCCTCTCTTGCTACTTCGTTGATGTAGTCTTGGCCGAAGCTAGGATAAGCCAGATGCACTAACCTCTCGATATCGGCGCATAGTTGTTGTAAAGTTTCTCCTGGCTTTTGAAGTCGATTGCGAAGTTGAAGTCGATAAACCTCTTGCATGTGCTGATCACCGTAACGCATTTCCAGCGCTTGAACTAAGAACCCGTAGCTGTTGCGATGTTCTGCTGGTATTGAATGCAATATTTCTGCTGCTGTGCCCCTTAGTGACAACGTTAAGGCCGTTGCTTTCTCCTCCTCAATCCAGCAATTGCCTGCTGCTGCTGCTTCGAATTGGAGCTTATAAGTAGACCATGGGCTTTGCCCGTCGAAAGTTGGAGGCTGCAGTTTCCTAACTCCGATGACTTCGTGAGATGCCGTCGCTGGGTGGTGAATCTTTACCCTTTCTAGCTCGGCCCTGACCGATTCTAGCTCAATCTTCAACTTTTCATCATTTTCCCTCATGGAATTTTCGAGCTTTTCCAGATCATTCTCTTCTTCTTCTTCTTCTTTAACGGCTCTACAACCGGGATCCGGTCCTGGCCTCGCGCAACTGTTCTCTCCACCGGTCCCGATTCTGAGCCGATGTCATCCAATTTGGCATCCCTAAACTCTGAGCGTCCTGGTCCACGCCATCCTTCCAGCGAAGGTTGGGCCTCCCTCGCTGTCGCACCCCATAGGTCTTACCGCAGAGAACTTTACGAGCAGGCTCATCTTCACTCATACGAGCTAGATGCCCTGCCCACCGGAGCCTACCGAGCTTTATTTTCTTCACAACATCTATGTCGCGATAGCGCTCGTAGATCTCGTCATTGTAGAGTCTCCGGAATCGTCCTTCCTCACATACGGGGCCAACAATCCTCCGAAGTATTTTCCTCTCAAACACGCCCAAGAGGTTTGAGTGCTTTTTACTAAGCACCCACGTTTCGGATGCATATGTGAGAACGGGTAAGACCATCGTCTTATATAGTAAAAGTTTAGACGTTATGGTTAGATATTTGGATTTGAAGAGCCTTGACAGACTATAGTAGGCTTTGTTGGCTTTTAGCAGTCGTGCGCGTATTTCTGGTTCCATGCTATTGTCGGCTGCTACTATTGACCCAAGGTAGGTAAATGATTTTACCACGTCAAACTCGTGTTCCGCTACCTTGATTGTGGGACCAATGTTAGGTGTTCTTCCAGACGAGGCCACCATGTACTTTGTTTTGCTTTCGTTAATGTGCAGTCCCAGATTTCCTGCCGCTTGCTCAATCTGAGTGAAAGCTTCTTGTACAGCTGTTGTTGTTCTTCCAATGATGTCAATGTCGTCTGCGTAAGCCAGTAATTGGGTGGACTTGTGGAGGATTGTACCCCTTGATGTCACGCCCGAATCTCGGATCACTTTCTCCAACGCCAGGTTGAAAAGGAGGCAGGCCAGACCGTCCCCTTGTCGGAGTCCATTATAGATGTTAATTGGTCTGGACAGTGTTCCGGATACCTTTACTTGGCTTGACACATTGATCATGGTCAACCTACATAGTCTTGTCAGTTTGTTGGGGATGCCGAATTCCCTCATGGCTTTGTAGAGTTCTACCCTGGCTATGCTATCATAGGCGGCTTTAAAGTCTATGAAGAGGTGTTGAATTGAGTTTTGAAACTCTAGACATTTTTCCATAGCCTGCCTTAAGGTGAAAATCTGATCAGTCGTTGATTTGACTGGGCTGAAGTCACACTGGTAATGGCCTATGATGTTTCTGGCGTATGGGGCCATCCTAGGATAGGAGGAGAATATCTTATACACGGTACTCAACAACGTTATACCGCGATAATTAGTGCACGCTGTGATATCTCCTTTTTTGTGTACCGGACAGAGGATGCCTTTTCTCCAGTCTTCTGGCATCACTTCCTGCTCCCATACTTGCACAATTAATTCATGAATCGCTTGGTGTAATGTAGGCCCTCCATATTTAACCAGCTCAGCTGCGATGCCGTCTGCACCCGGGGCGTTGTTGTTTTTGAGCCGGCTGATGGCTCTGCTAACTTCTTCTATGCTTGGTGGTGGCAGCATAGCATTGTCATCAGATATTGGTGGAGCCTCCGAATCCTCAGTTAGCTCGCCATTTAGCAATTCATGAAAGTGCTCTTCCCATCGCTCCAAGATGCCTTTAGGATCGGTGATCAGATTCCCTTCTTTGTCCTTGCAGTATGTGCAACGTGGTGTGAATTGTGTCATACTGCGGACTCTTTGGTAGAACTCCCGCGCCTGGTGCGGCCGTCGTTCTCTGTACTGTTCTAGCTCACAAACGAGATTTTTTTCCCAGGCTTCCTTTTTCCGTCTGTGAATTCTCTTTTCTTCTTTTCTGAGCTCTTTATAGTTCTCTTCGCGTGCCCGTGTTCTCTGAGACTGCTGCATGGCTCGGTACGCAGCATTCTTACGTTCAGTTGCCAGCTTGCATTCATTATCGAACCAGTCGTTCCGATCTTTACGACTTCTGCCTAAGATGGAATCAGCAGTACTAATGACAGTATTTTTAAGGCGGGTCCAGTTCTCTTCGACGCCCGGCATCTCATCCCCAGGACTTAGGGCGAGTTCTAATGCATGACCGTAGCTGTTTCTGGCCATTTCATTGCGTAGTGCAGCTGTGTTGATTCGAGCCTGATCAGCGGATACAAAGCTTTTCAGCGTTGTAATGCGCTCTCGGAGCACCATACCAACAAGATAGTGATCCGAGTCGAAGTTGGCACCTCGGTACGTTCGTACCGTCATCAGACCCGAAAGGTGGCGGCGGTCTATCAACACATGATCTATTTGGTTGCGAGTGGCTCCATCAGGAGATACCCAGGTGGCTTTATGGATATCTTTACGCGCAAATCTAGTACTTGCAACGACCAAGTTCTTACTTGCTGCCATCTCTACAACTCGCTGTCCATTGTCATTAGTGTTTTCATGCAAGCTGTGGTTGCCGACATATTGCCTGTATATGGGCTCCCGGCCTACTTTGGCGTTCAGATCTCCCAGTATGATTTTTACATCATACCTGGGGCAGGCATTAAGTTCCCGTTCAACTAATTCGAAGAATTCTTCTTTATCATCATCCGGGGACTCTTCTGTAGGTGCGTGAACGTTTATGAGGCTGATGTTCTTAAATTTACCTCGCACACGAAGGGAGCATAGCCTTTCGTTTATTGCTTTAAAGCCGATAATGGTAGGCTTCATTCTTTTGCTAACCATAAAACCTACTCCTAGAACATGGTGTTTTGTATGACAGCTGTAATATACGTCATACTCAGGTTTTTGCAAAACACCATTCCCTGTCCACCTCATCTCCTGAATGGCGGTAATGTCAGCTTTATACTTTGACAGGGTATCGGCTAGATGTTTTGAAGCTCGAGTTCTGTACAGAGTTCGAACGTTCCATGAAAAAATTCATTCTCTACATTTGCTTTAATAGAAGATTCGAGATTTTCCAGATCATTCCTCACATTTGCCTTGATGGAAGATTTGAGATTTTCCAGATCATTCCTTACATTTTCTTTCATGTTATCTAGCTTGTTGTCGACAAAAAGGGAGAATGATTCGATTTTCTGCTCCAGTTGGTTCTTCTGCTCTTCCATAGACTCTTTGAGTTCTGCTAACGAGCGTTCATGAGCTACTGCTAACAATTTCTGTTCATCCTTTAACGCCAACACTTCCGCCTTGATTTCTATAGTTGAACGTTCTTGTAATTCCTTCATATCTGCCTTCATCTCCGCTGATGCACGCTCTTGCACTTCCTTCATCACCATCAATGTTTTAAGAAGTTCTGCCATACTCACTGTCGCTTCTTCTGGCTCTGCTTCTACCTCGCCTTCAAACATGTAGGTTTCAGGATCCTTACCTTCGTTCACCATAGCTTCTCGAAGCAGGGCGGTTAGGGAATTTTTAACCCCCACCGTTGACAACGAGCGTTTACTTAATTCTCTTTTTAACCCTACAGTGCGCAAATCCACTAGCTTTCGACCCATTTTATTAAGAAGTCCTTATTTCTCACGCACAAAATTTAATTCCAATCACAATTATTGTTCAAGTTCACTTATTTCTTAATTAATCCCACTTCTGACACCAATTGTTACGTTTTTACGGCTTAACGGATTCGTAGGATTAATTAAGGAATACACTTTTTAATTATCCACACAATAATTTATTTATCACAAACCAAAACACAATTTAATTACTAACACAATTCTTACAGTTCACTATAATCACTAGCAAATTTAATATTTCGCACTATTCAATTCTAATTATCGCTTTTTGTTTCACTATAAATCACCACTTTTCACTTTGGAACACTTGTATCGCCTTTATAATCAAAACTGACTCGATAGCGGCTGCCAGGCGCTTTTATATAGGCAGCTCCACCTTTGTCTACTTTCTGGAACCTTCGTTTTCTGGTTCCTTGTGGTATGTTCTATGTTTCTTTTAGTTTCGACCAGCTTGAAGTTGTCTTCGCTTATCGCTCGTTAGTTTAGTACATAAATTCTTAGTTCAGACAACAACCGAAAATCGTTGATTCATCCTCTCGACAAACAGATGGCGCATAATCATCACAATATATACATATATCACTTATATATTGCAATGAGATGAGGGAAGACGCAAAAATTAGTACGTCCCCCATTTCATATTGGTGACCCCGACATTAGAAGAACGAAGAAATTTTTCAAAGAAAAAAGAAGAAAGAAGAATTTAAAAAAATTTTTATGAAAGAAAATTTATGAAGAAAGAAGATATGAAGAAAATTTTGAAAATTTTACGAAGAAAAGAAGAAGATTCAAGAAAGAAAAGCATTTGGTGAAAAATTTTAAGAAGAGGTTCATTTTTTATTAAGGAGACCAAGTATTTATTTTAATTAAATATTTTTCTTTAATTTTAAAATTTAAATTGTATGGAATTGCTTACACTAAAAAAAACATTACACTTACATAATTTAGTAGTGGTGACAATTCAATTTATTTCCTCTTTCAAATATTTTTCCTCTAAAAATTTTTTTTTAGGAAGTGAGACTTGAATAAAATTTTCGGGAATTTATTTAAGTTTGAGTATTAATCGACTCTTTTCGCGAACGTCCACGGGTGTTATTTTAAAGTATCGCGAAGTTTTTAAGTAAAGTCGAAATTTTATTGAACTTCTTTTTACGCGAGTTTTATTTAAAAAAATTGTGATTAATATGAGTGTCCAAGGTGGTGATAGTGAAAGAATGCACGTTGATAATGAGAATATTAGTGCATCGGCTGTTAAGCTACCAACTTTCTGGTCTCCATGCCCAGAAGCATGGTTTATTTTAACAGAAAGTCAATTTAACTCTAAAGGAATTAGACTAGATGAGACTAAATTCGAACATGTGATACAAGCTCTTCCTTTAGAAATAATAATGAATATATTGGACTTCATTCAAAACCCACCACCGGAAAACAAGTATGAAGCATTGAAAACAACATTAATTCAAAGATTTACAGAGTCTGAAGAGAAAAAGTTGGAACAATTATTATGCAATTCTGAGATGAGAGATCGAAAACCATCAGAATTTTATAGATCAATGGAGATACTTGCAGGAACATCTTCGAATTTAGGAAAGGACCTGATTAGAAAACTTTGGATGCGAAAATTACCGCCTAGTATTAACATCGCATTGATGTCTTCTGGTAAACAAAACATTCAAGATATTCTAACGTTAGCAGATAAAATTTTCGAATGTTCCAGATTTCAGTATATTGCATCTATCAATGATTGTTCTTTAAATCCTTTTGTAAACCAAAGATGTATCGATATAAATAACATTGATTTCGCTAAGAAAGTTAATGATTTAGAAAATAAAATCGAAAATTTAACAGATTGTATTAAGAAGCTTACAGTTAATAGGAATAATGAATTTCATCATAGGTCAAGGACTAGAAGTAGAAGCCGGGATAGATCTAAATACAATAACAATAATAAACCATTTTGTTGGTTTCATTTTAAATTCGGCGACAAAGCTAAAAGATGTATAAAACCTTGCAATTATAATAATCAAAAAAACTAAATATCCCTTCAGCGTGTTTTAAAAATAATATTCCAAAAAAATCTAACAGACTTTTTATTTTTGATAAAGAAAATAAACTTAAATTTCTAATCGATACAGGAGCTGAATTATCAGTAATACCGAATTCATGGCAAATGTAAAAGAAATCCAAATTTAATTCTTACAGCAGCTAACGGATCAATTATCCATACTTACGGAGAAAAACTTCTTAAGATAGACTTCGGATTAAGACGAGATTTAACTTTTCCGTTCATTATAGCAAGCGTCGACAAACCTATTATTGGCGCAGATTTTCTTTCTGAATTCAATTTGCTTGTTGATCTGAAAAATAAGAGAATAATAGATGGTAACACCGAGTTAACAGTTAATGGAATCATGATTAAAACAGATTCTCCTTCACCCAGGCATTGTACCTTTGATAGTGAATATGGTAATGTTTTAGCTAGATTTCCTTCTCTAACTCAACCTCCACGCTATGATTTACCTGTACGACATAATATAGTGCATACTATTACCACTAAAGGTCAACTACCATTTTCAAGACCTAGAAGACTCGACACTAATAAATTTAAAATCGCTAAATTAGAATTCGAGCTCATGGTAAAATTAGGCTTATGCAGAACATCTTCGTCATCAGTCTCATCAGCACTACACATGGTTCCAAAGAAAGATTCCACTGATTGGCGACCATGCGGAGATTACCGGAGACTAAACTCAATAACAATTCCAGACAGATACCCGATTCCTCACATTCAAAATTTTACGTTAAATTTAAATGGTTGTACCATATTTTCGAAGATTGATTTAGTGAGAGCTTACCATCACATACCTATGGCAGAGGAAGATATCTATAAGACAGCGATAACTACACCTTTCGGTTTATTCGAATTTACTCGAATGCCCTTTGGACTTAGAAATGCTGCTCAAACTTTCCAACGATTTATGGATAGAGTTTTAACTGGTTTGGAATTCGTTTTTGTCTACATTGACGATATATTGGTTGCAAGCAAAAATAAGGAGGAGCACAAGAAACACTTAGAGCAGGTGTTTGGCCGTTTAGAAGAATATGGAATAAATATTAATCCAGGGAAATGTCTTTTTGGTGTACATGAAATTGAATTTTTAAGTCACAAAATTACGAAGGACGGGATTCTTCCTTCTGAAAATAGAATTAAATTCATCCAGGATTTCCCTTCACCTACTTCCATTAAGCAGATTCAACAATTCATAGGAATGGTAAATTACTTTCACAGATTCATTCCACGATTAGCAGAGTTGTTAAGCCCCATTCATATACATTTAGTTAGGGAGCTTAAAAAACCTAAGAGTTTAAAAAATTTTGACTGGACGGAAGAATGCGAAGACGCGTTCGTCAAAGTGAAGAAGGCTTTTATTTCGGCAACTTTATTAGTGCATCCAGCGGAAAATCCTACGTTGAAGTTGACAGTTGATGCATCAAACATTGCGATTGGAGCAATGTTAGAACAAATTAACAACAATGAAAGTGAACCTTTAGCGTTTTATTCCAAGAAAATTAAACAATGCAGAAATTAAGTATTCTACATTTGACAGAGAGCTTTTGGCAATGTACTCAAGTATTAAGCAATTTAGACATTTTTTGGAAGGTCGTGAATTTACAGTATTCACGGATCACAAACCTTTAACATCCGCAATTTGGACCAAAGCGGAGAGAAGTCCAAGACAAGCAAGACAATTAGACTATGTTACCCAATTCACCTCCGATATAAGATACATCAAGGGAGAATCAAATGTAGTAGCTGATACTTTATCACGGGTAACCGTAGAAAATAGCAATTGTGACGCGGTTAGCGAAAAACAAATAGATTTAAGCATTATCGCAGAAGCACAAAAGGATGATACAGAGTTAAAACAGTTGATTGAAAACCCAAATAAAAGTTCGAAATTCATTTTAGTGGAAACAGATGTACCTTTCTTAGAAAGTAAAATCTGGTTAGAGTGTTCCACTAGTAGAGATCGTCCATTCGTACCAGAGATATTACGAAGAAGCGTATTTGACAAAATCCATAACTTATCACATCCAGGAATACGAGGTACAAGGAAATTAATTACAAGAAGATATTTTTGGCCTAGGATGAATACTGATATGTATAACGTGTCAAAAAGCGAAAATTCACAGACTTACAAAATCTCCGATACAAAAATTCCAGATACCTATGGGAAGATTTGAACACATCCATGTAGATTTGGTAGGCCCATTGCATCCGGTGGAAGGATTCGTATACTTGTTAACCGTAGTGGATCGATTCACTAGGTGGCCGGAAGTATACCCACTAAAGAGTATTACAGCCAGCAAAGTAGTCAAGACATTATATGAGCAATATTTTCGGAGATTTGGGATCCCATTGACAGTTACTACGGACCAAGGAGGTCAATTTGAAGGAAAACTTTTTGAGGAATTTTCAAAATTATTAGGAACCCATAGGATTCGAACAACAGCGTATGACCCACAATCAAACGGAATGGTGGAGAGGCTACACAGACAGTTAAAAGCATCTCTTAGAGCTAAGATGTCTAATCCGAATTGGTTGTGGCACATACCAGCTATATTACTAGGTTTAAGAACAACAGTTAAGGAGGATCTTAAGTGTAGTCCGGCTGAATTAGTTTATGGTCAAACATTACGTATCCCCGGAGAATTCTTTGTGAGGGATCCACACCAAGTATCAGATCCAACAGACCTAGTAGAACAATTACGAGATCACATGAGGAACATCGTGCCAACAGATTCTCGGGATCAAAGAAGAAATTTCTATGTTCCAAAAGACTTAGAAGATTGCGAATTCGTGTTTTTGAGGACAGATAGAAGTAGGGGATCCTTGCAGGATCCTTATGAAGGTCCTTTTAAAGTTATTAAGAGAAATAAAAAAAATTTCACGATTGACGTCAACGGAAAAATAACGGTAGTATCAATTGATAGATTAAAACCCGCCTTTATTGAAAAAAAGGAAGACAATGAAAAACCAGTAACTAGAAGTTCAAAGAAAAAGGTTTCATTTCGGTTATAAAATTAAAATTTTTTTTTTCGTTTTATTTGAGTAATTAAATATTAAAATAAAGTATGATAGTACATTCATGGACGCTCGCGCTGAAGGGGGAGTTATGTAGCAGTCGCTACTTGTATATACGCGTTTCGTTGTAATAAGTTTTATTCAAGTATCCACTCAGTTTCTGTTCTAATAATTTTAAGCACAGTGTTTTTGGTTACGTCACAATTTGGATTCTCACTACTACTATTAAATACACTTGGGGAATTTAGATTGTCATATCACGTATGTATACACTGTACACAGAAACAATTTTAAAAACATAGCCACACAAATATTGTGATATTAAAAATTATTTTGAATATTTGTGAGAGTATTAGTTAAGAGTTTATTCGATAAGGAAGTCTCCTATAATAAGTTGTATAATTAAAAACCGTTATGTAATTTTCGGTGTGACATAATAAAAAATAGAAAAATCTTAAACTATTAAAATCTAAAACTATTAAATATAACAATAGATAAATGTTAAATAAACGTATTAAATAAAAGAATAATATTAATATAAAATATGTGAAGTAAAAGTTTTTATTGGCAATTATATACATATATCACTTATATATTGCAATGAGATGAGGGAAGACGCAAAAATTAGTACGTCCCCCATTTGAACGGGGCTCCGCAGAGACTTAGCGGTTATATTCGAGTTCCAATCTCCTTTGGAGGAAGGACCCGTGATATAACCATCTATGTGGTGCCCAGTCTCAGCCAGAGACTGTACCTAGGGATGGATTTTTGGAATCTTTTCGGCCTCGCTCCCCAAATAGTCGGCGAGATAAACGCTCCATCCGTGTCTGCAAAAATGCACGACTTAACGTCCACGCAACGCGAACGGTTGGAACGCGTCAAGGCCAGATTTCCCTCTTTTGATGTCTTCGGACTGGGAAAGACTAACCTGGAGGAACACATCATAGACACTGGTGACTCCGTTCCTATTAAACAGAGACATTATCCAGTCTCACCCGCTGTACAACAGCTGATGTATGGTGAGTTGGACAGGATGCTGTCGCTGGGGGTGATTGAGGCATCAAATAGTCCCTGGAACTCTCCAGTGGTGTTGGTTCGTAAACCAGGTAAGGTCCGCCTGTGCCTTGACTCTCGCAAGGTGAACAGTGTCACGGTGAAAGACGCCTATCCACTTCCACACATTGATGGTCTTCTTGGTCGTCTTCAAGACACCAAGTTTATCACCAGCATAGACCTGAAGGACGCCTTCTGGCAAATCCCTTTAGAGAAGAAGTCGCGAGAGCGGACAGCTTTCACTGTCCCTGGTCGTCCACTGTACCAGTTCACAGTAATGCCTTTCGGCTTATGTAATGCCCCACAGCGCATGTGTCGCTTGATGGATAAAGCCATCCCGGGTCATTTACGTGAAAACGTTTTTGTTTATCTGGACGACCTTCTCATAGTTTCACCTGACTTTGACTTCCACCTAAAGCTGTTAGACGAGGTAGCCAGCTGTCTCCGTCGTGCTGGGTTAACAATCAATTTATCTAAAAGCAAATTTTGCGTGACTGAAGTCAAGTATCTCGGCTTCATAATTGGTGATGGGACTCTGAAAACCGATCCTAATAAGGTGACGGCCATCAAGGACTTCCCGACTCCGAAGTCTCATAAGCAGACTCGGAGATTCTTGGGTATGACCGGATGGTATCAGCGTTTCATTCCCAATTATGCCAGCGTGGCTTCTCCAATCACGGATTGTTTGAAGACTAAACCTTTTGGTTGGACTGATGAGGCCCAGCAGGCGTTCGAGACTTTGAAAAAGCTGATGACAGAAGCTCCTCTTTTAGTCACTCCAGATTTTTCTAAGCCTTTCTATATTCAGTGCGATGCCAGCAGGACTGGTGTAGGTAGTGTGCTCTTTCAAAAGGACATGGATGGAGGAGAACATCCGATTGCTTATATGTCCAAGAAATTGAACGGGGCACAACGGAACTACACCATTACTGAGCTCGAATGCTACGCAGCCGTGCTGAGTATAAAGAAGTTTAGAGCGTATGTTGAGGGACAGACTTTCACGGTCATTACTGACCATGCAAGTCTAAAATGGCTCATGAGCCAGAAGGAGCTTAACGGCCGTTTAGCCCGGTGGAGTCTTAAGCTTCAGGAGTTCGACTTTACAATCGAACATCGTAAAGGCACCCACAATCTGGTTCCCGATGCCTTGTCACGCATGGATTGCGTTGACGAGCTGTCCTTGTGTTTCGACGTGGACTTAAATGCCCCGTCTTTCAAGTCACCTGAGTATCTTAGTCTGGATGATAGCCTCAGGCAAGCCTCACCGCAGCTACCAGACCTGCGAGTTAAAGATGGGTACGTTTTCAAGCGTACCTCTCCACGTACTGGAAATCCGATTGCTGACGACCTGACATGGAAGTTGTGGATTCCGATGGAATTGACCGCGTCGCTCGTCGAATCGTCTCATTCGCCTCCCCAAGCATCGCATGGTGGAGTAGGGAAGACCCTAGCCCGATTGCGATGCAAGTACTTTTGGCCAGGTATGGCAAAGCAGGTACGGGAATTCATCGCTAACTGTGAGGTCTGCAAAACCACCAAGGCCCCCAGTTCAGTACTTCGACCACCTATGGGAAACCCCATGGATGTGTCGAGGCCGTTCCAATTTTTATACGTCGATTTCTTAGGTCCTTATCCCAGGTCGAAGAAAGGACACACGGCAGTATTTGTTGTATTGGACGCTTTCACCAAATTTGTCTTCCTGCACCCCGTGTCCGCTGAGACCACGGCGGTGTCCGTCAAGTTTCTCGAGCAAACTATCTTTCATACCTTTGGAGTTCCTGAAACGGTCTTCTCCGACAATGGTCGGCAATTCACTTCCAAAGAGTTTGCTAAATTGTTGACCGACTATGGCGTGCACCATGTGCGCACGGCTGTATATTCGCCTCACCCTAACGCTTCCGAGCGGGTGAATAGATCCATCCTAACCGCCATTAGGGCGTACTTAAAGGAGGATCATCGTGAGTGGGATAGACATCTGTCGTCCATTGAATGTGCTCTTCGTAGTACCCACCACGAGGCGATCGGCATGTCCCCGTATCAGGCCCTGTTTGGTAGCCATATGATCCTGCACGGATCAGCATATCCAGTCCTGAAGAAACTGAACGTTTTCCAGGAGGGTGACATAGCTTTTCTACCATTGACGGACAAAATGCAGATGCTTCGTGAGCGGATTGCTGTTAATTTAGCCGCCGCACACATCAAACATAAAACCCAATACAACTTGCGGTGTCGTGTGGGCAGTTTTCGTCCCGGAGATGAGGTCTACCGGAGAACTTTCTGGGTGAGTAACCGAGCGGGACGTTTCAGTGCCAAGTTGGCACCCCGGTTCCTGAAAGCTCGGATACGTAAAAAAATTGGAACCAGCTTGTACGAGCTGGAGGATTTGGCCGGTAAGAGCATAGGTGTACATCATGCCAAAGACCTACGTCGTTGAGTTCCTCAAGGTTTCCTTGTCATTTTTTTATATTTTGGTCAGGCTGTGGGTGTACCTCGGCGAATTAGTTGCCTGTCGTCCTACTGGGGTGAGTCACATGCAATGTGGGATTGCGTGAGATTGACTCGACGGTACGAGAGGAACCCGGTTCTGGCGAGAATGTCTGTAAGTTTACAGGAACCGGAGGGGGACAATATGGAATTGCCTTCAGCGGATCCTGGGGCTTCCAGATATTCTTCCGAGCGAATCTACTGACTGCTCCACTTTTTCAAAAGTTGGCGTAAGCACTCCTCTAACCTCGTTCCGAGTTACTCCTTTTACCTGGATGCCCGGCTGGCTCACTAGCGCATAAGACCCCTATTCTCAGGGCGTGAGTCGAGTCCCACATTGGCGCCAAAGATATTAGACCTACAGCGACCGTTTTTTTCGGCTCTTCACTGCCTCGCGAATCGGCTTTGTGGACCCGAGGGTATATAACGGTCGGTTGAAAATTCATTTTGGGTGGGCAATTTATTTTGGAATCAACTTGTAATGGGGAATTTTGTTCAAAATCACTTGGGAGTAAAAAGGGAAATTTTAAGAAAGTAGGCAGGGAAAATAAAACAAAAATAGAAGAAAATTTTTTTAGAAAAAAAAGGAAAAAAAAGGCAGTCACGGGTGTGTGATGTAGTCTCGGTCCTCGGGGTACTGATACTTTTCGCTAGTTTGCTTAGGAAAAATTGTAATTTTACGAAAAGTTCCATCCTAGAGAAAATACGCTAGTCTGCTTAGGAAAAATCGTGATTTTACGAAAAGTTCCATCCTAGAAAAAAGAACATTCATTAATCTGTGCCTAAAGTTGTACGGCATCACTGTGCTTACTAAAAGAATCAGCTCGACTTGTGTGTGTGAAGGTTTACCGAAGATCGCCCTGCCCGGGGAGGAGATAATCTCGACGACTGGTGGAAATTGTCACAACCAACATTTTGCTACAAAGAAAATGAATTAGAATAGAACTTCTCAAGCCTAACAAGGATCAGTTCCCGGTAATTTTTATTTTAATTGGAACTTTGCAGGAAAACTAGTGAAAAAGAAGCCCGTGCTATCATCAAAACCAGACTGGCATCATTGAAAGGTGGGAGATAGGAGGCCACCCTCAAGAGACTACATCAGCGATTATTACCGCTTATTATTTACTAAACTACAGTGATAGTGACAGCTCAACAATATTTTTCCTGGTGTTAGCAGGATGTTGGATTTTAACACAGACTGAAATTGACTTGCCGGTGTCACCGTAGTGAGCGTGTGCCCCTTATGTGTAGCGCGTATCATACTAAAAATAAAAAAACCAAGAAAAATTCATAGTCAACCATCTTAGATATGCAAATTACAAGACTATTGAACAGCATCATAATATATAGCGACCGCTCTGGGTCAAACAATGGGTATGCACCATCCACCACAACAGCAAACAACATTTATTCGTGTATGCTTTACTTGCATGCTTTGATTGATTTGATTAATTTAATTGACATTTAACAATTTTACAGTTAATTAGAATGACAGCATTTTATTTAAATTTTTTTTCTATTACATTGTATTTATATTTGTGGTTACATTTGGTTGCTCCTTAGTGGAGATATTTTTTTTCTTCTATTGTTTTACAGGTAGTTGTACACATACTTAATAAAAATAATAGCGTCTGTACAAAAGCGACGTAAGGGTACCCGTACGACACTTTTCTTTTTTTTCAACACCGTCTGTCGACAAGAATTGTACGATTACCGTTTAATATAGATTACCGTTTTTTTGTGTATTTGGGAATTGTTGATGATAGTATAGTATCTGCTACCTTAGTCTGGCAGTGTTATTGAATACTGAGGCTCTTTATTAAATTGATATAATATTGTGCGTTGTGGGCTTGTGAATGTTAAAAGGTTATAATATAAATATAAATGTAATGTTCGTGCATTAGGATTTTTTTTTGTGGAATGGTTGGGACGGGTGGTCTTTCCTTTTCAGGGTATCCTAGATAGTGGCGTTCCCTGAAGCTGATAGTGTTCGGTACTATGAGCAGTCAGGGAAACAGGGAGCCCGGACGCGGCTCAGGCGAGGACCGAAGGACGACGGGAATTGAATAAGATTTTTCATAGTCACAGGTAAGTGGTGAACCAACCGCGGTAAGGCCCGGCCACACACCCCACGACCCCTCCGGCGAGCTAGATAACTCCGTGTGGCCGGCGTAGGAGTTCCGGAATTTTGTTTCCTTTCTTATATATGGTATTGGCTCCTTAGTCATGCTTTTCCGGGCTTATGGCTAAGGGGGTAATACCTCGCATAAGTGGCGCCCAATATTTTAACGCGCCATTATGCTATTACACAGTTGACAATACTGACCAAACTGAACCAGAGAACATTCAGCCAAAAGAAATACCTAGAAATAAAGATGTTAATAGTACCCCAGCAGTTGAGCAGATAACTCGCCCTAAACGACAATTAATGGAACCAACTCGACTTAAAGATTACGTCACAGATTAAGATGAAATTAATTTTGAAGGTTCGAATGAAGAAACATATTGTTACGTTTTTACGGCTTAACGGATTCGTAGCATTAATTAAGGAATACACTTTTTAATTGTCCACACAATAATTTATTTATTACAAACCAAAACACAATTTAATTACAAACACAATTCTTACAGTTCACTATAATCACTTTCACTTTAATAACTCGCACTATTAAATTCTATCTATCGCTTTATAATTCTCTTTTTAAATCACCACTTTTCACTGCTCTCACTTTTATCGCCTTTCAAATCAAAACTGACCCTCTAGCGGCTGCCAGGCGCTTTTATATAGGCAGCTCCACCTTTGTCTACTTTCTGGAACCTTCGTTTTCTGGTTCCTTGTGGTATGTTCTTTTATTTCCTTAAGTTTCGACCAGCTTGAAGTTGTCTTCGCTTATCGCTCGTTAGTTTAGTACATAAATTCTTAGTTCAGACAACAACCGAAAATCGTTGATTCATCCTCTCGACAAACAGATGGCGCATAATCATCACCTTGCCCCCTTCTTAGGACTGTTCGTCCCGAACAGTTGTCCATCCTGGATCCGGCTGATGATATGGGCACAGATTGTCTATGTGCACAATCTTCTTCTTTGCTTTGGGTCCTTGTTGAATCCTGTAGACAACATCGTTGATCCGTGTTAGGATTTTATAGGGCCCCTCCCACTGGCGCTGAAGTTTCGGAGACATGCCTTTTTGTCGTCGAGGGTTGAACAGCCAAACGAGGTCACCTTCCTGGTATCCGCTACAGTTTGCTCGGAGGTCGTACCTAGTTTTCATCCTGTCACTGGCTATCTTAAGATTCTTCCTTGCAAGCTGATGGATATCTGCGAGTCGATCACGAAGTTCACCTGTATAACCGCCAGTAGACTCGTTGCTTTCAACAGGTGTCCCAAATTTCAAGTCGCTTGGCAGCCGGATTTGTCTTCCAAAAATCACACTACAAGGGGTTTGTCCTGTGGAATTATGAACCGCTGTCCGATATGCCATTAGAAATATAGGGATGTAACTGTCCCAGTCACGCTGGTGCTCACTGACAACTTTCCTTAGATGTTCTAGCATTGTCCTGTTGAATCGCTCTACCATTCCATCGGACTGGGGATGAAGGGGCGTCGTCCTGGTCTTCACTCCAAGTATCTTACATACTTCTTGAAAAACTTGAGATTCAAAGTTTCTCCCTTGGTCAGAATGAAGTTCATGAAGTTCATCTGCAGATCCAATTGTTCACTAATTCCTCTGCAACAGTGATTGCTTCCTGATTTGGAATGGCATATGCTTCGGGCCACTTACAGAAGTAATCCATGACCACCAAAATGTAACGATTTCCTCGGTCTGACATCGGAAAAGGTCCCGCCACATCGATGGCGATTCTTTCAAATGGGGCTCCCACGTTGTATTGCTGCATTTCTCCTTTCGTGCTTACTCGAGGACCCTTGCTGCTGGCACAAGTTGTGCATTTACGGCACCAGTCTGCAACATCGTCTCGCATGTGAAGCCAATAGAATCTATCTCTTATTTTTGCCAAAGTTTTATTGACTCCCAGATGTCCTCCTGATGCGCCATTATGACACTCCTCGAGAATATCCCTTATTCTAACGCGAGGGACTAATACCTGCATTCGATGAGAGGTACCGTCAGCGGTTTCCCATTTGCGCTTTAATACTCCTCGCTCAATGTACAAGGAATCCCATTGGGCCCAATAGCTCTTCAGGGTCTCGCTCCTCTCAGCAATGTCCTTCCATTCCGGCTTTTCCTCGTATTCCTTCCATGTCAGAATTGAAGAAATATCCGGGTCGTCGCATTGGGCGTCTCGGAGTCCCTGGTCATCCCATCCTGTCGTTGGCTCGACTGTCGTCCTTTGACACTTTTCCTCGATACGTCCACAATGTTTGCAGTCTGGTACGCATGGTCGCCGGGAGAGTGCATCTGCATTTCCATGGTTTCTTCCCTTTCTGTGGTCTATATTGAAGTCGTAGGACTGAAGTCTCTCTATCCATCTTGCCTTCAGGGTTTTTGAATTCCATCAGCCATTTTAATGCTGCGTGATCCGTTCGAAGGATGAAGTTTTGCCCATAGAGATACTTGTGGAAGTGTTTAGTTGAGTCCACGATTGCCAATAGTTCCCGTCTTGTGACACAGTAATTCCGCTCCGATTTTGACAGCGTTCTACTGTAATAAGCTATGACCTTTTCCTGTCCGTCGAAGTTTTGTGATAGCACTGCACCAATCCCGACATTACTCGCGTCTGTGTCCAATATGAATCTTTCGCCTGGCTTCGGGTATGTGAGTATTGGTGCTTGGCAAAGTCCTCGTTTTAGTGTGTTGATACTTTCCTCGCACTTTTCTGTCCAGATAAATGGTTTTCCCTTTTCTGTCAGTTCCTTAGCTATGTCGGCAAAATTCCTGACAAAACGCCTATAATAGGTGGCAAGTCCCAAAAAGCTTCGAAGTTCATGTTTATCCTTCGGTGTGGGCCAATTCTTTACCGCTGTTATTTTCTCAGGATCTGTTTGAACTCCATTGGATGAAACCACATTTCCGAGATAGTTGACTTGGTCTCTGAACAGTACGCACTTTTTAGGGCTGAGTTTCAGTTGGGCTGTTCTCAACTTTTGGAAAACCTCTCGTAGATTGCCCAGATGTTCCTCAAAACTTTTTCCAACGACGATGATATCGTCCAAATAAACCAGACAAGTCTTCCATGTCAGTCCTCGCAAGACGCATTCCATCAGTCGTTCGAATGTAGCTGGAGCATTACACAGTCCAAACGGCATGACTGTAAACTGCCACAGGCCGTTTCCTACTGAGAAGGCTGTCTTTTCTCGGTCCTCGGGGTGAATTTCGACTTGCCAGTAGCCGCTCTTAAGATCCAAGGTAGAAAACCATTTAGCTCCAGAGAGAGTATCCAGTGTGTCATCGATACGAGGTAATGGGTAGCTGTCCTTTTTAGTGATGTCATTTAGCCGCCGATAATCCACGCAAAATCTTGTACTGCCATCTTTCTTTCTGACTAGAACCACGGGAGACATCCAAGGGCTTTTCGACTCCTCTATAAGGCCTTGTCTTCTCATATCTTCAATCATACCGGCCGCCTCTTCCCGCTTAGCTAGTGGTAGTCTTCTCGGCGGTTGTTTAATTGGCTGGGCATCTTTGGTGTCGATCCTGTGTTGAACGATGTCCGTTTTCCCAAAGTCATCATCTCTCATGGCGAAGATATCACTGAAATCCTCTACTAATTTTCTTGCCTGGAGATACTGTTTTTGTCCAAGACAACTAGTTGAGAGCACTGCGTTTACTAATTTCGTGGCCTTTGGCTTTGGTTTTGGAACCGTTTCGATGTTAGCGCACTCCACTAATGTAATCTGTTCTGCCGGTTCTCCTTTCCCCAAAACCGTATCCTTCTTCAATCGTACTTCTCGTTCGTTAATATTTAGCACTCTAACGAATACCTCCTTCTTGTCGTCGATGCTCACCAGACATTTTCCAATTGCTATATTTTTGCTTTGTTCCGTTTTTTCTGGTTCTATAAGGTAAAATCGGTAGCTCCCGGGATCACCATCGACTATCGCTCGTACCAATTTCTCAGCACACGGAGGAAGCACGGTATCTTCACGAGCGACGACCTTAAGCTGCGAATAACAAGTGGATCCTGTGGCCATTGGAATCTCCTTGTTGTCATATCTCAGTATTTCCTCTCCAATGTCCAGTAGAATTTTATGTGCTTTCATAAAGTTCAGACCGAGAATGCACTCGTCTGTTATATCAGCTACCAGGAACGAATGTGAAAATCCAATGTCAGCAAAAACCACATCCAACATAATTTCCCCGTGTAATCGTACTGGCTCTCCTGTTGCAGTTTTCAGTCTGTATTGGCGTGCGTCTTTTAGCCATTTATCGCCGACCATGTCAGCCCAGATAACAGATTTTGAAGCACCAGTGTCTACAGTTATTGTGCATTTTTCAGCTCCAATCTTTCCTTCGATGACCAGGCTGTTGCCACTTCGCTGCAGTTGTTTGATAGTGGTGATGATGACACCGGAGGCTTCAATTTCCCCGACTAACTCCCGCCCCATGGAGTTAGTCTTTATTCGTTTCCCTGCTGCTGTCTGCGGGGAGACACGGAGTCATTGTTTTCGGCCTCCCTCTGGTCACCTTTCTGCCGATGTCCGCATTTTTCACAGCAAGTTCCGCCACTCATATTTTCGGGAGACTCTGCTCTCCTTCGCTTTCTGCAATTCCTTTGCAAATGACCCGGTTCACTACAGTTCCAGCATCGGAGTCGACCGCGTTTTTCCGTTGCATTCATTCTGTTGCAACTATCCTCTGTTGTGTAGATTTCTCTGAGGCGGACTGCACTTCTTGATGCTTGCCTCGCTGCCTCGTATGCCAGAGCATATGCCAAAACTTCTGCGGTATTCTTCATTCCAGCCAATCTGGCTGCTTGTTGTAGGTTCCGGTCGGTAAATGAGTTAAGAAGAGCCTCTCTTGCTACTTCGTTGATGTAGTCTTGGCCGAAGCTAGGATAAGCCAGATGCACTAACCTCTCGATATCGGCGCATAGTTGTTGTAAAGTTTCTCCTGGCTTTTGAAGTCGATTGCGAAGTTGAAGTCGATAAACCTCTTGCATGTGCTGATCAGCGTAACGCATTTCCAGCGCTTGAACTAAGAAACCGTAGCTGTTGCGATGTTCTGCTGGTATTGACTGCAATATTTCTGCTGCTGTGCCCCTTAGTGACAACGTTAAGGCCGTTGCTTTCTCCTCCTCAGTCCAGAAGTTGCCTGCTGCTGCTGCTGCTTCGAATTGGAGCTTATAAGTAGACCATGGGCTTTGCCCGTCGAAAGTTGGAGGCTGCAGTTTCCTAACTCCGATGACTTCGTGAGATGCTGTCGCTGGGTGGTGAATCTTTACTCTTTCTAGCTCGGCTCTGACCGATTCTAGCTCAATCTTCAACTTTTCATCATTTTCCCTCATGGAATTTTCGAGCTTTTCCAGATCATTCTCTACATTTGCTTTAATGGAAGATTCGAGATTTTCCAGATCATTCCTCACATTTTCCTTTACGTTATCCAGCTTTTTATCAACAGAGAGTGACATTAGTTCGAATTTCTGCTCCATCTGGTTTCTCTGTCCTTCCATAGACTCTTTGATTTCTGCTAACGAGCGTTCATGAGCTACTGCTAACAATTTCTGTTCATCTTTTAACGCCAACACTTCCGCCGTGATCACTTCCTTCACCTCTGCCGATGCACGTTCTTGCGCTTCCCTCATCTCGGCTGTCGCTTCTTTCATCTCTGCTGATGCACGTTCTTGCGCCTCTTTCATCACCATCAATGTCTTAAGAAGTTCTGCCATACTCACTGTCGCTTCTTCTGGCTCTGCTTCTACCTCGCCTTCAAACATGTAGGTTTCAGGATCCTTACCTTCGTTCACCATAGCTTCTCG
Organism: Thereva unica; assembly: GCA_949987705.1. NCBI lineage: Eukaryota > Metazoa > Arthropoda > Insecta > Diptera > Therevidae > Thereva > Thereva unica. The sequence continues at coordinate 61,344,685 of OX465284.1, forward strand.
AAGCAGGGCGGTTAGGGAACTTAGCCCCCACCGTTGACAACGAGCCTTTACTTAATTCTTTTTTCAACTCTTTCTTTGTGCCCCTTTAATCCCTCATGGGACATAGGGCGGAAACAGTTGCCCTCCAGCGGACTCTGTTTTGCGCGACAGCTCTCAGCTCTGACCAGGATCTCCCAGTTGTTGCGGCCTCTGCTAGTAGGGTCCTCCTCCACGTTGTTCTAGGTCTTCCAACTCGACGGGATCCTTGCGGGTTCCAGTCAAGGGCCTGTTTGGCTAGGTTTTCGTTATCGCGTCGCAAGGTGTGGCCAACCCAATTCCATTTCCTTCGCCTGATTTGGTCGTCTATCCTTTCTTGGCCGGCACGGCGCCATAGCTCTTCATTTGAAATTCTATCTTGCCAGCGGATTTTTAGGATACGACGCAGGCATCTGTTGATGAAGACTTGTAGGCGCCCTGTGATGAATTGGGTGACTTTCCATGTTTCGCAACCGTACAAAAGAACTGCCTTAACGTTGGAGTTGAACAGCCGCAATTTGGTGTTAGTTGAGATCTCCGTTGATCTCCATATGCGGAACAGGCATGCATATGCGCCTCGTGCTTTATTTATTCTGGAACTGACGTCTTCTTCTGCACCGCCATTTTCGGTAATAATGCTACCGAGGTAGCAGAATTTATCTACCAGTTCCACGTCACGGTTATTCAGCGCAGTTCGTTCAAGTGTGTTTGCATTTATCCGCATTTCTTTGGTTTTGTTCGGATTCAGCCTTAAGCCTGCTAGACTACTTTCTGTTGCCAAATTGTTTAACATGTTTTTTAGCTCCTGATGTCTGTGGGCCAGCAAACAGATATCATCCGCGTAGTCGAGGTCCTTAAGGCGATCTAGCAAACCCCATTGTATGCCGCCTGTTCTACTATCTAGAGCGCCAACAAGAATGTCATTTATTACTATAAGAAATAGTAATGGCGAAAGTAGACATCCTTGTCGTACTCCTGAATTCACCTCGAAGCTGTCGGATAATTTTCCATTATGGAGAACTCTGCATTTGGAATTGTTGTAAAGGGCTTTTATCAATTCTATTATTTTATCAGGCAGTCCACGTCGCCGTAATGCCTGCCATATAAAGCTCCTATTAACCGAGTCGAACGCTTTCTCATAATCTACGAAAGCAAGGTAAAGGGGGGATCGGAATTCAGTAGACTGTTCCACTATGATTCTCAAGGTGTTAATATGGTCTATACATGAGCGGCCCTTCCTGAATCCGGCCTGCTGCCTTCTAAGCGTTCGGTCTACTGCCTCTCTTATCCTTGATAATATAACGTGGGACAGGATTTTACCCACAGTAGATAATAGACAGATGCCTCTCCAGTTGTCGCATATTGTTAGGTCCCCCTTTTTGGGTATTTTGACTATGATACCTTCCGTCCAATCCTCCGGAAAGGTACAGGTGTTCCATGCTATTTCCAGGATTGGCTGAAGCGCATCTGCTATGAGGCTTGAATCGGCTTTCAACAATTCTGGCGGGATGCCATCTTTTCCAGCTGCTTTACCATTGGCCATCGCATGAATTGCGGTTACTATTTCCGTCTTGGATGGGGCCCGGGTGTTGATTCTTATCGGCTGTGCATTGTTGCTGTTTTCCTGAGGTTCTTGTGCAAGTGAACCATTCAGGGCGGCGAAGAAGTAATCTCTCCATCTTTGGAGTTGCTCCTCGTCGCTGCACAACAGCCTTCCATCCTCACTCTTAACGGCATGTTTTTTAGTAGAGTGCTTTCCCGAGAGCTGTTTAGTAATTTGGTACAGCACTTTACTGTTGCCTGTGTTTGCCGCGTTTTCCGCTTTTTCTGCGAGCTCATTTATCTGCTGCCTTTTATCACGCCGCACACTTCTCTTTACTTCCCGGTGTAATTGGGAATATTCCCGTTCAAGTTGGTGACGTCTTTCCGGGTCGCTTGTAGAGTTTACGTTATTTTTGATGGCCCTCCTGCGTTCTATTTTTTGCCAGGTAGTGTCCGAGATCCAATGTTGCATGTTTCTCTGGACATAACCGACGCTCGTTTCCGCAGCCGTCAATATAGCGCCCTTTGTTCTACTCCACAGCTCTTCAATATTTGTGTCGTCAGAAACGGTTTGCTGGTTTAATATTTGCTGCAGGTTTCCAGCAAATTCTCGCTTTTTAGAGGTCTCCTGCAGAAGGTCAACGTTAAACCGTCTACGGTTTATAACATCACGTTGAACGTTTCTGATTGCAGCGATTCTAAGGCGAATAGTTGCTACTACCAAATGGTGGTCGCTTCCAGTGTCCGCTCCCCTGAAGCTCCTGACATCCTCCAGAATGGTTCTCCATCTGCGGCTGACGGCCACGTGATCTATCTGATTTCTCGTTCTACCATCGGGTGATACCCAGGTCTCTTTGTGTATCTTCTTGTGGCAAAAGTAAGTTCCACCTACCATAAGTTGATGGGAACTACAAAAGTCAACGAAAAGCTCACCATTGTTATTGGTAACCTGGCTTAGGCCTTGTTTTCCAATTGTTTGTTCAAGACCGGTGTTGTCGCGGCCGCTTTGTGCGTTTAAGTCACCCATTAATACAATGATGTCTCCCCTTGGAATAGAGCGAAAAACCTCATTCAGTCGCATATAGAACTCGTCTTTGATGTCATCTTCTGCGTCTTCAGTTGGAGCATAGCATTGGACTACCGTAGTACTTCTTAGTCTGGTATGCAGGCGCACGGTAATAATCCTCTCAGAAACTGGTGACCAGCTAATGAGGCTGGACCTGGCTTCTTTGGTGAGTATTACGCCAACGCCACTCCTACGGCTTTCAGTTTCATTTCTCCCAGAATATAAGAAGGACTCACCATTTGGGCAGATATGTTCCCCCGCATCGGGCCATCTGGTCTCGCTAAGTCCCATGATCTTGATTTTATATCGATTCATCTCGTTGAGGACTTCATCCAGCCGTCCCTCAGCAAGCATTGTTCTCACATTCCATGATCCGATTCGTGTCCTTGTTCGAAAAGCAAAGGTCGTCGTCGTGTTGTCCATCCGGTTCCGAGGCATTGTTTGCCGATTCGTAGCAATGGTGATTTTTATGGGAGCGGGTTGCTAACCCTCAGCCCAACCGACTTAAAGCTCTGTTTTGTGGCGCAGAGAGATCGCCATTCGCCCGTCTCCCGTTAGCTCCTTCCGAAGAAGTACCCCAGAGGGCACCGCGGGGAGGTGGGATTAGGACTTGCTAACAGGTCTGCTAGGTGTTTGTATGCAGTGGATCTTCTCGGATTTTAATAGAAGTGACAAATCGGGTGTCACCACCTTCCGAGATCTTTGTTAGCCGTTCGCCCCCCAACTCTACAGTGCGCAAATCCACTAGCTTTCGACCCATTTTATTAATAAGTCCTTATTTCTCACGCACAAAATTTAAATTCCAATCACAATTATTGTTCAAGTTCACTTATTCCACTTATCTCTTAATTAATCCCACTTCTGACACCAATTGTTACGTTTTTACGGCTTAACGGATTCGTAGCATTAATTAAGGAATACACTTTTTAATTGTCCACACAATAATTTATTTATTACAAACCAAAACACAATTTAATTACAAACACAATTCTTACAGTTCACTATAATCACTTTCACTTTAATAACTCGCACTATTAAATTCTATCTATCGCTTTATAATTCTCTTTTTAAATCACCACTTTTCACTGCTCTCACTTTTATCGCCTTTCAAATCAAAACTGACTCTCTAGCGGCTGCCAGGCGCTTTTATATAGGCAGCTCCACCTTCGTCTACTTTCTGGAACCTTCGTTTTCTGGTTCCTTGTGGTATGTTCTTTTATTTCCTTAAGTTTCGACCAGCTTGAAGTTGTCTTCGCTTATCGCTCGTTAGTTTAGTACATAAATTCTTAGTTCAGACAACAACCGAAAATCGTTGATTCATCCTCTCGACAAACAGATGGCGCATAATCATCACAATATATACATGCAGCATATAATTTGTACTCAGAAGTTCCACGTGATTACTATGATATAAAAGGCAGTAATGAGGAAATACAATGGTTAACAGCTGTTGCTGAAGAGATTAAATCCCTGGAAGAAAGTAATACATGGAAGGTTGTCGAGAAACCGGAACATGCGAAATTAATTGATACAAGGTGGATCTTCAAATTGAAAATTGCTGACGAACTCAAATATAAAGCCCGTCTAGTGGCTAGAAGTGCATGCAGAGAAAGGACACTGATTACTCAGAAACACCTCTCTATGGACTTAAACAAAGTCCTCGGTGCTGCAATACGAGATTCGACAATTTTGTCAAATCATTGGGTTTTCTGAGGTCAGCTGGTGATTACTGCTTGTACACTAAATGCAATGGAAGGATAATGATTTATCTCGTAATTTACGTCGATGATATTTTTATATGTAGCAATGACAAAGAGGCTATGAATGCAGTAAAGACAAAATTATTTAGTGAATTTCGGATGAAAGATTTGGGAAAAATCAGATCATTTATGGGAATGAACATAACCTACAACACGGAAGATGGGATAATGACTTTGGATCAATCGGACTACATACAACGAATTTTAGAACGATATGACATGGTGAACTGCAATTCGATCAACACTCCAATGGAAGTGAAATGCAATTTAAGAAGGGAAGGTAAAACTTCAACTAAACATCCGTACAGAGAAGCACTTGGGAGCATTATGTACCTGATGCTGGCGACAAGACCGGATTTGTGTAGCTATTAGCTACTTGAGCAGATTCCAAGATTGCGCCTCCGAGGAACATTGGACCTGTTTGAAAAGAGTAATTCGATACGTAAATTGTACTAAAGATTTAAAACTTGTTTACAGAAGAAATCAGGAAGAACCGCTTGTGGGATTTGTAGATGCAGACTGGGCAAGTAATCCAACAGATAGAAAATCAGTGACAGGTTATCTCTTTCACGGTATACAGAAACAGGTAATGTAAAAGAGACGACAGCTTCGAATACCGTAAAAAGTGGGCGCCTAGAGACGTCAGCCCTAATGCAGAAACAACAACAGCTTCTATATTATATGGAAAGCGGGCCCCACGTGACGTCAGCATTAAAATATCATTTACGATATACAGTCTTATACATTACCTTGTTTCTGTATACCGTGATCTCTTTAAAGTATTTGGTAACACTGTACTCTGGAGCATCAGAAAACAAGGCATCGTGACTACATCCACTACAGAAACCGAAGAAGTTGCAGCACCCACAGCCACGAACGAAGCCGTCTGGGCAACAAAGGTTGATTGATCCCTGTCTCCCCATTACACTGTATGAAGATAACGAGGGGTGCATTATTATTTCCAAAAATCCTGAAACGAAACGCTCGAAGCACATTGATGTAAAATTCCATCACCTAAGGGAAAAGATTTGGACTGGAAAACTGCAATTGAAAAAGATTTCTTCAGAAAAGCAGGTCGCAGATATGATGACGAAAAGTCTACCAAGGGAAAGGTATTGGAAACACATTCAAAGTGTGGGCATGCAGCGAGGGAAGGTGTCGAAATACAGGTTAGCCAACTGTCAAGACACTGCATACCAAAACTTCATAAAATAAGGCAAGCAGAGGTTCCTACCATCTTCTTTCTCTTCGCTTTGTGTTTGAACGTGAACGGATGTCATAACCTGAAACCAGATAAATATTTTCACATTTATATTAATATTAACCAATTAAATAAACTTTATGTTAAGAAAATAGATTTAGTACATTTTGTTTCATATTAGTTGGCTGCAATGCCCAGTATTATAGTCTGGTAACCCTGGTTTTCTTTATACATTTTTTTAATAGTTAGTTGACACACATTAAGAAAGAAAGGTGTATGATGTAAGATTAATGAGTTCAATAAATAGTTATAAAACAGAAAGGTAGTTCAATTTATCATGGTAGCAACGCGTAGTTAATAAAAGTTTTGTCGTGAAAATAGTAAGGAAAAATAGAGTGTAATATTGAAAATATTGAAGAAAAAAAAGATAGCGTCAAGCCGGCAAACAAAATGTCGTACATGAAGATAGACAATATAACAATACTCATTTTTGATGGTTCGGAGTATTCTAATTGGAAGAAAAGAATGTTAAAGTTTTTGAGTTCAAAAAATGTAAAGAAGTTGTCATGAGAAATAGAATTGAGACAGACAGGGTAGAAGACTGGAGTCATGCAGTATAAAAGTAACAAATTTCATATATAGTGCCATTATAAATAAACAGTTAGAGTACATCGAAGATTTACAATCAGCATTTGATATAATAAAAAAGTTTGATGAAATGTACTTGAAAGAGTCTACAGCTCTACAAATAGTATACAGAAATAATTTGGAGAATATAAAAATGAAGGACTTTCAAGATGTGACAAACTTTTTTGATGAATTTGAAAAAGCTGTCAATGAACTCAAAATGGCGGGTGCAAAAGTTGAAGAACTAGAGAAGCTGCGATATATGTTGAAGGCGTTGCCGCCAAATTTCAGCCATATTGGAGATCTGATTGATGTTCTACCTGAAACACAAAGAACAGTTGAACATCTGAAAAGCAAGATAAAGCTAAAATCATTAGAAGAGAAAAAGTGTGTAAATAAAACAGAAGAAGAGCAGCCGAAATCAAGTGTATTCACGTCAGATGTACGTGGAAAGTGTTTTTTCTGTGGCAAGCTTGGTCATTACAAAAAGGATTGTCCACAGTTCAATTTTAGGTCACGAGGTCGTGGTGGTAATAAATTTCAACGTTGTAGTCCGGGAGGCAGCGTTGCATTTTGGCGGCTCATTTCTTCCCACTTGATTTTTTTGCAATAGATAGTTTAGATAAGACTAATAACAGAAACAACCGTCAGACGCCAGTATCGTGGTGGGGGTGGTCGTGGGAAAATGTGAAAGTGGTAAAAAAAAATCGTCGGCTTATTTCTTACCACTTGAGCATTTGCACAGTTATTGTTTAAGTGATAATACAAATTATAAAAAAAGTCAGCTGCGTACCTAGTGGGGGATTATACGTCAGTCGCTTGTATAAACCTGTCAAAAAACACATTTTATAAAATCATTTCAAATTCAATGAAACTTATACATAAAATTTCTTTTATAATTAGAAAAATAAAAAGCACAATCACCTGTATGCACAATGGGGGTAACACCGTCAGCTGTCAGATAACAAGTGCTGATTGGGTTTTTAACGTTAGAATTTTATAATGTATTCAAAAAAGAAACTGACTATCTTCACAACGTTATGCCAGCAGCTATCGACAATTTTTTGTGAATATAATCTGTAAACACATTATTTCAAAATATTTCTTGCCGCTGGAAAACAGCTTGGCTACAATATGATGGATTAAATCCATTTTTTTGTATTGTGAGCATGGTTTTACTAAAAAAATTGACCTAGCTGACTATCTTTCCCCCGTTATGTTGACAGCTGACAGCCAGTTTTTGTTAATATAATCTGTAGACTCATTATTGCAGAAGGTTTCATGCGTCTAGAAAACAGCTTGGCTAAGATATGATGGATTAAATCCATTTTTTTGTATTGTGAGCATGGTTTTACTAAAAATGACCTAGCTGACTATCTTTCCCCCGTTATGTTGACAGCTGACGTCCAGTTTTTGTTAATATAATCTGTAGGCTCATTATTGCAAAAGGTTTCATGCGTCTAGAAAACAGCTTGGCTAAGATATGATGGATTAAATCCATTTTTTTGTATTGTGAGCATGGTTTTACTAAAAAAATTGACCTAGCTGACTATCTTTCCCCCGTTATGTTGACAGCTGACAGCCAGTTTTTGTTAATATAATCTGTAGACTCATTATTGCAGAAGGTTTCATGCGTCTAGAAAACAGCTTGGCTAAGATATGATGGATTAAATCCATTTTTTTGTATTGTGAGCATGGTTTTACTAAAAATGACCTAGCTGACTATCTTTCTTCCGTTATGTTGACAGCTGACGTCCAGTTTTTGTTAATATAATCTGCAGACTCATTATTGCAAAAGGTTTCATGCGTCTAGAAAACAGCTTGGCTAAGATATGATGGATTAAATCCATTTTTTTGTATTGTGAGCATGGTTTTACTAAAAAAATTGACCTAGCTGACTATCTTTCCCCCGTTATGTTGACAGCTGACAGCCAGTTTTTGTTAATATAATCTGTAGACTCATTATTGCAGAAGGTTTCATGCGTCTAGAAAACAGCTTGGCTAAGATATGATGGATTAAATCCATTTTTTTGTATTGTGAGCATGGTTTTACTAAAAATGACCTAGCTGACTATCTTTCCCCCGTTATGTTGACAGCTGACGGCCAGTTTTTGTTAATATAATCTGTAGACTCATTATTGGTTTCATGCGTCTAGAAAACAGCCTTTTGCAATAATGAGTCTACAGATTATATTAACAAAAACTGGCCGTCAGCTGTCAACATAACGGGGGAAAGATAGTCAGCTAGGTAATTTTTAGTAAAACCATGCTCACAATACAAAAAAATGGATTTAATCCATCATACTGTAGCCAAGCTGTTTTCCAGCGGCAAGAAATATTTTGAAATAATGTGTTTACAGATTATATTCACAAAAAATTGTCGATAGCTGCTGGCATAACGTTGTGAAGATAGTCAGTTTCTTTTTTGAATACATTATAAAATTCTAACGTTAAAAACCCAATCAGCACTTGTTATCTGACAGCTGACGGTGTTACCCCCATTGTGCATACAGGTGATTGTGCTTTTTATTTTTCTAATTATAAAAGAAATTTTATGTATAAGTTTCATTGAATTTGAAATGATTTTATAAAATGTGTTTTTTGACAGGTTTATACAAGCGACTGACGTATAATCCCCCACTAGGTACGCAGCTGACTTTTTTTATTATTTGTATTATCACTTAAACAATAACTGTGCAAATGCTCAAGTGGTAAGAAATAAGCCGACGATTTTTTTTACCACTTTCACATTTTCCCACGACCACCCCCACCACGATAATGGCGTCTGACGGTTGTTTCTGTTATTAGTCTTATCTAAACTATCTATTGCAAAAAAATCAAGTGGGAAGAAATGAGCCGCCAAAATGCAACGCTGCCTCCCGGACTATTGGACGCGTGGTCGAGGTACACAACATGGCGGCTACAGAGGATATAATGGCGGAGCAGCAAATATGTCATCAAGGCACAATCAATACAACGAAGCGGAAATACGTTTGTTACTCAAGTCAATGCGGTAGCAAGCACTAAAAAATATGAAAACGACAAAAATCAAATTTTTTGGATTTTAGATAGCGGGTGTACTGACCATGTAATAAATGATGACAGGTTATTTTCAGATCTTATTGTTTTAAAAGATCCAATTGATGTAAAACTAGGTAATGGTCGTATTTTAAAAGCCACAAAAATAGATAAAGTAGTTACAGATTTTGATGTTTTTGGTAAAAAAAAAGTGAAATGTCGTTATTAAATGTTTTTTATGTAAAGGAAATGAAACAAAATTTGATAAGCTACTCAAAAGTAACGAAATTAAATAAAATAGTTTCTCAGGGTAATAATTCAAAATTTTACAATCAAACTAACGAGTTGATAGCAATTGCAAGAAAGAAGGAAAATTTATATTTTATGAAAAGCTACATAAATAATGATAAAATTGTCAATAAAAATATACGTATAAGTCTTGCTGAAAATGTAAACAATAAAATGTCTTTAAAAGAAAAGTGGCATCGAATATTTGGTCATGTGAATTTTAAATATCGAAATACTATTTGTAAAAATGAACTATTAAAAGGAATACCAAAGGAATTAGAATCAGAATTCATGAAATGTGCGATATGTATTGAAAGCAAAATGCATAATATTCCGTTTAATAATAATAGCAAGCGTGCCAAAGACATTAGAGATAATTCATACAGATTTAAATGGGCCACATAAAACAATAGGTTATTCTGGTGAAAAATATTTTCTAACGTTTATAGATGACTATAGCAAACTGGCAAAAGTTTATTGTATTAAATTAAAGTCTGAAGTTTACAGTTGTTTTGTTGATTACGTGAATTTAGTAGAAAATTCAACTAACAAAAAGGTTAAGGTACTAAGATGTGATAACGGTACAGAATATATCAATTCAAATGTATTAGCTTTTGCGAGAAATAAAGGTATTAGTGTAAGTCCCAGTCCTCCTTATGTACATGAACTTAATGGAGTTGCAGAAAAGTATAACAGGTCTATTATGGATATGGCAAGATGTTTACTTGCAGAAGCTAAAGTTATAAGATTTATTGGCCAGAAATTGTAAAAGCAGCTGCGTATTTGAAAAATAGGTCTCTAGCAAATACAGTAGAAATGAAAACACCTTAAGAAATATTTTTTAAAGTAAAACCAAACGCGGAATATTTAATAATGTATGGTAGTCGAATATTCGTAAGAGTGCCTGAACAATTAAGAAGTTCTAAATGGGACAATAAAGCTAAACTGGGAGTATTATTAGGTTATTCTGACGTAAGATATAGAGTACTAGTTGATAATAAAATTATTGAAGCTAGACATGTTGATATTATAGAAAAGGATATAAAATGTATGTTTTAATGAAAATGTAACTAAAAATTGTACTGTAGAAGAAGCAGATGAAGCATATCAAAGTCAAAATACCTTTAATACTAATGAGTCTGAGGAAACAATAACAAATCAAGATAATGAAAATAATGATACTAATGATTAAGAACCAGAATTAAGAAGGTCAAATAGAACAATAAAACCTAATAGTCGATATTTCAATGAAAGTGTAACTCAATATGTTTATGTTAACTTTTGTAACGCTATAGCTCCTAATACATTTGAGGAAGCGATAAAAGGTAGTCTGACCAGTAGATTAGACCTATGGATAAAGAAATGGATAGTCTAAAGCAAAATAATACTTGGATATTAGCTGATAAGCCAAAGAATAAAAATGTTATAGATGTTAAGTGGCTTTTCAAAAAGAAAACCGAAAACAATTATAAAGCTCGTCTAGTAGCTAGGGGTTTTCAACAACAAGAATTTATTGATAATATTTATTCACCAGTAGTCAAAATGCAAACTTTAAAATTGTTGCTAGCGTATTGTTGTCAATATAAATTTATTATTGAACAAATGGATGTCGAAACGGCATTTTTTAATGGAAAAATTAGTTCTGAAGTTTATGTAAATCAACCAAAGGGTATGAAGATGATACAGACAAAGTTTACAAGTTACTTAAATCATTATATGGATTGCGAGAGTCCTAGGTCTTGGTACGAATGCTACAATAAATTTATGAAAGAATTAAAATGTGTCAGAAGCAATTATGATTACTGTTTATATGTTAAATGTATTGAAAATGAGTACATCTTCATATTACTATTTGTTGATAATCTATTAATCTTCTTCTTCGATGGCTCTACAGCCCAATTCGGGCCTTGGCCTCCATCAGCTTCTTCCTTCAGACGTCTCTCTGCTCCGCAACTTGTCCTCAGTTTCTTGTGTTGAGCAGTTTTGCTGCATCGGCCTTAACATTATCTTCCCACCTTAACCGTGGTTTGCCAACTGGTCTTTTGCCATCTGGTAGTAGATACAGGGCTTTTTTTGGTATCCTTGAGTCATCCATTCTTTGGACATGGCCGGCCCAACGTAAACGTAGTAGCTTGGCATGGGTCGAAAGTTTACATTCTTTGTATAAGTCGTACAATTTGTGATTGTAGCGTATTCTCCATGCATTGTCTTCATTGATTGGGCCGTATATCCTTCGGAGAACCTTCCTCTCAAATATATCCAGCTTGTCTGCGGATTTCTGGGAGATACTCCATGCTTCACATCCATACGTAGCTACTGTACGTATGATGGTTTTGTAGATTCTTATTTTAGTTTTTCTGTGGATGTCTCTGGATTTCATGACTGGCAGTAGTGAGAAGTATGTTCTGTTCGCGGCGTTTATTCTTCTTTGTACGTCTATCGCTTCACCGTTGTCTTCGCTGACTGTGGACCCCAGATAGTTAAATTGGTTTACCCGTTCAAAGTTATATTCCCCCCAGGTGGTATTGTGGTTTCTTCTTCTTCTTTCCACCCTTGATTGAATTAGAATCTTACTTTTCTCTGAGTTTATTTGCAGCCCTTTGCTCCATCTTCTAATTCTGTAAATGTTTCTCTAAGATACGACAGTGATCTTGCAAGGCAGTTTATATCGTCGGCATATCCTGCCAACTGTTTGGATTTGTTAAGCAGGGTTGCGTTCGCATCAATGTTAACCTTGCGAATTACTCCTTCTAGGCAGATATTAAATAGCATGGGTGCCAGCCCGTCGCCCTGCTTTAAGCCTTGCTTGACTGGGAAGGACTCCGTCAATTCTCCTTGTATTCTGACTGCACATCTTGTATTTTCCATTGTCATTTTTGTTAGTTTTATTATCTTCAGGGGGAAGTTTAGGTCCAGCATTGTTGCATACATTTGCTCCCTATCGATGCTGTCGTATGCTTGTTTAAAGTCGATGAAAATTTGATACACGTCAATGTTGTATTCCCAGCATTTTCGGAGGATTTGCCTTATTGTAAAAAGTTAATCCATTGTTGACCTATTTCTTCTGAATCCACCTTCTATCTATCTATGTGCCCCTTAATCCCTCGTGGGACATAGGGCAGAAACAGTTGCCCTCCAGCGGACTCTGTTTTGCGCGACAGCTCTTAACTCTGACCAGGATCTCCCAGTAGTTGCGGCCTCTGCTAGTAGGGTTCTCCTCCACGTTGTTCTAGGTCTTCCAACTCGACGGGATCCTTGCGGGTTCCAGTCAAGGGCCTGTTTGGCTAGATTTTCGTTATCGCGTCGCAAGGTGTGGCCAACCCAATTCCATTTCCTTCGCCTGATTTGGTCGTCTATCCTTTCTTGGCCGGCACGGCGCCATAGCTCTTCATTTGAAATTCTATCTTGCCAGCGGATTTTTAGGATACGACGTAGGCATCTGTTTATGAAGACTTGTAGGCGCCCTGTGATGAATTGGGTGACTTTCCATGTTTCGCAACCGTATAAAAGAACTGCCTTAACGTTGGAGTTGAACAGCCGCAATTTGGTGTTGGTTGAGATCTCCGTTGATCTCCATATGCGGAACAAGCATGCATATGCGCTTCGTGCTTTATTTATTCTGGAACTGACGTCTTTTTCTGCACCACCATTTTCAGTAATAATACTACCGAGGTAGCAGAATTTATCTACCAGTTCCACGTCACGGTTATTCAGCGCAGTTCGTTCAAGTGTGTTTGCATTTATCCGCATTTCTTTGGTTTTATTCAGATTCAGCCTTAAGCCTGCTAGACTACTTTCTGTTGCCAAATTGTTTAACAGGTTTTTTAGCTCCTGATGTCTGTGGGCCAGCAAACAGATATCATCTGCGTAGTCGAGGTCCTTAAGGCGATCTAGCAAACCCCACTGTATGCCGCCTGTTCTACTATCTAGAGCGCCAACAAGAATGTCATTTATTACTATAAGAAATAGTAATGGGGATAGTAAGCATCCTTGTCGTACTCCTGAACTCACCTCAAAGCTTTTCCGTTATGGAGAACTCTGCATTTGGAATTGTTGTATAGGGCTTTTATCAATTCTATTATCTTATCCGGCAGTCCACGTCGCCGTAATGCCAGCCATATAAAGCTCCTGTTAACCGAGTCGAACGCTTTCTCATAATCTACGAAAGCAAGGTAAAGGGGGGATCGGAATTCAGTAGACTGTTCCACTATTATTCTTAAGGTGTTGATGTGATCTATACATGAACGGCCCTTCCTGAATCCGGCCTGCTGCCTTCTAAGCGTTTGATCTACTGCCTCTCTTATTCTTGATAGTATAGTGTGGGACAAGATTTTACCCACAGTAGATAATAGACAGATGACTCTCCAGTTGTCGCATATTGTTAGATCCCCCTTTTTGGGTATTTTGACTATGATACCTTCCGTCCAATCCTCCGGAAAGGTACAGGTGTTCCATGCTAATTCGAGGATTGGCTGAAGCGCATCTGCTATGAGGCTTGAGTCGGCTTTCAACAATTCTGGCGGGATGCCATCTTTTCCAGCTGCTTTACCATTGGCCATCGCATGAATTGCGGTTACTATTTCCGTCTTAGATGGGGCCCGGGTGTTGATTCTTATCGGCTGTGCATTGTTGCTGTTTTCCTGAGGTTCCTGTGTGAGTGAGCCATTCAGGGCGGCGAAGAAATAATCTCTCCATCTTTGGAGCTGCTCCTCGTCGCTGCACAGCAGCCTTCCATCCGCACTCTTAACGGCATGCTTTTTAGTAGAGTGCTTTCCCGAGAGCTGTTTAGTAATTTGGTACAGCACTTTACTGTTGCCGGTGTTTGCCGCGTTTTCCGCTTTTTCTGCGAGCTCGTTTATCTGCTGCCTTTTATCACGCCGGACACTTCTCTTTACCTCTCGGTGTAATTGAGAGTACTCCCGTTCAAGTTGGTGACGTCTATCCGGGTCGCTTGTAGAGTTTATGTTATTTTTGAGGGCCCTCCTGCGTTCTATTTTTTGCCAGGTGCTGTCCCAGATCCAATGTTGCATGTTTCTCTGGACATAACCGATGCTCGTTTCCGCAGCCGTCAATATACGTCAATATACCTTTGTTGTAGATACTCCACAGGTCTTCAATATTTGTGTCGTCAGAAACGGTTTGCTGGTTTAATATTTGCTGCAGGTTTCCAGCAAATTCTCGCTTTTTAGCGCTCTCCCGCAAGAGGTCAACGTTAAACCGTCTACGGTTTATAGATTCACGTTGAAAGTTTCTGATTGTAGCGATTCTAAGGCGAATAGTTGCTACTACCAAATGGTGGTCGCTTCCAGTGTCCGCTCCCCTGAAGCTCCTGACATCTTCCAGAATGTTTCTCCATCCGCGGCTGACGGCCACATGATCTATCTGATTTCTCGTTCTACCATCGGGCGATACCCAGGTCTCTTTATGTATCTTCTTGTGACAAAAGTAAGTTCCACCTACCATAAGTTGATGGGAAGAACAAAAGTCAACGAAAAGCTCACCATTGTTATTGGTAACTTGGCTTAGGCCTTGTTTTCCAATTGTTTGTTCAAGACCGGTGTTGTCGTGACCGATTTGTGCATTTAAGTCACCCATTAATACAATGATGTCTCCCCTTGGAATAGAGCGAAAAACCTCATTCAGTCGCATGTAGAACTCGTCTTTGATGTCATCTTCTGCGTCTTCGGTTGGAGCATAGCATTGAACTACCGTAGTACTTCTTAGCCTGGTACGTAGGCGCACGGTAATAATCCTCTCAGAAACTGGTGACCAGCTAATGAGGCTAGCCCTGGCTTCTTTGGTGAGTATTACGCCAACACCACTCCTACGGCTTTCAGTTTCATTTCTCCCAGAATATAAGAAGGACTCGCCATTTGGGCAGATATGTTCCCCCGCATCAGGCCATCTGGTCTCGCTCAGTCCCATGATCTTGATTTTATATCGATTCATCTCGTTGAGGACTTCATCCAGCCGTCCCTCAGCAAGCATTGTTCTCAGCCGTCCCTCAGCAAGCATTGAATCCACCTTGGTATTCACTTATTGCAGCTTCTGCGTAAGGTTCCAGTCTGGTCTTAATTATATTGGTCATTATTTTATATACTGTGCTTAAAAGAGATATGCCTCTATAGTTTTCACAGTTGAATCTGTCCCCTTTCTTGTGTATTGGGCAGATAATGCTTTGCTCCCATTCTTCAGACATTTCTTCATTCCTCCATATGCAGCATAGTAATTCGTGTATAGCTGCTGAGAGCGATTCGCCTCCTTGTTTGATCAACTCTGCTGGGATGTTATCAATTCCTGCAGATTTATTGTTTTTTAATGATCGTATGGCACTTTGTACTTCTTCCAGAGTGGGTACATTTGTTTCTCTGGTATGTCATCGTTATGTTGTAGACGAGGTTCAGGTACATGTCTGATGCTCTCGTTTGCGTTCAGCAGCTCGCTAAAAAATTCCTTCCATCTTTTCTTTACGTCTTCGCGCCTGTGACTATAGTGCCTTCTTTTGTTCTACATATACCGGAGGAGGGTTTGAAGCCTTTCTTGAAGAAGTTTACTTCCCTGTATGCTTCCCGTGTTTTGTTTTGGGCAAAGTTTTCCTCTGCTCTCAGGATGTGATTGTTGAGGAATTGCCTTTTCTTCTTCCTGCAGATGTTTTTTGCGGTTCTTCTCGTTTCCTCGTATTTCAATTTCTTACTCCTCGTCGGTCTCTTTATGTATATTCTCCTATTTTTATTTCTGGCCTCTATAGCTGCTTTGCATTCCTCGTCGTACCAGTCACTGGCTCTGGCTGTGCGTTTATACCCTACAGTTTCCTTCGTGACATCTGTCAGTATCGTCTTCAGTCTCATCCATTGTCCCTCGACTGTATCTTCAATATTTATACCTATCCTTTCTGCTAGAGTTTCCTGATATCTCTCCAACACGGGCTGTTCTTGGAGGCGATAGACGTCGAATTTCTTTTGTTTGCTGTTTCTTCTTTCTTGAGTAGACAGCCGACATCTGAATCTAGCTTTAACTAGAAAGTGGTCCCATTCACAGTTTGCACCCCTACAGGTTCTTACTTGCAGGATACTGCCCGTCTGTCTATTAGAATATGGTCTATTTGATTGCAGTATCTTTCGCTGGGGGATTGCCATGTGTATTTGTGAATGTCCTTTCTTGGGAAATATGTTGATCTGACGATCATATTTTTACTCATTGCGAAATGGATAACACGTTGTCCGTTATCGTTTGATGTTTCGTGAAGACTTTCCTTTCCAATGGTCGGTCTGTGCCAGTTCTCTCTTCCAATTTTGGCGTTAAGGTCTCCTATCACCATCTTGATGTCATTGGAAGGGGCCGTATCATACGCGCGCTCAAGCTTATAATAGAAAGTGTCCTTTGTCGTGTCCGCTTTCTCCTCCGTCTCCGCATGTACGTTTATGATTGAGAGGGTAAAGAACTTCGTTCGGAGTCGAATTGAGCATAATCGTTCACTGATTGGCTTGAACTCTATCACATTATTTATAATTGATTTGTGTACTACGAAGCCTACTCCTAAGTGATGTTCCCTTCCGCAGCTGTAGAATATCCTGTAGTTGCCAAGGTCCATTGTCCCGTCTCCTATCCATCTGATCTCTTGTAACGCAAGTAATTTTATTTTATATCTGCTCACTTCGTCTAATAGTGACTTAACTGCTGCAGTTCTGTACATACTTCGCGTATTCCATGTTCCGAAAATCATTTCAAGGTGCTGTTGTCGTAGTCGTTGCCGTTTTTTCCGTCCGTTCCGAGGCTTTGCTTCGGGTTTCTTAACTGATGGGTTATTACAGGGTCCGGTAGTTAGCCCAACGCCCAACCCCACTACCAGGAGGACCGGATCCGTGAATTATACCCCATCGGATAGGGTGGCCCCGCTATACCCCCTATTAATTAATCTATCTATTAATATGTAGTCGTAATCAAAATGTGATTATAGAAATTAAAGATAAGTTGTCAAAACGTTTCAAGATGCGTGATATTGGTAAAATTGGTACATATGTAGGAATAGACATAAATTATCAAGTGCAAAACAATATAATGACTCTAAGTCAACAAAAGTATATCGAATCTCTTGCTGTGAAATAGAATCTAGAAAAAGCTAAGTTATACAATACTCCAATGGAGGTGAATTTAAAGTTAGATCCTGCTGATACGTTGAGTACCGCTGAGCCCGCTAGTACTAGACCAGACATAACATATTGCGTAAATTATCTCAATAGATTTCAAAATTGTTACAATGAAACGCATTTTAAATGCGCACTTCGAGTCTTAAAACACCTGTATGCAACAAAGAATTTAAAGCAACATTCAAAAGAAATGTAAATGCAGATATTTTAGATTGTTTAGTAGATGCTGATTGGGCTGCAGACAATATTGATCGAAAGTCCACTTCAGGCTATTTAATTAGAGTATTTGGTAATACCGTGTATTGGAAAACTCATAAACAAAGTTCAGTCACCAAGTCCTCCACTTTTGCCGAATATGTCGCGTTGTCTGAGGCAGTAACGAATGTAAACCTAATGTGTGATATATTCAAAAATACTTTTCATATTAATGTACAAAAGCCGATTAAGATTTATGAAGATAATCTAAGTGCATTAACGATTGCGAAATATGGCAACCTTACCAAGAATTCTAAACATATAGAGGTCCAATACCATTTTGTGAATGAAAATTATGAAAAGGGTAAAGGCTGAAGCACAACCAATCCGTTCCGTCCGCTCCGCACGTTTTTCCTATGTTCTTTTTGACATTCCGTCCGCTTGATTGTGGCTACCGTTCCGTTCGTAGGCTGACCAGAACTACTCTTTTTAAGAGTATTATACTCTTTTTGGCATCCTATTTATCCATACTCTCTCTTTTTTCAAAAATTGTAAAATATACTCTTTTTTTTAATAGGTGTGTTCGCGTACTCGCCTGCGGGTTCCATCGAGCGCCAGAAACCGCCAGATTTCCTTTCGTTCCTACAGAACAGAACAGAAATCTGGCGGTTTCTGGCGCCCGATGGAACCCGCAGGCGAGTACGCGAACACACCTAGTATCATCATCACATATACTCTTTTTTAATATCGCATCACTTTTCTTAGGGTTGTTAAGCTTTGCTAAATGTGTTAAGTTGCATTGAACTGTGTCAATCTTCGCGTAAACATGGCCAGTATCGTTTAAGTGTTTCGTTTCGTTTATATGGAACTGTCAAATATTTGTAAAAACGGACGGAGCTCATTGCTACTGTTTCTCAGTAGGAACAACATTGTTACCGACAACGATATTTTTGATACTTATAATATTATTAATAGGTGCTTAGAAGCCCACTTGAAAGAATGGAATCAAAAGAATTTGAACATGATGGACCGTTGGCAATCTATATACAAAGATTTAATGAAATTAAACCTTTTTTTAAAGATAATAAAACCTTTGATATGTTTTATTTTTACATTACCTGGTGCAAATGTGCAATGCGAAAGACTGTTTAGCATAATAAAAAATTACTGGTCTGAAGAAGAAAGTAGGCCGCAAATTTCAACTTTGGAAGATGTGATGAAAGTAAAATTAAATATTAACTTTATAGCACAATGCTCACCATAAGCCGTGGGCTATAAAAGCTTTTCGTTGTCAAATAATAGATACCATGTATCTACCAAGGAACGAACAAAATGAAACTATCGACGAAGTGACGACCATAAAAATTAGAACCTTTTTCTATTTTTTGGTTGACGCTTACAGTTCTACCAAATCATACATACAAAAAAAACCGCTGTCAACAAATAAAACGTTATTATTTTGACAAAAAAGTGCCTTTTTGACAAATTTTGTTGTGTCTGATGGTGCTTGATTTTAAAATTAAAAAAATGTACGTGTTGCATTCTTTTTTTTTCTCATATTAGTTTAAATTAGTTTCAATTTAAATTTGAAACTCATTTGACAGGAAATTTTTTTTTCAACGCCTACGGTATCGCTTTTCTCTATTATAATTTTGGTTTTACAATTGACAGCGACGGCATAATTTGAGAGCGATAGAGCTTTCATAGCGCACGGCTTATGGTGAGCATTGTGTTCCTACTATTACCTGCGAAGAATTTAAAGAAATAAAAGGAGATATAAATTTATTACAAAAAGCTAAAAAATCTACAAAATGCAATTCTTAAACATTTGATTTGAAAAAGTAGAATTTATCATATGTATGAATAAGAGGAAAAGTACTTTGTTTTTTTCACTTATAATAACGTAAAGGAGTTAGAATACACATCTGTTAAGTTTTTATTTTTGCTTTATATACATTATGTATCTATTTGTGTTTATTGTCTATAATAAATAGTATATTCCTATTACTTACAGTGCTGTTTTTTAAATTTAAATACATACGTTGGTTTAAAAATATGCATTGCTTAAATAAATATTTTTCTAAATATCTAACATCGGTATAACATCTATAATTTCATTCATACTCTTTTGCATTCGGAAATTTCTGGTCACCCTACCGTTCGTCTCATGGAAAGTTTATGGAAATGTCAAATTTCCAACTTTGAAAAACGGACGGAACGGATTGGTTCTGCTTGAGCCTTAATATCGATATTGTGAAAATAAAATCCGAAAATAATATTGCCGATATTTTTACTAAGGATCTATCAAACGAAAAATTTTTAAAATTCAGGGAACTTTTAAATTTGTATTAAATAAAACAAAATGTACGGAAGCGTGTTAAGAAAATAGATTTAGTATCTACATTTTGTTTCATATTAGTTGGCTGCAATGCCCAGTATTATAGTCTGGTAACCCTGTTTTTCTTTATACGTTTTTTAATAGTTAGTTGACACACATTGGTTAATAAGAAAGAAAGGTGCATGATGTAATATTAATGAGTTCAATAAAAAGTTATAAAACAGAAAGGTAGTTCAATTTATCACTTTAATTCGACTTTGTGTATTTTAGTATATCCATAAATAATAATTATTTCATCAGTGGTTAACATTTAACTTTTGTGAGAGTCTGTTTTTCCTGACAACCACGTGACGCAACATCGAACATAAAATTTATATCCCTCCATAGCCTCGGCATAAAAACCCCGTCACCCATCGACATCGTAAACCGGCATCGGCTACGTATTTTCATATGCCCATAATAATGATAATCCCATTGCGCATGAAGAATGAGAGTTGAAATGCTTGCCCTCCATTACCTCCATCCCTTTGCCTATATCTTCCATGCTTCGCCTTCTCGGATTCCTATGCTGCGCATTCCTGTGTTGCGAATTACTCAAAATTTACTCTCATAATATTTTCAAAACGCGCATAAAGAACTATAACTTCAAAAAGGATTTTTATGAAGAATTCATTTAACTGCCGACACGCAACGCAGTAATGTATCAAATCCATATAATGTAACGCATCACAGTAAAATCCACCCATGTATTGCAATTCAATGCAACGCAATTATGTACTTCCAGTTTAATGCAGTGTGCATCAATTTAATTATTTGATGCACCCGTGTAAACTCGCTCATAGTTAGGGCTAAAGGAATAACAAATTAGCAAAAATAAACTTGGAGAGCATTTACATTTTCTATAAGAACAACATAGTATTAGAAGGAGCTTAGCAGCAGGAGTTGGTTGGCTCCAAGGATTTAAAATTAAATAAATATCTTCTATTCTTGTATAAAGAAAAATTTTAACATCCAATTGAAACAAAAATATTTTACTGGCTGACAATTAGTTAAATTTAATAAAAAATTTTTAAAAAAAAAAAAACCGACTTCAAAACTACATATACCTATGCATGCATATGTACAAACTTAAACTAAAAAGTAAAAAATAATATTTTAATTACCTCAAAGCAAGAGCCTTAAAGGACAGTTAAAAAAATTATTGATATTTATATATGTATGTATCTATTTAATATTTTTAAAAAGTTCATTTTGGAGTCGGTGCCAGCCAAAGGTATGTATTAACGTAAGTTTTCTTTTGCACCCAAGCTTTCAGGGTATGTATAAACGTAATTGTTCTTTGGCTGGCACCGACTCCAAAATGAACTTTTTAAAAATATTAAATAGATACATACATATATAAATATCAATAATTTTTTTAACTGTCCTTTAAGGCTCTTGCTTTGAGGTAATTAAAATATTATTTTTTACTTTTTAGTTTAAGTTTGTACATATGCATGCATAGGTATATGTAGTTTTGAAGTCGGTTTTTTTTTTTTTTTTAAAATTTTTTATTTTTTACTTTTTAGTTTAAGTTTGTTTACAAAATTGTATTCTACTCGTCATACCCTTTCATTTGATATCCATGAAGGGGGTCGGGAAACAAAATTGCAAAATTCGGCCGCCATCTTGGAACCGACCGCCATTTTTTTACAAAATTTATATGGGACCACCTCTGAGGTATAACGTACCAAACAAAAAAAGAATCATCAAAATCGATTCATAATTGGCGGAGTAATCGCGTAACATACATAGAAAAAAAAAAAAAACATACATTCGAATTGATAACCTCCTCTTTTTTGAAGTCGGTTAAAAAGCAATGCTAATGTAATAACAAAACTATAATTTGAGAATACACTGTCAATATATAAAGAAAAGGAATATGTCTTCATAACAGTTTTGTAGAGAATCGTATGCTCTACAAAAAAGTCCTTTTTATAAGGATTTCGCTAAATTCAATAGGTTATACGCAATCAAAATCCATTTCTAAAAAAAATTACCACACTTTCCACCAAAGGTATCAAAAAAGTGCCTGTTTAGACGGGTCGCGCCCATCACCTTTCAACACGAAATTTGTTGATGCGGGGAATTTTTTAATGCGACTCACGTTCGCCTCTTTGAATAGAGGAGAGAAGGGAGAGCAAATAATTAATATCGGAGAAGCCTTTTGGTAGCACTAATGCACAGCATTCTTTAGTATTTGTGTCTAACCCGGACAATGGCGGTGTGATATTTACTCAAAAACCGGGAGGGTTGGCTTTTCTCAGCAACCATCCCGATAAGAACACTTCACTTGGCTAAATGTTTGGATGTTACACCCTTCGCAAACCTGAACGAATTTCACCACGCCCCTGTTCGAGTTAGAGAGTGTATTTTGGGAAAGGGAGAATTATATAGAGAATTGTTTAAGCCGGATCCACACGTTTGCCAAGGCTTCGCAAGAGTTCGCAAATTCAAACGTGTGGATAAGGCGTTTGGCTTGGCTTCTGCAAGCTTGGCAACGCTTGTGGCCGATCCGGTCGAGTGTCGGTTTTTTGGCACAAATCAAAGGAAGTTTGCGGCAAGCGTTTGCGAAGCCTCCACACGTTTGTTTTAAGATGTGAATGACATTAATTACTACGTTTATAAGCGGAGTTTCCCTCCGGATGGAAGTTTCGATCCGGAGTGAAACACCGCTTATAAACCGGGAGTGAAAATCCAGAACTTGGATTTTCGCTCCCGAAGAAAAAGCTGGAGTGAAACTTCGATCCCGGTTTATGTTGTGCTTATAAACGCTGACTGGGAGTGAGAATTTTTTCCGAAGGGGAAAAACTTTGTAAAGAAGAAGCTGGGGTGTTTTATTTTGCTACAATAGTTTTTTTCTTTGTTTATTGATATTTTTAAATAAATTAAATTAAACATTGGGTTTATATATGTCTTTGCTATGATTTTGAATTTGAGCTTGGAGCTGTCATCTCAAACCGGAAAGTATTTTGGATTTACACTCCCATTGCTTATAAATGCATCGGGAGTTTTACTTTGGATTGAAGATCCGGGAGTGAAACTCCGCTTATAAACGTAGTAAATGAATGAAGTTACAAAATAATAATTTAACAATAAAGTAACGAAACCTGGTACGGTTTCTATGAATTTTTAACTGCGCCTGCTGTATTTTTCTGTTTTTTCAATATTTCCTCATAATTTTATAATTTTATGAGTTATGGCTGACACAACCTCGACGTCCGCAATGCTTGCTTGTCCAGAAGATACAAACGTATTCGCAAGCGTGTGGATGCTGCTCAAACCTAAGCAAGCGTTTGTAATTTGCGAACGCTTGTCAAGCCTTGACAAACGTGTGGATCCGGCATTAAACCCAAGTGCTTCCCTCGATTTCGTATACATAACGCTAATTTCGGTTCCTTATCTTCTCTATTCAAAGGTTCGCCTTATCTGATCAGCTGTTTGTTCTAATTCCATTTTGTATCACTTTAGTGTCCCATTTTATTTTTGTTTCAGTCGCCGTGATGAGCAGACCTGGTTTAATGAGGAAGGAGAATCTTTTAACTTATGTTCTCTAGGGTTGGCCAAAAGAGGCAATTGTTAAAATAAAAGTAAAGGAAAATGAGCAAAATGAGAGCAAAATGTTAAATTAAAAATTAATTTAACAATTATAAGAAAATTCAATAAAATAATATTCAAAACAAAATAATAAAATGAACAACTTTATGAAAATATTTTAACACCTTTAGCGTACAAAACAAAGAATAAGCAGGATCATCAAATATAAGGTATACAAAACATTTATGACTGTTCCAGTGTTGATGTACGGATCGGAAGCATGGGCGCTTACTAGGCATGACGAGCAGGTCCTCGGAAGCTGCAAAAGGAAAACTCTCCGCAGAATCGCTGGCGCAGTAAATGAAGAACCTACGCTGGATGGAGGACATGTGATGAGAATGTCCGAAGAAGTGCCCCAAAAATCCTGTTCCTCTAAAACCCAGAGGGAAGAAGGTCATAAGGAAGACGTAGGAACAGATACAAAGATGACATAGAAATGGATTTATGTTATCTTTGTAGCCATATTATTTTATTTTAAATTATTATCCTAAACTATTTCACACACTGTATTATATACCGAGTTTATAGCAGAAAAATTAAATCGACTTAACTCAAAATTACGTCAAAATTTCGAATTAGCGTGTAAACGGGTAGAAATACATTCTTATAACTATGGCTTAAGCCGAAAAATTTCGGTTTAAGCCATAATTCGATTTACCTCGTTTATAGGGTAAAAAATTTTGGATGATCCATAATTCGAATTATTTTTGGAGTAGCTATAAACTAGGTAATAGTTAAGTAAAATTCTTTTAAACTTATATTATTTTAGGGCCTGTGCCATAATAGGGGCCCATACACTACAAGGTTTTATGCGTACAAACAAGGCGTTCAAACAAAGATTAACAGTGTATGGTGAATTTGGTTTTTGGTTTTATGTTTGTCACAAGTTTGTCCCAAATATCAAAATGGTTTGATTTTTTCGTGGTTTTATCTGACAGTTATGTGCATAACATAAAATTTCAAAGGCTATTGATTACAACTTATTCCTAGTTAAAGAACTCATTTCGATTTGAAATCTTTAAAGGAAAATGAAAACCATAATAGTGTATGGGTAAGCTCGGCGTTCAAACAAGTTTGTCAGAAAGATTGTGGGACATGTTTGTACGCATAAAACCTTGTAGTGTATGGGGACCTAATACATTTCAAATGTCAATTTGTATGGAAAACGCATTTCGATTTAACATTTCAATTTTCGGAGGTTTGTGTCTTTGGAAATGTACCTAAGGAAATATTTTGAATTGTAGGGAAATATTATCCAAACATTCGTTTGACAGTTTGTTAGATGGTGAGCTAATAAATGAGGAGAATAAGATCGCGGAAGCCTTTGGAAATTTCTATAGTAAAATATATGAAGAAAAAAAACCCACCTACTGTAATGAATTATTGCGTGAGGCAGAAGCTACGGTAGAAGAATTTAAAAGTAGGAATAGGGATATTGAAGGCCAATTCTATCAAATCACTACATTTGACTCTTCTAATACGGCGGTGGAACCTATCGACCGTGGTACATTTACAAATCAGAAAAAGGTGGAAGGACTGATCAAGATCCTCAATAATAAAAAATCTATGGGTAGAGACAATATACCTAACTATTTAATTAAAAAATTCCCCCAAGAAGCAGTGAGATTTTTAGTAATCATATTTAACAACTGTATTAATAACGGATACTTTCCAAAGGCCTGGAAGATAGCTAAATTAAGACCCATTCCAAAGAAACCAGGAAACAGAGAATTAAGCGGATTTAGACCTATTCAGATGCTATCAAATGTAGGCAAACTTTTTGAAAGAGTAGTAGCAGATGAATTGGACTATATAATTGAGAAAGACAAAATTATCCCGATGTTTCAATTCGGTTTCAAGAAAGAACATAGCACGGTTCATGCTTTACTGAAAATACACAGTGACGTGTCACTGAATCTAAGAAATAAAAGAACAACAGTAGCATGTGCTCTAGACATAGAGAAAGCCTTTGATAACAGGCCTAATCTATAAAATTCTAAGCCTGGGAATACCTCATATATGGGTTAGAATAATTATCAGCTTCTTGGAAGATCGCAAATTAAAGGTAATTTTTAAAAACTCAACCTCTGAAACGGTGAAGATTTCTTCAGGTGTGCCTCAAGGCTCACTAATGGGTCCAAAATTATATAATTTATTTCTAGCGGACTTCCCACATGTACATCATAATATTAATGGTAGCCTATTTTCCACCTCAATCCTTTATGCAGACGATACACTGATTTATGGCAGCGCAAGCATACCTGAAAATGCTCGCGAGATAGTACAAGAACATATCACGATTATAGATAAATTCTACAGAGAATGGGGAATTAAAATAAAAACCAATAAATCAGAAATGATATGCTTCAGGAATGCATCAGGAAAAGGAATTGCTAACATTGCTAAAAAATGTAAGAAAATTAAATTATTTATTAATGACGAACCAATTAAACCTAAAAATGAATTGAAATACCTTGGTATTTATTTTAATAATCTTTTTAAACCCAACCTTCAAGGCAAAAAAGCACTTGCAAAAACAGTGAAAGCCTCTAGAGCCTTGATGCCGCTACTAAGAAATGAGTCGCTGCAAATGAAATCAAAGCTACTTATTTATAAGCAAATGATCAGACCTATTCTAATATATGGGTTTCCAATCTGGTTTACAATCTCCCCCACGGTAGGAAAGGAAATTGAACTTTTTGAAAGGAAAATTCTTAGAGCCTGCACAAACTTATATTTTAAGGAAGAAAACAAACGCTTTTCTAACAAAAATATTTATGATAAAGCCAAAATAACCCCGATTCTAACATACGCTATTGGACTGACACTAAAATTTATGAGTAAGTTAGAACATCACACGAATATCCTCCTCAACGAGATATACGTCAGAGACACCTCGGTGCCCCTCTCTGTGTGGTTTTACGTCGCCCCTTTGAGTTTATGCAATCCAAACTCGCTGCAATTGTTTGAACCGGTTGACGAGAATAACCCAATCCCTAAATTTTATGAGAGCAGAACCACCCCTGGACAAAATAGAAGATAATATATGTATTTAGCTATAACCACAATAAATCATTGAATTACTACTGCTTATGGATGTTGCATTCTTTATACTTTGTTTCTTTTTTTCCTTTTAAATCAGAGATAAGTCTATAGCCCTTGCGAAAAAATTTTAAAAAAAAAAAAAAATTTGTTGTCTGTAAAGAGGGTTTACGGACGATAGTTTAACGTGACAACGTCATGAGACCGTGGTAGCTGGCTGAAATCTCCGCATAATATCACGTGGATGTCTCCGAATGGTTTGTCATAAAAGCCGGTAATCTGCTGCAGTCGGTAGTTGATTTTTTGAAGAATGGCTGAACTTAACATGCTGATCTCGTCGACGAAAACAGCTTTGACGCCAACGAACATGTTTCTGTAGGCTTGCGAATTTTCTGTGGATAAGAGTTTTGTCACGCGAGAAGTTGTGAGACGAAACGCTGAATGCACTGTAGTGCCACCAAGAGGTACAGCGGCTTTACCTGTACTTGCACAGGCAATTTAGGTGTTGTTCATCGAGTTGTGCTCCTGAGTGTATCGGTTGTACGTTTCCATAAGGCACTTTAATGTGAAAGTTTTTCCACAGCCCGCCGGACCGGTGAAGAAAATTTGTAGCGCTTCCAAAATGCCATCTCCACAACCATGTAATCGGTGAATGACTTCAAGGATGATCTCCCGTTGTTCCGGATTGGTGGTTCGAAGAAACTCGCAATACTGCTGCTTTGACATCACAGTGCTGCGCTTTTTCACAATCGAGAATCCACAACAAATATTATTGTTGACAATTTTTGACAATTTTAATCAAATTTTTAAGATTACTACAATCAAATTTTTATTAAAATTACTACGGGACTAACGGGACTAACGGGACTAACGGGACATAACGGGACAATGAGTCATCATTTTTCGTGCATGCAGCCGGCTTTCATCGTTTTAATAGACGTTGTCACGTCAAAAACATATAAATTGCATCGTAAATAAAACTGATTGAATTCAATTGAATTATATGAATTACTCGAATTATATAAATATATAGTGCCTTATCTCAATTTATATAAGATATATTATAGTTGTATCACAGTTATAAATTTTGAATTACCATATAACTAGAACTGTAAATAGTAGTTCAGCTGCGTGAACTAAACTATTAGAACTGAATTAGTTTCTATCTATAAGGATTATACTAGATATATTTAAGATATTACTAGTTTTGCGGATGTTACTGTATTAATTATTAAAACTGAATTAATTTCCGTCTTCAAAGGCGGTACTTGATGTACCATTATAACATATTTAAGTTAGACTAAATTTATGGAAGATATGATATGGATTTAGTAAATCCAAACACAAAATCATTAAGGGACTGGAGTTCCAATTGAACTATGTAAATAAATACAATATAAAAGTATTACAAAATTTTGTATACATATCACCTTCTGTGATAGAACACCACAACTCTTGTGTGCTCTAGCATACCTGACAAGGTAATTTTGTTGCTGTGTTCCTTAGGTTAAGTTAGGTTTAGTCTTTTTTTTCATTCCAATTAGGAACCAAAATGTATTTTAATACACATCAGTCGCAAATGTGTTGGAATTATAATTATTTAGTGCAACAAGCTTGGCAAGACCATTATAAATAATGTCAAATGGACCTCACATTATAGTCCATTAATACATGTAAAATAAGTCATATTATATAATTCTAAGGAAAATTTTGTAAATGTAGAAAAAGTCGAATAAATGAATTGAATTGAATTGACAGTTTGTTAGATTTTGTAGCAGTTTGTCATAATTAAATAAATGTTATTTTCATAAATGGTGACAAACATAGATTGTCGACAGTACAAAGGGACTTTCCCTAAGCCTCCAGTCTGTCGCATAAAAAAAAACATCTTGCCTTTGACTTCAACTTACAATTTATTGTTGATTTATTAACCATGCAAAGGATATTCGTGCAATCTACGGCCCTAATGCGTTGTGGAATAATGAACTTGTGTGAAAATTGATTGAATCCATTTTCGATTATTAGGCCCCCATCCACGGTCAAACAAATCGTCAAATTCCTGGCCAACATCGAAAAAATTGCAAGTGTGCGTGTATAAAATACAAGTTTTCGAAGTTGGCCGCTGTTTGAAGAAAATATTCGTCTGGTTTAATATTTCCTTCAAACAACTTAAATGTGTGTGTGAGTTTTGCCTGTGTGCCATGTAAAGTTCGCTTTGTTTACAGTAGATTGTATGAAATGTCACTCGGGATGTTTGAAGAAAGTTTTCCTCGTTGATGGCCAAAAATGTCAAAGCATAAATGTGTGCGCTGTTTGTCGAAAATTGGTTTGACGATTTGTTTGACCGTGGATGGGGGCCTATTGGAGTACAATATCCCGAGTTTTTGCAATCATCAATCGCCAATGAAAATAAAATTAACAAATCTATTTCCGTACTGTAAGGGTTTTTAATAAAAACAAAATGAAGTTACATACGTCCGATCGACAACAGTGCTTTATTCAAACTGTCTTAATACAATGCTTTAAAATCGATAGCCAAGTTAACTTCAGCGTTTACATGGCGCTATAATAATTCTAAAGTTGCATACATATGCGTGGTAAAGCGGTTAATCTTTTAGATTCATTCATTTTTTTAAATAAGCTGAAATGATATCGACTACAACTCGACCGTTCCTTTGAACAAATCGTCCTCGATTTGGTACTAAAATCGAATTATTTTTTTCCTCCATATTTTTAAAAAAAAGGTTAATATTACCACGAATACCGATGCAATTTACATTTCTTCTTAATTTATCAAATAAACAGTATTGATAGCACTTAGGTACAAAAATTACATAGTGCTGAGTTTTAAATACAACTATAGACTGAACATTTATTTATATAAACTAGAAAATTTTCAAAAAGAATATTTGTTAAAGATTTTTGACAATTCTTAGATTCTAAATCCGTGTTACATTTAATTCGGAATAAAACTAATAAACTAAATATTCATACGTGCTCCTCTAAATTAATGTATGGCTTCATATTCGCCGGAGACGACACTCCCTCGTAAGGGATTCTTGAGCTTTGGAAATTTTCGATGTCTTTTATCACATAACGATCATTCGGTAAAACTTTTGTAACAACATAGGGGCCTTTGTATTTTCCGAGTAATTTTTTATTAATTCCCGCTGTATTAATTACACTTTTTATTAATACGTAGTCCCCAATTTTATATTTATGAGGCGTTTTGTGCCTTTTGTCGAAAAGCTTCTTGTTTAAGTCCTGCTTGTGAACAATGTTTTCACTTGCCTTCTTCCTTATTTCCTCTAAATCTCGTGGCTCGTCTTGCGCTAAATGATTTTCTAAGTAATCTCGTATCTTATCGTTAATTATTCCCCTCTGGCGGATGCCAAATAATAAATAACTAGGTGTTGAACCGGTGCTTTTATTTATCGTATTATTCATTGCATATTCAACTTTGTGCAAATACCTCGTCCATTGTGCCGGCTCAACCTCGCTTTCTTTTGATAACATTGGCGTAAGCGCCCTATTAATTCTTTCGGCCTGACCATTTGATTGCGGAGAACTGGTGGCTACTTTAATATGCTTTACATCATTATTAAGACAAAAGGTTGCGAATTCTTCAGATGTAAAACAGCTGCCTCTGTCTGAGACTATCCTTATAGGTTTGCTATAATTTTCAAAATATAATTGTAAACATTGGATAACTTCTTTAGCACTCGTGGTCTTAACGGGATACAGTTTTACAAATTTGGTAAAACCATCGACTACGAGAAAAATGTACTTCTTAAGATTTCTAATTCCTGACGGCAAAGGTCCATAATGGTCAACATGAATCGTGTCAAAAGGTTTGTCACCTTTTGGTATACTATGAAGTACACCTTCTTTTTTACCGGAAGGTACTGAGAAATAAATGCATTTAAGGCAGTTTCTTACATAATCCTTAATTTTCTCTTTCATTGATGGAAACCAATAAGTTTTTCTCAGATGATCATACAGCTTATCTACTCCTATATGACACAATTCATCATGGTGTGTTTGTATAATATTTCTCTCCATCTGAGATGGTACCCAAAAAAGAACATTATCTCCCACTTTGCGATAAAGGAGACCATTTATTAATTCGTACCCTGGTTGCTGTTGGCTTTCCAACGTTTGCGACATTTTATTTATTTCGACGTCTTTGAGCTGAGCAGCCGCTAACGCATGCTCTAATGAATCTGGCTCTACTAAGAGGATATTATGACATCTGCTTAATGCGTCCACATGATGCATTCTGTCCGAGTTTCGGTGTTCGATAGTATAGTCGAACTCCTGTAACTCTAAAGCCCAACGGGATATTCGCGGGTTTAGAAGCTTTTTGTTTAATGTAAGCATTAAAGACCTACAGTCTGTAACAATTTTAAACCTGATTCCAGTTAAGTAAATACGAAATCGCCTAAGAGCATAGATTATCGCCAACGTCTCCAATTCGTAGGAATGATATTTAGATTCAGGTGATGTGGCCCTTTTAGAGAAAAAGAATACCGGATGGAACTTGTTATCGCTTTGTCGCTGCAATAAAATTGCGCCAAAACCTAAAGTGCTTGCATCGCAGTGGAGTTCCGTTTCTGCTAGTGGAGAATAAATACTCAATAACGGGGCCTCTAGTAATTTTTCCTTTAAAAGCTCGAAAACTTCTATCTCACTTAGGCCAAATTTGAATGTCTCATTTTGTTTTAATAGATCGTAAAGCGGTTTTGAAATTAGGGAGAAGTCTTTAATAAATTTCCTAAAATAGGAACATAATCCAAGAAAAGAATGCAATTCTTTGGCATTTTTTGGCACAGGAAATTCCTTAACGGCTCGTAAACCTGCTAAATTTGGCCCTATTCCTTTCGTGCTTACTTCATACCCCAAATAAGTGATCTCCTCTTGCATAAATAAACATTTGTCGAATCTCAATTTCAAATTATTTTCGTATACAATTTTAACAGCTTCTTCTAAAACTCCGAAATGTTCGGCTTTAGTCTCGGTGGCAATAAGCAAATCATCGACGTAAACTAATAACTTTCCAGCATCAATTAGTGCCCTAAACACAAAATTTATATATCGCTGAAAAACAGACGGGGCATTTTTTAAACCAAATGGCATGCGCAAATACTCAAATTGGCCCAAAGGTGTTATAAACGAAGTGTATTTTATAGATTCCTCGTCCATTTTTACATGGTGGAAGCCACTTTTAAGGTCCAGTAGAGAAAAATATTTTTTGCCTCGCAGACGGTCCAAATTATCTTCTATTAACGGAAGAGGATAGTTGTCTTTTTGTGTAAGTTTATTTAACTGTCGAAAATCTACACATAGCCTAAGCTCTTCATTCTTTTTCTTTGTCAAAACTATAGGTGATGTGTAGGGGGAATTACTTTCGCGAATTATTTTTTTTTGAAGTAAGTCATTTATGATTTTCCGTAATTCTTCTTTATGCGCAAATGGTAGCCTTCTTGGAGGACAATTGAAAATATTGTTCGTATCGCTAAGTGTAATCTTCATTTTGCATGCGTTATTAGTTTCGTTATATGTTTCGTTAGGGATAATAGCTTTTCGCATAATCTCGCGCACGCGATCTTTTTCTTTAAAGGTTAAATTATTATTTATATTTAAATTAAATTCATCAACTAAGCAGCAGGTATCAATATTTAGAATTTCCTTGGGAAAATTGTCAGAATTTGTAATATTTTCATTATCTAAACTATCATTTATAATAAATTTTGCATTGCAACTATTTAAGAAGTCTCTACCTAACACAATGGGATATTTCATGCTCTTATCTCTAACGACAAGCAAATATAATTCCACTTTACTGTGGTTAAAGAAGACAATAGATTTTACTTTACCTAAAATTATTAACTGGCTGTCGTTGATGCCGACATATTTTGTAGATGTAGTTTCCACAGCTGATATTAGATAAGGAGGGAGGTACCGTTTCTGGATGAAACTAATGGGACTTCCCGTGTCCAACATTGTATTTGCCTTGAATTGTGTTGTAAGCTCCGGTGTCGACTCGATTGAGAATAAATAACTAAAAACACAATAGAAATCGTTAGAAATATTTAGGGGCTTATAAGAAACTTCTCCTGATAATGCATTATTTGGTGGAACCTCATCAGATGTGTTACTTTGAAGCATCATCACAGTTTTTGGGGAAGGTCCTGGTGCGGATGTTGTTAGAGGATTTCGTCGTTGATCGCAGGTGGTAGCGGAATGTCCATATTTTCCACATTTGAAGCATGTTCCTCGGTCCCTTCGTGGTTTAGGACAATCTGTCACCAAGTGACCCATATCATTGCAATTGAAGCATCTAAGGCTTTTCGGTGCTGTATTGGCAAAATGTTTGTTATGGTGCTGTGACCTCCTCAAATATGCTTTAGCTGAATTGAATTCTGCTGTTTCAGTAGGTTGGAATTTTAGTTTTTCATACTGTCTCAAAATTCGCTTTAGTCCACTGATATCTTTAGCTGTAAATAATAGCTGTTTATTTGAGAATGAATCTGGGATACCTTTAATTATATAATGAATTAAATCCTCCTCTTCGATCTCGGCTAACGCAGCGATCTCCTGCATGTTCAAAACATACTGGTGGACATTTTCGTCTCTGTGTTTCTTTCGGTTCCTCAGCGTGTTATGGACGTCGGCCGGTGTAGCGCCATGACAGAATTCTTCTATCAAAGAATTCTTAAGATTGTTCCATGATGTACAAGCCGACGATCGCAAGAACAGCTTTGCTGTTCCCTTGAGCAGTCTTTTGCCATAAATAAGACTTTGTTGATCACTCCATCCATAAATTTGTTTCACTTTTTCGAAATTCTTAATCCACTGTTTTATTGAGTAGTTGTCGTCACCAGTAAATATAGGTAGAGATTCTTCGATATCTCGGAATGATATTTGCGTGCTGTAGGACCCCAGGTTAGCACATTGGAGGGAAGCTAATTTTTTCTTCAGTTCTAAGATTTCTTCCTCCTTTCTTACCCTTTCATTCAGTTCGTTGATTTTTTGTTGCAGGTTATCTGTAGCAGATTCATGCAAAGTTTCTCCATTTTGTAGTCTTAAAGAGGGTGCAGGAGATGATACGTTAGGCTCTTCCATGTTGCTTCCGTTATCAGCGTCAATCGGTTCCACAATCTCTTCAGGAAAATACTCTTCAAGGTCAGAATCTGCTATATTTCTTATAGCTTCTTCTAATCTTAGTTTTAAAATTGTTTTTACTCCCGCGGTGCTAAGTCCAAGAATTTCTAATTTTTCTTTAAGTAAAGGAACTGTTGCATTTTGGATGAAACTTTCCGCATGTGCTCGACCCATTGTGTCGAATTTTCCCAGATTTTGCGAACAATGCTTTATAATGCACACTTGAGACCGTTTGAATGACTTTTTTTATACGATCGGATGTTAGTTTTCATTGATTGCGGAGATTAACAAAGATTTTATCAACCGCGTGCTTTTACATGATTGTGCACTTTTGCAAAAATGAACATAAAAATAATGCAATTGCGCGACACTTAACTTGAGATATAATATTTATCTATACTTTACACAATTTTTTTTTAATTGATGGCGAGTTTATTGCGAATTTTATCAACCGCGTGTTCTTCTCGTGAATGTGCACTTTTTCATAAAATAAAACATAAAACATAAAATATTTGCGCAACTCTTAACTTTTAATATTTAAAAATTTTTTTTTCCTTAAATTTCCGAATTAAAAAAATGTTCACTAATCCCACTTCTGAGAATTTTGTAAGG
Source organism: Thereva unica (assembly GCA_949987705.1). Taxonomy (NCBI): domain Eukaryota; kingdom Metazoa; phylum Arthropoda; class Insecta; order Diptera; family Therevidae; genus Thereva; species Thereva unica. The sequence goes on from OX465284.1 coordinate 61,379,336, forward strand.
GTTTTTAATAAAAACAAAATGAAGTTACATACGTCCGATCGACAACAGTGCTTTATTCAAACTGTCTTAATACAATGCTTTAAAATCGATAGCCAAGTTAACTTCAGCGTTTACATGGCGCTATAATAATTCTAAAGTTGCATACATATGCGTGGTAAAGCGGTTAATCTTTTAGATTCATTCATTTTTTTAAATAAGCTGAAATGATATCGACTACAGTACAAAAATTGAATAATTTTTTTTTAATCTTGAGTAAATTCTTCTTGATTTTGTTGGATGCTGAGAGCTAGATTTCGCAGTTGTAAAAGAAGTTCTTTTCAAGTGTTAAATTATAATTTATTTCTTTAAATTAAATACTCAAACCAAATACAACTTTATGTTTTTACAAAACTCTTTTTCTCTTATTTTGGAACGAAGTTCCTTAACGCGGCTTGCGGGTAGAGTGAATTGGGAGAAATCGTCACGTAACAAAATGCGATATTTTGTGTATGTATGCGTGCGAGTATCGATCCCAGTAGGCAATTTGTGAATTTAATAAATCAGAATGCAGTGTTTTTCTTTAGAAATTGGAATCAATTTGCACCGATAGCTATAGGAAGAAATGATAATGCAAAGTGCCATGCATGACGAACGTGCACACTTTTTGCATTGGTCATTATCGAGGATAGATGCTTATGCTTTCTTGTCTGTCTGTTTGTCCGGTACAAATCTTGCAATCGATTTTTTTAATACTTCTGGTTACCCGATCACCCCGAAATTTTGCACACAACTTCAGCTCCGATGACAATGCACTATGGTATACCAATTATACCGTCAGATTCATGGCCGTGGCCTCAAGAGGACGGATTACTGTTTTCTTCAAGGAACAAATTTTGCAATCGTTTTTACAAATACTTTCGGGTATCCTATCATGCTGAAATTTTGCACACAGCTTTAGCTCCCATGACAATGCAATATAGTATATACCTTTAGATCCATGGAGGCCGTCTCAGGAGGGCGGATTGGAATATTCTTCACAACCCCTTCGACATGGGTATCCAATGAAAGGATATAATAAGTAGAACACCATAAGCAATATAGTATACTCAAAATATCATTTGGTCCATGGCGGACATCTCCAGCGGGTGAATTACCATTTTCTTCACAACCCCCTCGACATGGGTATCAAATGAAAGAGTATGATAAGTAGAACACCATAAGCAATATAGTATACTTAATTTATCGTTTGGTCCATGGCAGCCTTCTCAAGAGGGCGGATTACCATTTTTTTCACAACCCCTTCGAGATGGGTATCAAATCAAAGAGTACGATAAGTAGAACGCCATAAGCAATATAGAATATTCAACATATCGTTTGGTCCATGGCGATCATCTCAAGAGGGCGGATTACTATTATCTTCACAACCAACTTGAGATGGGTACCAAATGAAAGGGCATTATAAGTAGAATGCCATAGGCTATGTCTTTAGATTCATGGCGGCCATCTCAAGAGGGCGTATTACCATTTTCTTCACAACCCCTTTGAGATGGGTATCAAATGAAAGAGTATGATAAGTAGAACACCATAACCAATATAGTATACTCAATATATCGTTTGGTCCATGGCGGTTATCTCAAGAGGGCGGATTACCATTTTCTTCACAGTGCCCTCGACATGGGTATCAAATGAAAGAGTATGAAAAGTGGAACACCATAAGCAATATAGTATACTCAATTTATCATTTGGTCCATGGCGGCTATCTCAAGAGGGCGGATTACCATTTTCATCACAACCCCTTCGAAATGGGTATCAAATGAAAGAGTACGATAAGTAGAACACCATAAGCAATATAGAATATTCAATATATCGTTTGGTCCATGGCGGTTATCTCAAGAGGGCGGATTACCATTTTCTTCACAACCCCAGGACATGGGTATCAAATGAAAGGGCATTATAAGTAGAATGCAGTAGGCTATGTCTTTATATTCATGGCGGTCATCTCAAGAGGGCGGATTACTATTTTCTTCACAACACCCGAGACATGAGTATCAAATTAAAGGGTATGATAAGTGGGAAACCATAAGGAACATAGTGTACTCAATATATCGTTTGGTCCATGGCGGCCATCACAAGAGGGCGGGTTACCATTTCCTTCACAGTTCCCTCGACATGGGTATCAAATGAAAGAGTATGATAAGTGAAACACCATAAGCAATATAGTATACTCAATTTATCATTTGGTCCATGGCGGCCATCTCAAGAGGGGGGATTACCATTTTCTTCACAATCCCATCGAGATGGGTATCAAATGAAAGAGTACGATAAGTAAAACACCATAAGCAATATAGTATATTCAATATATCGTTTGGTCCATGGCGGTCATCTCAAGAGGGCGGATTACCATTTTCTTCACCACTCCCTCGACATGGGTATCAAATGAAAGGGCATTATAAGTAGAATGCAGTAGGCTATGTCTTTATATTCATGACGGCCATCTCAAGAGGGCGGATTACTATTTTCTTCACAACACCCGAGACATGGCTCTCAAATGAAAGGGTATGATAAGTGGAATACCTTAAGCAATAAAGTATACTCAATATATCATTTGGTCCATGGCGGCCATCTCAAGACGGCGGATTACCATTTTCTTCACAACCCCCTCGACATGGGTATCAAATGAAAGGGCATTATAAGTAAAATGCAGTAGGCTATGTCTTTATATTCATGTCGGTCATCTCAAGAGGGCGGATTTTATTTGGAGTTACATTCGCAGTTGTAAAAAAATCGTAAGGAACTTCGTTCCTGACGGGGGTCCCATGACCGCACCTGATTTTTTTAATTCACTGAATATAAACTCGACTACTTTACTCACTGATATTTACCAGAATGAATAAAAAGAAAAAAACAGAACTGACAACTTCTACAAAACCACGGTATACAGAAATAAGGTAATGTAAAAGTGACTGCCAGCTTCTAATGTCATTTTGTTGATGACGTCACTGGGGGCTCAAAAGTGAATTTTATTCCAGTAAGCAAAATTTGTTGTGCAATTAATATTGAGAATTTAGTGTATTATTGAATTAATAAGTACTGAATATTAAGAATTTAGTTAATTAGTGAATTAATAAGTGAAAATGGGTGGGTGTAATGTGTTGAACTGTAAAAACAATATGAGGAAAAAACATGACTCAAAAATAGTGAGATATTTTCGGTTTCCGAAAGATGAAAATGTATGTGAAAAGTGGCTCAAGGTTTGTGGGAAAAATATTAAAAACATTAATAACGCCAGAATATGCTCTGATCACTGCGTAGAGGAGAATTTATTTAATAACACTACACATCATTCCGCGTGGGTCGTCGAGCTCAGTTCTACAATAACTGATTTTCTCGCCTCCTATAACAACTCTGTAGTCTTCGATTTTAAGAATGCCGATAATGTTAGTATTAGCACTGAATTATCCCTTATTAACTGGGAGGATCTACTTGATGGTGATGATATTGACGAGCTAGTTACTAGATTCTACGATGTTATCTTTAACACCATTGGCAGATTCGTACCCAAAATAAAAAAAAGGGATAAATTGACGGAGCCATGGCTTGACAAAAACATTCGGTCCCTTCGTAATAGGAGAAATAAATTGTACCGCGTAGTGAAAAATAACAACAATGTTAGTGCTGAGCAGAAATCTGAATACGCCAGGTTAGCCTCAGAATTTAATCATAGGTCACGGGAGGCCTATACTACCTATGCAAAGACTGTCGGTGAAAATATCATACGCAATCCTAAAAAATTCTTTGATTTCGTTAACCTAAAGCGAAAAACATCAGGCTACCCGACAACAATGACAAACGGTATCACGCACTTCTCTCTCCCCCAAGAAATTTCAAACATGTTTGCGGACAGGTTCAGTGAAATCTTCTGCCCCATTTCTTCGACTGCAAACACTGTCCCAAGAGAGCATTCCGAAACTGCGGTCCTTATAGACAATATATCTTTATCGCCCGAAGATATAATGACAGGTCTTATAGATCTGGAGGTCAATAAAGGTCACGGTCCGGACTGTCTACCTGCAAGTTTTTTGCAGAGCCACGCCCAACTCATTCTACTCCCTCTTCACCTCATTTTTAACAAGTCCCTTTCTGCCGGTAAGTTTCCTTCGGTATGGAAGAAATCCTTCCTCACACCAATCTTTAAGTCAGGTGATAAACATGCGGTGGACAACTATAGGGGCATTGCTATCCTATCTGTTATCCCTAAACTATTTGAAAAACTTATCTATGACAAGATTGCCCCTCTAATTGTTCCGAACCTAAACGATCAGCAACATGGTTTCAGAAAAGGTCGTTCCACCACATCCAATCTTATGATAATGATATCCGAACTACTGTGCGGTATGGAACAAGGCCACCAGTTTGACGCTGTCTACACTGACTTCAGCAAGGCATTCGATCGAGTAGACCACCACATTCTATATATGAAATTATTAAGATTTGGGATATCCGGCCCCCTTCTGGATTGGATAACATCCTATCTTAACGGGAGAACTCAGGTGGTAAGATTTCAGGGCTTCCTCTCAAAAGAAATAAATGTAACCTCAGGTGTACCGCAAGGCAGCCACCTAGGGCCACTTCTATTTAACATATTCATTTCCGATCTATCTGAAATATTAAATGGCATTCCGCACCTCTTTTACGCCGATGATTTAAAAATTTATAGTGCTATAAGGTCTCAAACTGATGTATCCTTTTTACAGTCGAAACTTAATGCACTACATGACTGGTGCACCACTAACAATCTTCTTCTTAACACCAGTAAGTGCCACGTAATTACCTTCTCCAGGAAAAGAAACAAACAGCTGCAAAATTATTATCTCAATGACAATGTCTTGGATCGTGTCGATCACATTGTTGATTTAGGCATTGTCCTCGACAGCAAGTTAAACTTTAACTTACACTATGATAATATTATTGCTAGATCCAACAAGCTGTTGGGCTTTATCAAGAGAAGAGCTAAAGAATTCGACAATGTTTGGGCTACTAAAGCCTTGTTTTGCTCATTGGTCCGTCCTATTCTTGAGTATGCGTGCCAGATCTGGGATCCTATATTTCAAATTAGTATTAATCGAATAGAATCTGTCCAAAAGAAGTTCCTTCTTTTCGCGCTTAGGAACCTCTATAATCCTTCGGATTTTCACAACCTTCCTCACTATAAGGACAGGCTCAAAATCCTTGATCTCTTGCCTCTATCCCTTAGACGGAAATTGCTTATATCTTGTTTTACACTGGATGTCCTGAACAATAACCTCAAGGGGCAGTTCCTGTCGGACACAATCAAATTTAACGATACTCGCACTGAATATGCTAGAAACGAGCCTGTTAACAGGTGCTGCATTACCTTCAATTCCTACGCGTCCTGTTTCTCTCCCTCAATTAACAAAAGTTCCTATAAAAGAAAACTCATTTCCCTATTGTCCTCTTCTAACTAACATAGACCTAGATCTTAGTTTAATATTTAAATATTAAATACTGCAATGTTCCTTATTAATATGTATTTTTTTTTATCTGTAACTGTAGAATTAACTAATTATATATGCCAGTGTTTGTCTATAAGTACAATATTATTCTGTTGTATTTAGTTTAAGTATGCCTTGTTTGGCAAATAAATAAATAAATAAATTATAGTCTAAGAGATGTCCTATTACATACCGATATATCTAAAGGAAGACTAAAGACAGACGCTGCTCCTAGCGAAAATCTGCTTTCTTCCAGCGAACCTTCCGCAAGGGAAGACAGCATGTGTAAGAGGACCCAAAAGAAAATTGTCCATGAAGCTATTGTAGAATATGAAGAGTAAGCTTATAGAAATGTTTTATATGGTGGTTAAAAAGTTGCTTTTTCAGAATTCAAACCCTCTTGGCAGTAGATCCTTCAAATAACAGCAATAGTATAGCGACTGAAGAATACGTTAACACCCCAGGTGTTGCTGCACAGACACGGTAAATATAACAATTTATGATGAATATTGTATTATTGTAGTAACATATTGATTATTATTCTTGTAGGGGAGACTTGGAAACCTGTTTCATACACGAAATTGGAGTTTTGAAGAAGCGTTTAAAAAAACAGACGAAGGAAAACATGCTATTAAAAAAGCAGCTACAGGAAGAAAGGGAATCTGGTAAGAATATCAGAAGTCTATTTACAGAAGCCCAGATTAAAAAAATTAAAAATCTGCAAAATAAAGTTAATTGGTCTTCAGATGATATTGCAAATGCAATATCTTTGTACTCTGCCGGAGCACAAAGCTATCGGCTTCTACGAGCACGGGGACATCCTTTGCCCTCAGTATCAACTTTAAAAAAATTGGCAGCTAAACTAAAGATGGACTCAGGAATATTAAAAAAGTGTGTTTTAAATCTGCTTAGAACTTGTAATTATAGCGAAAAAGAGCGAGTGTGTGTGTTGAGTTTTGATGAGATGAAAGTTAAAAGTAATTACGAATATGACCGGTCTGCCGATATTGTTTTAAAGCCTGCTAAATACGTCCAGGTTGCAATGATTCGGGGCTTGTACAAGAATTGGCAAGTCATATATTTTAGTTTCGATTGTGCAATGACTGCTACTATCATTGCACATATCATAAAATCTTTAAAGAATATTAATTATAGTGTTGCTGCTATTGTGTGTGACATGGGTCCTTCAAATGTTGGCCTCTGCAGGGAACTAAATATAAATCGGGAAAATCCGTTTTTTCTATAAACGGTCAAAAAGTGTTTGCTTTTTGCTAATGAAGTTAGTGCGAAATCACTTCATAGATCAAGGGTTTACCATTGAAAATAAAAAAATTACCTTCAACCCGATTGTAGAGTTACGGCAACTACAAGGAGAGTTAAATATATGCCACAAAATTAGTGATACATATTTGGATGTGAAAAATGCCGCCCGCCAAAAAGTGAAGTTTGCCGTTCAACTTTTTTCCGACACAGTATCTCAAGGTCTTAAAAGAGCAATAAGTTTGGGTAGAATAAGTGATGTTCCAAACTCTTTAGAAACAAGCGAGTTTGTTAAACTAGTGAACGATTGGTTCGATATTTTTAATTCCTCCAATATTGTGAAAGACCACTAATGAAAAACAGCAGGCTATTTTAGCTTTAACCAACGAAAAAGTGGGTTTGTTGAGAGTTGGTAATAGAAGAACGCTTTTACCATTCCAAAAGGGTATTCTGCTAAATAATGCTTCTCTGACTGCATTATCGCAGTATTTACAAGAAACTTATAATAATAAGTATATATTAACAAGAAGACTGCAACAGGATGACCTAGAACGGTTTTTTGGAACTATTCGTTCTAAAGGCGGACTCCACGATCATCCCACAGGCTTAGAATTTAAATATAGATTAAGAATGTCTATTTTAGGTAACTTTTAACGAATTCTAAAATTTCGTTTCAATGTTGTGCCGTCTGTTTTATAGTAGCGTAGATGTAGTAAATACTTACTAACTCTGTTATTACCAAAGTAATACTAATATTAACAGGTCATTCAGGTCATTATTTATATAGCGTAATACTAAATATAGTTTTCATATAAATATATTAATTTTTCATTATTAATTTCCTTAAGGGGTTACATGGGTTTACTCGGGGGAAAAAAGGTCTATTTTCAACTTTTTTTTTTATATAAAAAAGGACATATTTTATTCAAACTTTTTACTGTCTTAAAAATATATGTTTGAAAAAGATTTTCTGAAATTTTCAAAACAAAATATTCAAAACTCCGCTATTGTGATGTCATTTCCGGTGACTCCTCGGAAAAAATGTGCGTTCGCGTTGACAGTACAACTCATGACAGGATCATCAGAATTGAAAAAAAAATCCTGTTTTAGTTAAGACCATAAACTAGAATCTGAACGAAGGAAAAACAAAAAAAGTGAAAATTGGATTTTAGGCAGGCCTTTTTACAAAAAAATGCAAATTTTGGTAAAATTTTCTCAACATTTCTTATTTTTTAAATAGTTGTGATTGAAAAAAAAATCCTTCGTTCAAGTCCTCGTGAATTGTATCTCGAAGACCTGTGTAAAATTTCATCACGATCGGTTGAGTAGTTTTCGAGAACTTTTGACAACCGACTTTGAAAACACAGTTTCGAGAAAAACGCGTTTAAAGTTTTGAGTAGCAGTGGGCTGAGCCTTGAGCGCGCAACTTCCCAAGGCTGTATCTCCGAAACTTTTATTCGGATCGACTTGAAATTTTAGGATAATATTCTCGAGATGTTTTAGATATTAATAAGACAATAAAAAAAAATCGATTTTTTGACCCATGTAACCCCTTAAGGTCGTTCCGATAGCACCCAGCAACTAACATGCAGCAGCAATGTGCAACAGTGTACGGACATCTTCGATGATTTTCAGTTCACTGCACGCATTTTAAATCCATTCAGTGCAGCAAACGAAAATGTCCCAAACTTCCAGGCACAACCAGAACACCAAGAGCTACATTTATCGGAATTTGAGGAGGATTCGGTGGAATACATTGCTGGGTACATTATAAAAAAATTAAAACTCCTGGAAGAATATGATGTAACCAACACGTCGTTTACTTGGGTTGACCAGGTATCAGAAGGTGGCCTGAAAAAACCAAGGGCGGAGTTTCTACAAAAAAATTTAGAATTAGAATCTATATTTAATAACCGCCATGGGCACAGTTTTAATTTAAAAGAAAAAATAATACAAAATTGTTTACATTTCTCTCAACATGTTATGTTAGAAGACCCAGTAAAAAAATATTTTTTAGAACACTTTTATATATTAGGCTTAAGACATTAAACAAAAAGACATTAAACTGTATCGAGAACGAAAAAAAGAAAATTAATAAAAACTTTTACATAAAATGTGTACAATTTCTAATTATTTTCCTTATATCATTCATTCAAATATAAAACAAATTTTCCTTTTGAAGAAAGATAAAAAATCAATCGCCAATTAGAATTCTTCTGTATATGGATTTGGGCGCCGTGTGACGTCAGCACCAAAATTTCTCTTTTACATTACCTTGTTTCTGTATACCGTGCTACAAAACAAAAATCAATGTTGAGTGTTGCCACTCCAACACCCCTTCTCAACACGAAAATTAAAAATGATGTTAAGTGTTTAATCCAGACGCTTCCAAAAGGTTTCTCAGTCGATCCTTACTCAACGGCTTTGTCAGGATATCAGCTAACATTTCTTTTGATGAACAGAAGTAAAATTCGATGATTTTCTTTTCCTTAAGATCTCTCAAGAAATTCAATTTTGTTGATACGTGCTTTGTTCGATCGTTAAATTTGCCACTTTCGATAAGTCTTAGACATGGTTGGTTATCTTCATAAATTATTATCTTGTTGACAGCCAAGTCGAAGTCCCTGATCAAATCTCTAAGGTAAATTGCCTCTTTACATGTTTCAGCTAATGCTATAATCTCGGCCTCAGTTGATGACAATGTTACGCAGTCTTGTTTCCTGCTTTTCCAATTAATGATAGCACCATTGTAGAAGAATATAAATCCTGTATTTGACTTTTTATCTTCATAATCTTGTGCCCAATCTGCGTCTGAATATGAGTACAAAATATCATCCTTCACATTAGGATTACCTAATCGTATACTAGAACTTATTGTTCCCTTCAAATATTTATTCTTTTAAGTTCTAACCAATCACCTTTTGTTGGATTACCAACTTTTCTTCCCAGAATACTTGTTGCAATAGCTATGTCTGGTCGAGTATTGACTGCTAGGTATAACAAACCTCCAATAGCGCTTCTATAAACATCCTCATTTTCAAAATGACTCCCATCATCTTTCGCGTTTTTATAATAATTCACTATCATTGGTATTTCTGAAATATTCGCATTTTCCAGGTGAAAATCTTTTAAAAGTTTTCTGATATAGTTTTGTTGACTCATTTGGAAAAAACCGTCACTATTTTTCTTGATTTCAATTCCTAAATAGTATTTTATTTTACCTAAGCATTCAAGTTGAAAATCTTTTTTAATAAGCTCCGCTGTCTTAAATATCAATTCTTCATTTTTACTGCTTATTAAAATATTGTTACGTTTTTACGGCTTAACGGATTCGTAGGATTAATTAAGGAATACACTTTTTAATTATCCAAACAAAACTTATTTATTACAAACCAAACACAATTTAAAAATAAACACAATTCTTAGAGTTCACTATAATCACTAGCAATTTCAATATTTCGCACTATTCAATTCTAATTATCGCTTTTTATTTCACTACTTTTCACTGTTCTCACTTCAAAACACTTGTATCGCCTTTATAATCAAAACTGACTCGATAGCGGCTGCCAGGCGCTTTTATATAGGCAGCTCGACCTTTGTCTACTTTCTGGAACCTTCTCGAGTCCCTTTTCTCGAGCCTAGTGGTATGTTCTTTTATATCGTTAAGTTTCGACCAGCTTGAAGTTGTCTTCGCTTATTGCTCGTTAGTTTAGTTGTTTAGTACATAAATTCTTAGTTCAGACAACAACCGAAAATCGTTGATTCATCCTCTCGACAAACAGATGGCGCATAATCATCACATTGCCCCCTTCTTAGGACTGTTCGTCCCGAACAGTTGTCCATCCTGGATCCGGCTGATGATATGGGCACAGCCTGTCTATGTGCACAATCTTCTTCTTTGCTTTGGGTCCTTGTTGAATCCTGTAGACCACTTCGTTGATCCGTGTTAGGATTTTATAGGGCCCCTCCCACTGACGCTGAAGTTTCGGAGACTTGCCTTTCCGTCTTCGAGGGTTGAACAGCCAAACGAGGTCGCCTTCCTGGAATCCGCTACAGTTTGCTCGGAGGTCGTACCTTGGTTTCATCCTGTCACTGGCCGTCTTAGGATTCTCCCTTCCGATTTTCTCAACTGAGCTCATAACGTTGTGTTGTCGCGTTTCTTCTTTCGCTCTGACTCGAGGGCTCTTACTGCCGGCACAAACTGCACATTTACGACACCAGTTCGTAACATCCTCCCGCATATGAAGCCAATAGAATCGCTCCTTTACTTTTGCCAGAGTTTTGTTGACTCCCAAATGTCCTCCTGACGGGCTATTATGACACTCCTCGAGAATATCTGTTATTCCAGCACGAGGGACCAGCACCTGCATTCGATGAGAGGTACCATCAGCTGTTTCCCATTTGCGCTTCAATACTCCTCCTTCGATATGCAATGAATCCCATTGGGCCCAATAGCTCTTCAGGATTTCACTTCTCTCTGCGATGTCTTTCCATTTAGGCTTCTCGTTGTGTTCTTTCCATGACAATATCGCAGAAATGTCCGGGTCGTCGCGTTGCGCATCTCGAATTCCTTGGTCCTCATATTTTATGGTTGGCTCAGCAGTCGTCTTTTGACACTTTTCCTCAATACGCCAACGATACTTAAAACCTGGTTCGCATGGTCGCCGGGACAGTGCAGTATCCATTGGAATTCCCCGGTTGCGGTGTTTCATCATCAATTCTCCAAGGTCCAATAGTATCCCGTGTGTTGTCATAAAGTCCAAACCAAGAATACACTCGTCTACTATGTCAGCTACCAGGAACGAATGTGTAAACTTAATGTCGCCGAGTACCACGTCCAACATTGTTTCCCCATGTAATTTCACTGGTTCTCCTGTTACAGTTTTCAGAATGTACTGGTCCGCGTTTTTCAGCCACTTTCTACCGACCAAATCAGCCTTGATGACAGATCTTGAAGCACCTGTATCCACGGTAATTGTGTATTGTTCATCACCAACTTTCCCCTCGATGACAAGGCTGTTGTTGCCACGCTGCAGTTGAGTGATGTTGACGATGACATCAGGGGTCTCCATTTTCCCCACTAACTCCCTCCGGTCGCCTTTCTGCCGTTGTCCACATTTTTCACAGCATGTTGAGCCACTCCTACTCCCTGGCGATTCCACTCTCCTTCGCTTTTGGCATCTCCTTTGTAAATGGCCCGGCTCGCCACAGTTCCAGCATCGTAGACGACGACGTACTTCCGAGGTGTTGACTCGATGGCAAATGTTCTCAGTCATATTGATTCCCCTGAGGTGGACCGTATTCCTTGTTGCTTGCTTCGCTGCCTCGTATGCCAGAGCATATGCCAAAACTTCTTGGGTAGTCTTCTTTCCGGCCAATCTGGCTGCCATTTGCAGATCCCGGTCGGCAAACGAGTTAAGAAGAGTCTCTTTTGTTATCTCGTTAATGTAGTCTTGACAGAAATTAGGATATGCCAAACGCGCTAGCCTCTCGATATCTGCCCAAAGTTGCTGCAACGTCTCTCCGGGCCTTTGAAATCTATTTCGTAATTGAGTTCGGTAGACTGGCTGCATGTGTTGTTCACCGTAACGCATTTCCAGTGCTTGTACCAAGGACTCGTAGCTGTTACGATGTTCTTTAGGTATCGACAGTAGCAGTTCAGCTGCTGTACCCCTTAGTGACAACGTTAAGGCAATTGCTTTCTCTTCCGCTGTCCAGAAATTACCAGCTGCTGCTGCTTCCAATTGGATCTTGTAAATAGCCCATGGGGTTTGTCCGTCGAAGGTTGGAGGCTTCAGTTTCCTGCCTTTGATGAATTCCTGTGATGTTGGTGCTGTGTGATGGAGTTTTAACCTTTCTAAGTCGTCTCGGACGATATCAAGATCAATTTTAAATTTTTCCAAATCATTTCTTACATTTTCCATCATGGCATCCAGCTTTTTATCGACAGAAAGAAGCATTAAATCGATTTTCTGCTTCACATGGCTCCTCTGTTCTTCCTTAGATTCTTTTATCTCGGTTGATGTACGTTCTTGTGCTTCCTTTAACACCTCCTTCATCAGCTTCAATGCCTTCAAGAGTTCTGCCATACTCAGTGTTGTTTCTTCTGGCTCTGCTTCTACTTCGCCTTCAAACATGTGGGTTTCCGGATCCTTACCTTCGTTCACCATAGCTTCTCGAAGAAGGGCGGTTAGGGAATTTTTATCCCCCACCGTTGACAACGAGCGTTTACTTAATTCTCTTTTCAACTCCACAATGCGCAAATCCACTAATTTTCGACCCATTTTATTATTATGTCTTAGTTCGCACTCACAAAAATTAAATTCCAGTCACAATTGTTTTTAAAAAAATTCACTTATTTCACTTATCTCTTAATTAATCCCACTTCTGACACCAATTGTTACGTTTTTACGGCTTAACGGATTCGTAGGATTAATTAAGGAATACACTTTTTAATTATCCAAACAAAACTTATTTATTACAAACCAAACACAATTTAAAAATAAACACAATTCTTAGAGTTCACTATAATCACTAGCAATTTCAATATTTCGCACTATTCAATTCTAATTATCGCTTTTTATTTCACTACTTTTCACTGTTCTCACTTCAAAACACTTGTATCGCCTTTATAATCAAAACTGACTCGATAGCGGCTGCCAGGCGCTTTTATATAGGCAGCTCGACCTTTGTCTACTTTCTGGAACCTTCTCGAGTCCCTTTTCTCGAGCCTAGTGGTATGTTCTTTTATTTCGTTAAGTTTCGACCAGCTTGAAGTTGTCTTCGCTTATTGCTCGTTAGTTTAGTTGTTTAGTACATAAATTCTTAGTTCAGACAACAACCGAAAATCGTTGATTCATCCTCTCGACAAACAGATGGCGCATAATCATCACAATATCATCGACATATATTAATAAATAAGTGATTTCACCATTGAATTGTTTCATATATAAACACGAATCAATACTTCCCCTTCTGAATCCATATTTATTTAAATATTCGTTAATTTTCTCATTCCATAATCTGGCCGCCTGTTTGAGACCATAAATGCTTTTGTTAAGTTTACATACAAATTATCTTTTGTTTCATACCCATCCGTTTGTTTCATGTAAATTTCCTCATGTAGTTCTGAATTTAAGAATGGGGGTTTAAAATCATAATGATATACTTTCATATTGTTACGTTTTTACGGCTTAACGGATTCGTAGGATTAATTAAGGAGTACACTTTTTAATAATCCACACAATAATTTATTTATCACAAACCAAACACAATTTAAAAATAAACACAATTCTTAGAGTTCACTATAATCACTAGCAAATTTAATATTTCGCACTATTCAATTCTAATTATCGCTTTTTATTTCACTACTTTTCACTGTTCTCACTTTAAAACACTTGTATCGCCTTTATAATCAAAACTGACTCGATAGCGGCTGCCAGGCGCTTTTATATAGGCAGCTCGACCTTTGTCTACTTTCTGGAACCTTCTCGAGTCCCTTTTCTCGAGCCTAGTGGTATGTTCTTTTATTTCGTTAAGTTTCGACCAGCTTGAAGTTGTCTTCGCTTATTGCTCGTTAGTTTAGTTGTTTAGTACATAAATTCTTAGTTCAGACAACAACCGAAAATCGTTGATTCATCCTCTCGACAAACAGATGGCGTATAATCATCACATTGCCCCCTTCTTAGGACTGTTCGTCCCGAACAGTTGTCCATCCTGGATCCGGCTGATGATATGGGCACAGCCTGTCTATGTGCACAATCTTCTTCTTTGCTTTGGGTCCTTGTTGAATCCTGTAGACCACATCGTTGATCCGTGTTAGGATTTTATAGGGCCCCTCCCACTGACGCTGAAGTTTCGGAGACTTGCCTTTCCGTCTTCGAGGGTTGAACAGCCAAACGAGGTCACCTTCCTGGAATCCGCTACAGTTTGCTCGGAGGTCGTACCTCGTTTTCATCCTGTCACTGGCTATCTTGAGATTCCTCCTTGCGAGCTGGTGGATATCTGCAAGTCTATCGCGAAGTTCACCTGTATAACCGCCAGTAGATTCGTTGCTTTCCACAGGTGTCCCAAATTTCAAGTCGCTTGGCAGCCGGATTTGTCTTCCAAAAATCACACTAGAAGGGGTTTGTCCTGTGGAATTATGAACTGCTGTCCGATATGCCATTAGAAAAATAGGGATATAACTGTCCCAGTCGCGCTGGTGCTCGCTAACGACTTTCCTTAAGTGCTCTAGCATTGTCCTGTTGAATCGTTCTACCATTCCATCGGATTGGGGATGAAGGGGCGTCGTCCTGGTCTTCTTCATTCCGAGTATCTTACATACTTCTTGAAAAACTTGAGATTCGAAATTTCTCCCTTGGTCAGAATGAAGCTCATGAGGAACACCAAATCTGCAGATCCAATTGTTCACTAATTCCTCTGCAACAGTGATTGCTTCCTGATTTGGAATGGCATATGCTTCGGGCCACTTACTGAAGTAGTCCATAACCACCAAAATGTAACGATTCCCTCGGTCTGATGCTGGAAAAGGTCCCGCCACATCGATTGCAATTCTTTCAAATGGAGCTCCCACGTTGTATTGCTGCATCTCTCCTTTTGTTTTTACTCGAGGGCCTTTGCTGCTGGCACAAATTGTGCATTTACGGCACCAGTCTGTAACATCGTCCCGCATGTGAAGCCAATAGAATCTATCTCTTATTTTTGCCAAAGTTTTATTGACTCCCAGATGTCCTCCTGATGCGCCATTATGACACTCCTCGAGAATATCTCTTATTCTACTGCGAGGGACTAACACCTGCATTCGGTGAGAGGTACCGTCAGCGGTTTCCCATTTGCGCTTTAACACTCCTCGCTCGATGTGCAATGAATCCCATTGGGCCCAATAGCTCTTCAGGGTTTCGCTTCTCTCTGCAATATCCTTCCATTCAGGCTTCTCCTCGTATTCCTTCCATGCCAGAATCGAAGAAATATCTGGGTCGTCGCGTTGGGCGTCTCGGAGTCCCTGGTCGTCCCATCCTGTCGTTGGCTCAACGGTCGTCCTTTGACACTTTTCCTCAATACGCCCACAATGTTTGCAATCTTTTACGCATGGTCGCCGGGAGAGTGCATCTGCATTTCCATGGTTTCCTCCTTTTCTGTGGCCTATATTAAAGTCGTAGGACTGAAGTCTCTCGATCCATCTTGCCACTTGTCCTTCAGGATTTTTAAATTGCATCAGCCATTTTAATGCTGCATGATCCGTTCGAAGGATGAAGTTTTGCCCATAGAGATACTTGTGGAAGTGCTTAGTTGAGTCCACGATTGCCAACAGTTCTCTCCTTGTGACGCAGTAATTCCGCTCCGATTTTGACAGCGCTCTACTGTAGTAAGCTATGACCTTTTCCTGCCCTTCGAAGTTTTGTGATAGCACTGCACCAATTCCGACATTACTCGCATCTGTGTCCAATATGAATTTTTCCCCTGGCTTCGGATATGTAAGTATTGGTGCTTGGCAAAGTCCTTGTTTTAGTGTCTTGAAACTTTCCTCGCATTTTTCTGTCCAGATAAATGGTCTTCCTTTTTCTGTCAGTTTATGTAATTCCTTAGCTATGTCGGCAAAGTTCCTGACAAAACGTCTATAATAGGTGGCAAGTCCCAAGAAGCTTCGAAGTTCATGTTTATCCTTCGGTGTGGGCCAATTCTTAACTGCTGCTATTTTCTCCGGATCTGTTTGAACTCCATTGGATGAAACCACATGTCCGAGATAGTTGACTTGGTCTCTGAACAGTACGCACTTTTTAGGGCTGAGTTTCAGCTGGGCTGTTCTCAACTTTTGGAAAACCTCTCGTAGATTGCCCAGATGTTCCTCGAAACTTTTTCCAACGACGATGATATCGTCCAAATAAACCAGACAAGTCTTCCATGTCAGTCCTCGCAAGACGCATTCCATCAGTCGTTCGAATGTAGCTGGAGCATTACACAGTCCAAACGGCATGACTGTAAACTGCCACAGGCCGTTTCCTACAGAGAAGGCTGTCTTTTCTCGGTCCTCCGGGTGAATTTCGACTTGCCAGTAGCCGCTCTTAAGATCCAAGGTAGAAAACCATTTAGCTCCAGAGAGAGTATCCAGTGTGTCATCGATACGAGGTAATGGGTAGCTGTCCTTTTTAGTGATGTCATTTAACCGTCGATAATCCACGCAAAACCTTGTGCTGCCATCTTTCTTTCTGACTAGAACCACGGGAGACATCCAAGGGCTTTTCGACTCCTCTATAAGGCCTTGTCTTCTCATGTCCTCAATCATATTGGCTGCTTCTTCCCGCTTAGCTAGTGGTAGTCTTCTCGGCGGTTGCTTGATTGGCTGGGCATCTCTGGTGTCGATCCTATGTTGGACGATGTTCGTTTTTCCAAAATCATCATCTCTCATGGCGAAGATATCACTAAAATCCTCCACTAATGTTCTTGCCTGGAGATACTGGTTTTGTTCAAGACAACTACTTGAGAGCACTGTGTTTACCAATTTCGTGGCCTTTGGCTTTGGTTTTGCCACCGGTTCCGTGTGAGCGCACTCCACTAATGTAATCTGTTCTGCCGGTTCTCCTTTCCCCAAAACCGTATCCTTCTTCAATCGTATTTCGCGCTCGTTGGTATTTAGCACTCTCATGAACACCTCCCTTTTGTCATCGATGCTCACCAGACATTTTCCAATTGCTATACTTTTGGCCTGTTCCGTTTTCTCTGGTTCGATAAGATAGAATCGGTAGCTCCCGGGATCACCATCGACTATTGCTCGCACCAATTTCTCAGCGCACGGAGGAAGCACGGTATCTTCTCGAACGACGACTTTCAGCTGCGAAAAACACGTGGATCCTATGGCCATGGGAATCTCCTTGTTGTCATATCTCAGTATTTCCTCTCCAATGTCCAGTAGAATTTTATGCGTTTTCATAAAGTCCAGTCCCAGAATACACTCGTCTGTTATATCAGCTACCAGGAACGAGTGTGAAAATCCGATGTCTGCGAGAACCACATCCAACATAGTTTCCCCGTGTACTCGTACTGGCTCGCCTGTTGCAGTTTTCAGTCTGTATTGGCATGCGTCTTTCAACCACTTATTACCGACCAAGTCAGCCCGGATGACAGATTTTGAAGCACCAGTATCTACAGTTATTGTGCATTTTTCGGCTCCAATCTTTCCATCGATGACAAGGCTGTCGCCACTACGCTGCAGTTGTTTGATAGTGACGATGATGATACCGGGGGCATCGATTTCCCCGACCAACTCCCGCCCCATGGAGTTAGTCTTTATTCGTTTCCCTGCTGCTGTCTACGGGGCGACACGGAGTCATTTTCTTCGGCCTCCCTCTGCTCACCTTTCTGTCTATGTCCGCATTTTTCACAACACTTTGCGCCACTCTTATTCTCGGGGGACTCCGCTCTCCTTCGCTTTCTGCAATTCCTTTGCAAATGACCCGGTTCACTACAGTTCCAGCATCGGAGTCGACCGCGTACTTCTGTTGCATTCATTCTGCTGCAAATGTCCTCTGTTGTGTGGATCTCTCTGATGCGGACTGCACTTCTTGATGCTTGCTTCGCTGCCTCGTATGCCAGAGCATATGCCAAAACTTCTGCAGTATTCTTCTTTCCGGCCAATCTGGCTGCCTGTTGCAAGTCCCGGTCAGCAAATGCGTTAAGAAGAGCCTCTCTTGCTACTTCGTTGATGTAGTCTTGGCCGAAGCTAGGATAAGCCAGATGCACTAACCTCTCGATGTCGGCGCATAGTTGTTGTAATGTTTCTCCTGGCCTTTGAAGTCTATTTCGAAGTTGAAGCCGATAGACCTCTTGCATGTGCTGATCGCCGTAGCGCATTTCTAACGCCTGAACCAAGAACCCGTAATTGTTTCGATGTTCTGCAGGTATTGACTGTAGTATTTCTGCTGCTGTGCCCCTTAGTGCTAACGTTAAGGACATTGCTTTCTCCTCCTCGGTCCAGTAATTACCGGCTGCTGCTGCTTCGAATTGGAGCTTATAAGTAGGCCATGGGCTTTGCCCGTCAAAAGTTGGAGGCTGTAGTTTCCTAAATCCGATGACTTCGGGAGATGCTGGCTGATATATCTTTACCCTTTCTAGGTCGGCTCGGACAGACTCTAGTTCAATCTTTACCTTTTCTTCATTTTCCTTTATTGAATTTTCGAGCTTTTCCAGATCATTCCTTACGTTTGCCTTGATGGAAGATTCGAGATTTTCCAGATCATTCCTTACATTTTCTATTTTGCCATTTAGCTGGTTCCTTTGTTCTTCCATAGAGTCTTTGAGCTCTGCGATCGAACGTTCATGAACTACTGTTAACAATTTTTGTTCATCTTTTAACGCCAACACTTCCGCCTTGATCTCTGCTGATGCACGTTCTTGCGCTTCTTTCATCTCTGCTGATGACCGTTCTTGCGCTTCCTTTATCTCGGCTGTCGAGCGTTCTTGTGTCTCCTTCATCACCATCAATGTCTTAAAAAGTTCTGCCATACTCACTGTCGTTTCTTCTGGCTCCTCTTCTACCTCGCCTTCAAACATGTAGGATTCAGGATCCTTACCTTCGTTCACCATAGCTTCTCGAAGCAGGGCGGTTAGGGCATTTTTAGCCCCCACCGTTGATAACGAGCGCTTACTTAATTCTCTTTTCAACTCCACAATGCGCAAATCCACTAATTTTCGACCCATTTTAGTAATAAGTCCTTATTTCTCACGCACAAAATTTAAATTCCAATCACAATTATTGTTCAAGTTCACTTATTTCACTTATCTCTTAATTAATCCCACTTCTGACACCAATTGTTACGTTTTTACGGCTTAACGGATTCGTAGGATTAATTAAGGAATACACTTTTTAATAATCCACACAATAATTTATTTATCACAAACCAAACACAATTTAAAAATAAACACAATTCTTAGAGTTCACTATAATCACTAGCAAATTTAATATTTCGCACTATTCAATTCTAATTATCGCTTTTTATTTCACTACTTTTCACTGTTCTCACTTTAAAACACTTGTATCGCCTTTATAATCAAAACTGACTCGATAGCGGCTGCCAGGCGCTTTTATATAGGCAGCTCGACCTTTGTCTACTTTCTGGAACCTTCTCGAGTCCCTTTTCTCGAGCCTAGTGGTATGTTCTTTTATTTCGTTAAGTTTCGACCAGCTTGAAGTTGTCTTCGCTTATTGCTCGTTAGTTTAGTTGTTTAGTACATAAATTCTTAGTTCAGACAACAACCGAAAATCGTTGATTCATCCTCTCGACAAACAGATGGCGTATAATCATCACAATATTTTCATGTCCAGCCAGTGTCAAAAATAGTCTTAACGTAGTTTGTTTGATGACTGGTGCAAAAATTTCATTATAATCTTCTCCATATTTTTAACTGTATCCTTGTGCCACAATTCTTGCTTTGTATCTTTTTATTTCATTTTTATCACCTAACTTAGTTTTAAATATCCATTTGCATCCGATGATATGTTTTCGTTTTGGACATTCTACAATGTTCCACGTATTGTTGTTATTTAATGAATTTATTTCCTCATTCATTGCTTGAATCCATTTATCAGAATCTTCTACATTTAATGCTTCTTTTACGTTTTTTTGGCTCTTTATGCCTTACATTATGAATTTCATTGTTATTGTCAGACAAATCATAGTCATTGTATTTCGAAGGCAACACACCTTTCGTTGTTCGTAAAGATTGTCTTATTCCACCTTTGGAAATACCTTTAGCAATAGTTGATGAATCTATGTCGATTTTATTTATGTCTTCAGCATTATTTATAAGAGACATGTTTTCATTTTGTTCGTTATTATTTTCAATATTACCTTCAGAATTCTGAACTTTATCTTCAAGTGTTACTTCTATCTCATTAGACTTATCTAGATTTATATTGTTTCTTTTTACGTTGTCATGATTTTCTAAAAATTGAACATCGCGACTAATAATTATTAACTTCCCAGTATAGGAAGTTATTGTACTCGGTCCGAAAATCGGAATCGAAAATTTCAACGTATTTTCATCTTTCAAGGTCCCAGGAGCATTTAAGCAAAAAATTGGGAGGAAGTATGTGTGTGTGTATGTGCGTACGGATGTGGTCATTTTTTCCTGCACGATATCGCGCGAACCAAAACTGATATCGACTTCGTTGAGGTGTTGTTCGAAGCGTATTAATCGAAATATGATCTGAAAAGAATTTCATGAAATTCGGTCAAGCCGTTTTTTTGTTTGAGCGACGTAAGTGATTTTTGTACCTGCACGATATCGCCCGAACCACGAAAGATATTGACTTACTTGAGGTGCCGTTCGAAGCGTATTAGCGACAATATTATCAGAAAAGATTTTTATAATATTCGGTCCAGCGGTTTTTTGGTTTAAATGACTTAAGTGATTTTTGTACCTGCACGATATCGCGCGAACTATAAAAGATATCGACTTAGTTGACGTGCCATTCGAAGAGTATTAACCAAAATATGATCTGAAAAGAGCCGAGCCGTTTTTTTTTGTTTAAGCGGCGTAAGTGATTTTTGTACCTGCACGATATGGCCCGAACCACAGGAGATATTGACTTACTTGAGGTGCCGTTCGAAGCGTATTAGCGACAATATAATCTGAAAATATTTTTATAATATTCGGTCCAGCGGGTTTTGGTTTAAATGACTTAAGTTATTTTTGTACCTGCACGATACCGCGCGAACTAAAAACTATATCGACTTCATTGAGGTGCCGTAAAACATTAATACATCAATTTTATATACATTTTCGTCATCCTAATCTTGTAAGTGCGCACATTTAGTTTGACATTTTAGCGAAAATATTGATAAACAATTGTGACAAATTCTCGGTATTATGCATATATTCTATATTGCCTATTGTTCATTTATTATTAAAATATCCAATCATAATATTCAACATCTATCAACTGGGAAGTTGATCGTGTGGACCGAAAGGGTCGAACCCACATCCCAACTAGTTTTGTTTGTAAATTTATTTAATAATCGATATGATTTAGAATTTTCATCATATCCCACAAAAATGTATTTTTTACCTTTTTCATCCAATTTTTGTCTGAATTGTTTGGGTACATGAACATATGCGTAACTGCCAAAAATCTTTAGATGACTTATATCAACTCTTTTATTATTCCATACTTCATAAGGAATTTTATTATTTGGTTTTAACAACAATCTGTTTTGTAAGTAATTAGCTGTTATAACTGCTTCTCCCCAGTATTGATTAGATAAATTTGCATCAAACAACATACACCGTACCATTTCCACCAAAGTCCTGTTCTTTCGTTCAGCAATGCCATTTTGTTCTGGACTGTAAGGTGCAGTAACTTGATGAATAATTCCTTCTTGTTTGAAGTATTCTTGTAAATTCTTATTGACGAATTCTCCGCCTTGATCAGGAATATTTTAATTTTTCTATTAAATTTATTTTTAGTCATTTCTATATATTCCTTTAATTTAATGTTTGCTTCAAATTTATTTGATGATAAACCGTGCAGTAACGACAAAATATATCTTTTTCCACTTGACGTTGGAGTCTGCATAGCACCACAAATATCACCATGCACTACATCTAAAATATTTTTACTGTTACTAGATGTTTTCTTAGGAAATGATTTTCTTGTTATTTTTCCTTTTAAACAAGTTTCGCACTTAATAATCTCTGCACAATTAGACAATTTTGCACCTTCAACGCAATTATTTTTAATCATATTACCGATTGTCTCTGGATTAAAGTGACCTAGTCCTTGATGCCATGCTCCATACTGTCATTGCTTTGTTTTTGATACATACTAATTCATATAAATTATTACGCAACATTCCATATGCAATTGTTTTCTCATGCATTTTAATTAAACATTCTCGATATTCGAATGATAGTTTAAAACCCAATTCTGATAATCTTTTTACTGATAATAAACTGTAAGTTAATGAGGGAACGTATAGAACATTCCTTACTTTTATATTATTTTCGTTACCTGCAGGATCACAGCATTTTAAAATTAACTCCCCCGATCCAAATGATTTTACTCTTCGTTTATCGGCGAGTTCAACATAGGTAATATTTTTAACAAACTTTGTAAAGATGGTTTTGTTGTTTGTTATATGAACACTTGCTCCCGAGTCTATGGACCATTTGTTATTTTTCTCATTTGACCCTCCAGGAGATAAGAAACTTATCATTATTATTTTCTTTTGTAACAATGTTATTAACAACATTCCTTTGCTTTTGTTCATTCTGTCTTTTGTAAAAGAAACAATGTGTCGAACGTGTCCAGCTTTATTTCAATAATAACAAATAAGTTCTCTATTTTTATTATTATACCTATTTTTTATATTTATATGGAATCGTTTATTATTTACCTTTAAGGCCATATATGGATTCTCATTGGGATTTATAATATTACTTTCACGTTTCTTTTCATACTCTTGAATTAGCTTTTCTTTTACTAATTCGATGGTTAAGTCCGAATCTGGTCTACCTTCCAATGCAGTAACTAATGGATCATAAGATTCTGGTAAACTAGCCAACAAAATGGCTACCTTCAATTTGTCGTGAAGCGGTTCATCAAGTGCTGCGAGTTCATTATTCATTTCCATTATGGAACTTATATGTTCCTCCATATTGCCGCCTTCCTGCATTGTTGTTCGACATAACCTCTTTAATAATATAACTTTGTTTGACAAAGTAGATTTCTGATGATAAGACTTTAAAGCTAACCAAGCTTCTTTTGCAGATGTGGAGTTCCTTATGTGAATAACTTGATTATCCTCGATTAATAAACCAATTAATGCTCATGCTTTTGTATCCTTGATTTTCCATTCATTTGTTATTTCAGATGGTGCGGCATTAATTATAACTTCCCATAATTCTTCCTTTTGAAGTAGAAGTTCTAAGTTAATTCACTGAATATAAACTCGACTACTTTACTCAATGACATTTACCAGAATGAATAAAAAGAAAAAACAGATCTGACAACTTCTACAAAACAAAAATCAATGTTGAGTGTTGCCACTCCAACAGATTTCACCCTTACTAGATGGATGATGCTCATGAACCCCTTCCACTTCCATCATTCCAAAACAATCAATGTAGCCCTGAACTGCTTTAAAAGAAATTATTAAAAATTTTATGAGTAGAAAAATTTTCTGTCATTCATGTTTTAAAAAATAATATCAATTGTCAATGAAATGCGGGAAATGTATTTTGGCACACTTTGTAATTTCGAAGTGTCCACGGTGAAAGTAGCTTTGTTTATTGAGCTGCTCTAGGTTGAGCTAGCTTGAGATATCTCACGAAAAGGTGTTTCATGAGCAATTTGGTCGCTCTTACTTGCCTGAAGTTTCTCTGATTTGTGTTTCATGAGCTTGCTCTAAGTTGATCTAGCTCACAGTTTTCTGCTCTACCTTTTTTGGTAGAGCAACTTCAAGCAAGCAATCAGCTGTTTGTCAACTGTCCCAATACCGTCATCCGTTAATTGAATAACTGAATTAGAGGAATCATCTAGCGTTTCCATCAACTGAATTGATAAATATTTTACCATTTTTTAATTTAGTAGCGTATTACGCTAGTTTAAATAAATTTCATTTTAAAACCTGTCAGGTTGAAGTTCTGACAGCGCACTTTGAGTATTCTTGCCTGAAAAGTGTTTCATGAGATTTCTTGCTCTGAATTGCGCCAACTTGCTTTATTTATTTTTGACAGCTGCTCTACTGTGAGCTGCTCTGCCTTTTTTTCGGTCTCAATAAACACAGCTAGTAACAAAATCGGAATTGTATTCTGGCACCCACCCGCGTGTGACGCAACAGAAAAAAGGTTGAGAATCACTGGTCTAGAACATGTAACTTTGATAAAATTCCCTTTTCCAAATAATGGATTTACTCGATAGGCAAGCAATTTTCTCAACTTGTCATAAGTCTCCACGAGACAGATGTCAGCCAGACATTTCTGTCTTTCCAGATGGAATCGAACAAACTTCTGGCAGGACTGAAGTTTTAACATTTCATTATTTGACAACTGTCATACTGTGAAAGAAATTGATATGTACTTATATGTCAGTGGTGAAAGTATTTATAATGAGTACAAACAAAGCAAATTTATTTAAAAAAATCCATTATTATTTTATTTCATTATTTTCACTAATTTTATGATATATTTAATACTGCTAACAATTGCTTGTGTATCAAACTTCAATTCCCGCTATTTTAATTTTCGAAAAATTTGAAAGATATCAAGACGGGAATGCCAAAACATGTTTCAAGACGTAGCCGTCTTACAATATGTTTCTGTCCTGCCACAGTAGTCTCCACGAAACATTTTCAGGCAATCTGGAAATGCCAGAACAGATATCTGAAAGATTTCTGTCTCATGGAGACACCGGGTAAAAGCGACTGGACTCAAAGCGAACCGTCTAAACAAATTTTCGCTTTGGGGCGCCCCAAAAGGAGAGACAAAGCGAACCGTCCAAACAAGCACTAAGGGTCTGTGCCAAAATAGCAATTCAAATGTCAATTTGTATGGAAAACCCATTTCAATTGGTAAATTTGATTTTCGACGGTTTGCGTCTATGGAAATGCTTAAATTATTATAAACATTTCAGATTTTACTTTAATCAAGTCAGCCGTTAAATAAATTTAAAAAAGTAAACAAGTAATTATGGAAAAAAAGAAATGCAAAGAAGATTTTACTTAAAATAATAAATTTGTTGCTTAGCTAAACGGAGATGAAAAATGTTTAGAGAAAAATATTATGCAAACAAAATCTTGCTCTGATTTTTTTTCCACCCAAATATGCTTGTCTGATATCTTAATATCAACTGGAAAACACGAAATAAAAGTAAAAATATAAAAACAAAACATAACTGGAAACCAGTTATTAATTATTTATGGTTTTAAACACTCGCAAGAAGACATCATTTTAGTACAATACTTTTAGTTTTGCAGGAAGAAACTAAAAAAATATTGCAATTAGGGATAACGCTCAAATTCATTTCAAGAAGAAGAAGAAACAATCTAACAATCTAATCTAAAATAATAAAATATTAAAAATTTTCAACAAATGTTTGTTTTGTCGTCCATTTTTACTGAATTTTTTAACTGTCATTGAAATGGGTGAATTGGGATTTTGGCACACTTTAGAATATCGAAGGGCCTTGGGAAATGAGAAAAATTCGAAATGGTATTTTGGCAAACGGCCTAAGTCTCTCTTGCCCTCTTCTATTCCACTCGGCCTTTTGGCGGATTGGAGTGGACAAATCTTCGCCAATGCAAAAATTTTACACCAGAATTTCCCTACGCTAAAATTCATCGAGGGCCCATCCTGAATTTTTAAAGCTAAGGTGGAGTGAATAGTCCTTTGAATAGTGAAGATAAGGAGCCGAAAATAGCGTACATGTACACGGATTTGAGGGAAGCACTTGGGATCACGAAATTTTCTCTCTAATTCTCTCCCTCCACTTTAACCACAAAAACAAAATACATTGACTTTAACCACAACAACAAAATACATTGTCTAACCCGGACATATACCGAGTTTCCATGGGAGTCGAGTTGAGGTTGAGTTGAAATGACACTTCAACTCAACGACTCAACTCTATGCGTTTCCATGGCTGACTTTTCTGCCTGTGTACAGACAGCTAAATGTGTACTTGTATTAAGCAAGCAGCTGTTTTTAAATTTGACGTAATATTTTTGTTATTATAAAATAGTGATCATGGACCATAAAATTAATTTATTGTGTACGTTGTATAACAGAAATGTTATAAACAGGCGCGACATTTTGACTGTTTTAACATTTGACAATCCTGTTTGTAATTGTGTGCGTGAACTCTGTTCAATCTACCTATTTTCGTTGAGTTGAGCAGAGTTGAA
Organism: Thereva unica; assembly: GCA_949987705.1. NCBI lineage: Eukaryota > Metazoa > Arthropoda > Insecta > Diptera > Therevidae > Thereva > Thereva unica. The sequence continues at coordinate 61,405,989 of OX465284.1, forward strand.
AATCTTTAACGAAAACTCTTGACTGCGACTAGCCCTAACTATAATGATCTTAAGACATCATAAGATTCTTCGTCAAATTCTCTTAAGACTGGTTAATTAACTGTCAAATCTTAAGCTCAGCCATAATAGTCTTAAGACGTTTTGACATTTGTAAAAGGTAAACAAATCGAGTCTGGGAAAGCGTCCAATAAATTAAAAAAATGGAAATTAACAATAGTTTTAATGAAGAACTGATTGAATTAGTTCAAAACTGTTTTTTTATTGTCTCTATTTATTTTTCTTACACAACACGATCTAGGTTTTTTTCACATCTTCTACCTATTTCACTAATAACGCCAAGTTATTTAATAACTCCAAATTATTCATTTTGCAAAAAAACGTTTTCTGCAACTAGAAACACTAAAGAAAATTACACTTTTCTTATGATTGCTTAAAATTTGTACGCTCGTTACCGTACATTACAGACTTGACGAAAGATTGGAAAAGTTAACGAAAGATTCCTTAAGGCCATTATAGTTGGTATTATGATATTTATATACCGAGTTTCCATGGGAGTCGAGTTGAGTTGAAATGACACTTCAACTCAATCACTCAACTCTATGCGTTTCCATGGCTGACTTTTCTGCCTGTGTATAGACAGCTGAATGTGTACTTGTATTAAGCAAGCAGCTGTTTTTAAATTTGACGTAATATTTTTGTTATTATAAAATAGCGATCATGGATCATAAAATTAATTTATTGTGTTCGTTGTATAACAGAAATGTTATAAACAGGCGCGACATTTTGACTTTTTTAACATTTGACAATCCCGTTTGTAGTTGTGTGCGTGAACTCTGTTCAATCTACCTATTTTCGTTGAGTTGAGCAGAGTTGAAAATCTTTAACGAAAACTCTTGACTGCGACTGTTTCCATGGAGTTCAACTCGGGTTCAACTCTGGTTGAACTCTCATGGAAAAGGCCCAACTATAATGCACGTAAGAAACGCACGTCAATCGACGTGCGTAAATTTCGTCAAACGCAAAACCGACTAATTGGTTTGCGTATTGGGAGAGACTTCAAAGTTTAAAATTATTAAAATGCTTGAATATTATTCATTGACTATTAAAACTAGGCTATTAATATTTGCATATTATTAATAATCGTGTTTATTTTCAATTATAATAAATTTCTCATCAAAATCGCTATCATGTATTTGAACCACAACATTTTCCATACTCTTTTTTCTTTAAAAACCACAAAACAACAACAAAAAATTAGCTTTCATCGATGTAACTACAAATCATCTCACAAAACTTACGTAGAGCGCGGTTCTTTTCCCATTTTTACGTTTAACGAAACTTAACGAAATAAAATATGACTGACGTACGTCCAATATGGCCGAACACATTAATTTCCATGAGAGCGCCGAGATGACGTGCGTTTCTTACGTGCATTATAGTTGGGCCTAAACTCAGTAATAGACCGGTTCTACACATTCAACTTTGCATTCCACTTTTTGAAGTTCAATTCTGTGGCTCGTGGCTACACATTTTCAACTTTTCAAGAAGAAGACCGAAAGGCTCGGCTGTCACTGCTATCTGTATACACTCATATTCATACATATTCGCACACTCATAAAAATGTTGAACGAAAACACAAAAGTTGAACGCAAATTTCCATTCCATTCTGAGCTGCTTTGCCCCCTTTTAGACGGGCGGACACCGAACAGACAAAACGAACGAACGAACTGGGTGTATAGGGAAGAGGGTGAGAGAGGACGATGGGGAGGGCAGACAATTTTCATGGACACTTTCAGCGAACTGTGAACGGACATTTTGACAGTTCCTGCATTGTTGTTGTTGTTAGGATGAGAAGACAATAGAAAATTTCAAAAAGCAAGAACAGCAAGCCATGAAGTTTTTATAAAAGCAACAAAAAAAAACAATGATTTTTGACATTTTTCGTTCGTTTGTCCGTTCGTTGGTGTCCGCCCGTATAAATGCCCAGCCGACACTCCACCGGGCTTCAAAAGAGAATTAACGATTACAGTTAAGTTTTGTCTGTTCGGTGTCCGCTCGTCTAAAAAGGGCCTTTCCATTTTCCTTTCAACTCTAGTCTGTTTCAAACTTTGCATTGGAGTGAAAGAGAAAAAAAAGTTGAACGTCAAAAAGTGGAATGCAAAGTTGAATGTGTAGAACCGGTCATAGGAGCGTAAAAAATCTTAAGGTATCTTAAGACCATTATAGTTAGGGCTACTGTTTCCATGGAGTTCAACTCTGGTTGAACTCTCATGGAAACTCAGTAATAGGCGTAGTAAAATGTGTTCAGGTTTTGCGAAGGGTCTGCTTCAATCATTTAGCCAAGTGAAGCGTTCTCACCGAGATGGTTGCTGAGAAACGATATCCCTCCCGGTTTTTGAATAAATATAACACAGCCACTGTCCGGGTTAGAACAAATGCGTAAAGAATGCTATGCATTGTGGCAAGTTACACGGCATAACATTTCTTCCATCAACACTTCCAATAATTCCAATAAACCGGTTTTATAGGCAAGGGGTCGCGGGGAAGTTTGTTACTTGTGCATCCCAAAGAGTGAAATTACACGGCCATTCACTTGGGACTCACGTCAAACCTGTCTGTGTAAAATTTGAGTATTACACGGTGCATTTAAATTTCTGCCTCTTTTCCGTGTAACAATTCTATTGTCTATGTGGTTGTGCACAAAACAACAAAAATTCTTATAATTATCGCAGTCCCAGCGAAGAAAGTTATACTTGTGTTAGTGTAATTTGCTGTGAGACCGAAATTTTTCTTGGATTCACAAGTGAGACCAACACATGCACTTCCCTGCGCCCCCTTCTCTAAAAAACCGGTTTATTGGAAGTGATTGGAAAGTGAGTCTGGGAAAGTGATTGAGGCTTGTTACACGGCATAACACTTTCTGCTGTAACAAACCGGTTTGTGCGTGTTATACGAATTTCACGATAAACTGACTGTTCTGCATTTTTTCGTGTAACAATTCAATTGTCTATGTAGCTGTGTACAAACTTTAAGTCATTTTCGTAGACCCCGAGAATGAAATTATGATTGTGTTAGTGTGTTGCTCTGTGCAGTCGAGAATTTTTTGGGATGCACAAGTAACAAACTTCCCCGCGACCCCTTGCCTATAAAACCGGTTTATTGGAATTATTGGAAGTGTTGATGGAAGAAATGTTATGCCGTGTAACTTGCCTCATAGGTCGTGTAATTTGGCTCAAAAAATTCTCGACTGCACAGAGCAACACACTAACACAATCATAATTTCATTCTCGGGGTCTACGAAAATGACTTAAAGTTTGTACACAGCTACATAGACAATAGAATTGTTACACGAAAAAATGCAGAACAGTCAGTTTATCGTGAAATTCGTATAACACGCACAAACCGGTTTGTTACAGCAGAAAGTGTTATACCGTGTAACAAGCCTCATTGAGGCTTGTTACACGGCATAACACTTTCTGCTGTAACAAACCGGTTTGTGCGTGTTATACGAATTTCACGATAAACTGACTGTTCTGCATTTTTTCGTGTAACAATTCAATTGTCTATGTAGCTGTGTACAAACTTTAAGTCATTTTCGTAGACCCGAGAATGAAATTATGATTGTGTTAGTGTGTTGCTCTGTGCAGTCGAGAATTTTTTGGGATGCACAAGTAACAAACTTCCCCGCGACCCCTTGCCTATAAAACCGGTTTATTGGAATTATTGGAAGTGTTGATGGAAGAAATGTTATGCCGTGTAACTTGCCTCATTAGTTTGCCAAAATGCTTCCCCGTGTTTAATAAATTGCTCTTCCTCGTCTTCTCTATTCAAAGGAATAGTCTCCATGGTGGAGAGTTCTGGTTGATTTTGACAAGCCATGCTTTCGGTTTATTTCTAGTTGTCAATTTATTCAAAGGTTTAGTGCTTGTTACACGTGTAGCAGTTGGCTTGAACAGTTTTGTTGAATATTTTTAGATAATATAATAATTATATATTATAATGGCGAAGTTTCGCTCCAAGCTAAAACGCCATACTAAGGGACAAAAGTGGACAAAGGGTTTATCATCAACATTGAATCCTAAAAATATGAGAAACAGATTAAAAGCAAAGTCGCGTTTTTTTCAGCCGGTATTAAGCGAAGGTACTCTGAATACAAAATTATTTCCCTTATTAACTAAATTTCTTTGCAGCAATAAAATTGAGACAAAATTTAGATGAAAATAAACTTACACCAGCTGTTTTATCTGAACATGATACTCTCATGTCATTTTTTCAGAAAGATGATATGCAAACTGTCTCCGATATAGTTTCAAAGTTAGAATTAGAGAATGCTGATGATAACATGTCGGTTTCAAATTCTTATGCAGAAAGCACTGGTACATGCCTGACGTTTGCTTCGAATTACAGCACTTGTTCGAATCAGAGTTTTAAAAGTTTTTTAACTGGATTTAGAGGTGATTCCGAAGCACAGAAGGAAATGTTGGCTGTTTTGTCGGCTCTAACAGATATAATAAAAGAACGCGGTGGTGAGGGCTGCTCGGAGGAGTATTATATGCTGTTGTTAGAAATAATTGAAGCCAACAGGGGAGCAACTGAGACAGCAGCTGCAGTTGCACTACTATCAATTTGTATAAAGTCTGTGCCAGACAATTTTTTAAGGAAGAATTTTTCTAAAACTGCGGAAATATTATTCAGATTATTGGAAAATTGTACTAATACTGATCTTCCTGCTGGATTGAAATTGGTAAGTATAACTAGAATATATCAGTTTATAATTTATCAAATCTTTACGTAGTCAACTATACTCATAAAATAATATAATAATATTCTTGTAATTCGTGCATTATTGTTCTTATTATTATATAAATCACTCCTGTTTAAATGCTTTCGTTCACCATAAAAACATGGCAGTAGAATACGATTAAAATATGTGTTCTAGGCACTATATTTTGTATCCTAAAATTTATGTGTACACAGTCATAGGCCCCTGTGCTGAATGTCGAGTCGTAATTTGTGACAAGTTTTTTGAGTTGAAAGTGGCGTTTCAGACGAATTGCGACTTTCAGCATAGGGGGCTAAACTCGCACTTAGCACTTACACTCTAGGCCACTATGCTGAAAATCGTAATTCGATTAAAACGTCACTTTCTTCAACTCAAAAACTTGTCACAAATCACGACTCGACATTCAGCACAGGGGCCATAGACACTGAACTGCAGCATAAATCGAGAATAGCTTGGAAAAGCACTTAAAAACATATTTATAATTTAAATTTCGAATTTCTTCAAAGATAGGTGGGAGCAAAAGAATATATTCAAAAGGTCAAAAAATCAGTAGAAAAACTTAAGTATGACTTTGAAACCGGCCCTAAGAGCAGCAAATTTGGAGCGTAAACCGGTTCTCGTTCTATGCGGCGGTCAAGCAACATATTGGAGGTGTTGGTACTTTTTTTAAGGAGGGGCAACCAAGCTACGCCTATTGTGTACGTACCCCACTAGCGGAACAGACTATGAGCCTTCCGTATGAAGGCAAGAAGGTATTTAATTGACGAAGACCGGACTTGAGCAGGACTCAAAATTCTCTGATAAACGCGTGCCAAGCTACGCATATTGTGTAAGTACCCCACTAGCGGAACAGACTATCAGCCTTCCGGATGAAGGCAAAAAGGGTCTTTAATTGACGAATAGCGGACTTGAGCAGGACTCAAAACTCTGATAAACGTTCTTCTTCTAAGCCAGATCAGAGCAGGACATTCACAATGAATTGTGTGGAAGTCTCGTCGCCTTCCATGCAGAGTCGGTTTAATTTAAGGTAGTTGGAAGCACTCCACTCATTTATTCGAAAGGGAGAGAGTGCTATTCAGGTCAGAAATATAAAAATCAATTTGGCAAGAAGGGCAAGAGGTTTTATACTTGTTTTATACTGTACATCATATAGATGAAAGGAACAGTGGCCGATAGTAAAAGGTAGATCATTTATATATAATGAAAATAGTCGGGGAGCAAAAATTGAATCTTGAGGAACACCATAAGGCACCTGTAGAAAAGAGGAGATAACATTGTTATGACGAACACATTGAAAACAGTTAGATAGCAAAGAGGAGAAAGCCGTGCAGCAGAAGAAGAAAAATGATAGCGCTGACTTAGTTTAGAAAGTAAGATCGCGTGCACCACCGAGGCGAAGGCTTTCGAGAAATCAAGAAGCACTAATATTCAAACGTCGCCTTTATCAAGCACAGAACGAATGTCAGTTTTTACCTTTAGTATAGCGGTTTCACAACTATGATTTTTACGGAAACCAGATTGATATTTCGAAATAAAGCTATTAGATTCAAGGTAGCACAGGACTTGGATGTAAAGAATTTTCTCAAAGGCTTTTGCAAGGAAATGAAAAATGCTAATGGGACGGAAATCTGAGATATCTGCAAGAGAAGATTTTTTCGGTAAAGGGAACACTATGGCTTTTTTCCACAACAAGGGAACTTGGGAAGTACTTTTCCACCTACATAACTTTCCTTCTTTCTTCTTCCCTCTTTACATTCCTGATTCCTTCTGTCATAGCCTTCCTTAGCCCTTCCCCGCTCCACCAAAGCGTATGTCATCGGTTGGTTGATGAGATTCAACTCGTTTCAGGAGGCATAACACTCCAGCGAGTTGTTTCTCGATGCCCCGATGTCAAAGTCGCAATAGTAATGGTTGGAAGTAGGTAGACTAAAAATATTGCGGGTAGGTTGTGGCAGTTCCTTTCTTCCCCGACTAGAGCTGCTGTTCGACATTGCAATCTATACGGATAAAATAGATTGTCGACAGTATAAAGGGCCTTTCCTGTGACTCTAGTCTTTTATATTAAAAAAAAAAAAAAGTCAGGTAGTAAAATCCAAAATTAAGGGGCGAGGAGCTTAAAAAAGCGTGCAGATATTTCATCAAAACCGATGTTGGAGGAAATAGAGAGCAGTATTTTAATAACTTCCGAGGAGTCCACACAGCGAAAGTAAAAGCCATCAGTACCTACTATGCGGAAGAACTGAGAGAGATCGCGAGATAGAGGAAGCATGAATGAGGGATTTAGGAGGTCTACATCGATATCAACAGGGGAAGGTGCATGTATTCCCAGCGAGCGACGATTGGACCAGAGTTGCTTGGAGTTTAAAGAGGGATCAAGCTTACGTGCATAAACACTACGTTTTCGTGATTTGACCTTGCTAGTGGCGAGGTTGCGAAGCTGTTTATAAGCATTAAGATAACTAAGGATCCCAATCTTGCGATAACGCCTATACATGCACTCTCGCTGACATATCAAGTCACGGATTTCGCGAGAAAACCAAGGACAGGCCGAATATGGCCTGCGGTTTCTTGCGACCAGCGGCACACATTGATCAAAGAGGGATTGAGTAAATAAAGTCAGTAAACTTACTTTAGTGTCAACGCAAGTAGTATGATAGATAGCATCCCAAGGCATGGTGGAGGCACCTACGGACAGTTGATCAGGATTGATGTTACTAAAGTCACGAAAAGTATACGAAATAGACGCAGAGGGCACGAAAAGAGAGAACCGAACGGAAAGGAATAATAGGTCATTATTCAGAAAACTAGGAGGGGAAATTTTGATGATGCTTTAGCACTGCATCAGTGCAGGTAGCAGCTAGACATCAAGCAACGATGGGTTCTGACAATTTGGAAATGCTGGTAGATGATTAAGAATATGCAAGTCCACTATGCGGAAGAACTGAGAGAGATCGCGCGATAGAGGAAGCATGAATGAGGGATTTAGGAGGTCTACATCGATATCAACAGGGGAAGGTGCATGTATTCCCAGCGAGCGACGATTGGACCAGAGTTGCTTGGAGCTTAAAGAGGGAGGGAGCTTACGTGCATAAACACTACGTTTTCGTGATTTGATCTTGCTAGTGACGAGGTTGCGAAGCTGTTTATAAGCATTAAGATATCTAAGGATCCTAGTCTTGCGATAACGCCTGTACATGCACTCTCGCTGACATATCAAGTCACGGATTTCGCGAGAAAACCAAGGACAGGCCGAATATGGCCTGCGGTTTCTTGCGACCAGCGGCACACATTGATCAAAGAGGGATTGAGTAAATAAAGTCAGCAAACTTACTTTAGTGTCAACGCAAGTAGTATGATAGATAGCATCCCAAGGCATGGTGGAGGCACCTACGGACAGTTGATCAGGATTGATGTTTTTTTTTTTTTATGTGGCAGTGCTAAGCTTAGGAGTCACCCTTTGTACTACTAGTCCGTCATGTCATTTGTCACGTCATGGTGCAATGTCTAGCAGTAAGCTTAGTACGGGGGAGGGGTGGAGGGGGTATAGGTTAAGGATTAAAAGGTACGGGGGGGTATTGAAGAAGGTGGTGATGAACCCTGCGTTTGAACTCTTGGATGTTGTAGGAGTTCGGAAATACTGACTGCGAGAGGTTATTCCACAGTCGAGTTGTTCTATTAACAAACGAATTCATATCTTGTTGAGTGCGTGAAAGGGGTAGTTGCAGGTGAAGGGAATGAGACGAGTGGGCTAATCTGGTGTTGCGGGTATAAGATTGCCGTGGAGGCAGGAGAGCGTTTAACTCGGAGGAACAGTCACTATGATAGTAGCGATAAAATTTTGTCAGTGCTGCTACATTCCTACGGTGGCTCAAGGGGTCGATGATGGAGCAGGCGGTGTCGTCATCAATTAATTTGAGCGCCCTTTTTTGCACTTTATCTAACCATGCCAAGGTGGTTATTGGGGCGCCGCCCCAAACGAGGGAGTTATATTCGAGAAGAGGCCGAATGTAGGATTTATAGATAACAGCACGGGCCGATGGCTGGAGGAGGAACTCTTAAGAAATCCCAAGCACTGGGATGCTTGTTTGGCGATTTGGAATATGTGGTCATTCCATCGCAAGTCTTTCGCTAATGTCACGCCTAAGATGTGCAAGGATGGGTCGGCCATTAGTTGAACTCCATCCACTCTCAAGGGTGGAGAGGTGTTGAGCTTCTTTTTGGAGATAAGACAGTACTTGGTTTTGGAGGGGTTGAATTTGACACGATTCTTTTTTCCCCACTCTATAATAAGTTCAATGTCGTTATTAATAGACTTGAACATTAGTTCGCGATCATCAAGACAGGATCTGGCATGAGTCTGTCTTGTATCGAAGCTGTATGAATAACGTAGAGTACCGTCGTCAGCGAAGCTGAGAAGTGGGTTGGAGGGGATTGAAAGAAAGTCATTTATAAATATGAGAAATAGGGCCGGTGATAAAATTGACCCCTGGGGTACCCCCGCAGAGATCGGGTGGGGTGCGGATTTGACGCCATCTAATACCACTTTGATTGAACGGCCAGAAAGGAAACTCTCAATCCACTTCTGTAGAAGTGAGTCAACTCCAATAGCTTTGAGTTTAGCTAACAGGGCTGAGTGCCAAACTCTATCGAAAGCCTTGGAGGCTACGGCTGAGGTGTTCTGTAAGACAGACTAAAAGATCGCCAGTGGATCTTTTTCGTCGGAAGCCATACTGTCTGTCGTTTATGAGTAGATTGGATTCTAAATATCCCATAAGCTTTTTGTTGATTAACGTCTCCATGGTTTTGGAGAGAATAGAAGTAATTGCTATTGGGCGGTAGTTGGAGGGATCGCTGGAATCACCTTTTTTCGGTATGGGCTGAACATGGGCAAGTTTCCAAGAGTCGGGATAAACTCCGGAGAAATATGACAGGGAAAATAATTTGCGCAGAGGTTTAGCCAAAGGTGAGGCGCATTGTTTTAAGACGATAGGGGGTATATTATCGGGTCCAGTGGATTTGTTGGCATCGAGCTCTTTGAGGCACCTGTACACCTCGTGAGTCCTGAAAAAACCCTGTCCATTGAATGGGCGTTACGCTCGGAAACAGGGGGTAGCACATCAGTTTCGGGTAAAGAAGAATTTGAAGCGAACATAGATGCTAATAAATTGGCCTTGGATTTGCTGTCTGCTATTACCTTCTCATTGTGAATAAAGGAAGGGGTTGAAGTTGTAGTGAAATTCTTCTTGATGGAACTTACCAAGGACCAGAAGTTTTTGCTACCGGAGGTTGCATTTAGGAGTTTACTTCTCAATTTGTTGTCAAATAAGGTTTTGACTTTCTTGATGGCGGTTTTACAAGAATTTCTTTGTTGTATGTACTCTAAACGGAGCGATTCACTCGGGAAGCTCTTGTACGCTCGGAAGGCGGCTTCTTTAGTTTTGATTGCATTCATACACTCCCGATTAAACCATCTGTTGGGCCTAGGCTTCACAGATTTGGTAGAATGGGGAATGAACAAATGCATTCCTGCCTGTATGATCCTGGTGATACGGATAGCGGCAGAGTTGGCGTTTCTATTCCGGAAACACAGATTCCAGTCTGTACACTGGAAAAAATTAGTAAGCCCCAGCCAATTGGCCTTCCCATAATGCCATACAGTTCTTCGAACTGGTTTGGGAGGGGTGGGAAATTCGAATGGGAAGTTAGCGCTGATTAGGCAGTGGTCTGAATTGCCGAGAGGTGAATCAACTTCGACGGAGTAACGCGCTGGATGAGAAGTTAGAAAAAGATCAAGGAGATATCTTCCTTGATCAGCAACATCAGGGACTCTTGTGGGATGATCCACAATTTGATGCAAGTTATTGATGTCTGCAAAGAGCTCGACGTCCTTGCCAGAAATACTGGTGCCATTTGAGTAAGTCAGCCATTTAACGTTGTGAACATTGAAATCACCCGCAACAATGATTTCACACTCAGGATTGGACGACAAAAATCCCGAGATTTGTTCGGAAATAGTATCAAAAGATAAGGTGGAGGCTTCGTTACTTATGTTTGGGCTTCTGTATAGGAAGCAGAAGAATATGACGTGGCTTTGGAAAATGATTTTAATCCAAAGATGATTAAAATCTGAAGTTGTGCTTGAATGTATTTTATAATAAGCCACGTCGTCCCTAACATAAATGGCAATACCCCTATGGGGGGAGAGATTGTGCACTAAAGTGTACCCCGTAGCACTGCATCAGTGCAGGTAGCAGCTAGGACATCAAGCAAGGATGGGTTCTGACAATTTGGAAATGCTGGTAGATGATTAAGAATATGCAAGTCCACTGACTCAAATAAATATCTAAGGGCATGAGCATTAATTTATATCAATATATTTGAAAAAAAAATGTGCCAGAGGGGGAGGCTATCCTCTCTATCCACTATGATACAAGGTATTTACGGACAAAAGAAACTTGGGTGACTCCATTTTGAAAATATGTACTTCTAAGAACGATAAAAAATCCCATAGTCTTCATTTTTGTAGCGTTTTGCGATTTACAATGTTTTTTTTAGTTATTTTACGAATCAAGTTATTACGCGAATAAAGTTTTTTAATATAATTTTTACTGTACATCGAATACTATTTCAGATAACATCATCTCCAGATTTTGAGTAGAATTTGATTTCCCCCAAGAATTGCTTCTGGATCCGCCCCTGTTGGTATTGAGTTTGAAAATGCTCTCCGATCGAACACTTTAGCACTAAGCGTGTTATATACTAAAACGGAATCAACTAGCACGGCTTTTATCTTTTTCCCTCATCGGTGCCTCCCATTGTTCCCATAGTACCAAAATCTACTGCCAGAGTGATAGATTTGTAGCATATTATTGTGGAAAGGGAATTCCTTCATTTCGGTGAGGAAAGGGAATTTGGGAATATAATATATTCCAGGTGCCAGTCGTCTGGTAAATTTAATTAAATTTTGGTGGATAGGAGAAGAGGTATTTGTCTGTTTTAACTGAGGAATAGGATTTTTCTACGTATTATATTAGTTCTATGTAAACGAATCTTGCCGCTTTATTTTCACCCACTAAATATACAGACGGAACAAAAGAAATGAAGGTTACGAGTATGGAGACTATAAAAGGAGTATAAACAAGGGAAGAAGAAACTAAAATACTAGTCAATTTTTGGCTACAGATGTCACCTTTGTCCGATGTGCCCCACATGAAGTTAACGTAGTAGTATTATTAAGGTAATGCAAAAAAAATTCATTGATAAATCCAAAAATTGATTAAATAGGAATAATCGCATTGATATAAATTGAATTTAGAAGCTGGTTTTAGCTTTAAAAAAAAATGCTTTTTTTATCTGCATAGTTTCTATCAGGGTTCGGAAATTCTCACTCATGAGCGACTCATTTAGACTCATTCCTCACTCACGAGTGAGGATTGTTGGATTTACAGTGCCCTCACTCGTGAGTGAGGCATTTTGATTTGGAATTCCCAAACTCACTCATGGGTATGAGTACTCTTGAAATTAGTTAAAATGCTCTTCCTCGTGAGTGATGCTCATACTCATGAGGCAAACTCACTCAAAGGTAGATTTGTTTTTTGTTTTATATTGTAATTTTCTGTTTATGAAAAAAAAAATAAAATAAAAATAAAATCGTATCTTGTATCTTGTTGAATTAATTAATATTGTATCTTGTTGAATTAAGAAAAATGATAATATAATAATAATAATAACACATTCCTGTCTGGAGTGTTTTCGTGCAAACTTTCGCTTGTAGCTGGTAAATTTTAAAGTTGTTTTTATGTTGTAGCATTTTATAAAAAGTCATAACTTTTAAATTATCAAATATTTCTTAATGAAATTTTCAGGGAAGAGTTCTGATTTCGTTATAAGTCAGATATCAAAATTTTGGAAAATTCAAGATGGCAGTTTCAAAATGGAGGATGAATTTTGTAATTGTGCCCTGATTGTGCTAAAAATCGGTACCTGGGGTTTTTGAGGGCCTCAAATTACGAATTTGTGCTCAGAATTCGAGAATTCAAAATGGAGGATGAATTTTGTAATTGTGCCCTGATGGTGCTGAAAATCGATACCTGGGGGTTTTGAGGGTCGCAAATTACGAATTTGTGCTCAGATTTCGAGAATTCAAAATGGAGGATGAATTTTGTAATTGTGTTCTGATGGTGCTGAAAATCGATACTTGGGGGTTTTGAGGGTCGCAAATTACGAATTTGTGATCAGAATTAAGAAAAAAAGCGTTTGATTTGTTTTTATCCTGCCGTCATTACTGACACTGGTTTGGTCCTGAAAAAAGATAGTTGCTGATTCTCGTAAATCTATGAAAGCTTTTGGAGTAAATCAATGTATTTAATTTTTTTTTAAATGATATAGATATAAAAAAACATACTGTAAAAAAATAAAAGAAGTGGAAAAATACGCCATCTACAAAGGCAAAGCTGCGTATGTAGTAACAATAATAAACGGAGTACAACTATATATTTATATCTGCAAACAATGCATTGTTCCTCTTCACAGAGGGATCTGCTGCGAAAAATATCACACAGTTAAAAAATATTGTAGTATTCTAGTACTTGGAACAGATATTTGAGGGTACCGAAATTCCAAGACCCTCTCAACTACAGGCCATGCAGTTGTATCTGGCAACAATACAACCATAGCTGAGAATGGTCCCAAAATTTGACAGTTGCTGAGAATTTAATGGCGCAGAGTACGTTCGGGAGTGTTTTCGTTATAGTTTTGTGGTAAAAAGTGGTAAATTATTGAAATTTATCGCTTTAAACCATACAAGGATTATCAGTGATTATTTCTTTAGTGATTTAACACTATTTCTACCACGATTTTGTGTATACCTATTTCGACCAAAAGGTGTCTTTTGACACCTTTACTTTTAGATGGAAATAACTATGGAAATAATTATTAAAACATATTCTCTTTTTTCTGTATTTTAATTACAAAATAACAAAATAATTAAACATTGTAATATTATTACCAACAAACTTTCAGTCTTCATAAAACTTTAATCTTCATTATAAAATATAATAATCATAAAAATACGATAATCATAAAGATACGCTGCTGCTAGTTTCTTCGGTCTTCGGATAAACCGATTCTGGTCCACTCGGCAGGTCGACCACCCTCCTCCTTTCACACCCTGGGCTTGGGACCAGGCGACGGCGGAGTTTCAGTAAAATGCAACATTGCAAACAACAACCGAATATAAAAAAAATCGTAGAGGTGTCAAAAGACACCTCATGGTAGAAATAGGTATATCATGTACGTTAATACTGATCCAGGATGAGCTGGAGGAAAATGATAACGCTAAATAAATTTAACAATTATTATAAGAATAGTCAAAACATTAACTGAGAAAAAATTATTAAACTTTGAAATTAATTTCAAGTTAAAATTTTAAAAGGTGTCTTTTGACACCTTTGGTAGAAATAGTGTTAATAAAAAAATATATAAAAAAAATAGTGATTTAGTGTATTTTTGGTGTCTTAATTGTTAAGGTGATCAATTTATTTTACATTCGCGGTGTTTTTTTCGTGTATATTAAGGGAAAATATGCTGAATATTTAATTAAAAGTGATTTTAAAGTCATTAATTAATTTATTTTGCAATTATTACTAAACATATAAGTACAGAAAAGTGCGAATGGAAAAGTGAATAAGAGAAGTGTTTTTCGGCACCTATATTTTTAATAATAATATAATATATGTATTAATCACTTTAAAATCACTTTTAATTCCATAACTACACAAAACATTAAATATTCAACATTTTTTTCGTAAATAAACATGAAAAAACACCGTGAATGTGAAAAAAAAGTTGATCGCCTTAAAAATTTGAACACTTAAACACACTTAATCACCAAATTTGTTTTATTTTTTTTAATGAAATCACTAAAAAACTATTCACTGATAAATCCAAGTGCAGTTAAAAGTGTTAAAATACAATATTTTATCACTTTTTACTGCAAAAATAAACACAAAAATTCTGCGCGTACGGCTTCCGCGCCATGTTACTCCTGTGTGCGGTGACTTTTGGGCCTATTACCAACACAACGAAAAATTCATCTACGAGGCCTGTAGTTGAGAGGGCCTTGGAAATTCTCATTCTCAATTCGTGGAAATGCTCTTCCTTGTGACCGATGCACATTCTCGTAAGGCAAACTCACTCACAGGTAGATTTGGGGTTTTTCTGTTTTTTATTGAATTTTTCTGTTGTTGAAGAAATAAAATAAAAATAATCTTGTATTTTCTTGAAATTGAAAAAAAAAAAATAATAATAATAACAATAAATAAAATTTAAAATCTCAAAAAAATGATATAAGCAAATCCACTCATTGGGTTTAAATAAACAGTAAAATAAAATGTGGAATAAAAAAATTCCAAATATTTTATTATGGTTACAATATTTAAATTTTCATCACTTGAAAATTTACATCTAATTCTCTTAGAGTAATAATTTAAATAAAAATGTGAACGAGGATATTTTTTTAGTTTTATGCTTGAATTTCATAAACGTTATAATACCTATATACATATATCAGGGTATGAAAATTCTTACTTATGAATGACTCATACCTCATTCATTAGGGAGTCTTGTTGCCTTTATAAGGAATTTTGTTCTGAAACTCCCAAACTCACTCATTAAATGAGTGCACTTGAAATTCGTGGAAATGCTCTTCCTCGTGAGCGATGCACATTCTCATGAGGAAACTCATTAAGAGGTAGTTTTGTATTTTTTGTTTTTTAGTTTAAATTTTTCTGTTAATGAAGAAACACGAAGAATAGGCTTGCATTTTTTTAAATTGAAAAAAAAAATTAAATAAACTAAAATGTCGTCAAAAAGAAAAATTGATTTAAACAAATTTGTTATTTTTGATAGTGAATCTAAAAAATCGACATGCTTAGTGTGTGAAAAACTAATGGCGGGGAAAAATGTGTATAACATTAAAATACATTATAAATTAATTCACAAAAGAAATATTATGGAAAGTGATGAACTTGGTGAAAACATAGAAAGTGTTGAAAATAGTGCAGCATCAACTTCAACAAGATCAAGGGTTAAGAGATATTTTTCAACAAATTTAACAAAGGACCAATTTCTAAAGTGTTGTTTAGGACTAATAACTGTGAAAAATATTCCACTAAGAATATTTGACGATCAGGATTTTTTTAAAGTTTTGATTGCTCCTTATGAGAAGCAATTCGGTTTGAATTTGAATTCTAAAAATATTGTGGAATATACAGAAAACACTGCAAAGCAAATTCAAGAAATTATATCAAAAACTATTAAAAGAAAAATGATTTCATTGAAAATGGACATAGCAACTCACTTGGACAAAAGCATCTTAGGAATAAATATACAATATATAAAAGATTCAAAAATATGCATTAATACTATAGGTAAGTTCAAACCTTTATATTTATTATTTCATTGTTATTTTTCGTTTTAATGTAGGTATAAATCCCATAATTGCCGTTTTAGGGATGATTCAGCTTTATAAAAAACATACTGCTGCCATGCTTAAAGATGAAATTCTAAAATGTCTGAGGGAGTACAACATCGACATTAAACAAATATACTCCAATACCACAGATAACGGAGCAAACATTTTAAAAGCTTCGAAAATTCTTCAGGAATTACAAGAAGAAAATTCGAATGAAGAAAGTGAAATTACATCCGATAGAGATGAAACAATTCACACCACATTAGCGTCGGTGTTTTCAGTTATTAGGTGTGCTGCACACACAATCCAACTGGCAGCGAATGATGTTATTAAGACAATTCAAAATAAAATAAATGAATGCAGAAACACTGTGAAAAAGTTAAGGACAGTAGTCAGAGGAGGATACACTAATATTGCAATGCCAACATTAGATAACGAGACTCGTTGGAATTCAACATTCGATATGATTAATTCACTGTGGATTTTAAAAGAAAATGTTGAAAATGAAGAAAATTTTGCTGGCTACGACGATGCTATCGATTGGAATTTTATTTCAAATTTTGTGTTATCATTTGAGCCTTTGGCTGAATGCACAAAAAAACTTCAGAGTGAGCAGTACATTCTTGGAGACTTTTATCGTGACTGGCTAACCTGCGAATTATCACTAGAAGATTTATTTTCATCAAATCCGTTTGCTGAACTGCTATATGCTGCAATGACAAAACGCAAACAAGTATTGTTGAATAACGATGCTTTCGTTGCGGCGATATATTTAGATCCTAGATTCAACTTCGAGAACTCAGCGATCCTTACAGATCAACAAAAGAATAATGCAATTGTGAGTATTTTAACAACTTCCTTGATATAACTGAATATCTAACATTATAACATTTTTTAGGATCATCTTCTAAAAACATTTGAAGTAATTCAGCAACTGAAATCTTCTCAAAATTCTTCACACAATGAAAATGAAGCTGACAATACAAATTTGTCTAGTTCATCATTGGGCAATGAAAATCGTCCAACGTCATTCGAGAGTGCTTATTCAAGACAGGCCCAAAAGCTAATAGTAATGAATGCTGAAAAGCCAACGCAAACATCACATACGAGGATTCTTCGACAACGATTAGCTGCATTGTCTAATAATAAAATATTGCCTCTCAATACAAATATCTTGCAATATTGGAAAAGTCATCATGATAATGACCTTAAAAAGATAGTGCAGGTTGCACTTGCAGTTCCAGCAACACAAGTCTCTGTTGAAAGAGCTTTCAGTGCCTTATCATTAGTTTTAACTAAATTAAGAAATAAAATGTCAAATAAAACAATTAATAATATATTAATTACTAGATTAAATTTTCCATTAATTGAAAATGTAAATTTGTCTATTTTAGAGCAATAAAGTTACTATAATTTCAAAACAAAAATTCTTTAATTTAATAATTTTTTCAATTTACTATTTAAAAATTCTTGACGTTTTTTTTGTTTACATATCGTGTGTGAGCCGTGAGGTTACTCATTTAAAGCTCACTCGCACTCACGAGCAAAAAATCAAAACAAATAATCCTCACTCATGATCATGTGGAATTTGTGTATACATGCTCACTCGTGAATGAGTGGAAGCCGAAGTGAAAGTTTTTTCTTCACTCATGAGTGAGGTATTGATTTTCAGCACAATCAGGACGCAACTACAAAATTCATCCTCCATTTTGAATTTACAAATTCTGAGCACAAATTCGAAATTTGCAACCTTCAAAACCCCTAGGTAACGATTTTCAGCACCATCAGGACATAATTACAAAATTCATCCTTCATTTTGAATTTACAAATTCGGAGCACAAATTCGTTATTTGCGACCCTCAAAACCCTTAGGAACCGATTTTCAGCACAATCAGGACACAATTACAAAATGCATCCTCCATTTTGAATTCTCGAATTCTGAGCACAAATTCGAAATTTGCAACCTTCAAAACCCCCAGGTAACGATTTTCAGCACCATCAGAACATAATGACAAAATTCATCCTCCACTTTGAATTTACAAATTCGGAGCACAAATTCGTTATTTGCGACCCTCAAAACCCTTAGGAACCGAGTTTGAGCACAATCAGGACACAATTACAAAATTCATCCTCCATTTTGAATTCTCGAATTCTGAGCACAAATTCGTTATTTACGACCCTTAAAACCCCAATTTACTGACTTTCAGCTCAATCAGGACACTATTGCAAAATTCATCCGCGCTTTTGGAACCGGCGGAAACACTTTTGTAAAGTCATAGAGTAAAAACATGTTTTTATATTACCCACTGGTAATGTTATAGTAATAAGAATAAACAAAATTTAAAATGTCAAAAAATATCATATTAGCAAATTCTGTCATTGTTTCTGACTAATTTGGAAAATAAAATGTGGAATAAAACCATTCCTAATATTTAATCGTAATTGCAAGATTAAATTTTCCATTAATTTAATGTCGATTTCCTATAATTCCAAATTCCTTTTCATTAAATTTATTTTTAAATTTTGCCTATGTTTTAATTAAAAAAAAAATTTCAATATACATATATTTAAAACTTTTATCACCGCCTTTTACTATTTAACAATTCTTGGCGAAGTTTTTTTGGGTATCCAACGTGAGTTCACTCATTTACAGCTCACTCGCGCTCACGAGCAAAAAGCTAAAACACGTAATCCTCACTCATGAGCATGAGGAGGCTACTCATACATGATCACTCGTGAGTGAGAAAAAGCCGAAGTGAAAGTCTTTTTACTCACTCACGAGTGAGGCGATTTTATAATGAGGAATTTATAACTTCTCACTCACGAGTTCCTCATGAGTGAGAATTTCCGAACCCTGGTTTCTATGCTGCTCATTTTATTAGTTTATAGCCATGTAGGTGGTGCTGTAGATAAAAAAGCTCAATTTTATCGAACTTCGCACACAAAAAATATCTATGATTTAAACGAAACATTTGGTAGGTTTATGCCCCATATATAAAAAATTTTGCAGCCCTTTGTCTAAATCATATTTTTAAGTTTTTATTAACTAAATTTGTATGTATCTCTTCATAATAACAAAAAAAAATTATAATAAAAACCTTCGAACATCAAGAATCGAACCCTGGTCCTTTCGATCTAGAACCTTTCTTTTTAAATAAGCATTTTATTTACCTTAACATCTATCTTAATATAAATTTAACTAATGCTTAAGGTAATTAAACTAGCCTATTCTATCTATCTGACTTACTGGCCCTCAACAGGCACTCTGAATTAATCTGTGTCTTAAATTATCTTATGCCTTTCGGCTAAAACTTATCATAAATTATATTTTATTTCAAAAAGGAAAATATTGACATTTGGAACTTTAACTCTAAGAAAAATAGGAAAAAAACTTAGACACTAGCTGTTTTCGATTTGCCACATTTATCAGATACTCATCACATTTTCCAATCAAGTATTCACTTTTGCCTCAGTTGTGTTCTGTCAACTTGTAACTGATTTCCAAAGGACAAATCGAACAGCGACATGTGATTTTACTCACTTGAAACCGAATAAATAAAAGATTTATAAATTATAAAGAGTCTGAATAAAAACTACTATAACGTACGGCTAAAAAATGGTAAACATATAAACAAAAATTTAATAATCTCAATGTTTCACATGATTTTTCGTAGGCATATTTATTGGATTGGTGGGATTCCAGTTCAACATCGACATCAGTTCAAAAAAAACGATTTTTCGTTTTAATTGCTAACATGTCGAAAATTTAGTAAATAATACGTTGCCAAAAACCAATATGACAGATTGTTTCTCTAAAAAGTGTACCTTCAAAATTAAAAAGTCCAATATGTATACAGTGGCAGTCATTAAATAAGGGACAGTACCTTTATAAAATAAAAATCACTGTATTTTCTTTAGAATCTATACATAAAAAAATGGCGAAATATTTTGTTTAGCGACGAAACTAAGATTAACCTGTTTGGATCAGACGGTAGGCAATACGTAAGGAGGCCACCAAAGCAAGATTTTCGTCCACAGTATACGAAAAAAACTGTTAAGCATGGAGGAGGAAACATAAAAGTTTGGGGTTGTTTTTCGTACCATGGGGTTGATCCAATATATTGGATCCGTGCAAATATGGATCAACATATTTACGTGGACAGTATTCTACGCGATGTTATGCTACCTTACGCGGAAGAAAACATGCCTTTAAAGTGGGTCTTTATGCAGGATAATGACCCCAAGCATACATCCAAAAAGGCAAAGTTGTTTTTCAGTGAAAACAATATTGAACTTTTAGAATGGCCATCGCAATCACCGTATCTTAATCCAATAGAAAATTTATGGAAAGATCTGAAAAATGCCCTGGCTTATAAAAAAACATCAAACAAACAAAAATTGTGGGATGCTGTAAGGGAGGCATGGGAGTCTATACCGGTTGACCGATGCCGCCATTTAATTGATTCCATGCCAAGGCGATGTCAGGCTGTAATCAATGCCAAAGGCCAAGCAACAAAGTACTAATCTATTTTTATTAAATTTAGTGCCGTTAAATTAAAAGACATTACAAATTTCTTCAATTTTCTTAAGAATGCATTTAAGTGTCCCTTATATTTTGAATCAATTATTATTTCGAGATTTAAAAAAAAAGTGTAAATGAAGAATTACTAATTTAAAATGAAATAAAACATAAAAAGAAATAAAGTTGAATTAACATAAGTTGTTTTAATGGTGAAAATTATCAATTTACTAAAATTTTGTTACTGTCCCTTATTTTATGACTGCCACTGTATATTTACGGTATCGGTTTAAACTTAAAAACCCGTTTCCTGAACAATTGTATATTTGGACATATCGGGTTCTGCCTTAGTACCACAGAAATATTGTTTCCAACTACAATGAGAAAACATTTAAAAGTCATTTTAGGTTTAAAAAAGAAACAATTTTGTTTGTTATGGGTAGGAATATCTGCAACTGATTCTGAAATTTTGAAAACAAAATAGGAAATGTTTCATCATAGATCACATTAAGGAGTTCTGGGAAAGCGGCCGGACACCAGCCGGCAAAAAACCAATTGCATTGTACGATGCTTTATTAATGACTATTTGGTATCTTTGTAACACGGAATCATTTAGACAAACTTCTAATAGATTTGGGGTCAGCAAAAGTACATCCTACGTACTCATCGATAAGATGATTACTTGCATTTGCAAATTATCAAAGACTTTTATTAAATGGCCAAATTTAGAAAAAATGCAGGAAAATGCTACTTTTTTTTGCATCAAAAGGAATTTATAAAGTCATTGGTGCTATAGATGGTACTCACATTGAAATAGTTAGAAAAATGCAAAATGAACAAGAGTACTACAATCGAAAAGGGTACCATAGCATTATAATGCAAGCTGTGGTCGACTCAAAACGGAGATTTTTTGACATATACGTTGGAGAGCCTGGTTCCCAGCATGATGCACGCGTTTTAAGAAAATCTCATCTATATGAGAAAATTGAAGAGAACCTCCACATTATGAACGGCTTTGTGATATTAGGAGATTCAGCCTATCCTAAATTGCAGTGGTTAATACCACCACATAAAGATAATGGACATTTAGCAAATGCACAACTACAATATAATCAAAAACATTCTTCAATTAGAATTGTAGTGGAGCACGCATTTGGTTTATTAAAAAACAGATTCCGTAGAATCAGAAAATTTGAAAATCGTAATTTGCCTTTTATTAAAAAAGCATGTATTGGAATTGATTGAAAATGAGTTATGAAAGAGGGAAGCTTAAATGTAATTTAAACTATGATACTGGTGTAATTTAAAACAAATGAATATTTTATATTAACTGTTTTATTTTTACACAAATTTGTTATAAAAAAATAAAATGTTTCAATTCAATTAAAATGGTTTCGAAAATCAGTACAACACTTATAAATAATATAACAACAAACAAAATAACAGTGTAGTGTACCCAAATTCCCCAAATTAAATCTGTAAAAAACAAAAAACTCATATTGCACCGGCACATAACGATATAACAAAATAACAACATAACATAACAATAACAAAATAACAATAACATTTAAAAACAAACTATTTGAACTAAATTTAAAAGAGCATTTCTGTTGCGACAGATATTTGCGGAAAGCTTCCGCTTTCAGTCGTCTATATCCCTTTCAGACCTGAATTTTTAAATTTGAAAATAAATTTTTTTTTGTTAATTATAATTGATGGGAAGCCTATCAAGGACTCCAAAACCAAATTTGAACTGGTTTGCTTCATAGATATAGGATTTAATGAGTGGTGGCAAATGCCACCAGAAGGTCTTAGGGATAAAAAATACCAATAATGAAAACTTACATTTATTCTATTGAAACAGTAGTTTTGTACCTAAACACATTAAATTTATTTATTTATATGGAAAAGTTTAAAACAATTTTTAAATTTGGACAAATAAAGGGGCACTTGGCACTTTTCGCATTGAATTCTTGAACGCCCTCCACATGTCTCGAGCTTACAGCGCTGCTCGTTGCCATTTTTATGTATCGGCCAGTGACCAAGGGGGCGTTCAAGTATTACGTAACGCAATTTTTGAAAATTTTTGACCCCCCCCCCTCCCCCCTGTAACGCGCCGTAACGTTTTTCTGTAACCCCCCCCCCCCCCCCCTGCCTAAACGTTACGTAACACCCAACACTTTTACCTGAAAGTGACAATTATATGACGCAAAGTACCAGAAAGCCGCTAAAATAGCTTATTTATTGTTTTAATCGCGATTACCCGTAAAACATAAACGAAAAGGGTTGCTAAGTTGGGAGATTTGAATGCCCTATTTTTTTATTTAAATAAAAAAACAATGTTACGTAACGCGTTGTTCGAACCCCCCTCCCCCCGCCCCTGTAACGCATCGTAACGTTTTACAAACCCCCTCCCCCCCCAAAATGCGTTACGTATTACTTGAACGCTCCCCAAGGTTATCATATCTTACATCGTTTACGGGAATAGTATGTGGTTTTCTGCGCTTGATTAGTATTCGTGAATTTCTGGGACTTTCGCATAATGGTCTACCTCGTTTCGGAAAAATTACCTTCAAAGTCCATTTTCGTGTTCTAATGAAAGTACGATAGAGTGCAATTAAAAATCACTCTTATCTACCCCTCCCATGGAATTATTATACAATCGTATAATTGCTGGACGTTTCACCATTATATAAGCTCCGTTCTTTCTGTCCCATCTTCTTACCTCATCTTCGGGTTCAATTCCTACGAAATTCGATGCCATGTTTACGCTTTTATTGTCATACCATCGAACCACTACTATATTTCCATCGGCTGCAACAAATGAATCGCTGCTACCACGTCCACGTTTTTTTAGCTCATTGTCCGACTCCAGGGGACATTTTTCAAGTCTATTGCAGCGAATGGTTCCTGCTACGAAAATACCTTTTTGTAATAGTTCTTGGAGTAATAATAGTGATGTAAAATAATTATCGCAAAACAGTTTGTGTCATTCATGCTTTGGAATTCTACTTGTTAAATGAATTACCAGTCCATTGGTGGCTGAATACATTTCTTGCAAACGAGCAGGTAGAGTCGAAGAGCCTTGGTACACAATCGAACGATATATGATACCAGAAGCACCACAAAGCATGAAAACTTTTACTTCCCACGGATTTGGTTTTCCTTTTATATACTGCTTTATTGAAACTTGTCCTTTGAATGGAATAATTGATTCGTCAATAGACAGATTTTCTTCTATTACCATCTCTTCACACCGTTTTTCGAATGAATTGATGATTGGACGTACCTTCCACAGTTTATCATCATCGTTTCGATTCTGATTTACATCCATAATGTGTAAGTTATTGCGTAGGGAATGAAATCGATTACATGGTAATCCAACATCATCAATGAATTTAATTCTCGTTGCAGGTGTCCAATACAACCTCAATCTGGGAAAAGGAATTACACCCATCATGATATGTAACGCTACAAGTTTTCTAATTTCTTCGACATTTGTGTTGATGTTTTTTCCGGTTTTGTGAATGAAATACATATTTGTTTTTTCCGCAAGGCCAATAAATATTTTATTTGGAAAATATTTTGCAAAATACATCATAGGAGTCTGAGATTCATGTGCATCTTCATCATTATTTCCAGATGGAGTGAAAACAGTGTTTGGCGGTACAAACTGACTTCGTTTCCAAGTTATTTTTTTTTCTTTTTTTGTTTTATAATTTTGGCAACATAATTGCGCTAAAGGAATATTGTCATCATCTTCTTCACTTTCTTCTCCATCATCTGACAGTTCCTCAATGTCGGATTCGTGAACATTTTCTTGTTCATTTTCTGTTTCGTCTTCGACGTCCGAATCCGGTAATGCAGATATTGCAGCATTTGCATCTCGTAAGGTTACTTTTTTCGCCAATGTATTTATATTTTTATAAAATATCATTGGCGGTATGCCATTTTTATTTAAGAAAGTAGAAAAAGGAAATATGTTTATCATAAAATCTTGGAAATATGTTTATCATAAAATCTTGCGTAAACACCCAGTGGTGGCAATTGCGTACACAAACTTCAAAGAGCTATGACGAGGATTATTTGGGCAAAATCTCCAAACATCCTACGCTTCACTTATAATGAATAACTTACCGTTCACATACCAGTAAAAATAAAATCAACATTGGTTTCACACAGTAATTATTCGTACTTACCAAATATATGTTCGAGTCGATCTTGCACGAGGTTTAGAAAACGGGGATTCACACACATATAACGTCAAAACTATTTAAAACTCCGCATAGGTTTTCTTTGAAATACATTGTTGGAATGACATCTAGTGATTAATAGCAAAAATATGGGCAGGCACGGAAAGCAGAGCCCTCTAAATGTTACGGTGGCAAATGCCACCGGCAGGCCCGAAAGGGATATTCAATTTTAGAAGCTACATCTTTTTCTTTAGCCTCAGTCTCTCTTTGTCGCCGCATATCTTCTTTATTTAAGAAATAAATTTTTTTTTATAAAATTCTTGCTTATAATTATTTCTTAATCTTTTTTTAGGGTTATCGTTACCATCGTTCTCAGTAGATGCCCTTTGGGAATTTGGTACTATATTTTCTAAATTTTCTTCCGCAACCTCCACAACATCTTGTTGGCTGCACTCTTCCATGCTGTCCGTAAGTCCAGCACTTGTTCCTTGTCGGGAGTATACAATATTTTCCGACAGAATTGCATTCATTTCGTCAAAATATTTGAATTTAATAAAACCCCGGCCAGTTTTTTTATTATTATGCTTTATAGAACGATAAGTTCTTAATAAATTCGCCCACTTGCGAGAGCATTGTTGGCTCGTTTTCTAAAAGAAACCAAAAATATTTATAACTCAATTTTAAAAACTAATAATACATTTAAATACTATTCAAACTACAAAGAATCTCATATAATTATGTTTTTAAAGAAAGTGATTCTTTTGTGTAGTTCATACACTGCGCGACAAGTGGTTAGCCCCCCTCGATTTTTTAGTCTTACCGTTAAAAGATGTAACTCGTGACGGTATTTTCACTTTTTTTTTTAGACTGCAACAACTTTTTAGTCCCCTTTGCTTTAATCACTACTTAGTTACGAGATACAGTAAGGAATTCTTGCTAAGGATTACTCTTAACTAGACATCTTTAGTTAAAAGTAAGAAAAACCCGTTCTATCAGTTAACGGTATAAGACTAAATCGAGGGGGACTAATCACTTGTCGCGCAGTGTGCAAATAAGTAAATTAATAATTTACCATATTTAATTGAGTTGCGAGTATATCCCAAGCGTTTCTAATATTTTTCTGATCACTGCACAGTTCCTTAAACGTTCCGGAAATAGTAATTAAGGTAATTGTCTCTTCATGAGATCATAATATTTCCGATGCTGAATGTGAAATTATTATAAAAAAAGAATAAATATTTTACATTCTTACCTTTATTAATTGTAACTTCATATTCTTCCATAGTTTATTTAATAAATTAATTTGTAGTTGAATGTACGAATTTTATTTGACAATTCAGTGCATTACTCAACTGATGTGATGAAAAAATATTTTTATCACATCAGTTGGTTTTTTATCAGTTAGAACCTGTCGCCATCTGTTGTTAAATAATAACTGAATAGGTAAATCGAACAGCCATTTTCAGTGAAACTGAGGAAAATGTGAGGAATATCAGATAAAAGTGGCAAATCGAAAACAGCTACTATATTTGTTTTATATAAAACCTTAAAACTACTTAATCCTATAACTTAGTTCTAGCACTATCTGGGCGGGGGGCAGCGTCTCAGGTGACCCCCATCCAGGCGACGGGCATCCACAAACTCGAGTGATGCTAGAGCTCAAGTTCGTGAAAGCTCGCACCACTTACTTAGAATCTAATTAGCTTAAACACTATTCTAAACACTAAGAACTATCCGGGCGGGGTAAAGCGGAGGGCCTGCCTCGGATGTACTCCGTCCAGGCGACGAGCTTCCACGGGCTCGTGTTAGCTATACTAACAAAACAAATAGTCCAGTCAAAATAGACGAAAAAACGCCATAATTGGAAGATAATTCGGAAGTTGCTGAAAATTGGAACAGCCCTTAAAAACATTATTATACATAAGCTGTAGAGACTGCCACGCGATTGGACGACTGCAAACTTTTTTATTCAAGGTCAAAGGGTCAAAATATCAGTTTTTTGCAAATATATGCTAAACCGTACGTCTTATCAGAAAATTGTACACATTTACCTATATTTTTTCGGGAATCGTATAGAAATGACGTACATTGTTTAATCAAAAATCGTAAAGAAAAGTGATACTTTTCTAGTTAGCAACACTTTTCTTCACGATTTTAGATATAACTTTAATTACAGTGCGATTAATTGTCAACAGAAAATGGCCTACTTTGACCAATTATTATTTCTTTACAATTTTTGATTTTCAATGTAAGTATTAATATTTTCTTTACAATTTTTGATTTTCAATATTAAATGTACGTCATTTCTATACGATTACCGAAAAAATAGCATGTTCAACGCGCTAAGAAAAGTGAGTTTTCCAGATCGTGTAAATTTTAATCCACTCGCTCGCTACGCTCGCTCGCGAATTAAATATTTACACTCACTGGAAAACTATCACTTTTCTTTACTTGTAGAACAATCTACTATTTTTGTAGATAATCGCCTAATCTACAAACGTTGTAAACACAATTTCCTGATAAGACGTACGGTTTAGCATATATTTGCAAAAAACTGATATTTTGACCCTTTGACCTTGAATAAAAAAGTTTGCAGTAGTTCAATCGCGTGGCAGTCTCTACAGCTTATGTATAATAATGTTTTTAAGGGCTGTTCCAATTTTCAGCAAGTTCCGAATTATCTTCCAGTCAAACCTCTAATTTGACTGGACTAAAACAAAAACAGACAAACAACGACAAAACAACAGACAAACAAAACTAACCAAAGCTCGTGGTAGCTCGCACGTAAGCTTACTTAAAACTAAAGCTATTACTAAGTAAAAACTATAACTAATCCTATCTAAGCCCTAAGCTAACCATTAAAACTAAATTATAAGCTAAACTATTCTCTATCTAAAGATTGTAGGGCGAATACGCAATATCTAAGTGTCCTCCAGCCACCAGTACAAAGTACTTGCAGTGGAGGCGTCGCGTCTGTCTCTTCCCGAGATTCGAGTACTGAATCTCAGGAGCTCCTGAACTTCCATATCTTCGTTGCTGAATAAGTAACGTTTGTCTGTAGCGGAACGATGTAGGTGGTAAAAGATGGGCACTCCCGAACCGTCTTGGACCAATCTTTTTCTATCCAGATAGACAAATGCTTCTGGAGGGAAAAAACCGCGTTCACAAGCAGCTCTATGATATTCAGCGTTCGGGTAGAACGCTCCCCGAATAAGAGCGGGTAGAACGCTCCCCGAATAAAAGGATTGTCGCTCTCCGTCGCTCTAGCAATATGTCTTCGAATCAACTTGATTATGAAGTTGTCGATCCTATTAACAAATGCCTTATCTTTCGAAAACCCGAAGCTTTTCCATATGAAAGGGGGAACCACACTGGGCAACCATAAGTTAAAACCGGTCTGACCAAGGCTTGGTAGCAGATCACCTTTACCCGAGAGCTTTTGTGTCTGCTATAAAAAAGCCTTTTAGTCATGTGAAACGCCTTGTTTGCCTTGTCAAGAGCAGCACTTACGTTTCTATTGAAATACAAGTTCTGATCCAGCCAAAGCCCAAGGTATTTCACTTCCGATTTATGTTCTAACACCTGACCAGCGTGGTTCGAAATTCGAAAGGTCTTCCAGTTCCTCTGCACATCGTAAGGCACTCTGCGTAGAGGAGTCCGGAAAAGGATCGATTCGCATTTGCCAAAGTTGATCTTCAACTTCCAATCATCACTATAGCGCTCGATGGTTTCGAAGTCACGTTGCAGAAGCGTCTAGATCACTCCAATCTTCGGCCCCGTCCTGTACACAATCAGGTCATCCGCATATGCTAATGCGAAGCGGAGTGAACTAATTAGGTCAATCGTAAAGATATTAAACAAGAGCGGCGAGTTCACTGCCCCCTGTTGCAAACCGTTTTTAATATCCTGATGTGAAGTTCCCACTTTTAACGATGAACTTCTTGTTGGAAATCATATTAAAGATCAAGTATAGCAAAGGTCCGGTCATCCCGTATCTGGCTAATTTGTAGAGAAGGCCCTCGATCCACACTGTATCGAACGCCTTCTCATAGTCGATCAAGCATGCTGCGGTACACTGCCCTTTCATTAAGTTCCAGTGTATGTCTGACACCAATTTCGACGCGGCATGAATGGTGTCATGTCCCGCCCTGAAACCGAATTGGTTATCGGGAATTATATTCTTTTCCTCAACCCATTTGGACAATGATCTATTAATTACTGATTCAAAAACCTTGCTGATATTCGGGAGCAGACTTATTGACCGAAGATTAGCAGGGTTACTTTTATCTTTACCCTTTTTGGCTATTTGGGTACACCACTGCAGTCTTCCAGTGTCCTGGAAAATGGGCGTTGTTTAACGCATTGTTAAACAGAGTGGTATGTCTATGGCCGACAGGGGCAAATGTTTCAGGACGATGTTTGGAACACCGTCCACCCCAAACGACTTCTTATTGTTTAGACGGCGAAAGTTAGCAGGAGATCAGTTTTCGTAATGAGAAGAGAGTTTGTTTGTGCCTCAGGAATATTGTTCGCTGGGCAGTCTTCACTGAACTCGATGATTCTTCGGTTCTCGGATTTCAAGACCTCGATCTCATTAGTTATTCTGAAATGGTTCAGCAGGGCTCTATTTTCAAGGTCAAGGTATCGTCGACAATACTGGTTTCTTCAGGATCTATGTTGGCAGATCTCAGTAGTTGTAACTGTCGTGATGATGTGTTGAGCTTACGCTCGAAAGAAAGAAGGAGGAAGTACATTGCCACCAAGGACCTGACCAAAAACATAGTACAAAAAAATTGAGGGGAAGTGGTCACTAAGGACAAGAGGACGGCTGGACGAATGGTCCGGGAGAAGGGGTATCGCCGAGAAAACTCAATTGCTTCCACTACACCTGGGGCCGGTTCGTTTATGTCGAAAACGAAAATCCTTTTTCGTCTCGGGTTCGCGTAAATCCAAAAAATTGAAAATTTTCGTCTGAAGCCGACGAAACGCTCTCGAAAGCTCTTGGGTTATCGAGTTTTTGCATTAGGACGCGAACAATTTTCTTTCGACCTATGCGAACGCTAAAATTTTCGTCGACAAAATTTTTCGACTTCAATTTCTTTTCGTTCGATTATCGTCGTTCGCCATACACGAACCGGCCCCTGGGTGTGGGCACGACTAGCGCTGCTCTTACTAGCTGGCCGGATGGGGGGGGGGGTGGTTCGTGGTGTAGGGAGACCTAAGGAGGTGACAGTTTTCTTTACAAAACCTAAACATTTCGTGCCACTGAGAGAGAAAAAATTACCTAAAGAAAAAAAACAAAAGGCGATAGGGGGACCCGTCCTGGGCCATCGAGAGGGAAGGGGGTTATGATACGGTCGCAGCCATGCGGGCGGATGCAAAAAAAAAAAAGAAAATCTAAACTCTACTGGTACTTACATATTGGGCGAGGCCCTCAGCCTCCCCACCGGTCGCCATGTCCTTTTCCTTCCACCATCAACCTACATTTTCAGTCTAAATAGGCTCTCTATAGGACCAAAGCATTTTCTGTTTTTTTTTTTTTATTTATAAAGACAAAAAAAAACTTTACAAAAACAATATAAAGAAAAGGTTTCCCACCTTATACAAAATTATACAAAATAAATAAGTACTAATCTGTGACTTAATAAAAAATATGATTAAAAATTACTTAACCGTTATAAACTAACAACGACTGCGGTAGATATGAATTCAATATTAAACGAGTGGTGATTTGACTCCAAGACCAATAAAAACTCAAATGGCTGGGAAAGGGGTTGCACTTACTTTAAAATCTGCCTTTTAAACAATTATAACAACAAAATTGCATTTAACTGTAGTATAGCCTGACAATATTGAGTTTATCCCTAAAGCATTTTTTTTCCTTTTTTTCTTTTGACTTAAAATATAGTTTATAAAAATATTGACTTAGATTTGCATTGTATTTTGCTTTTACTTAAATTTAACTCAAATAGAGAAAAGGAATGCTTTAATCTCCTTGTTGTCTTTCATAAGTGTGACTCATATAAAAAAAATTATTTTTCATAACCCTTATTGAAAATAATTTCTTTTTGATAACACAAAAATATAATAAAAAAAATAAACTTTTGCTTGAATCCCCCACAAATTTAATTTTTTTTTTCCTTTTTTACTTTTTTATTTTTTTTTGTTTGTTTTTATGAAATATGTTATTTGTTAAGATTGTTTTTCGTTGGTACTCAAAACATAAATTACGATACTTAAAACAGGATCTATTTTCATAAAGACGGAAGAGAAAAATTCGAAAGGATGTCCGGACTCATGCTTTTTTTCTCTTTTGATAATAATTATAAAGGAATTGGTTTCGTTTCAAACTGGACATATTATCAAAGATTTTCTTATTACGGTGTGGTTTATTAGCATTAAACCTAGAAATACAAATAATAATAGCAATACTCGGATTAGTTCAGATAATATTTTTGAAAAATTAAAATTTTCCAACAATAATAAAAACCCTTTATCCTCTCATTTGATAGGGAGACAACACCCCTCCTCGGCCTATAACGTAAAAGTAACTAGCCTTAAATCTAATTTTCAACCCCCTATCCTGGCTAAAAATCTAAACTTAAAAAAATGGTCCGAGCTCTTCAAAGAAGAAAGAATCGACTTTCTCTTTGCCAAAGGTAAGGGAGACTTTACCAAAATTTATGTAAGAGACTTACAAAATAAATTAAAAGTTATTGAATTCCTTAAAGAAAAAAAAATTAATGGTTTCACTTATTCAAGCAAGGAAGAGAAACCTATTTCGCTCCTTATTAAAGACATCAATCGCTCTTTTGATACTAATGAAGTTCTAGACGAACTTAAAACACTTTTTCCACACATTAATTTCGTTAAAATCTCAAAATTCGAAACTAATGCCTCAAAAAAGTTAAAGATTACTCTAGACATTATGCTATTAAAAGTCTCTCCTAACCAAGATATTAGGGAACTCCTAAAATTAAAATTCCTAGCCCACCAAAAAATTAAGATTGAAAGACTGGTGAATAAGGACATTATTCAATGCTTTAACTGCCAAGCCTTCGGGCACAGAGCAGCAAATTGCTTTAATGATTACAGATGCGTTAAATGCATTAAAGTACACCCTCCGAGTCCGAACAATTGTGAAACCATTAAAGGAGTGACCGAACCAAATTGTGTTAACTGTGGAATGGGACACCCTGCGAGCTATAGAGGATGCCCAAATTACAAGCAATATGTAGAAAACAAAAAGAAAAGAGCTATGCCCTCTAAACCGACTTATCTCTTACAAGAGAATAAAACATTTGCGGATGCTCTGAAGGAAAACACAGAGCAGACTAAAGTTAGGGAAAACACTTTAAACATTCAAGAGCAATTTCAGCTCATGCATAATATGATGCTTAAACTTAACGATTCTGTCACTCAATTAGCTGAGACAGTAAAATGCCTCATAAGCTTTAGGATCAATAATGCCTAATCATAAAATTAATATACTTGAAATTAACGCCAGATCCATTAGATCTACCAAAAGAAGACTAGATTTACAGAATCTAATAAGTGATAATGGTTTCCCCGACATCATTTTGGTGTCTGAAACTAGGCTTAAACAGCGCCACAATTTAATAGTTAACGGTTACAAAGTGATCAGAAATGACTCAGGAGTAGGAGTAGCTATACTCATTAAAAGACAACTTGACTTTCGGGCGGTTTATTTCGATATCAACACAGAAGCGGTATTCATACAAATAAATCTTAAAAGTAAACGTAGCGCCACAATTTAATAGTTAACGGTTACAAAGTGATCAGAAATGACTCAGGAGTAGGAGTAGCTATACTCATTAAAAGACAACTTGACTTTCGGGCGGTTTATTTCGATATCAACACAGAAGCGGTATTCATACAAATAAATCTTAAAAGTAAACGTATCGCTAATAGATCTTTAGTCATTGGCAGCATCTACATTTCCTCTTCCTGTAATAAAGAAAATTTTTTAAAAATACTAGAATCCATTAACAACTTAGCTAACAATTATGGAGATATCATCATTGGTGGTGATTGGAACAGCTGTCACTCGTTCTGGGGTGATCATAAGATTAATACAAATGGTAGGTCTCTTTATGATTGGCTTATAAACAATAGCAATAGATCCAACCTCTCTTTAATTAGTCCGGATAGCTGTACGTTCCCTGAAAGCGACTCCGTTATTGACTTTTTTCTTTCTTCATTACCTAGAAACTATAGACTTTTAAATACTTTTTCATGTAAAACGGTTGCTTCATTTTCTGACCACTTCGCAGTTCACTTAATAGTATCTATTGGTCAAGATACCCTCCAGTTTGTCAATAGTGAAAAAATCTTTAACTTCCAAAGTGTTAATTGGACAAATTGGAAAAACGCCTTATCCTACGAAATTAGAAACAACTCTCCCCCTAGGACTGGTAACCTAAAAAATAATGAGATTGATTATTGGATTCAAAAACTTTCAAGTGTAATAAATGATCTTAATGAAACCTATTTTATCAGAGACCAAAAGCCAAAAACCCTAGACTTCTCTAGAAATCAGAAGACTGTCCTCCATTAAACATATTTGGTGTAAAAAACTTAAAATGTTATTCCATAAATATCTTAACCGCAACAACCATGAATATAAATTATTAAATTCTAAAATTAAATGCCTTGATAAAATCCTTCAAGACAAAATCAGAATTTTTAATAATAAAGTCTTCCAATCTAGATTGAAAATGATCCGCCCGGGCCCTTTGGCTTTTAAAAACATTTATAACATTATTGGCAACCGTAAATTCAATAAGGAAGAAGCAATAATGTTAAACGGGGAATTAGTGAGAGACGATTATAAAATAGCCGAAGAATTCGGTAAATTCTATAAAAAATTATATGAGGTTAAAAAACCCAACTCATGTCCTGACCTCTTAAGCGAAGTCGAAAGATCGGTTAACGAATTCCTTAATAGAAATAGCATATTTGCGGGACAGTTCTACCATATCACAACGTTTGATCGAGATAATTCCGCCCTTGAACCTAATGACCAGAGTACTTTCACTAACTTAAGGAAGGTGGAAAGTCTCATCAAGCTTTTAAATAACAAAAAAACAATGGGTCCTGATAACATATCTAACTTCCTGATCAAAAAATTACCACAAGAAATAGTTAAAGTATTAGTAATCTTATTTAATAACTGTATCAATAACGGCTATTTTCCGAGAGCATGGAAAATTGCTAAGTTAAAACCAATCCCCAAGAAACCAGGAGCGAAAGAAATTAATAATTTTAGACCAATTCAGATGTTATCAAACATAGGTAAACTCTATGAAAGAATATTAGCTGAAGAACTAGACTATAACATTTCTAAAGATA
Organism: Thereva unica; assembly: GCA_949987705.1. Lineage (NCBI taxonomy): Eukaryota > Metazoa > Arthropoda > Insecta > Diptera > Therevidae > Thereva > Thereva unica. The sequence goes on from OX465284.1 coordinate 61,440,329, forward strand.
AAATTATCCCGAATTTCCAATTCGGCTTTATGAAAAGTCATAGCACCACTCATGCACTTCTTAAAATTCATAGTGATATTTCTACTAATCTTCGAAATAAAGAAACTACTATTGCATGCGCAATGGATATCGAAAAGGCCTTTGATACAGTATGGCTGAACGGCCTTATTTACAAACTATTAAATCTTGGTATACCGCCTACTTGGGTAAGAATAATCTCCAGTTTTCTAGAAGACCGCTGCTTAACCGTCTCCTTTGGTAAAGCTGTGTCGGATAGGGTTTGGGTTCACTCCGGCGTACCTCAAGGCTCCCTGATGGGCCCAAAACTGTATAATTTGTTTCTCGCTGATTTCCCACACGTTCATTATAGCTCTAATAATCTGTACTCTACCTCAATTCTTTACGCAGATGACACCTTAGTATATGGTAGTGCGAGGACTCCTGAAATGGCTCGCAAGGTTGTCCAAGAACACATCATAATCATCAATAAATTTTACACCGATTGGGGAATTAAAATAAACTCCAGTAAATCAGAAATGATTTGTTTTAGAAATGCCTCTGGTAGGGGAATTAATAATATCGTCAATAAATGTAAAAATATTAAACTCTTTATAGATAACACTCCAATTAAAGTCACCAATGAATTGAAATACCTTGGAGTATCGTTTAATAATCTACTCAAACCCAACTTACAAGGCAGAAATGCTCTCACTAAAGCAGCCAAAGTCTCTAAAGCCCTGATGCCACTTTTAAGTAATGTTTCCTTACAAACTAAATCTAAACTTTTAATTTATAAACAATTGATTAGACCTATTTTACTTTATGGTTTTCCTATATGGTTTTCAATCTCCCCATCAGTAGGGAAAGAGATTGAACGATTTGAAAGAAAGATTCTTAGAGCCTGCACCAATCTCTACTTTAAATCTGAAAATAAAAGATTTTCTAATAAAAATATTTATGATAAAGCTAAAATAACTCCTTTACTAACTTATGCTATTAAACTGACCTTAAAAATATTAAATAATCTTGAAAACCATGAGAACATTCTTTTGAATGAAATATACAGAAGAGACACCGTTGTCCCCCTATCGGAAAGATTCTATATCACCCCCTTAAGCTTATGCAATCCCAGTTCAAGTCACTTATTTGAACCGGTTGATGAAATTAATGTAATCCCGAGATTTTATGAAGGAAGTTTTGCCCTCTCTCAAAATAGAAGGTAAATTTTTATTACCTCTTCTTATAGCTTCACGAAAATATTATCTGAACTTCTCTGATATCGTTATAGATCATGTTACATATGTACTATAATTTTTACTATTGATTTTAAATTTAGTAACTTATTTGTATATTCAGAATAATTATAATAATTATATTTTGAATTTAATAATTTTGTCTACTTTAAGAATAATATAAAAATGAATTCTACTACATTTTCTTGTTACGAACTCTTGTTATACTGTAAACATACCCTCCATTATATCTGAGGACTATGCTTACATGTATTATTAAATATGTCTTTTGAATTAAAAACAAAGAAAAAAAAATTAACATGTCATGTATAGGGCATACTACTCTATAATCTAACACATAAGAAAACCTGCCTTCATATACAGTTTATACTGTGATAGAACACGTCATCTCTTGTGTATGGAGCTTCACTCTAATACACTCGTTATTTTTAGATGACGTGTTCTTTAGGTTAGGTTAGATGTAAGTTTTTTTACCCCACTGAGGGAATGTTATGAATTCTAGGGCGCATCAGTCGCAAATGCGCTGAATAAATGATAATTATCGCACAAAGCTTGGCAGGATTAAAATAATTTAAGTCAAATGGACCGAACATTATAGTCCATTAATAATTGTAAAACAAGTTATCTTAAGTTGAATTGTTTCTTTTGTAATTGTATTTGAAGTCGAATAAATGAAAGAAGAAGAAGACACTTTGCGATTCTCAGATCCGCAACCCCGAATTTCTTTTTGACATTTTCCGCGCTGTAAAAGTGTGATCCGCAACAAATTTTCTGCGGATTTGAACGACAAATGAGGAGTGGGCGAACAAAACGGCACATGTCCAGTTTTGCAAATTGTTCAGAAATCGCAAAAAACTGTTTCTGCCTCTGAACTGATCATAACTATTTATGAGTATGGTAGGTTGTGCTACTATTTGAACTCATTCAGACGGAAAATTTTTTTTTTAAATATGTTTAATACTTTAAGAGAAAAAATTAAAACAAAAATGGACATGTGCCCTTTTGCGGGGACAGAACTGGACATGTACCGTTTTGTCAAACCCTTGAATGGACATGTGCCCTTTTGCAGGAACCCAACTGGACATGTTTTTTTGTTTTTAGCCTTTTAGGGAGCTCCCTGGCTCCCTTAGAGGCAAAGGGAGATTTTTCTGGTATTTTTTCCTAATAGTAGGGTCTGTTACGCAAATTTTAAGGGGTCATAGTGCCCCACGGCTTGTTTTGGGGCCGTGGGAGGCAAAAGTGAGGTAAATTTTAGTGCATTTTTAGTGTAGTTTATGATGCACATACAAATCGATGTAATTAGAGCCCCAGGTGAGGTGCAATGAACTTCCATTGTTGATTAAAAACTTTTTTGTATGAAATACGTGCCCTTTTGAAAATCCACATTAACGAATGGTTAAAAAATATGAATATTCGTAGGACATGTGCCTTTCTGCAGGGAAACCGTTACTTTGCTAACAAAAAAATATTACATGAAAGTGATTTTTGAAGTGTCTGAAATTGAAATTAGTTGCAGTTTAGTGTAATGAACACGATTCCGTCAAAAAACTTAAAACGGCCAACCATGGACATGTGCCGTTTTGTTCGCCCACTCCTCAATGCGCCTGAGATAATCCGACATCATATATTTCATTATCGCGTGAGTCTTCACTGCGAATTTTCGATTTAAACCTATCCGGGACTGCGGATTTGAGAATCGCAAAGTGTCAAATCCTCACTCACTTCCCTCCCGTCGGATCAGGGAATCGAGGCCTTTCTTTTCCGAGGATTAATATTCAAAAACATTTTAATTCCCTTTTTTAGTACAGGTAAATAGTGTCGAAACAAGCGAAATAGCGGAAATGATTTGGTACAGGCTGAAACTTGGCAGAGAGCTTCCTTTTAATTCGGGACTTGTACAGGTAGTCAGAGAATTGATGAATCCTTTGTTGGAATACGTAGCTAATATTTTCATGGGTAATTCCTGGATGTATTTGGAGGATGTTTTTTGTTCTAGAAAGGGGGCTATCCACACTATCCACTAAGATACAGGGTGATTAGGAAAAAAATGTATTTTTTTAAATTTACTTAAAGTTGAATAACTCCTAGACTAATTATGGTACAGCAACATAGTCAAGCCGATATTTCATGTACATGTGTTTTCTTTATTTAGTATAAAGAGCAGAAATTTGAGTGACTCCATTTAGGTGGAAAGCATGAGCAAAATCACAAGTTTCTTCGTTTTTTAGCATTTGCAAAGACAAAGGATTTATTGAACGTCTGCTGACCTATGTATACAAGTATCGACTGAGATCATATGAGTATTTTAAATCTTTAAAATGGTGATATCTCACGAATGGCAATTCGTACGGGTAAATGTATAACTTTTTTGTAGATAATCGCATGTTCTACAAACTTTGTAAACATTATTTTGCGATAAAATTACTAAAAAATTGAAAAACGGAGCCTACACCCCTTCCATTGAGCCTTATCCCCTTATAACTCTTTATTAAACACCCTAAAAGGAAGCTCTCTGTCAAGTTTCAGCCTGTACTCAATCATTTTCGCTATTTTTAGTATTTTACCTGTACCCTTTTGTCATCTTTGTCATCTGACTGAAAATTAAATAAGTAAACGCTCGTTGTCAACGGTGAGGGCTAAAAATTCCCTAACCGCCGTGCTTCTAGAAGCTATGGTGAACGAGGGAAACGATCCTGAAACCTACATGTCTGAAGGCGAGGTAGAAGCAGAGTCAGTGAAGCAGTAGAGATGAAGGATGCGCAAGAACGGTCATCAGCGGAGATGAAGGAAGCGACAGCCAAGATCAACGAATCTATAGAAGTACAGAGGAACCAGCTGGAGCGAAAAATCGAATCAATCTCCCTTTCTGTTGACAAAAAGCTGGATAACATGAAAGAAAATCTAAGGAATGATCTGGAAAACCTCGAATCTTCCACTAAGGTAAATGTAAGGTATGATCTGCAAAAACTCGCAAATTCCATGAGGGAAAATGATGAAAAGTTGATGATTCAACGGTCAGAACAGAGCTGGAAATATTCACCACCCAGCGACCTCATCGCACGAAGTTATCGGATTTACGAAACTGCAGCCCCACCTTTCGACGGGCAAAGCCCATGGCCTACTTACAAACTCCAATTCAAAGCAGCAGCGGGAAATTACAGGACCGAGGTGGAAAAAATAATGTCCTTTCCTTAGTGTTAGGGGCTGTCAATTAAGGAGGGGGATATGCTGATTTCTTACGTTTTATTACGGTAGGAGGGACGGGGGGGAGTAAACGTTATAAATTACATAATCAATTGAAATTAAATTTTTTTCAAACATGCATTTTTATATTTTTATCTCCTTACGTTGGCGCTGCCGAAATTGAAATCGCAAAAGTAGGATTCTGAATTATCGACAAATGTAGTCAATTTTACTCGTCTCGTAGTCAAGGAGAATGTTTGATCGCGCGGTTGTGAATTATCAGATTTTAATATAAAAATAAATGTCTAATTTCTAAATGATTATGATTACTATTTAGGGGGGGGGGGGGTTCCTTAATATTACTGTTGCTTACACTGGGGGAGGGGGGTCTTAAATCAAGAAAAACTTGATTACGTAATTTATGGACAGTCCCTTATCAGTAAGAGGCACAGCAGCGGAAATATTACAGTCATCCCTGCAGAACATCGCAGCAGCTCAAGCACTGCAAATGCGCTACGGCGATCAGCACGTAAGAAAGAGGTTTATCAACCTCAACTTCGAAATAGACTTCAAAAGCCAGGAGAAGTTTTACAGCGACCATACGCCGATATCGAGAGGCTAGTGCACCTGGCTTATCCTAGTTTCGGTGAAGATCACATCCGCGAAGTAACAAGAGCGGCGTTCCTTAACTCGTTTACCGACCGGAATTTGCAAGATGCGTCCAGATTAGCCAGATTAGCCGGAAAGAAACTATCGCCAAAGTTTTGGCATATGCTTTGGATTACGGGGCATCGAAGCTAGCAGCAAGGAGTATAGTCCACCCCAGGGTAATCAATACGATTAAGAACATTTGCCATCGAATCAACACCTCGGAAGTACGTGGTCGTCTGCGATGTTGGAACTGTGTTGGCATCTACAAAGGAGTTGTCGAAGCGAAGGAAAGCGGTATCTTCAGGGAGTAGGAGTTGCTCCACACTGTTAGCGGCTGCAATAGATACCTAAGTTGCCATTGTACATTCATACCATTCCCAGACAACTATTATGTAGTCACTGTTGACAATCTATTTTTTTCGTGTAGAGTGCAATGTCGAACAGCAGCTCTAGTCAGAATATAGTGAAGGGAGGGAGAATTGAAAGAAGGAACTGCCACCACAACCAAGCCGGGATTTTTTTTATTCCACCTACTCCCAACCATAACTATCGCGACTCTGTCATCGGGCCTTGCTGGAGCGGAGAAGGGCTAGGGAAGGCTATGACAGGAGAAATCAGGAATGTAAAGAGGGAAAAAGAAAGAAGGAAAGTTAAGTAGGCAAAAAGTGGAAAATGCGCAGGAACGTGGGGCTGCCTGAATCCGAGCCCGGGACCTCTGGGATGGCAATTTTAGATTTTTTTTCGCATGATTTTCCATATGATCTTCGATTGGTATCTTAAACACAGAATGAGTTATTTTTCTTGATATGAATAAACTTGCAGCAATTTCTGTTAATGGCCTGATCTCATATTGGCCAAACAACCTACTTTTCGAAATGTAAAAAAGCGTGGGATTCTTTACCTATATTCTTATTTTATTAACACCTTCACCATTTTGCTAGCGCCCACGCCTTTTTACATTTCAAAAGTTAGGTTGTTTCCATATACTGGCTGGAGCAATAAAAACTTTACATTTAATATTATTTTTGACTTTTTACTTCAATTTAAAATAAAAGCGTATTCTTAAGTTTTTTTAAACTATATTTTGTAGTGACCGATATTGAAAATAACGTCAAACAGCTTACTGTACTATGCTCGTCATACACTTGATATCTATACCGACCGCGTTGTATGTGAAAGTAATACGCCCTTTTTTTGCCGCCATTTGGAATTTGGAATGACGCCACACAGTTAATAGTATTCTATTAGTCATATCCTGTCATTTGATATCCATACCGAACACGTTGTAAATAAAAAGGTAATCCGCCATTTTGTGTTGGGCGCCATTTTGAATTTTGAATGAGACCACTACTTATTATACTCTTCCATTTGATACCCATGTCGGGGTCAGGTAGCACAATTTCGAAATTCGACCGTAATCTTGGAATCACCATCTTGATTTTTTTGCAAAATGGTCCGATTGCATTGCCACGCGAACTATACGTATGTGCAAAATTTGAAATTGATCGCTTACATGGAAATGGGTTAAAATCAAATTGCAACATTCGATGAACCTAATATAAGACGTATAAAAATAGCCTAAAACATGTCCGCGAAATACTGAATTTTCCGGTGGAAATCCCATCGCAATTAGATTAGGCGTTTCCGATATTAGCCCGGACAAACAGGCAGACAGGCACACAGACAGACTTTTTTTTTAAATACATACTTGATTTTGTTTTTATATCATGTAAATAACCATATGAACTTAGAAAACACAATTGTTTTGAAATCACACACAGAAACTCCAATTATATTTATATAGATCAGGTTTATAAAAAATTAGTTTATGTTTTAATTAATTTTATTTTCAGGCTATCAATTGTATGTCTACTTTATTAAGGGCTCAAGAATTTTCAAAATGGAATTACTCTTTCAACCTTCGTTATATAGATATACTATTAATGTTTACAGTTCATACAAAAGCCAAGGTAATTTTAATTTAAAAAAAAAAGTTAATATTAACATTTTTCTAGATCAGAAAAGCAGCTCAACATTCAGTAGCTGCAATTATGCATGGATCTTCTTTTATGTTACAAAAAGAGGAATCTGTAAATTTAAGCGAGCCGAAAGAAATGGTGGCTAGTGACAAATTACAAGTGGGATTCCATCCAGCAGGATCTCGAATATTAACATTTTGCCTAAATCATTTAAAGCCCGATTTTATAACAAATTCACAGACGATGGTACTATACACTTTAGAATTACTTTTATTAACTATAAGTCGTTTCAAAGCTGAAGATATAAAAACAATATCTGAGACTCTTCTATCTATCATGACGACACCCAACGTTTTATTGCGAGCGAAAAGCATGCAAATTTTCCATAATCTATTTGTTTCTAGAACGAGTAATGTAACTGCTACTCTTTGTTATAAACTGATTTACGCCTTATACGATTATCGTCCGGACACATCTGATCAGCGGCAGTCATTAGCATGGGTTACTGTTTTAAAAGAAGGCTACATTCATCTCTCTTTATTGGATCTAAATTTATGCATAAGCTCATTACCAAAATTTTGTGAAAACTGTATTATTGATTTGTGGAGTTCTGGAGGCTCTGAAATAATCTCTGGAGTATATTATTCACTAAAGGACGTACTAACTGAGTGTGTGAAATTAGCATGCAAATCTGATGATTTAGGGGAAATGTATAGCACAAATATTGCTAAAATAATAGAGATAATTTCCAAATCATTATCTTCTCCATTTAATGATATAGCCAAGCATGCTATCTTGCTGTTTTCAACTTTAGTAGAGGCAACAAGTCCTTACTACAAGTATATTTTCAATTAATACTTATAATTTTACAGCTGATGCATTTATAATTTTAGTAAAATACTGGTTCCATCAATATCAACAATATGTAGCAGATATGATACTAGTGGACCTTTGCAAGTCCAAATTGAGCATTCAATTATTGCTGCGATTAAATCACTTGGACCTGAGCTTGTGCTCGAAGCAATTCCGTTAGTAAATACGAATGATGAAATTTTGATAGAAAGGACTTGGATACTGCCACTTTTAAGAGAAGGAATTACTGGGTCTACTTTTGAGTTTTTCGCTAACTACATCTTGCCTTTGGCCTCTAAATGTAATAAAATATGGCAAGAATGCAAAAATAAAGATATGATGTCAACTTCACACACTTATGAACTTCTTTGCTGTCAACTTTGGGGCCTGTTTCCAGGATTTTGCAAAAAACCAAAAGATATTGAACGTTTCAATTTAATTGCCAAAACACTTGGAATGGCCTTAGATGAGAATCCGGAATATCATGCGCCAATTTTAGACGGTTTTATTGAACTTATTTCAGAAGGCGATGAAGCTGTTAATCGGGAGCTGAATAAATATTCCAAAAATTTTCTTCCACGGCTATTTAACATCTATATAAAGAAGCCAAATGGTACATATGAAGCTAACATCAGAGAGAAAACAATAGTTGTAATAAAGGTAAGTTAGTAATACTTACTTGAGATAATCTTTAGGGTAATAATTTGATTTGATCTACTCTTATTGTGCAATGATGCTTTTTAACCTTAGGAATTTGTATCCTAGCAATAACAAATGTCCTTCTGTTTGCAATGTTAAGAAAATTTATGTGTGTCCAGTCCATACAAGGAATAAGGTATAATGAATCAGCAAACTTGATTTTGGAAACATTAAAATACAGGAGAATTCGTTTATAGCGACCGTAAAGAAATCAGATCAACTACGACTTTATAACCGAATGTCGTTTTAAGCAAATGAAAGGATAACTCAAGTATAAGGTCAACAAACTTGTAATTGAAATAACGATATTGATGACTTTCACCTGAAAACGCGTACGCGCTCATAACATATATGCAGTTACCCAGTCTATGACTATGTTGAAAAGTTGAGTCGAGGTTGATTTGATCGCCGATCGATTGATCACCGTATATGATGTCGAGTTGAGTTCACTTTGTGAGTTGAAATAGAACTGAACTGAAAGCAAAACATAACTTCAAATTTTAGTGAAAAATTCTCATTTATTGATGCGTAAAAAATCAGAACGAAATAATTTTCTATTCCTGTGCGAGCAAAAACACCGAATACAAAACTAACGTCGAACAAAACAAAAATCACTTCAACCCAATTAAACCTCAACCCCCATATATGAAGGGAAATATCACCTCGAACCGCGTAGGAGAGCTGAGTTGGGTTGTGTAGACCCAGCTTAAACTCGACCTTCGTTTATGACTGGTTTGAACCTAGGTTGAACCAAGTTTGTAAACTTCAACACTATATCGACTTGCCCGGAAAAATATCAAAATAAATTTTGGTGATTCCCTAAAGTATATAACCATTATAATGAAAATTTCTACTTACGCTGCCTATCAAATACGTCGTTTTAAACAAATTTGTCGTGAAATCCAAAGTCGTTATAAGCAAATATTTTTCTATTGAAATAGATAAAGAACCATTTTTTACTTCACATTTTCGACGTTATAGACGAAATATCGTTATAAAAGAGGTCGTTATAAATGAAATCTACTGTATTTAGATTTAGCTATAATGTTTCTTTTTTAAAATTCGATGTTGAGCAACACCTATTATACTACGTGCACAACAGCCGCCTAGACAATCATAGATTACATATACAGTGGTGGTGAAAGAATTCGCACATCTAGAAATCTTTCTCGAAAATGATATATTTAAAAATAAATTGACGTTGGTTTAAGCCATAATTATACTTTTTTTTTTCTTACGAAAGGTAGGCTGATACCTCTTTCTAAAGATTTTCTATCGGATTCAGGTCTGGACTCTGTGGGGGCCACTCCAGAACATTAATTCTTTTCTCCTGAAGCCATTGTTTTACAGATCCCGCCGTGTGCTTCGGGTCATTATCCTGCATAAAACGCCATGTGACTGGTAAAAACTCATCAGAGTAAGGCTCCATTACATTCTGCAGGATATGTTTATAAACGAACTGGTCCATCCTCCCTTCAATTTTTACAATCGGCCCAGTTCCTTGCCACGACATTGATCCCCAAACCATAACTGAACCACCCCCATGTTTCAACGTTTTTATGGTGTACAAATTATTGCATTCTTGAAATGGTGGACGTCTTACATACACTTTCCCATCCGAGTGAACACGATTAAACTTGCTTTCATCGGTCCATAAGACAGATTTCCAAAATGACATAGGTTTATTGATATGACCAAAATTGAGGAAAAATTAGAGTTTTGCAAAATTATGCCGGCATGTGCTATTTCTCTGACCACCACTGTACCTCGCCCGCCTTAATTTTTTAAAAGGCCAGGGCCATTTGGCATCCTGTGCAGAACTACCCCCATAGTACCCTCAACATTTCCCCCAAAAAAAGTAAGGTCGTCAGTTTTGGAAAGATCGGCTAAATTAAGGTCGTATGTTTTGGAAAATTGTCGCCAACTCTACAGCCCTTTGGCGCCCTTAAAAAATCAAATACAGGGTATGCTTTGCAACGATGCAACGAGTTCGTAAACGCAGATGATGCAAAGTCATTCGTTCGGAAACGTACAAGGTTCAATTTTGTTGCGCAACAGGGAAAGCAACAGCGCAGCCATTTTCGAATGTATGCTTTTGAGTAGTGGATGAAAGTTTTTCTTACTAAGTACAAATGTTGGCTTTAGTTGTTTATAATGTTTAATTTTTAGTATGTTTCGTTTTCACTCCTATTAAAAACTTTGCGTTTAGGAACGGACTGATGTACCGCATATGTATGCGAAAAGAAGTTTGCGCTGCTTTGTTGCCGATGCGTTGTTGCTCAGTTGCTCTGTTGCTTTGACGTTTACGAAAAGGCCCACATTTTGGCCTTAGACGAACCCCCCCAACATTATAAGGCGACACCACTGATTTGATCCGTTTTCGTGTGTGGCCTTGACGCCCTGTACAGCTACAGATAGTTTTACTGCCCACAACGCACTGGTAATACAACTATGCATAATATTTTTACGTTTTTACAGCTCAACGGATTCGTCGAATTATTAAGGAATACACTTTTTAAATGTTCACACAAAAACTTGTTTATTAAAAACCAAACACAATTCAATACTAAAACACAATTCTTCAAGTTAACTGTTGTCAATTGCAATTTCATATTTCACATATCACTTTTTAATTCACTTTTCAATCGCCACTTTTCGCTTTAAGCATAGACAAATAAAAGGAAAGATGTTCCATTTCATATAAGCACAGAGTACTAAGTGCCTGTTCAGACTGTTCGCTTCCGCGATCTTTCAACACGACATTTGTAGATGCGGAGAGGGTTCGGGTGGGAAGGAAGTGCGTCTCGATTTGAATGCGACTCACGACTTATTTCCTCGGTCACGTGCCCGTTTTTTTCCCATACTGTTTCATTTGAGTGTGCCATGCTCATTCTTGTTCCTACCGGCAAAGCGTAGCTGTCAAAATTTTTAGTAAGCAATTTTCTTTAATATAAATAATATTTTCATTAAATAGTAGTAATTTCAGAAATTGAAGCTATTTTTTCATAATTGAAGAAATCTAGGGGCACTTAGATATTTCGGTAACGAATTTAGCTGGAGCTGGACTGAAAAAATTGATATAGAATCCGAAATAGCAGCCGGTCGGAAAACCCTTTGCAATTTCTAGGGCTTTTTCACACACCACATTGGGCTCTTGCCAAGTATAGATATGATATACCATGCCTTCCTCCTATTATAATTGAGTGTGCGATTAAGAAGTAATATGTGTATGTATATAATTTTCAACAAATGTTCTGAATTTAATTATTTTGTTTTTATTTGGTAAATAAATACATATTTGTTGTTGAAACTATAAATATTTTTATTAATCCAAAAATTGATTGGTTTATAATGATTGAGAGAGGTACAAATATCTTTTCTGATTAGCTAGCAAATTTAAAGTATTCCTCGTCTTGCCTTCCATTCTTTTATCCATTCTCGCTTTTTCTTTTTTTGTCCGCTGTTTTTCTCAAGTGCTAATAACGCCCCAGCAGAAGCTGATGTCACTAATAATAGGCTTATTACTGCCAAACTATCCCTGTTTTTATTCATTCTTGTTTATAAAAAATTTACGCGAAATGACAACCTCAGAAAGACAGAAAATATCCAAAATGACAGAATATTTATTTTCCATTTGTTCCTCTAACGACTGAACGCAGCATGAACCATATGAACACGACGTCGCAATGGAGGCCTGTAGGGCGAACGACAAAGCGAACTGTCTAAACAGGCACTTAATATACAGAGGGAACAACGAAGAACAAAATGTGTTATCAAATTATTTTGAAGTAAAGCTTTTGGCAAGCTTTTTGTGAGAGACAATATCAAATTTGAAGAGAGAAAATTCTGTCCAATTTAACTTTTTCTCACGACTTCGTTGGCGCAGAAACAAGCGCCGGGCAAAGGGTCTTACCTTACACACATACATATAAATAATGTGCCAGCATATTATTATGGAGAAAGTTGATAGGAGCATTCCGGTGCGGTAAGGGAAATTCGAAAGGGGGGAGGGTTTTTCTAGTCCCAAACATCTGCTATGAGTATTTTTTTTTTTTTCATTTATGCACGTACGAAGAAAAAAACAAAGTTTTCTGCCCATGAACAAAATTAAATTTTGGTGGATAGCATAAAAAACCTTTCTGGTTTAACTAAGGAATATTCTCGGGGATATTGGCTTTTTATTGTTATTATTGTAAAATGTGAGAGTACTTAGTTTGTTTTATTTATAACTGATAAAGAAGAATTGTTGTGGGCATCTTTGTTATGATGTACGACAGGCTATGTAATGTAAATTTCACCTGGTGTGGTTTTTTAGGGGGGTTAAAAGGGATAAAATTTAGTTTTTCGTGATTAGCTCGAAAACTATTGATTTTTGAGATACATATATAATTTTTATAAAAATTAAACTTCATTAAATGTGGTGCGGATTTTTAAAACCAGGGCTAAAGATGACTAACTAACTTACTATCAAACCTAATTGCAAAAATTGCGATACCAGTTTTATTATTTGATGAATCCCATCAGCTGACCAACCAGCAACGATGATTCATACAAAGTAAGTTGTCTTCTTGTTTGGAGACAGCGCTCGCCATCCCGGCACTGAAGTGGTCGTTAGGTCAGGTTAAAATGGCTGCCCACTTAAGCCCGACATTGGGCACATTGTGATGCCATCCTATGTAGTGTTGGAACAAAGTTCAGGCCATTTTAAGCCATTTTGAGCTTTTGATAAAGCGACAGAGGTTAGGAGCACCAATATTTTGCAGCTCGCTTAATCCATTAAGGAAGGGTGAGCCAAGGAAGGTCCTCTTTTTCTTCCGAGGGCGGGACATGTACAGAGAATATGGGAGACAGTTTCTTCTTCTTATTCATTACCACAACTTCTTCATAAGTCGTTGTGGGGAAGTTCTAATCTTTCGGCGTGCGGGGCAAAGGTACAGTGACCGGTCAGCACCTTTACTATATGGCTTACCTCATTTTTGGTTCAACTGAACAAGAGATGTTGAACGCTTTGCATCCAAAGTTGGCCACATTGCATGAAGAGTGCGGCACACCGTTGCTGTGATCCAACTCAACCCAGCTCGAGCCAAGCTGATTTTCCTCACAGCTTGTTTGTAGGAGGCAAAGGCATTCCCATCCGGGTTAAGTGGGGTGTGCTTTCCACTTCGTTTCCCTGTCTGCAAGCTCATCAGCAGCAGGTCGTTACCAAAACATTTTTGATTTGATATGGTCCTGTAAATTGAATTGGTTGAAGCTTATGACTTTCTCTGGTAGATGGTCGTTCATATGTGGTTAATACGAGGTCGTTAAGTGAATACGGTTTATGCGATGTATGCATCCATCCATTAATGACTTCTTCTTATTTAACGGCTCTACAATCGCTTTACCGTCCCGCCCTCTCGTAACTATTCTCGCCACCAATCCCGATTCTATCCAGCCATCCTTCCAGCGAACGTTGGGTTTCCCTCGCTATCGCCCTCATAGATGTTACCGTAGAGAACTTTCCGATCCTGTCCATCTTCACTCATAACAGCTAGATACCCTGTCCACCGGGACCTACCGCGCTTTGAATTCTCCACAACATCTATGTCGCTATAACGCTCGTAGATCTCGTCGTTGTAAAATTTTCGGAAGTGTCCTTTATCTCCATCATCATTGGCACTACAGCCGTCTGTGAGCCTAGGCCTCCTCAAGAACTTTCGTTCAATGATCTTGGTCCTGTATCTCTGTGTTCTGGTTGGTAACCCAATTGTAAGTTCATTTTTTTGTCACCTTTATATCTCTTCCTAGGTCTTGTAACCCTAATCGCTCTGGCCTTTGGAGCAACAGGAAGTTTGGGGCACTTCTGCAGGCATTCCCATTACATGTCCTATCTAATGTAGGCGTGACAAGCCGTTCGGAGTCCATTATAGACCAGACCTATAAGGACAGTGGTCCGGACGTTTAAATCCTTTTCGCAGATAATGTCATTTAAAATTTTCCAGCCGAATGACATGCAATGAAGATGAAGATTTTACTTTGTTAGATGCTGTGAATTATAATCAATGTTAAACAAACGTAGGGGGTGTTCTTGTCAAGGACTTACTTTCTTTGTAAGTCGATAATGAAAATTTTAATGAAAGTACTGGCATTTAGAAGAGGCACTTGATACCGTTGTTTAAGCACTATTTCTACCAAGAGGTGTCGAAAAACACTTTTCAAAGTATGCGTGTGGAAAATGCTTAGTAGAGAAACCATTGATTTGTAAAAACTGTGATATTAAATAAGGAAAAAGTTTCATTACAGTGCTGTTTTTATGATTACTCTTTTTTCTTGTTACAAAGACTGAGAAGACACCGTTTGGTCAAAATAGGTACACACAAAATCGTGGTAGAAATAATGTTAAAAAATAATTTCTCAGATGAGGCTTCTATAAACTAATATATATTCAAAACAAAGGTTGAACATTGTAATAATTGCAAGAATATTTATTAAAACAAGGAGAATGGCTTGGACTTAAAAATGAGTCCCTTTTAAATAGTAAAAATTACATAAACAGTACTAATCCGGGGTCTTACATTCACCTTGACAACTTCTTTTTGATTTGGGTAAAGCTCATATCAAAATTTTTGGGAAGGGGTTTAGTGAACGGTCGCAAGAAATTCCATTAAATCAAAACCTATGCAAAAGTGCTATACCAGAAAAGACAGAAACATTGCTAATAACGATTAATAAATAGCTTGGTGTACTGTATGCCCTCCATATTTCCCTCTTATCCTCTTTGTTCTTGCCGTATATGCAAATATAGTTGTGCTTGTTTGATCACAACAAATCGTGGGTTGTGCCTACGTTTTAAAATGCACCTACGGTGGTGTTATATACTATGCAAAATATAAACTCGCAAAATATAAATTCGAAGGAGTATATATACTATCGTTTGTGAAAAAATTGCATGATCTACAGTTGTTATTGTAATTATTTTTGCGATAAAACCTACCATTTAAGAGATATTTGTTTTTGAATGTTGGATCTTGGAAAATTTTGTAAAGTAAGTTCGATAGATTGGACTAGATGTATTTTTGTTCCAGTAAGCACTTTGGGAACGAGTCCCCCAAATTTTGACAGCAAGTGGTGTCACGGCTCCCAAGTTGTGTTCAAAACATCAGGCCAGTTCAAAGAAAAGTGTGTTTAAAATGCATGAATACGATGCAACTAACAAAAATGTCAAATATTCCAAGTAACTCCCAAAAAAATTGAAAAATTAGGAGTTTCAAACAAAGTGGAAACATATTTGTTTTTGATATAACGTGTAAATTTAATAAATAAACCACCTGGTTCCACTATTAGAGCAAAGGAACTTTCGACCGCGTCATCGCGTCACAGGATAAATTTTCTATATTAGGATAGTATTTTTATAATTGTGTTAGGAAACGTTGAGTTGCCAAGGTATATCCTGGTACCATAAGGGATATATTATTATAAACAGTTATTTTATAACAAAACGAAAATTAAAATTGTAACAATTTTGTAATATTTTTGGACGGATTTAGAACTAGAAATGTAATATAACTTTTTTTCGTAAAGTTAATAATTTAAATACACATTAATCTTTAAAAATTAAAAATTTTCCAATCATTTTACAATTCTTAATTTTTTATATCATCTAAACTCCCAAAAAATCTTATTAGCAATTTTAATATTTTAATTGTTTTTTATATTTTTAGTGCGCCAGCCTAATCGTTCGTTTACGAAGAAAAGTTAGTTAAAAACAATATAAGACCCATTTCATTTTAATAATATTACATTAATAATATCACAATCGCAGGTAGAAAAATATTCTTTTCCTTTCCAAAGATTATATTTCAGTTCATTACTATACTACCACACCAAAAAGTTATTGCGCACACACATCCTGCTTAGCAGTGAAAAACTTGAAGAGAGAAAACAAAAAGCTCGGATGGGTTACGACTTGTGACCCATTTTGGACGTCGTAACCCATTATTCCTGTTGTTCCCTCTGTATGTTAAGTACTCTGTGATATAAGGAAAGTGTGCACGATTCTCTAAAAAGAGCTTTCCTATTTTCTCCATTTCATAGCAGGAACACAATGCTCGCCATAAGCCGTGGGCTATGAAAGCTCTATCGCTCTCAAATTATGCCATCGTTGTCAATCGTAAAATTAAAATTATAATAGAGCAACGCGATATCGTAGGCGTTGAAAAAAAAATGTTTTTCCTGTCAAATGAGTTTCAAATTTAAATTGAAACTAATTTAAACTAATATGAAAAAAAAAAAGAATGCAGCATGTGTATTTTTTTTATTTTTAAAATAAAGCACCCTCAGACACAAAAAAATTTGTCAAAAAGGCACTTTTTTGTCAAAATAATAACGTTTTATTTGTTGACAGCGGTATTTTTTTGTATGTATGATTTGGTAGAACTGTAAGCGTCAGCCAAAAAATAGAAATAGGTTCTAATTTTTTGGTCGTAGTTGTGGTCACTTCGCCGATAGTTTCATTTTGTTCGCTCCTAGGTGGGGAGCCTCGGTAGCCTAGGGGTAAGGCGCCTGACTACTATCCCAGAGGTCCCGGGTTCGAATCCCGGCCAGCCCGCGGTCCTTCGCCTTTTCCACTTTCCCACCTACATAACTTTCCTTCTTTCTTCTTCCCTCTTTACATTCCTGATTCCTCCTGCCGTAGCCTTCGCTAGTCCTTCCCCACTCCACCAAGCGCATGTCATCGGCTGGTTGAAGAGATTCAACTCGTTTCAGGAGGCATAACACTCCAGCGAGTTGTTTCTCAAATGCCCCGATGCCAGAGTCGCGAAATGGTTGGAAGGAGGTGGAATAAAAATATCGCGGCTAGGTTGTGGCAGCTCCTTCCTACTTCTCTTCTCTACTTCTCATCTTCCGGCTAAGAGCTGCTGTTCGACAGTCTATAGGAAAAAATAAATTGTCGAACAGTACAAAGGGGGCTTTCCCTAAGTCTCTAGTCTACCACATAAAAAAAAAAAGGTAGATACATGGTATCTATTATTTGTCAACGAAAAGCTTTTATAGCTCACGGCTTATGGTGAGCATTGTGTTCCAGCTATCAAGCTTCCTCCAGACGAAAAATGCCCCCGCTCTTTCTTTGTTTTATATTACTACGTTTATAAGCGGAGTTTCCCTCCGGATGGAAGTTTCGATCCGGAGTGAAACACCGCTTATAAACTGGGAGTGAAACTCCAGAACTTGGATTTTCGCTCTCGAAGAAAAAGCTGGAGTGAAACTTCGATCCCGGTTTATGTTGTGCTTATAAACGCTGACTTGGAGTGAGATTTTTTGGGATTGGGCAAGACCCTCTCAACTACAGGCCATGCAGTTGTATCTGGCACCAAACAACCATAGCTGAGAATGGTCCCAAAATTTGACAGTTGCTGAGAATTTAATGGCGCGGAGTACGTTCGGGAGTGTTTTCGTTATAGTTTTGTGGTAAAAAATGGTAAATTATTGAAATTTATCGCTTTAAACCATACAAGGATTATCAGCGATTATTTCTTTAGTGATTTAATAAAAAAAAATATAAAAAAATAGTGATTTAGTGTATTTTTGGTGTCTTAATTGTTAAGGTGATCAATTTATTTTACATTCGCGGTGTTTTTTTCGTGTATATTAAGGGAAAATATGCTGAATATTTAATTAAAAGTGATTTTAAAGTCATTAATTAATTTATTTTGCAATTATTACTCTAAACATATAAGTATAGAAAAGTGCGAATGGAAAAGTGAATAAGAGAAGTGTTTTTCGGCACCTATATTTTTAATAATAATATCATAATATATGTATTAATCACTTTAAAATCACTTTTAATTCCATAACTACACAAAACATTAAATATTCAACATTTTTTTCGTAAATAAACATGAAAAAACACCATGAATGTGAAAAACAAGTTGATCGCCTTAACAATTTGAAAACTTAAACACACTTAATCACCAAATTTGTTTTATTTTTTTTAATGAAATCACTAAAAAACTATTCACTGATAAATCCTAGTGCAGTTAAAAGTGTTAAAATACAATATTTTATTACTTTTTACTGCAAAAATAAACACAAAAATTCTGCGCGTACGGCTTCCGCGCCATGTTACTCCGGTGTGCGGTGACTTTTGGGCATATTACCAACACCACGAAAAATTCATCTACGAGGCCTGTAGTTGAGAGGGGCTTGGATTGGGGCATACCAAAGCCTTCTATATTTACAAGCCATGCACAACAAAATTTCACACTCACATTCAAAGGTGCATGGGACTTCAATTTTGCTGTCAGACTGTGTGGAGTGCGGTTATGTACGTTTATTGGGAATAAATTATTGGGGATAAAATCTTCTTTAAACCAAATAAAAACAAAAATTATGGACATTAATTGTAACATTTATTAACTACATATTACAAAGTTGTGATAATAATGTAAATAATAAATGTAACGTAAAAAATGTAATGTAAATAATAAATGTAATAAACGAAAATTTTGCTTTTATCTTTATAAAAAAACTATTATTTTTAATAAAAAATCCCGGCACTTTCATTAATAGAAAACTTTCCGCGGCACGAAACACTTGTTTTCCTCGTTATCAAAGGGATTTTGATATTTTTTTCTCCATTGCCAACATAAACCCCGTAAATCTTATTAATAACACTGTTTATTTAAATTACAAATTTATGACAGGTAAATTGGGTACTTTTTGCATTATTGTACGTTTTTTACATTGATGGAATAGCTCTTATTTTCAATAAAATCACACTCGAAACAGCACTTTCCGCGGAACGAAAACTTCTTTCCCTTTGATTTTAATGGGACTTCGATATTTCACGAATTTAAGTTGGGACTTCATACAACCACACACACACACCTACAGCATGGCTTGTAAATATAGAAGGCTTTGGGCATACGCACTGCGGTTTTCCTCGAATTGGGTTTGTGTGCGTGCATATTTGGTCTTGCGCACTTCACATATTTCCGTTGTTAGGCAAAACTGAATTTTTTGGCGGGTGAATTTTGCGAAGTTTCCTTGGACCGGTTCTACACATTCAACTTTACATTCCACTTTTTGACGTTCAACTTTTTTTTCTCTTTCCCTCCAATACGAAGTTTGAAACAGACTAGAGTTGAAAGGAAAATAGAAAGCAGCTCAGAATGGAATGGAAATTTGCGTTCAACTTTTGTGTTTTCGTTCAAAATTTTTATGAGTGTGCAAATATGTATGAATATGAGTGTATACGTATAGCAGTGACAGCCGAGCCTTTCGATTTTCTTCTCGAAAAGTTGAAAATGTGTAGAAACGAGAGACAGAATTGAACATAAAAGAGGAATGCAAAGTTGAATGTGTAGAACCGGTCTTGCAATTCAAAAATTAGTAAGGTTATGGGTGAATATTTGATCTTGCGCACTTCGCATATTTCCCTTGTGAGCTCCAACTGAATTTCATGGCGGGTGAAGTTTGCATACAATTAAAAAATAAGTGAGGTTATGAGAAATTAGTTTTATGCGATGTTTGCATATTTTCTAGAAATAAGTGAGGTTATGCGATGGATGATGATGATCTCACACATTCAAACTAAAAAAATGTGGTTGTGTGAGGTTGTTTACAAACAAAGAAATAATTTTTTGTAAACCAGGGCTCCAATGGCAAACACTTATGATATGTATGAATTATTAAATGAAATCACACATTGAAGATAGTTTTAGTTTTTGGTAACATTATAGCTAATGTTTCCTCAAATAAACATTAGTTTTACTATCATTAAAAGTAGCAGCAGTAACAGATATCTGGAGCGCGTTCAAAAACCTTACTATGGTTAACCACAGTTAACTATGGTAAACTTTTGTCGTTCAAAATTAAGAATACAAAAAAAAATACAGTTTAAGGAAATCTAACGGGACATCTCTAAAGAAAGTTTATGTCTCGGACAAAGAAAACTAAAAGAAAAAGTTAACTGAGCACCATGTGTACTTTACCGTAAAATAGCGGAGAAACAAAGGCATAAGGAAAAGATTAAAAACTGAAAAATACTTATCACATTGAACCTTATGCACATAGGTACTATGGTTATGGAATATTAAAGTGATATCACATAGAGCTTAAAACACATTCAAAATATTTCCAAAAAAAGAAAACCTAATAAAATATTTAATTGACTATAATTTAACAGTAAAAGTTACCACCATTTATTTAAACACTAAAAAATTTCAGAAAAACTACAAGCGTCTGTACAGTCCGAAGTCTAGAGAGAGAGTGATGAAGGGTTTTCTTTCAGTTTCAACTCTTCACGTAATGATTTAACTTTCGGGTCCTCAAACTGACATAACGCTAATTGTTGCTCGAACGGACTCTCTTGTAGTACTAAAATATTGTGATAGCGACTTAACGCATCGACATGTTTCATCTTTGGAGACGTACGAAGTCATAATTTTGAAGTTCGAGCATCCATCGGTTTATACTTGAGTTTACTCGATTATTTTTCAAGGTCATGGTTAAAGCACTACAATCAGTGATCACTTTAAACTTTACCCCATACAAATATACTCTAAACCTACGAAGTGCGTAGATAACGGCTAGGGTCTATAATTCGTAGCTGTGGTACCTAGTTTCATACTCGGTTGTTCGTTTAGAAAAGTACGAAATTGGATGCATACCATCCCTTTTTCTTTGCATTAAAATTGCCCCAAAACCCTGCGCACTGACTTGGCTAGTTTGCAATGAAGTTCTGTATAATCTGTAGGACAATAAAAGTGCAAAATTGGTGCTTCAACCAGTTTCATCTTAAGCGTTTCGAAAGCTAGCACTCGCTCTTTATTCATGATAAACTCTGAGTTTTTCCTAACAAGATCGTATAGTGGCTTACTTAAAATCGAGAAATTTTGTATGAATCTACGAAAATAAGATATCAATCCAAGAAAACTTTTTAACTCCTTCAATTTTCCTGGTATGTATACCCATATTCATGACAGCCTGCAACTTTTCCATATTTGGCCTTTTTCCATCTGTCGAGACAACGTACCCCAGATATGAAATTTCTTCATACGCAAATCTGCATTTATCTAACCTTAACACCAAATGGTTATTAGAAAGGGTCTGAAGAACTTCTTTAAGAATAGAGACGTGTTCATCTAAACCACTGGTCGCTATAAGAATATCATCCAGATAGATTTGTATTTTTCCCTTGTCAACAAGACTCCAAAAAACTTTATGTATATATCGTTGAAAATTGGATGGCGAATTTTTAGCCCGAATGGCATTTTGACATACTTGAATTGCCCATCCGGTGTCAGAAAACTAGTAAATTTAACCGAATCCTCCGCGACCTTTACCTGATGGAAACTATTTCTAAGGTCTAAACTGATGAAATATTTCTTTCTATTCAGGTGATCAATAAGGTCGTCGATCAAAGGTAATGGGTAATTGTCGCGCTCTGTAATACTATTGATTTTACGATAATCTACGCATAACCGGTACTCGTTATTCTTCTTCCTTGCCATCACTATTGGTGATGAATAAGGTGAATCACTATACCGAATTATACCCTGCTTCAACAATTCATCTGTAATTTTCCTAACTTCATTTCTCTCGAAAGCAGATAAACGACGGGGTGCTTGTGAAATAATTCTTTCGGAAGACAACCTAATATATATTTCATACTCGACCTCTGGGGCGGACGGTTTAACAGCATCCACGTAATAGTTACTAAAAATGTTACGAGCTTCCGTAGTCTTTTTTGTTGGAATATTTGGATTTATATTTAAACTAGGACCATTCTCAGTTATACAGTCCGAAATGTCAATATTAAAAATATCCAGTATCTCAATCATTTCAGATGGACTATTTCTTTCCAAAATGTTTTTACCATTTATAATCAACTTAGCTGAAGTTTTGTTCAGAAAATCGCGACCTAAAAGCAAATTGGCATTCATCGTATGGTCTGGCACAACACATAGATCATGATTATAAAAATGACTTTCATGACTAATTATAACACTATACCAACTTGAGATCTCGAGTTCACTATCATTAATTCCCGTAAAAGTTTTGTTATTCGACCATAAATTTTGCAAACTATGATTCGGTAGCATCGACTGTTTAATAACGCTAACGGGACTACCCGTATCAGCTAAAGCTTTTAATTTTATCTTAAAATCTACATCATTCGTGCTACAAAAACTTAAAATTACATCATCATATATTCGTTATTTGAAACATCAAGAGGACTCAAATTGAAAACCTATTTATCTGGACAATTTTTAATAAGGTGGCCTTTTTTCTCACAGCTAAAACAACAACCTTTCCTCTTTAACGGACTAGGGCAACTATTTATAAGGTGTCCTCTCTAATTACAATTAAAACAACGAATATTTTTATTTCGAACCTTAATATATTACCTGAAACATTCTGTTGCTTCTGCATCTCATTTTTTTACATTTTAACGCGCGAGTATATCTGCGGGTTTTGTTTACCTGTCACCTTTTCTGGAGCCGTCTTGTTGAAATGTTGTAAAAAAGGATCAACCGCCTGAAAATTCTGGACCATGAGTATTTCTTCCAAAGCTGGATTTTGTAGGCCTCTGATTATGTATTTCACAACTGCCTTCTCCGACAGTGAACAACGCTTACCAATATTGACCATCACGAACATATAGTTTTCATAACTTTCGTCGGGCTTACGTTTTCTATTGACTAGCTGATTGTGAACGTCGGCTTCGTCTTCCAAGAACGGAAACTTTTTTAGAAACGCATCCTGGAAGTTTTGCCATGTTGTGATGTCATCCTCTGCACCATACTTCCACAATTTTGCTACCCCTTACCATCAGTCCAACCATATAAACATTGCAGCTTCTTTAATTTCTTTAACCACATTAGAGATGTTAAACCTCAGACTCGGGATCGTATGGAGGAACTTTTCAATGATTTCTGACGGACGTAAAACTTTTTCTTTACATAGTGTTTTGTTCCCCGTATTAGCACTACTTTGTTTCAGGAGCAGCTCTCGTTCCCTTTTTAGCAATTGAATTTCTTTTTCCAACAAATTTTTCTCCCCTTCTAACAAATTTTTGTTTATTGTCTTGACATTCGCCTGGTTGCTGCTGTCATTGTCACTTTCACCACCCGTGGCGCCCTCACCGTAATCGTGGTACTGAACCTCCGCCATTTCCTCATTACAGTAAATGAGCTGTACGTGCTGTAAATCTTTTCAATGCGGCTGCAAAAGTGTCAGCGGTAAGGTCACCCGCAAGTTCTAAATGTAGCGCTCGAGTACTGAAACATACGAAGATCACTAGATATCCCTTAGATGTTCGTGCGCCTCGTCCTCGACGTTGAAGTAGTGTCAGCGGCCCAGCGTAGTCCACACCAACGTTTTCGAAAGCTCGATATGTTCCAACTCGTTTCGAGGGTAGATGTGCCATGAGTTGACTTGATGTTGCAGCTCAATTTTTTACGCATGTGAGGCATTTGTTAATGCATGACTTCACTAGCGTACGGCATGAAAGGATCCAGTATTTCTGACGTATTATACTGAGTAGCAAGGAAGTCCCTGCATGTAGATGTTCATGTGAGTAATCAAATAGAGTGTGAAGATATGATCCCTTGGCAATATAGCAGGGTGTTCGCCGAATAGGGAAGATTCGTGTTGTCCAACCGTCCTCCTACTACCGGGGGCCTCGGTAGCCTAGGGGTAAGGCGCCTGACTACTATCCCAGAGGTCCCGGGTTCGAATCCCGGCCAGCCCCACGGTCCTTCGCCTTTTCCACTTTTCCACCCACATAACTTTCCTTCTTTCTTCTCCTCTCTTTACATTCCTGATTCCTCCTGTCATAGCCTTTGCTAGTCCTTCCCTACTCCACCAAGCGCATGTCATTGGTTGGTTGAAGAGATTCAACTCGTTTCAGGAGGCATAACACTCCAGCGAGTTGTTTCTCAAATGCCCCGATGCCAGAGTCGCGAAATGGTTGGAAGTAGGTGGAATAAAAATATATCGCGGCTAGGTTGTGGCAGCTCCTTCCTATGTACTTCTCTCTCTCTACTTCTCATCTTCCGGCTAGAGCTGCTGTTCGACATTCTATAGGAAAAAATAGATTGTCGAACAGTACAAAGGGGGCTTTCCCTAAGTCTCTAGTCTATCACATAAAAAAAAAAAAATGTTAATTGTATCCAAGAAAGGAGTTAAGGTAGGAAGTCGACTTGAACCATGTAGTGGAGAATTAAATTGCAATGAGTGAATTTCCTTTCCGAATGAACTGCTCTGGGCCCATAAGATACAACCTCGATAAGCCGACCTTATATCGTCGCTAGCAATTCAAGTTGTGTACGTCTGGTTGTTACATGGATTGCATTTACGGCAGTACTGGAAGCACCTGGCTATGATTCGAATGATTTTGTTCAATGTGGAATACTTCTCAAATAAATCCGCAATAGTGTCGTTGGTAGCGTCGCACATTAGTACCTCCAAGTATCGCTCCCGCTGTTCTTAAGCAACGATTAGTTCATCTTTAACTGTGACATCTTCTTGTCTTGTCTTTCCAGTCATCCTTTAGGTACCTTGGTCCATCCCACCAAAGTCGCGATTGTACTAACTCCGAAGACAGTAGACCACGAGAAGCCAGATCTGCTGGATTTTGGGAAGATGCTACATGATTCCACTATGTTCTAGGGAGTATGCTTAAGATCGTTGATGTTCTATTTCCTATGAAACTTTTCCATCTCCGCGGATGTGAGGACAGCCAGGCAAGCACTACTGTTGAGTCTGTCCATGCGAAACAGTCACTGTCAGATATTTTCAGTTCAGTTTTGAAGAAGGCCATGAGGTTGGCTAAGAGTGTTGCACCACAAAGTTCTAGCCTTGGAATAGATAGTTGTTTAATTGGTGACACTCTTGTTTTTGAAGAAACTATGGTTACAGAAACGTTATTGTCCTTACCTACGCTTCTGCAATAAATCACAGCTGCATAAGCGGTCTCGGATGCATCTGAGAAGTAACTTCAAACTCTCTCTGTGTGCATGAATCCACCTTGCGATCCGTAATTCCTGAAGGTTGCGAAGTTCACCTCGGAGTTTATACCATTTGCTGCAGCACTGATCACATATCTCATCCCAATCATATTTCTGGAGCCATAGTTGTTGTAGCAGTATTTTGAATGTCACAGTGATTGATGATATGAGTCCCAACGGATCGAAAATTCGACTTTTTTTTTTTTTTTTTATGTGACAGTGCTAAGCTCAGGAGTCACCCTTTGTACTACTAGTCCGTCATGTCATTTGTCACGTCATGGTGCAATGTCTAGCAGTAAGCTTAGTACGGGGTGGGGAGGGGGGTATAGGTTAAGGGTTAAAAGGAACGGGGGGGTATTGAAGAAGGTGGTGATGAACCCTGCGTTTGAACTCTTGGATGTTGTAGGAGCTCGGAAATACTGACTGCGAGAGGTTATTCCACAGTCGAGTTGTTCTATTAACGAACGAATTCATATCTTGTTGAGTGCGTGAAAGGGGTAGTTGCAGGTGAAGGGAATGAGACGAGTGGGCTAATCTGGTGTTGCGGGTATAGGATT
This sequence comes from Thereva unica, assembly GCA_949987705.1. Lineage (NCBI taxonomy): Eukaryota > Metazoa > Arthropoda > Insecta > Diptera > Therevidae > Thereva > Thereva unica. The sequence continues at coordinate 61,466,497 of OX465284.1, forward strand.
GCCGTGGAGGCAGGAGAGCGTTTAACTCGGAGGAACAGTCACTATGATAGTAGCGATAAAATTTTGTCAGTGCTGCTACATTCCTACGGTGGCTCAGGGGGTCGATGGTGGAGCAAGCGGTATCGTCATTAATTAACTTAAGGGCCCTTTTTTGGACCTTATCTAACCATGCTAAGGTGGTTATTGGAGCACCGCCCCAAACGAGGGAGTTATATTCGAGAAGAGGCCGAATGTAGGATTTATAAATAACAGCACGGGCCGATGGCTGGAGGAGGAACCTGCACCTCTTAAGAAATCCCAAACACTGGGATGCTTGTTTGGCGATTTGGAATATGTGATCATTCCAACGCAAGTCTTTGGCTAATGTCACGCCTAAGATGTGGAGGGATGGGTCGGCCTTTAGTTCAACGTCATCCACTGTCAAGGATGGTGAGGTGTTGAACTTCTTTTTTGAGATAAGACAGTACTTGGTTTTGGAGGGGTTGAATTTGACACGATTCTTCTCTCCCCAATCTAGAATTAGTTTGATGTCTTTTTTAATAGTCCACATCAGGTAGCTATTTCAAACCAAGCACCTTAACACTCTCCGAGTGTTCATCGATTTTCATAGGGATAGCTGCTTCATTATCTGACGAGGTAGATTTGAGAAATTGTTGAGAATTAGAAGTCCACTTTCATAAGTTGAATCCTCTTAAGCGTAGCAATTCATTTAACTGATGATAGAGTTGTAATTCTTCTGCGTCTGATAAGGCTCCCCCCATCAAGTCGTCTACATAAAAGTTTTTCCTCCGCCAGTGGATATTTGCCTTCGAATTCGATCGTAAGCTGTTTTAATGATCGCGTAGCTAAGAAGGGGGCTGGACTAGTTCCATATGTAACAGTCTTGAGTTGTAAATGTTGAACAGGTTGGTTCGTGTTATCTTTCCAGAGTATATACGTTGATATCCCCTGTCCTGAGGCTCGACCAAAATTTGTCTAAACATCTTCTCGATGTCTGCGACGATTGCAATTTTAAATGTTCTAAATGAAAGTAAAATCGGGAGTTTTGTACCTTGGGTCCAACAAGAAGCCGATCGTTGAGTGAAACTCCCGATGACGTTACTGACGAGCCATTAAATACTACCCTTAATGTTGTGGTACTCGCTGGTTTAAAAACAGCATGGTGAGGTAAGTATGCATGTTCTACACTAGGTTCGTCTGCAGGGATATCTTCAAGATGACCTAGTTCTCTATAATCATTTATAAAGCGGGTCATCTCGGAGGTTATGGTTATGAAGAAATTTCCTTTCTAATGAGTTTAGACAGGACCTTGCTATATGTAGTGAATCACCTAAAAGATCGGTGGATTCTCTGAGTGGTAATCTAACCACATACCAATTTGTGATAGGATCGATGCGATGGGTGGCAGAGAATAATGTCTCGCAGTGGTTTTCCTCTTCCGTATATGATTGTGCGTGTAAACCAACTTCTTCAACTTCCCAGAATTTGCGTAGGATTTCATTAACTTCGTCGATGTTTGAATGAAGTGACACAATATTCGATGCAGGCCTCTCCATGGACAGTGGACCTGATACAATGTAACCAATGATAGTATTATGTAAGACGGGATATTCAGGTGAAAAGTCGTTATGTCCATCTCTTATGGGACTCATGAAATAATCAGCTCCCAGCAGAATATCATTTCTTCTTGATGTATTGAAAAATGGATCTGCTAATGTGAAGTCCTTAAGGAATGACCAATCTTTAATAAGGAAGCTAGTAGCTGGTTGCGATGCAGTTAGGTTATCCAATATGACGAGCGCTTGTACTGTGCATGTTGAGGATCATGCTGTGAGATAAGAGACAATTGAAACTTTCCCTTTGTAATGCCTGCTCTTACTGATAATACCCCATTAACTGTAAAGTGAGCTCTTTCCATTTTTAAATTCAGACGTCGCGTCGCACACAATCTTCATATATGAACGTTGCTTCCAAAATTACTCTACAGGAGATTAACTCACCAGATGAGTTTGGAACTTGAACCATCGCCATTGGCAGTAATGTAATTCGGTGTGCTCTAGAAATTGCGAACGAATTTAATTGTGGATCCTTGGCAAGTTTATTACCTCAGGTGTTCCAAAGTCGGATTTGCCTGTAGAAATTTGCAAGGAGTTTAGTCCAGGTGTTGGCTGAGGATTTATTTCGCTGGTATGTAAACTTGAGTGATGCGCCTGGTAACAAGTATGACACCGAATCTTAGAGCTGCATTTATGAGCGGAGTGACCTTGACTGAGACAGTTGAATCACAAACCCTTTTGTTTCGCAGTTTCGTCTGTCTGATATAGTCATATTCTTATATTGTGGACATTTGTATAGCTGATGAGATTCCTCACACTTTTTACAGCGAAGTGTGGTGTCAATATGAAGACTCCGAACTGGTTGAACTACATTTGTTTTCTTGACAGTTGGAGCACAGGATTCTAAGGCATCGCATCGCTGATTGAGGAATTCAATGAATTTGTCGAATGAAGGCAGATCCCCGCTGGTAGTCTGTTCAGCCCACAGTCGTCGAGTTTCCGAATCAGTTTTATTCACTATTAGATGAATGAGCCAAGGATCACGACCTTTTGCTTCCGTTCCTAAAGCCTTAACACCCCGAATTAACTCATCCGAGCTGTCGGCCAGACGTCGTAAGGCAGTAGTAGATAATTGTGAGCAGCTAGGTTGATTTATAAAAGTCTTAATATATGAGTTCAAAATCTGTGACTTCTTGTCGTACCGTTTTACTAATTTCGACCAAGCTTCGGGATAGCTAGTCTGTGTTATAGGTAGGTGTTTTATGAGTGAGCTTGCTGCTTCACCCTGTAGTACGCCCTTGAGGTACTGAAATACGCCCTTGAGGTACTGGTACGTAGTACGCCCTTGAGGTACTGGTACGGAAGAAAGCCCTTCTTTAGAATCAATGCATGATTCAAACAAATCCTTAAATGAAGGCTAGTCCTTGTAATCGCCACTAAACTTTGGAATGTTTATCGTGGGAAGTTTAATCTGATTTAAATTTGAGGATGAAGGAAATCCTTCAAAAAGTGTTTGCTGCTGCTGCATTAATTGTTGTACAGTAGAATTTAATTGTTCATTGGGAGAAGGGCGCTAATCGATTAGTCGTTGAGTCGAGCATCTAATTTATGAGAGCCTCTAATTTATCTGGCCGAATGCTAAGTTCTTCGATACTCCTTTGTGCAGTAACATTATCCGTAAAGGTTTTTAATTTGGTTAATGAACCTTTAATTCTACCTCTTTCACTCTTTAACAAAGCTACATCTGCCATTTGAACTATTTAATTAGAGAGTTATCAATAGATTTAATTCAACAGATCTCAATCGATTGCACAAGGAGTATGTATACAGTGTATACTATACACGTTTTATTGTCGACACTCACAAATTGTGCGAAAATATTGTCATGTACAGAAGTCACACGATGTGTAAAAGATTACTGACTAAATAAATATCAATCTTCCAACATAAATCTTATTTATTTCAATTTTAAAATTTTAAATTGCCCTTAAATACATTTGCAAGTATACATTCATATCGAACTTATGGAATATCATGTGCTCGGTAACTATGTCCATGCGATGGGACATTATTTACGGTAAAATTGACTGTCCTTGTAGGTTTGAATAACTATCTATTTCCGTTATAATTTGAGAATATATGTATACACTAATATCATATATATATTAACTCAAAAACATAATAATTGAACATGCGGTTTTAATGAATCTCGTTAAATGGTTTTGAATAAAAGTTAAAACTGTATATTTTGAATCTAATGACTTACTGCATTGTTTTGCGTAGAAATAAATTGTAATTTATAGCGGTTGAGTCACTAACTCTATTTTTGATGCGGTTAAATCCTTAAGTCACTATTTATGAGGATGAGTCCCGGGTTTCGGCACCAAAAAATGTTTGATAAAAAATGGTTTAATAACCTTCACAAATGAAAACTACACAATTCACTTAATTCAATGAATTCTTCACAATTCTTTATTTAATTCATTAAAACTTTTCAATTCACATCACTTCCTAAAATTCTTAAACTAATTTGTAGGTGCAACAATCCTTGCGTCGCGATTGAACTCGAGAGAAGCAGAAAAATTTTGGAAACAGAAAATAGAGAAAAAAACTGATTGTAAGAATGATAACAAAATAGCGGGACGCATCGGGTTGCCGCATTACATTTCTAATGTGCTTCCAAGTAGTACATTTCTATTTATTTAAAACATTTGAAATATAATTTCGTTAGCCTAACTGAATATTAATTTGAAATTAATTGATTGGTTAATTATAACTTAAACGTAAAATATCAACCAGGGTGAGCATAGCTACAACTGCACAGTAAAGAGTGCGCAACAAAAGTGCGCGTGTCGCGACATTCTAATTTTTACCCCAGGCCAAAAAGTGTCAGTATTTCCTTCCACTAGTGGTTCTGGGCTAATTCGATAGTCGGGTCCGAGTGAGAATGAAAATATTGAATCTTCCAGTGAGAGTCGCATTAGTCGTTTCCAAAATTAGCCCGGCCAGACAGACAGACAAAAGTTTCTACAAAAGTAAAAAATAAAAATATATAGTTTATAAAAACTAAACCGTTTTTTCGCGGAATTAAAATTTAAACCGCTTTTGCACTTAGTTTTTACTAAAAATCCCGCAGGAATGAAGTTCCTTACGCTTTTTGTTCAACTGCAAACTGCATTTTTATTGTTTCAGCCAGTATAGGGGAACATACTTACCTACCTTTCGAAATCAAGCTAAGAATGAAATGAATGAAGTTATCGGCAAAAATTATAAATATAACTTTACTTAAATGTAAAAATCGGTCGGGCGCTTTTAACCTATATTCTAGCGGCGAGACTATGCGGAATTCGAAAAAAAGAAGGCAAAATTTGTAGGAAATTTTATGCTCTTTTGATGTATGTAGATAGATTGCCGCAGGGTTTTTCGGACACCTCCATTTTTTGCCATTTTTTCGTTAAAATTCGTGCAGGAAACATCAGTTTTAGGTATTTTCAAGCGTTAATAATTTCCAAAAAGCAGGGGCCGGTTCACGTAACTCGACAACGAAAATTTTTTTTCGTTTCGCGTTCACGTAGCTCGAAAAAATTGCAAATTTTCGTTTGTTGACTCGAAAGCTCTTATGTTATCGAACACTTGTATTTATTAAGATTAATTTTCCAATTTAAAAGTAGACTTTTATAAGTTATTACATATGTAAATTATTTTTAAAAATTTAATTAAGTTGATGCCAACAAATTGTATAATTTTACAGCGGTTTTTGTAAAGAAAATCGTGTTTTAGTAATGTGGTTTCCTTAAATTTTCTTTCGAACTACGTGAACGCTCAAATTTTTCGAGACAAATTTTTTCGTATTCAAATTCGTTTCGAACGATTGTCGTCGTTCGAGCTACGTGAACCGGCCCCAGGCCACAGAAACAGTAGATCGGAACTATTTTCGTCATCGGTCCCATTTTGTGCATCGTCAGAGAAGAAAAGTGCCAAAAAGAACAATTAGTTTAATTTTTATACAATACGAACATGCATTCTTCATACACATTTTGTATTGTGCATATATTTTTCATTAAATCACATTTTTCTATATTATTTCTGAAAATATATGTTTTTACGGTTATGCAGTAATACTCCAGAAGCAACAGCGGAAAAGCATTCAAAAGATGAAATAAATCTACCCTGCGATTTTTTGACGATTAATAAGGGGAAAAATCGTAGGAATGCTGGGAAATATGGCTTTTCAATTATATGGACTGTAGTTATCGTAGAACCAGGGCTTAATTGTATCATCTGTTTGGACCTACCTACTAAAAATTTCATGAAAAAATAATGGCCTCGATTCCCAGATCCGGCGGCGCGGAAGTGAGTGCGGATTTGACACTTTGCGATTCTCAAATCCGCAACCGCGAATCTCTCTTTGACATTTGGCGACACGATATCGTCTCTTTACGTGTCGATAAAGACGTTTCACCATTATTAAAAAGGTCAATTTATGCATGCAATAAACTTTTAACAATTCCTATTTTAATTAAATATCCGTGATTTGCTGCCTTGGAGTAATACCACCCAATTTGATGGTTTTGTATAGCTGCGCTTAGCTGTCGATTTGGTCATGAAACCAAATATGAAACTTAAAGAAAATCGAGAAGCTTTTTTTGTCGAGTCGATCCATGGACTCGAGAAACCAAATACGGCCCCAGAGTACGGAAGTGCACACTCATGTGCATTGCGTCAAAACGCACATACTCACGCACGTGAGTCGTGTGCATTTGAATAATTTCGTGTGCACACATGAGTCGAACAATGAGGTTTGAGACGAAGTAATTCAACTGCACACAGCTCACGTGCGTGCGTAATAAGGACAATTGCACTGACCTGTGTACACTTGAATTATTTCTTGTGCGCACATGAGTCGAAAAATGAGTTTTGAGTCGATCGTGTGCGCACGCTAGTGTGCGTTTCCGAACTCGGGTTTTAATCCTTTAGTATTATTCCTTACCATAAAACTTGGCTTGATTTGGCATAAATCAACCATCTTCGCAAATAAATATTAAAAAAAGTGCATTTCATTGGATTATTTGTGTTGTTGTTGTATTTTAAACTTCCTAACACCGAAGTGTTAGCGTGACCCCAAGGTTACGACTTGTATAAGGTTTTTCAACCATATCAACCACTGAACTAAGTTAGTTTAATACAGTAGGCCTAGATCGATAGCTTCTGATAAAAATTGTCAGGGCTGGTTGGCTAGTACAGCATGTGAGTGACAGTCGTCATAGATTGATGCTTGATATTGATTCAATTGGCTTTAGTCGTTGACACTTTTGTTTGGTAAATAGTTATGTCCCAGGGTGCTGTTTTTTTTTAAATTTTGCTGCTGTCGACTCTCTCTCTCTGCAATATAAGGGTTCCTCTAAAAGAGGGCGTCAAATGTCATTAAAGCTAAATCTAACTACAACTTAATACTTAAAAAAACAAAAACTGATGGTTGGTCACCGTGTGTCTACATATTTGTGTGGAAGGGATGTGTTAACCTCCAGTGTTCCGGTCGCCTCAATAAAAAAACAATTCCCAGGTACCTCAGGGAGCTGTGAAGCATTGTGCACCTTGAAAATCGCATTTGTAAAATGCACTGAACTAAAGATTGTGCAAACTTGGATGTATGCTTTTCGTAAAGTATGAATTGAAAGTAGCTAATGTTGTATAACAATAATTGTGATAGAAATGTGTTATCACTGTGTTAATTGGACAGGAACATGCTGTCGAGCAGCAGATGTCTCCATCTCACGAACCTAGTCATTAAATAAAAATCTTGGATTCTTTTAGGAAGTTTACTAGTTCCATGATTCTTGATTCCTCGAAGGGAGTCAATGCTTCTACTAAGGAATTTGCATTAGATAAATTTGTAAAGTTTGACCTGATGTTGGAGTATTTGCGGCATTTCAGGATGATATGTTCGGCATTATTTTTAATATTACATGAACTACACAGTTCATTTGAGACTACTTTCCAGGATGCTAATCTGGCTTCATCATAGGAGTGTCCCGAGAGGATTCTATTCATCATACGAAAATATTTTGGTTCTAAATTAACCTTCTTGAACCAAGGAGCAGCCGGTAAAGATGGAAAAATGGAGGTGAAGAATTTGCCTTTAGACGTAGATAAGTTCTGGTAATTTCGCTTCCATTCAGTATTTAGCTTGTTTTTAAGGTTGAGAGTCAGATCCTTAAGGTTCAGGTTATGTGGGAAGATCATGCCCATGTCAGTTGCTTTAGTAGCAAGGTCATCCGCTTTTTCATTTTCAGGTATTCCCATATGTGACGGGACCCAAACTATCCTGACTGTATCAAAGGAATTTATGTTATATAGAATTGAATTTAATTTTATTGGGGTTTGGAATTGGATTTCCATTTAAAAGAATGGATAAGGGTAGCATAGCATTTGATTTGTTTATATTAATGTTTAAATTCCTCTTAGAGGCAACTGTTTGAAATTCATTTAGTGCTAGTTGCAGAGTTGACTCGACCTCAAGTGCATTATCTCCCTCCCCAAGCAGGCAGAAATCATCTGCAAATTGGAACACCTCTACATTTCGTGGATGTGTGTATGGAGACTCGTAGTGTATAAGTTAAAGAGGATTGGACTTAGAGAGCTACCCTGAGGTATGCCTCCATTTACCTTGTGACCGTGGTGTTTTCTAATATAAGGCTTCTTTCGCCGAAGAATTTTATCATCCAGTTAATATATATATCAGAGGAATGCCAAATTCCAACAGTGTGGTATAAAGTTTGTTAAGATTTATTCTATCATATGCATTGTCTAAGTCTAGTGTGAGCATCCCTACAGTCCTGCCATCCCTGATTTTATTTTTGATTTTTTGTAAAATAATAGAGAGACAAGTGGTAGAGGATCTGCCTTCCCTATATGCAAAGGTATTCTTAGGGAGAATAGTTTGTATTTCAATCTTATGATTGATGAAGTTTTTAATGAACATATTAATGATTTTCATTGGGGTGCAGATTAGTGAAAATGGTCTATAGCTAGAAAGCCCGGTGGGGTCTTTGCCTGGTTTAGGGACGGGAATGATTCTAATTTCTAGCCATTTCAGAGGAATGTCATTTGTAGAGAAGATTTCTTTTAATTTTAGAATGAGGGCTTTTTTAGCACACGTCTTGAGCTTTTTAATCATCTCAAAATTTTAATGATCTATGCCAGGGGCAGATTTACCTTTTTTGGTTCTTAGAACTTCGTTTAAATTGTGGACAGTCCAGGAGATTGTGTCAATGGGTGAAATCGGGCTTAGCAGTGGGATGTGTGATTGAGCCGTAGTTTTATTGGTGATGTGATGGAGATAATCTGAGGGTGAGAGTTGATGGGCAGACAATTTACTGATGGTTTTGTTGGTTTTAAATCTACTAATGATGTTCCAGAAATTGGTAATAGAGGCTTTATGACACAGTTCCTGAATCAACTGGTTCCAAGAGTTCTTTTTACACTTTTTTTTTGCTTTTTGAAAATGGCATTAATTTTATTGTGTTGAATAAGGTCTGAAAGATTCCCATATTTATTGAATTTCGTTAAGGCTACAAATTTAAGTCTGTATAATTTATCCAAGGTTGTATTCCACCAGGATTTCGGTTTGAATTTATCAGTGAACGATGAGATGGTGTAAGAAGCTTGTTGTACAGAATGCCAGAATGGTTATTTTCAACAAACGTTAGAGACTGAAAAGCAGTCATGACTTTCCTATTCGATATCTTCTTCCTTGGCAAGGTCACTGGAAGCTCAATTCCTAACTTTATGGAGGGCTGCCACTCAATGAAACATGTTTAGTTGTAGATTCCATGAGGCAGTCCGCAAAATTGTAGAAGCAAAGGTCGATGATGGAACTAGTAAGGATCGCTTTACGAGTTATACCCGTAGGTTTATAAATGTTGAGATTGAAGAATCCACCGCTCGACATGACATTTTCTAGGATAATTCCCCTACTATTGGTAGTGTCTTCCCATAACTTGTTTCTTGCATTGAAATCCCCAATAAGGAGTGTTTTTTGAGATTTGTTTACCAAATTGAGGATGTGGATCAGTGACTTTTTAAATTCAATATTACTGCAGTTGGTACTGGAGTAGATAGAGTAAATATTAATATTGAGCTTAAGATTTGTTGGTGTTATAGCACACGAGTTTAAATTGTTCGGGAATTGAAATGAATGCGATTGTAAACAGCAATGGCTGTGCCTCCATAACCATCAGCTCTATCTTTTAGTATTATTCCTTACCATAAAACTTGGCTTGATTTGGCATAAGTCAACCATCTTCGCAAATAAATATTTAAAAAAAAGTGCATTTCATTGGATTATTTGTGATTGTTTTTGAAATTATCGCGAAACCACCAGGGTGTTTTTTGCATTTTTAAAGATTACGCCCATACTTTAGGACTGCATTTTTTGCATAAAAATGCATTTAAACATGTCTTCCATTCAAAACTATGCGCATGCACTATGATTTTATTGTTATAGATATAGGTGTAATCTATCATTCTATCCAGAAGAATCGAATGGATGCGAAAATCAACCTATAATCAATTATTTAACTATGATGTGATGTTCAGCCTGTCTTCGTCTTAGTGCCGGCTTTCCACAAAAATCCCAAATTACTGTTAAGCACTAATTCAAGTTTATAATAAATATTAAATAATCGATCATACTCCAGTCAACTTAAGTTATTGTTTTTTATACTCCCATCACTAATTTTATTGTTTTATCGTTTCAGCTATTTTTATCAATTTTTACACATTCTGTTTTGCAAGAGCTGTTTCATGTTGCCTTTAACAAGTTGAAATCAATCCGAGCCGATTCTTTTGAAAGTGATGCTTTGCAGGATGTTTGCAGTTCATTGGTTATTTATTTAACTGAAGATAAAATTAGAACCTTTTTTGAAGAATTCATTGTTCCTGTATTAAAAAGCGATAAAAATAATATTGTAGCTAAAAATGCTCAAAATTTAAAGCGACAGCAACAAAAGGCATATGAGTAAATATTACATTGGTAAATTAATTTTAAATATCTAATGCTTTTATTTTAGGTTGTTAAAAAATATTCTTACACAGGATCAAAAGGAGTGTATATTATTTTTCGAAAAGAACTCAAGCGCCATACAAAAATTACTTTTCCAAGTTTTAAACTCTAGTTGTGCAATCTGTCAGGCTAGCCGATTAAAGTATGATGATATATTTTAGTTATCATTTTATATATACTATTTTTATATTTATTAAGGTGTTTACAAATATTAATTGATAGCAAAAAAGATAATCCTTCAAAGAACAAGCTAATTGTCAAAGTAATACCAGAAGTAATTTTAAATTTTAAAAATGTCGCTACCAAAAATGAAAATATTGCCCAAGAGCTTTTGACCCTTTTTGGCCGTTTTTATCAGGTAATTATTTAAATACAACAATAAAAGATATTTATATGATTTATTATAGGAAATTGAAAATTTGGATGAATACTTAGATATTTTGTTAGCTGGTTTAGGAGGGGACGAAGTTCTAATAACAAACACGATATTGGCACTCCGTCATATAATTTATTGTTTTGGAACTAATTTGAAAACTAAAGCCTTGGAATTTATACTACAACAAATTACGTCATGTTTAAGTACCAAATGTCGCCCGCAAGCAGAGGCCGCTATAGTGTTTCTTATTACTTTTGTTAAAGTACTGCCATCTCAATTTACCGCAGTCTATATGGATGGTATAGTGAGTATATTCGAAATAATTTTACATATATTTTAAAAAAAAATCGACTGTATTACACTAGCGACATACGATTGGGGTTTTCCCCGTACGCCTAACTGCCCCCGCTTTTCCCATCCCGTGATTCCATGACATACGAGAAGGTTTTTTTCGAACAGTGTATGATTGAAAGTTAGTGGTGTAGTTTCATTAATGCTGAAAGTGTAAAAATAATAGCAAATTTAATCGATTTAGAACTTATAATTATGTTGCTTTTAATGGAATTAAAAGGCTCTGCGTCAAGCACTTTATACCAAAGAAACAAATTTAATTATTAATTCTTTGAGCAGCACTCTCCCGCAACTACGCCAATCACTGAGCTTCAACAGATCGTCCGGGAAAAACCTAATCCTATGTCGCAACACAGTGAGTGAGTGAGTCAGTCAGTGAGTTTTTCAGAGCTTTCGGGTGCAAACTCGTGCAACCAGCCGTTCCCAAACCGGTGCTCGTTATTGTTGCTTTTCGATTCTGAAACCGATTCGCTTTTAACCTTAACGTAACGTCGCTACTAACCTGATCGCTTGAGTTCCATTTGGCACGAAAACCCCGGTCCAGGAAAACCTAATCGTATGTCGTAACATCACTACATCTGCAGACTAGTGTTGACGTGAATACGTCTATAAATTTGTTTGCATGAGAAAAAAACCGAGAACAAGAAAATTAAGGCATACAATTTTGAGTTGCAGCTCAAAAACTATTGCTTATATCGAAAACAGAAATATACCATGACCTAGACGAAAAATCAAAAGTTTTTATTGCTTACTTTACTTTACTTACTTTACTTCTACAATATCAACAGTAATTAAACTTTTATACGTTTTATATTAGTTTCGCCTCTATGTTGTGCGTTAGGTTAGGTTAGATATGGCTGAGCTTTTGGTTCAAGCCCACACACTTCGGCCAGAAGGATAGGCCCATTGTGATGCCATAGTGATCCCACTTTAAACTTGATGTTAAAATGTCGTTTCTTCGTTAAACCATCTCGAGGAAGTAATGAATCTTCTAAGTTGCGGGATGCCAAACTTCGAGATTTCCGCAAGGTTGCTTAGAAAGGGTTCACCAAATGTGGTTAGCCTTATCCTGCTTAGGGCCGGGCAGTGACAGAGGAGGTGTAGTACACTTTCCGCCTCGTCAAGGTTCTTACAGCTTCTGCAGAAATCGTGGGTCTCAAGACCTAAACGGTTCGCATGCGCCCTATCAGACAGTGTCCGGTTAAGACTCCCACTATAACTGAGAGTTCTTGTCTCCCAAGGCTCAGTAATAAGGTAGTTCGCCTGAGATCATAGGAGGGCCAGGTTAATTTGGCCAAAGTGCATTTATTAGATCCCTCCAATGCTTTTTCGCTTGTATGATTGTGTGTTGCTTGCATCGGAGTTTAAAGGAGGCCCAAGGCATACCAACTCTTTCCTTTTCTGGAAGGAGAGTAGCGGTCGTGCTTCTCCTAGCCAGTTCGTCAGCTTTACAATTTCCCTCTATATTTCGGTGACCGGGCACCCAAACGAGGAGGGTCCTGAACTGCTGAGCCATCTCGTTAAGAGATCTGCGACATTCAGAGGTAGTTCTAGAGCGATGTTTGCTTTCTTAATGCGCTCTTCTGTGTTTTCATGCTAGAGGAGTTTCTTGTCCAGGATTACTCCCAGGTATTTGGCACTGTTGTTAATTTTGAGCCTAACATTGTTAAGCCGGGAGGGTGTTAACGGAGAGGTCTTATACCTCCTTGTGAAGAGGACCAGCTCCGTTTTTACTGGGTTAACGCTGAGTCCGCGGGTAGCAGTCCAGCTTGAGAGGGTTTGTAGCGCTGCCTCCATGAGATCACAGAGGACTTGAGGAAATTTTCCTTTTTTGATGATAACAATATCATCTGCGTACGCCAGGACGTCATGTCCCTCTGCCTGCATGCGTCGCAACAGCTGGTTCATAGTTACGACCCATAGCAGCGGGGAGAGTACTCCTCCTTGCGGAGTGCCTCTATTTACGGCCTTTCGGACCGAGCTATCGCCTAAGATCGAGCTCACCATCCTGCCAGTAAGCATTTGGTGGATAAGAGACACCAACGATGTCTCGATCCCATGTTCTGTCAAGGCCAAGGTAATGGCATTCGGCAAAACATTGTTAAATGCTCCTTCAATGTCAAGAAATGCTACTAATGTGTATTCCTTAACCTCGAGGGATTTTTCAATGGTTGAGACCAGTGAGTGAAGAGCAGTATCAGTAGATTTGCCCTTTGTATAGGCGTGTTGTGCGCCAGAGAGTTCCGAGGTCAATATGGTCTGCCTCAGATATATTTCGATTAGCGTAGTATTTCGTGTTGTGCGTAGTATTTAAACAAATCTTACAACTTGATTTTTACCCAATTCCAAATAACCCATCAACTTCAAATTTTGCACATACGTATAGTGCGAGTGACAATAATGCCAAATTTGGCAACTGGGAGTACATGGGTATCAAATGAAAGGGTGTGATGAGTAGAATACTATTAGCTGTGCGGCATCATTCCAAATTCAAAATGACGGCCAAGACGTAATTTCCGGTTATATTTCTCTTTATGGGTATGGGTATCAAATGCAGGAGTGGCCCTTTCCGTTATCCTTGATAGTAATATGTGGGACAATATTTTGCCCATAATCGATAACACTTTGAAACACGAATTTTCTCATATGGAAAAAATTTGATATTCATTGAGATCTGAGCTTTTGGAACACGACTGTTTTGGTAGTTTGTTATTATCAACTCTTTTTCAAAAGTTATTAACTTTTGAAAGTTCGAACTTTTTTTTACTCAATATGGGTTTTTTTAATATGGTCGGATCAGAAATTTTACGTAAAACTGTTTGAAAAATGTTCAAAACAAAAACTTTTTATATTTATAGTATATATAGTACTTTTGTATACATTTTCTGTTGTATTAAAATAAAATATTTGCCAAAAACAAAATTATTTGTTTTCATTTGCTTGCATTTAAGGGGACTCTTCACTGAAATGGCTAAAATCTGAACCGCTAGACCGATATAGATGAAATTTTGTGTCCGAATAGTTGTTATCGAGTAAAAAACAGAAGCATAATCAATTGTTGGAAAAAAAAATTTTAAGCAACATTTTTGTTAATAAACATCCGAGAAAAGGGGTATTTTCCGCGACCTTTTTGCACGCGAATTTTGAATCGATTTAATTTTTTTTGTGCCAAAATGTTCAGTAATTAATAATAAACATTACTGTCAGACAGAATTTTGATATCTTTTTTTGTTTATTAACAATCCACAAATATGTCGGGCGATGACGAAAAACAGCCGAAAATCTCGATTTACATTTTTGTTTATAACTTTATGAATTTTCAAAATTTCAAAATTCTGTCTGACAGATTTATTCAGTTATAAATTTCGAACATTTTCCACTTTATAAAATTAAAATCGGTTGAAAATTGTGGAACGAGGAGGTCGGAGAAGATAAAAAAAATTAAAAAAAACTTTGTTGAGATAAACACGTTCAAAGTTTGACGCAACCATTTTCTCCGCCGCAGTGGCTAAAACCTCAATCGCTCCACTATGTTATAAACATTGTTATATGTTGTTTTTTTTTTAATGTGAAAACGCTACATAATTCAGAAAAGTCTACTCTATCAGAATATGCAATAAAAAAAATTTCGTCAAAAAATCGATTTTCAACCAAATATGGGTCCCCTTAACATAACATTCAAAAGTTAATAACTTTTGAAAAAGAGTTGATAATTACAAACTACCAAAACAGTCGTGTTCCAAAACCTCAGATCTCAATGAATATCAATTTTTTTCCATATGAGAAAAAATAGTTTGTCATTTGTTCTATAGTGTAATAGACAGATGCCTCTCCATTTGTCACAAATTGTTCTTTTTTGGTTTTTTGACTATGTATCCTAGTAGAGTTCATGTTATTTTTAGGCCTTTTGTTATATTCACGAAAATATAATCTATATTAATAAAAGAAAGTGTATGAATGTGTGTGTGTATGCTGTGTGGCTGCCAGTGTTGCCAAGCAGCAAAGCGCTAAAACTTAGCGCCTATATAAATGAATGAGCGCTAAAATTTAGCTCTAATTTAATTGAAAGAGCGTTAAAAAATTTAGTGTTCTATTTTAATGATAACAACCGAGCGATAAAATTCGAGCGAGCAGTAGTCTTCTGTCGCAATTCAAATTGAAATATCACTTATCTTCTCCTTGGTAGAAGAATTTAGTAGGTACAAATACGCAATAAGGAAAAGCAAAATATGAAGTAGAGAATGCGTTCAATTCCTGTTTTTAGGAAATGGTCGGTTAATTTTCAGAAATTGTTGCTCAAGAACTATTTCGTAGCTGAAAAACGCTAAGAATTTTTTGAAAGCACTAAACTAGCGCTTACGCGATAAAGGCTATTTTTAAGCGCTAAAACACATTAATTAGTACCAAATCTAGCGCCCAAAGCGCTAACTTGGCAACACTGGTGGCTTATCTTAACGATTTTGGTGTCACCCTTCCCTTACTTCGAAGATAGAAAAGGGATATGAGGTTAAAGGGATAAAGGTTAAGGGTAAGAAAGATATGGATCAGCTGTTATATTATCCTCGCCCACTGAAATGGAGGGAAGGTTGGTGCAGGCTTTATTGGAGAATAGACAGTACTTGGTTTTGGTTTCATTGAACTCGACACGATTCTTGCGGCCCTAATCAAGAATGCGTTGAATATCCGCGTTAAGAGAGTTCGACATGAGTTCGCGTTCTAAGAGACAAGGTCTGGCACTTGCTTGTCCTGTGTTGTGGGAGGGGTATGAGTAACGCAAAGTACCGTCATCGGCAAAACTTTGAAGTGGATTGGAGGGGATTGAGAGCAGACCATTAATAAATATAAGAAAGAGTAGGTGAGAGAATCGTCCCTTGGGGAACGCCGGCCGAAATGGAGTGGGGGTTGGATTCGACGCCATCCAATACTACCTTGATTGAACGGCCAGAAAGAAAGCTCACAATCCAGTTCCTTAGAACTGAATCAATACCAATAGCTTGGAGTTTCGACAGCAGAGCGGGATGCCATACTCTGTCAAAGGCCTTGGAGATATCCAGAGCAACCAGACCAGACTCACTGAAGCCATGGATGCTTTGGTTGATGTGTTCAGTCAGGCACACAAGAAGGTCGCCAGTAGACCTTTTTGGTCTAAAGCCGTACTGCCTGTCGTGAATAATTTGGTTAGATTCTAGATATTTCATTAACCTTCTATTGATTATTGTCTCCATAACTGTGGAGAGAACAGAAGTTATTGCTATTGGGCGGTAGTTTAAAGGCTCGCTGGCTTCACCTTTTTTGGGAATGGGCTGAATATGAGCTAGTTTCCAAGAGTTGGGATAAACTCCGGAGAGGAGTTCCAAGGATATGACATGGCGAAAAGTTTGCGCAGAGGTTTAGCCAAGGGTGAGGCACACTTTTTGAGTACCATAGGGGGAGTATTATCGGGGCCAGTGGATTTATTGACGTCAAGATCTTTGAGACATTTATACACCTCTCGTGTCCTGAAGAAAATTCCGTCCATTGAATGGGCGTTGCGATCGAGGACCGGTGGTGACGTATCAGCTAAGGGTAACGAAGAATTTGAGGCGAGTAGAGATGCCAATAAATCGCCCTTGGATTTGCTTTCTGTTATCACCTCCTTTCCATTAACGAATGGAGGGGTTGAGGAAGAGGTAAAATTCTTCTTAATGGAAGTTACCAAGGCCCAGAAGTTTTTGCTGCCTACGTGGGTGTTAAGGATCTTACTTCTCAATTTGTTATCAAATGATGCTTTGACCTTCCTGATGATGGAGTTACAGGAATTTCTCGACTTGATATACTCACGCCGAAGTGACTCGTTTGGGGAACGTTTGTACGCTCTATAAGCGGCTTCCTTGGCTTGAATTGTGTTCCTACATTCTCCATCTATTTGGCTTTATAGATATGGTAGAGTGAGGAATGAGCAAACACATTCCTGCCCGTATTATTTTAGTAATACAGGAAGCGGCATAGTTCGTACTGGCACTGCGGAAACACAAATTCCAGTCGGTGGCTTGGAAAAGCGTATAAGTCCCAACCAGTTGGCTTTCCCATAGTGCCAGACAGTTTTTTTAGGAACTGTGATGGTTGGAGTAGAAGATGGATATGGGAAATTAGCGCTGACTAGATTGTGATCCGAGTTACCGAGGGGCGAGCTAACTTCGACGGAGTATCAAGTTGGATGAGAAGTAAGAAACAGGTCAAGCAGATGGGCTCCATGATCTTCAACGTCTGAAACTCGCGTTGCTCAGTTCACGATTTGGTGCAAATTATTTAGGTCTGCAAAGATCTCGGCGTCTTTGCCAGAAATACTGGTGCCATTAGAGTAATTTAGCCAATGACATTATGAACGTTGAAATCACCCGCAACAATGATTTCACACTCCGGGTGGGAAGATAAAAATCCGGAGTTTTGTTCAGAGATAGCATCGAAGGCTAACGTTGAGGCTTCATTGCTGATATTAGGGCTTCTGTATAGAAAACAGAAGAATATTACGTGGTTACGAAGAATAATTTTAATCCATAAATGATTCTGAAACGCCACGTCATTCCTAATATACATGGCGACTCCCCTATGATCGAAGAAATTGTGCACTAAGGTATACCCAGCCACCTGAAATCGATCTGAATCGGTGTCAGTGACTTGAGTTTCACTTAGTGCGAATATGGCCGGGGCATGCGTATAGAGATAGCACATTACATGATAAAAATTCGCGAGGAGACCCCTAATATTACAACTAGTGGGATGTTGTGCCTAGAGACTAGCCACTAATTACGCTTTTTCATGGTATTCTTTCTGTTGAATAACACTTCAGATTGGATGACAATATATTAAGTGGAGATTGATCCGCACTCACTTCCAACCCGCCGGATCTGGGAATCAAGGCCAATAATTCGAATGTGTCAAATTGAAAAAAAAAAGTACATCACACATGTAAACACTATAAAAAACGAATCTAAACATTTTTCTTTGGATTGGAGGAAAATCTAATGTGATGCACTTTACACAACAGAATTAGGTGTATTATTTTACTTAAACATACATGTCTTATTGTTAAAAATTCGCCTTACCGCACCCTAGTTTGGCTATGGAGATTCATAAGTATCACACTGACCAACGCTATATACAATTAATCTTGAAAAGTTTTGTTAAAGGCTTATGTAGGTTATAAGTTGTGAGACTGCGTAATCTAAAACTTAACAAAGTATTTAACAAACACTACAATATAATCATCATAGCTTAAAAAAAGGAAATCAAATGTAAACAATAAAATTCTTTGATTCTTCACCCACGTCATGGTATATTTCTTTATTCAATATAAACAATAGTTTTTGAGCAGCAAATAAAAACTATATGCCATAATTTCGTTATCATCGGTTTTTGTTCTGGAAGCAAATTTAGAGACGTATTCATGTCAAAAACTTGTTTCATATGAAACAAAATCCCCGAAGGAAATTAAAAAAAATTATTATGACGAAAAAAAAAGCACCGCGAGCCGAAGGATCGAACTCGCAGCCCCACAGACGAGGGACTTTCCCTAGCCTAGCCCTTTTATGGAAATGGTACTTTAACATTGCAAAAAGGCAGGACAAGGTTTTATTTTTGGGATGTGTAGGGGGGGGGGGGGGTCAGGGTGAGCTTAAGTTTGAGTTTTCGGGATTCTAACCCCCCCCCCCCCATTTGGCCACCATCTTGGAAAACGTATGCAAATGGTTTTTCCACTATATCTCCGAAACGGCACATGTTACCGGAAATTTGCAAGGACACTTTGCAAACAATTTATTACTTAGAAATTTTATGGTAAAATGAATAATTAAGAAGTTATAAGCCTTAGAACACAAAAATTAGTCACAATATTTTCTTTAAAGGCTCTTTTTTGTTGTTTAAATATACTTCTGGTTGAAATTTCCAAACCATTTTCTCAGTTTTTGGTCTTTTGACCAAGAGCTACATTTTGAGATATGGCCCAAGTCTGTAGCGGCAGTACTTTCAGAGATGAAAGTAGGCTTCAGACGGACAGAGCCTCTGTATAAGCTTTTTTTTTTGAAAAAGCTAAAAAACAAAGGAGAAATATTTGTTTTTTTAGGGGCCTTTCCTGCGCAAGGTCCATGACCTCATTTATGGCTGACTCAGCCGGCGATGCAACCATCGGAGCTTATGGGAACGGCCTTGCTGCAGTGTTATGCCTGCTTAAGCAAGACGATTCCCATCAGCTGGCCGATATTGCTGCAGCGCCGGCGTTGTCTAGCTGGGGGAGCGGGAGAAGTGGAAACGGGAACTTACCTGCTGTCCGTCAGTACGGCGTTGGTCCGTGTTGGTGACGTTTCCTTAGTTTTTTTTTTCACCATGTTAGATTTCACTTAGTGCACTTTTTTTAAAATAATTATTCAACACAAATTTATTGGCCGGAATTTAATTTAGGATTGTTTATGTTTATGTGTATGATGTGAGTTTATTGTTTATTTCTTTGTTTGTTGTGTTTAATTTGGCTGCGAAGTGGACTTGCAGCAGCACCCGCCCGCACTCTATGCCGGTACAGTCCAGACTTCACGTTATGTCAAGAAAGAGAGAGAAGCCGGCTAACCAGCCGAAAAAGGCTGTGACGCAAGTACAGTGGCATGGGGCCAGTTCAAACTACTTTCAAGTCAGTCTCGTTTCTGTCGTCCCGTGTATGGATTTCCACTTCCTGCAGTCAACTCGAATTCGGAGAGCTTAAATTTATTTTATTAATAACTTTGCAATATTGCTAGTATTTCTCTGTTAACTCCCGGTTCTTCTAATAGGTGATTCTACTCCCCAAAATCCCGAAAATCCCGCGGATCCCGCATGACCAGTCCCGCATTACTGATCCCGCAAAAATGGTGCGGGATCGCGCGTTAGCGGGATTGGATTCCCTAATGGGAGCATTCCGGTGGGGTAAGGGAATTTTGAGAGAGGTTCGTTTTAGCTCCCAGACGTCTGCTATGCGTGGATGTTTTTTATGAGCATACGAAGAATCAAAGTCGCCTGCCCGATTGTAGTGGATAGCAAAAGTAATCTAGTTTTCTGTTTTAACTTGAGGTTTGATTTTATTTATAACTTCTTCTTCTATAAAGTCTATACAATCAGGATCCGGTCCTGGCCTCGCGCAAGTGTTCTCTCCACCGGTCCCGATTCTGAGCCGATATCATCCAGTTTGGCATCCCTACACTCTGAGCGTCCTGGTCCACGCCATCCTTCCAGCGAAGGTTGGGCCTCCCTCGCTGTCGCACCCCATAGGTGTTACCGCAGAGAACTTTAAGAGCAGGCTCATCTTCACTCATACGAGCTAGATGCCCTGCCCACCGGAGCCTACCGAGCTTTATTTTTTTCACAACATCTATGTCGCGATAGCGCTCGTAGATCTCGTCATTGTAGAATCTCCGGAATCGTCCTTCCTCACATACGGGGCCAACAATCCTCCGAAGTATTTTCCTCTCAAACACGCCCAAGAGGTTTGAGTGCTTTTTGCTAAGCTAAGCACCCAGTTTCGGATACATATTTGAGAACGGGTAAGACCATCGTCTTATACAGTAAAAGTTTAGACGTTATGGTTAGATATTTCGATTTGAAGAGCCTTGACAGACTGTAGTAGGCTTTGTTGGCTTTTAGCAGTCGTGCGCGTATTTCTGGTTCCATGCTATTGTCGGCTGCTACTATTGACCCAAGGTAGGTAAATGATTTTACCACGTCAAACTCGTGTTCCGCTACCTTGATTGTGGGACCAATGTTAGGTGTTCTTCCAGACGAGGCCACCATGTACTTTGTTTTGCTTTCGTTAATGTGCAGTCCCAGATTTCCTGCCGCTTGCTCAATCTGAGTGAAAGCTTCTTGTACAGCTGTTGTTGTTCTTCCAATGATGTCAATGTCGTCTGCGTAAGACAGTAATTGGGTGGACTTGTGGAGAATTGTACCCCTTGATGTCACGCCCGAATCTCGGATCACTTTCTCCAACGCCAGGTTGAAAAGGAGGCAGACCCGACCGTCCCCTTGTCGGAGTCCATTATAGATGTTGATTGGTCCGGACAGTGTTCCAGATACCTTTACTTGGCTTGACACATTGATCTTGGTCAACCTACATAGTGTTGTCAGTTTGTTGGGGATGCCGAATTCTCCATGGCTTTGTAGAGTTCTACCCTGGCTATGCTATCATAGGCGGCTTTAAAGTCTATGAAGAGTTGAGTTTTGAAACTCTAGACATTTTTCCATAGCCTGCCTCAAGGTGAAAATCTGATCAGTCGTTGATTTGCCTGGGCTGAAGCCACACTAGTAATGGCCTATGATGTTTCTGGCGTATGGGGCCATCCTGTTTTCTAGGATAGCGGAGAATATCTTATACACGGTACTCAACAACGTTATACCGCGATAATTAGTGCACTCTGTGATATCTCCTTGTTTGTGTACCGGACAGAGGATGCCTTTTCTCCAGTCTTCTGGCATCACTTCCTGCTTCCATACTCACAATTAATTCATGAATCGCTTGGTGTAATGTAGGCCCTCCATATTTAACCAGCTCCACTGTGATGCCGTCTGCACCCCAGGCCTTGTTGTTTTTGAGCCGGCTGATGGTTCTGCTAACTTCTTCTGTGCTTGGTGGCGCCAGCATAGCATTATCATCAGATATTGGTGGAGCCTCCGAATCCTCAGTTAGCTCGCCATTTAGCAATTCATGAAAGTGCTCTTCCCATCGTTCCAAGATTCCTTTAAGATCGGTGATCAGATTCCCTTCTTTGTCCTTGCACTATGTGCAACGTGGTGTGAATTGCGTCATACTGCGGACTCTTTGGTAGAACTCCCGCGCCTGGTGCGGCCGTCGTTCTCTGTACTGTTCTACCTCACAGGCGAGATTTTTTTCCCAGGCTTCCTTTTTTCGTCTGTGAATTCTCTTTTCTTCTTTTCTGAGCTCTTTATAGTTCTCTTCGCGTGCCCGTGTTTTCTGAGACTGCTGCATGGTTCGGTAAGCAGCATTTTTACGTTCAGTTGCCAGCTTGCATTCATTATGGAACCAGTCGTTCCGATCTTTACGACTTCTGCCTAAGATGAAACCAGCAGTACTAATGACAGTATTTTTAAGGCGGGTCCAGTTCTCGTCGACGCCCGGCATCTCATCGCCAGGACTTAGGGAGAGCTCTAATGCATGACCGCAGCTGTTTCTGGCAATTTCATTGCGTAGTGCAGCTGTGTTGATTCAAGCCTGATCAGCGGATACAAAGCTTTTCAGCGTTGTAATGCGCTCTCGGAGCACCATACCAACAAGATAGTGATCTGAGTCGAAGTTGGCACCTCGGTACGTTCGTACCGTCATCAGACCCGAAAGGTGGCGGCGGTCTATCAACACATGATCTTTTTGGTTGCGAGTGGCTCCATCAGGAGATACCCAGGTGGCTTTATGGATATCTTTACGCGCAAATCCAGTACTTGCAACGACCAAGTACTTACTTGCTGCCATCTCTACATCTCGCTGTCCATTGTTATTAGTGTTTCCATGCAAGCTGTGGTTGCCGACATATTGCCTGTATATGGGCTCCCGGCATACTTTGGCGTTCAGATCTCCCAGTATGATTTTTACATCATACCTGGGGCAGGCATTAAGTTCCCATTCAACTAATTTGAAGAATTTTTCTTTATCATCATCCGGGGACTCTTCTGTGACGTTTATGAGACTGATGTTCTTAAATTTACCTCGCACACGAAGGGGGCATAACCTTTCGTTTATTGCTTTAAAGCCGATAATGGTAGGCTTCATTCTTTTGCTAACCATAAAACCTACTCCGAGAACATGGTGTTTTGTATGACAGCTGTAATATACGTCATACTCAGGTTTTTGCAAAACACCATTCCCTGTCCATCTCACGTCCATTATACACGACAGGCAATACGGCTTCAGATCTAAACGGTCTACTGGCGATCTGCTTGTGTGTTTAACCGAGCGTATCAACCAAAGCATTCACAGCTTTGGTGAGTCTAGCCTAGTTGCTCTAGATATATCAAAGGCTTTTGACAGAGTATGGCACCCAGCTCTGTTGAATAAACTCCAAGCTATTGGTATACACTTAGTTCTAAGGAACTGGATTAAGAGCTTTCTTTCAGGCCGTTCAATCAAGGTAGTATTGGATGGCGTCGAATCCAACCCCCACGCCATTTCGGCCGGAGTTCCCCAGGGGTCAATTCTTTCACCCGCACTTTTTCTAATCTTCATTAATGATCTGCTCTCAATCCCCTCCAACCCACTTCACTGCTTCGCTGATGACGGTACTCTGAATTTCTCTTACTCCTTCGACAATATAAGACAAGCACGTGCCAGACCTTGTCTTTACCACCGTCAACTGATGTCGGCTTCGATCAACCGGGATATCGAATCGATTCTTCATTGGGGCGAAATGAACCGCGTCGAATTCAATGCCACAAAAACGAAGCACTGTCTGATCTCCAACAAAAATTGTACCGACCTTCCTCCTGTCTCGGTGGATGGAGAGAACCTAACGGCTGACTCAACTCTCAACATCCTAGGGGTAACTTTAACGGAGCATCTGCGATGGAACGATCACATATTCCAAATCGCCAAACAAGCCTCCCAATGCCTTGGATTTCTCAAGAGATGCAAGTTACTCCTCCAGCCAGCCGCACTGGCTACAATATACAAATCCTACATTCGGCCGCGCCTCGAATACAACTCACATATCTGGGCAGGCGCCCCAAAAACCACCTTGGCTTGTCTCGACAAGGTGCAAAATCGTGCCCTCAAACTCATTGGTGATGGCCCCTTTCGCGCCTCCATAGACACCTTGAGCCACCGTAGGAATGTAGCAGCCCTCTCCATACTTTATCGCTATTACCATGGCGACTGTTCCACCGAAATTCAGGACCTCCTGCCTGCACGGCAACACTTTTCCCGCAACACAAGACTAGCCCGCTCGGCTCACCCCCATACCCTACAGCCCCCTCGTTCACGCACAATACGGTTCAGAAGTTCGTTTATGAATAGAACAACTCGATTGTGGAATGATCTCCCGCAGTCGGTATTTCCGAACTCGTACAACATCTCAGAGTTCAAACGTGAGGTTCATCGTCATTTTCTTCTACACCCTCCAGACCCCCTCTAACCTTTCCTATTCTCCTCTATTCTTCAAACCAAGCTACTACTAGACATTGCACCATGAACTGAACGACATGACGGACTGGTAGTACAAAGGGTTACACCTAAGCTTGGTTTTTTCATATAAAAAAAAAAAAAAAAAAAAAAATCTCATCTCCTGAATGACGGTAATGTCAGCTTTATACTTTGACAGGGTATCGGCGAGATGTTGTGTAGCTCGAGTTCTTCCATGAAAAAATTCGTAAAACGTTTTGCCTTTTTCGTTGCCGTGGTCGTAGTCGTTTATTCCAGTATCCGAGGCATGTTGCTCGTTCCGTAATAATTGTTTTTTACGGGTGAGGTTATTAGCCTCACGCCAACCTTACTTGGAAGGGACTAGCCCGATCATATTAGCCTATCCTCTCTCATAGAATAGTTACCAGTGGCCACAGCTAGGAGGTTATGATCGCACTTCCATCAGTCCGAAATAGTTGCGGCACGTGCATGTTATACTACATGTTATTCCCCCTATTCCGCTGATGACTGACTGACTATTTATAACTGAGTACCATAAAAACAAAATTTTTGTGGGCATCTTTGCTATGATGTTCGACAGGCTGGGTACAGTAAATTACCCCGGTGTTTTTTTCTGGGGGTTGAAGAGGATAAAATTTAGTTTTTCATGATTTTTTCGAAAACTATTGATTTTTGAGATAAAAGTTATTATAAAAATAAATTTAAGTCCATTAATTTTTTTACAAGGCATAAAAGCAAGTGGAGAAAATTATTCACACATTCCAAACACACATTGTATCCAGCAAAGACCTACGATTATATGCGCACAATTTTAAACTGAATCATCCACCTAAACGTTCTCAGGTGCGATGATCTACAAATCATTTTTAAAACCAGGGGCTGGGTTCACGTAGCTTGAACGATTGTCGTCGAATTCGAATACGAAAAAATTTGTCTCGAAAAAATTGAGCGTTCACGTAGCTCGAAAGAAAATTTTTCGTTTTCAGTAAGGAAACCATATTACTGACAGATTTTCTCTACAAAAACCGCTGTAAAATTATACAATTTATTAACATCAACTTAATTAAATTTTTAAAAATAATTTACATATGTATGTAATAGCTTATAAAAGTCTACTTTTAAATTGGAAAATTAACCTTAATAATACAAGTGAGGCGTGCAGTTGCAAAACTCGCTAACTGCAAGTTAAGTAATTTTGAGAAAAACGCCAAAAACTTTTGAATTACTTTGGCTTTTCTTTGGCTTTTGAATTAACTATTGATGTTTGACAGCTGGATAAATACGCCTTATGAGCAAATTTTGAACAAAAATATAGTTCAAATGGTAGAACATAACCTAAAGAGTAATTTGGCATCGTTAACTCATTTTTTTCAAAAAGTGCAGTTAACGAGTTTTGCAACTGCACGCCTCAAGTGCTCGATAACATAAGAGCTTTCGAGTACTTATTGATGTCAACAACCGAAAATTTACAAATTTTTCGAGCTACGTGAATGCGAAACAAAAAAAAAATATGAGTGTGCTTAAGACCACACTTTAGAAGTAAAACTTTTGTGCCCAACGGCTAGTAATATGCAATAGATATAAGTGGAAAGTCTGTCGGATATATAGTACGCTTTGAGAAAATGAGTGACGAATCTACTGAAGGACTTGATACAAAGACTATTTGAAAATATCAATTATGAATTCCTATTTACATTAAAACTTAAAAGTAACCGAGTAGAAATAATTTTGTTGACTAATTTTCTTAAAAGCATACACGCCTTGTACGTATATAATTGCGCATGCCACACGGGTATGCACGCTTCCGCCACAGGCATGGATGCTACCGCTGCAGGCACGAAAATCTAAACATTCGCCTCATGAAGTAAGCTGGTGACATATGCAAGCGTGCATGCATTGCATTCAGAGGTTCCATGATATGCGGCGAATTTCCTCTGACATAAAATTGCATGGTTTTTTTCCGTCCCGGCTTTCACACATAGCCCGAAAATCTAAATAACGAGTGCATGCAAGGTGCATGTGTTTATTGTGCATACTTGTGTGTGCTATTTCGAATGCGGCAATACAGAAAAAGTTAAAAGTAGCCCAACCTTTGCGTGGCATGCATTCCATTCATGGAATATTCCGTCAGGTCGCATTTGAATACACACACTTCTATATTATTATTTATCAACGAATTGAACGCATGTACGCTTGGATATGTCACCAGCTGTATGCATGCTCCGCTCCCGCTACATTTATGATCATTAATAATTGCATCCGCATCGGCATAGACTATTCCAAACCCAAGTATTGTTTTAACAAGCAGTCCGCCAACCACATCCAATGCAGCTTTACCTACGCGAACGAGAGCCAGTCTACTTGAGTGTGGTATGGGCACCCTTTGCCCACCTAGCCAATTACCTGTTTTCTTCGTCCCATACAATATTTTGGGGAGCCAATTAATTTTCAAGGGAGCAAAAAGAAATGCAAAAAACAATCAACCTTTTTTCGAATTCTTCTTTTATCTAGGCGTAGTTTTACTCCCTTAAGGGTTGAAAATAATTTATTTTAGCTGATTAAACCGAATTTGAAGCATAAAGTTGAAAAAACACTTTTTACAAACCTTTATATTTTCAGTCGATGTAGGGATAGTTTCAGCTCTTTACTATTATCCCTTATCATATATGCTTTGTTATAAATCAACCACTTTTGAATATAAATATTGCAAAAAATGTATTTTATTGGATTGTTTTTGATTATAATTAAAATTATCACGAAAATGCTTTAAAAAGGGAGTTTTTAAGCATATTTAAAGGTGACATGCATATTTTAAGACTGTGGGACCCCGATTTTCGTAATCAGCGACCCAAAAAACATATCAAGAACGATTTTAACAACAGTGTAATGTATTTACATAAAAGATTCGTCGATTTGTGCAAGTTAAAAAATTTTAATTTTAAAAGGGGCAAGGTCCAGCACATCTCACCAAAGGGAAAGTGGGTGCCAATTTAAAACAAGTGCACCTCACACATTTAATTCACCACTCCCTTTTGGTATTCTAAGCACCCAAACCACTGCACATACGGTTTTAACAGCTTCGGTTTTATCAATTGAAGCGTGCAAAAAGTATTTTATATTGGAGGCAATTACAAATTAAACGTAAGAAAGATGTATTGTTCATTTCTTTTTTCATTTTTTAATTAATCGTTTGGCATTTTAAGAAAGTCTCAAGTGTTTATACCGTAACTTCCCGGCAGTGCCACATGTTTAGCCACGCCAAAAAGTAGATTACACTTACAGATCCTTGGAATAGAGAACTACAGGAAAGGCCTTCGTGTGTATAATCCCTGTATGTGAGCGTAGTGAAATCTGGGGGTTAGTCAACTGTCAAATTGGGTTAGTTAGCTGCTTGGTTCCCGCGTTCGGTGGAATACATTTTTAAGACGAGTTTTTTTTATAAAATTATCCGAAATCTTATTATCAAAACTAACTTAAAAATAGAAAGAAAGTATAAAGAATAGTTTAAAGTATAGTTAAAGTTCTAGTGAGTGAGTTTTCTGTGAAAAAAAGAACAATGAAGTGTGCAGTTTGTTAATGCAGGAATAAATGGAAATATGCACGAGAAAAATCGTTCTTCAGGTGAATGTGCTAAATAAAATAGTGCTTAAAACACATATTAGATATTTACATTAATAAATATGTGAATCACTGTGATAAATTGTCCAAATAATGTAAATGTTATTTGGTTGAATTTCTTTGTTTACATTAAATGACCCAACGCAAAATTCAAGGGGATCAGCTGTTTAGATTTCGGAGTGACGCCGTGTAAAAAGTTCATTTGTGGGGGCAAGATTTTATTTTAGATTACTCATAATTTTAACTCGCTCTTGCCCCTCCTCTATTTTACTCGGTTTTTACGCTTGTAGTGTACAAACAACTACCAAAGCGTGGGCACTCATACAAAACGAATTTCACTACGTTTTAATTGAGCGAGGGCCCTTCCTGTAGTTTTGTATTCTAAGTACAGATCCACTTGCTCAGGCTGCGCCGAAAATTCTTGTCGTATATGCCGCTTCCAACATGTCAGTCAACTCCAAAGTGTCCGCGGCATAAGCCTCGCCAGTGACCAAACACAAGAAAAATCTGAAATAATTCACCTCTACATAATGGTGAATTTGTATTCCTATAATGAGATAAAGCAAAGTCTGGGCGACAACGTAGCTAACATGCCAGAAAATCTATGCAGAGTACTCGTATTTTAACCAATCTATGAGTGTATTTTAACTGTTGCACACACAGCCCCGAGTTTCTTCGTCTCTTGTACCCCGTCCGCCCCATTTCCCATCGTTATACAAAAGTTCTGACGATTTTTCAATGTGTGAGAGCGTTACGCGAATGAAATTGATTCACTCTCATGTAAATTTTTTTAAGCAAACGTCCCTAAAGAAGTTTTACTTCAAAATTTTTTTTCCGAGTTACTTGAACCGGCCCACAGTGGCGAGATATTTGATATTTCACCCAAATTACTCTAGAGGTCGTAATTTTTAAGTTATTGATAATTTTTTTTTAAATGTTCATCTTGAATTTACCTATCGATCCCTCTAGCCGGATTTTGAAATTTCATTTTCGTTTTTTTTTTAAATTTTGAACAAAAGTAAAAAAAAAATACCATTTTTTCTATGCAATTTATTCTAACGGGCCGAAAATTTGAGTCCGTACCCATGTTTTTTTTAAAATGTTCGTCTTTTAGTTAGCTATTAATCTGTCTAGATGAATTTTTGATATAGTTTTTGAAAACTGTTAAAATTACTGTCAAATATCAAATAATTCAGTTTGAAATTTTTTCGTCGAGGTTTACATACCACCCTCGTTATCCTAACGGTCTTTGCGTTTCAACAAAAATGGGAAAAACTTTCTCCTCGCCAAACAAGACAGTTGGACTTCGTCAGCCAGTTTACAACAAATATAATACATATCAGTGGAAAAGATAACATAGTCGCAGACAGTTTATCCCGTATCAATAGTATGAAGAATGCTACAGACATTGACTTCGACAAAATGGCAGAAGGTCAATTAAATGACGACGAATTCGCCTATTCACAACAAAAACAACAGCACTCAATTTAAAACGATGTATAATACTAAACACCAATCGAGAATTGATTTGCCACGTCAGCAACAATTTAGTCCGTCCTTACGTGCCACCAACATACAGGAAAGCAGTTTTCAACGCTTTGCACGGTTTAGCACATCCTGGAGCACGAGCAACCAGAAAGTTAATTGCGAGACGTTACGTTTGGAATAATATGAATGCGAACATCAACGAACTAGTGAAAACATGCTTAGTTTGCCAACGGGGGAAGATACAGAGACCCACCAGAAGCCAAATTGCAAACTTTAATACACCAAACAGTCGCTTTGAACATGTGCATCGTGGGACCGTTACCGCCATCACGTGAGTACACATACTGTTTAACGATTGTAGACAAATTCTCCCGATGGATCGAAGCAATTCCTTTGACTGATATTTCGGCTGAAACCGTTGCCTACGCATTTTACTCCAGTTGGATAAGTCGATTTGGGGTTCCGAATAGAATAACGTCTGACCAGGGACGACAATTCGAAAGCAGCTTGTTCCAGTAACTGGCGAGACTCCTTGGGATAAAGCACATCCATATGACAGCCTATCATCCACAGGCAAATGGTATAGTCGAAAGAACTCATCGAATAATAAAAGCTGCTCTGAGAGGAATGAAAACACAAGACTGGACCCTGAAGTTACCAACCTTCCTGCTGGGAATGCGAGCCGCATACAAGGAAGACCTCCAAGCTTCAATGGCAGAGATATTATACGGACAGACATTGCGTCTCCCCGGAGAGTTTTTTAATGAGACAGACAAACAGTAAATAAAGGAGAGTGAATTTGTTTCACTCCTGAGAGCACATTTTAATGACTTAAAACCTAGAAATACGTCCAACCACAGCGGCACGAAGATATTCATACCGAAAGATTTACAATCAGCGCAATTCGTATTCCTGAGAGACGATAAAGTGAAAGCGCCATTAGCCGCACCCTACGAAGGTCTGTACGAGGTCAAAAGAAGACACGAGAAACACTGCACTATATCTTACAAAGGAAAGGACGTTGTAGTTTCAATAGACCGTCTGAAGCCAGCGTACATATTGAATGCAGAGATGACGTCAGAACAGCCTTCAACGGAGGATAAAGCTACGAGGATTTATTCCGAAGAGGGTTGCTATGGCATCACCGTTTCCACTGGTGCAAACCACCAAGAATAATAACAGAGGCTAATAAAGAAGAAGAGAGGGAGATAAAAAGAAGCTTCACACGCGTGTGCTCGAGATTCATTTAAAGTATTCCTTAATTTTGTAGTTATTAGTAATAAAATTGTTTAACTTGTACTCGCTCTTTTATTAAGAGATACCGTACACAATTATCAGCACAAGAACACAAAGAGTTAAGACCAATATCAATATTCAATGGCAATGAACAAGGATCATTGTCAAATGCAACAACTTACATATACTCAAACTACAAAGCAAAAATGGTTCAAGTTAACGGAGAACAAATTGCCTGGAAACAACAAGAAAAAAACTTTCCAACAAGGAGCAAACCAATTTACAAACACTTATAAATACGATCAAAAATTATCGCTAACGACACTTAGAATTATTGTATATTAATAAATTGAATCAGGAACAAATATTTTATTTTCTGTTGTGTATTTTTGTTTTGTACTTTTTTTTATTTAGTTGTATTGTGTATATACATGTGTGTATATCTATTTTAGATATATTTTTTTTCCTTTTGAAAAAAAATTTACTACAACCTTTCCGAATATATTGAAAAAGTAATATAAAAAGGAAATGTCATACCGAAAAATCAATAGTTCTTCTGGAAATACCTTTTTTTTCCTTCTTGATTTGGTACAATACCTTTATCACCCTTATTCCAATCAATGGCTGCATTCGAAAATTCAGCCAACTGCGCAGAAATGGCAGCACATCATTCAAAAAATCAAAACGGCTGCAGCCACGCATATATATCCTGCAGCCGTTGCTGCGGTACTGCCAATTCTGCGCAGCCGTCTGAATTTTCGAATGCAGCCAATTAGACATTCTTCTTCTTCTTCTTTAAACTCCTTTAATCCCTCATGGGACATAGGGCGGAATCAGTTGCCCTCCAGCGGACGGCGAGCTCTCTGCGCCACAAAACAGAGTTTTAAGTCGGTTGGGCTGAGGGTTAGCAACCCGCTCCCATAAAAAACACCATTGCTACGAATCGGCAAACAATGCCTGAGTCAATTAGACATACTTCACCATAACTATCCGTAAATTGAAAAGCGTTCACCAGTCGCAGAGTTTCATCACCAGATCTGCCACCAGGTAAATCATTAATAGTACACTGCCGTAAAATATCTCGATGATCAATAATGAAATGTGCCCGCAAGGAATGTGCTCCTTCTTCCTTATATATTCCGTAATCCTTCGATATTCTGTGGGTATTATCGCTTAATAGTGGGATATTTACCTTTCCTACACCGCCAACATCGCGCGGTGTTTTGAGTCCAAGCCAAGTGGCCAAAAATGTGAATCAACACGGCAGCCAATCACTAAGGTAAAGGAGCAATGCAAAAAATCCTTCTATTAATGAGTTCAACCACAACTTATGGTAGATATTGTCATTTAAAATTTCCCAGCTGAATGACATTCCTAATTGCAACGAACATGCAGATTTCACTTTGTTAGATACAGAAAATTACAATCAATGTGAAATTAACGTGGCGTTTCTGTCAATGAGTTACTTCCTTTGAAAATCGATAATGGATATTCTAGTGAAAGTACTGATATTTAGACGAGACATTTCACAGATAAGGCTGCCAAAAAATAGTAAACATATTGTTAAAGAAGGAATTATTTTATTCCTACTTCTATTGGTAGCGCGATATACCCAGGGCCGGCTTTAGGTATTTTGGCGCCCCGTGCGAGATATTTTTATGCGCCCTTTTTAGATATTTATTTTCGGTGGATTACCTATATTATAATACACAAATTATACAATAACCCAAGTAAAAATAAAAGGTGGCCTAACAACGGGCGAACACTGGCCATTTGGGAGCACATACGGGTTTGCGACGGGCAAACTTGACCAAAGGTTTAAATGGCCGAAACCATGGCCGAACTGACGGCAAAGGAGAATATAAATGCTGGTACCCACCTCCAATAGCTATGTTCAATATGCCGTTGGATAGGTATTTTTGAGCTGAATATAAGTTAGAAATATAGATGAAGCCGTTTTGAAAACCCTTTATCCATACCTATCTTAGTCTAAATTGGAGATTATATTCAACTCTTTCAAGCCACTCTAAGCACTCGTCGTTGATTAACAGTACCAGTGTTCTACTATTTTGTAGAGATTCCCGGCATTGAGTATCTTCCAGTTGTCCATAGGGATGTCCCTGTTGTAGGGCCGAAGCTACTGGAGCAGTTTGTCTGGCCCTGCTTTCATTTTTGGGAGCCAGATCCTCGCCCTTGGTCTTTTGGTAATACCTCTCTCCTTTTCCAGGCAGAAACTCTTTCAAAAAATAATCCCCACCCCTGATTACTCGAAACCTTGCGAGGAATCAAAAGAGGGCAGCGGCCCTCATCCTCATCTCGAACTCCATGACTAACCCTGATATTTTTACCTCGATATCGGCCCAGAGAAGGTCCGGAAGTGTGCTGGTACTAGAATTGGTATCGGTTAGTGCCACTAAAAGGTGGCCGTTCACTACCACCGTTCCTGTTGTTGGGCTCCTGAAGTAGAAGTTTCCCCGACTATGGTTGGTCATGAGAGCTTTTCCTTTTTGGTCATTAGTTGAAGGCGCTGGGCTATCTTCCCGGGATCTGTGTCGGGACGTCTGTGAATCGGTTTGTGTTGGGTTCTCTTCATTATTATCATTCATTATATCGTCAACAAATAGAGATACATCAGTTATTAAAGCTTTAGCTTAGTTGCATTGCATTAGACTTTAGGCAAAAAACTTCAATGAATTTGTCAGCAAACATGTTGCAAATTTTTTAGGGGCATGAATATTGTTTTTTGCCGTTTGTCATAGTTGAAGAAGAAAAGAGAGAACAATATAGAATCCTATACTTCTTCCAGTTGGAACTGAAGCGATCTGTAGGGTAGCAATCCTGGAAGTTTTTCCCAATCCCGGGATTGCGGGATTTATTTTCATCAATCCCGGGATACCCCGGGACTATGCCGGTTGCCGAAAATTTAATTTTTTCGCTATTGAAATCGCCATTTGCAATTGGTTTTCCATTGAAATTGATACTAATTCAGTTCCAGATGGGTCAGTTACCTTAACGCTCTCATCTTGATCAGGATTTATAACTGACACTCTTTTTGGAAGATTATGTAGACCCTTACGTATTGCAGCTGTCGATGGTATTTTAAAAAGCTCATCATTTTCCGGAACACAAGGGTTATGGAGATATTACAAGATTCCAGAGAGTTCTGTGCAAACACGTTGACGTATACGGAATCTGAGTGATGCTGCCAATTTTGCGCATATTGGAGTTCTCCTGCAATCTAATTTCTGCATTAAAAAACTGTAATCCTAATTTTGTGGTCAAGAAATTAGAATCTTTACAGCACAATGCGTCGACAGTCAACTTGACGGGCTTCAACCATGAAATGAGATCGGTGATGCAGATGAAATCTTGTTCTACCAAAACCTCCGTGGATTGAAGATCTAATAGACATTTATGAACAGCCATCAGAAGACAAAATCGTTCCAATATCATAAACAGAATATTCCACCTTGCTCTGCAGACTAGAAGAAGAGTCAGCTCTTTCCCTTGTTCTTCCCGAATGTACTTTTGTAGTGAATTATGTTTAACTGGTAAATCGTTTAAACATGCGCACAACTACATGAGTTTCCTCTTCACAGCAATTCCACTTCCACAGTCTTGTTGATGTTGACTTGTGAAATCTTCTTCATAATCCTCATCGTCTGATTCCCGTAAGTTCTCGGTTTCTGCTTTTGGATGGTAGGAGATATATTGTCCAAGAGATCTACATGAGTTTCCTCTTCGCAGCAATTCCACTTCCACAGTCTTGTTGATATTGACTTGTGAAATCTTCTTCATAATCCTCATCGTCTGATTCCCGTAAGTTCTCGGATTCTGCTTCTAAGCAATCATTGACCTCCTGATTTTCGTGCAGTTTTCTCTTATATAACACGTCCAGAGCTCGTAGCTGTATTCCATGAGCAAGGCAAGTTGTTCCGCAGCAAAGGGAAGTCCATCTCGAGCTACTAGTCGGGAAACCGTTGCTGCAAGAAAATTTAAAAATGCTGTTGGATGTTGAAGCAGTGTCATCCTTCCTCCCTATTTCTATGCTGTGTATTGCTTTCAGGTGTGCATGAAGCTCTTTTGTAGATCCACCTGTGGTCTTTATTATTTTTGGGAAATGAAAAACGAATCAAAGCTTTACACCCATTGGATGATTCACATGCACCTCGGTTGAATTCGGCAAAGGCAGAGGCACACACGAAAGAATACAGAGAGCAAAGGTCTCCACAGCCGAGCAAAATAGAAGCTGCAAAAAGAAATTGGTTTTTTTGTTGCGTTTGAAGATTATAAGTTTCATATTCAAAATAATTTCCCACAGACATTTTTTTTAAATAAATCACGTTTTTTGTTTAAAAAAACTTTTCCGGGATTCCTTGATTAGGCCGTGTCAATCCCGGGTTTTCGAGACCGCAAAAACAGCCGGTATCCCGGGATTGCGTTCCCTAGCGATCTGCAACTTCCGGGGAAGCTCGTGTGGCTCTCAAGAGCTGCTATTGCCCAGCACTGGTTTATCGGTAGAAATTGAGCACAATAGTTGCAAAAGAAAGTATAATAAATCTTTTACGTTTTTTTTTACACACATTTTGTTTACTTACTGTGCATATCCGCTGTGGTGTCTGGTATTGTGAGGTGTTATTATTTAAAAACTAAATGAATGAACTCATTACTGGATTGCGGCGGCGCCCCTTGGGAGCCCTAAAGACGTACTGGAAACACCGTGACCTGTAAATCGAGATATTTGTCGGGTGTTTAAGGAGTTGCGGTGGCGGGATATCAAACGGCACTTCAACCGAGATATCTTCGTCGTATAATTAAAATAAAACTCGCTTGTTGCTCGTTAAATTTCAACTCCATTTATTGATCGATTTATATATCAAAAAATATCAACAAAAAAACAACAATTGTACAGTAAAACACACCAGGTAAAAAGTCCACTCAGCAAATCCGGGCATTGCCGAAAGTTCAAGCTTAGCATTGCAGCTAAACAAATTAATAACATATTTGTCAATAACGCATTGATCTTAGATTTATACCAGAGACACACTTGTGGTATAGTAATTACAATATGAGCAATATTGCAATATACTTCAGGTGTGTCTCTATATACTGAGAAAAAATCTCGGTATACACTCAGTATACTCAACATTGAAACTTAATATCCCAATTGAGAAAAACTTCGTGGTATAGCTCAGTATACCCTAGATTTAAACCGAAGAATAGTTTGGGCATAACCCAAAATGATAATTTCGAACAGAATTTTAATTCTTCAATTTTGGCACTACCTATCAAAGATTTTTATGTCAGTTGAAGGAGTTAGTTGTTTATCCTTTCCTGTTGTAAATGACAACCAAATCAACTCAGTATACTGATGCAAGTGTGTCTTCAAATTTTTATATTGCAATATGGCAATATTGCAATATCCCGATCTCAATTGCTACATATAGCACAAGTCTTTCTCCGGTATTACAGAGTGGATTTTTAACCTTTTCATTAACCTAGTAAAAATGCTTATTTAACACATATATTCAAAACAAAGCCTTGTACCAAATGCAAGAATATTATATTAGAAGTTTGAGAAAGGCTTGTGAGTCTCTTTTATTTTATAAAAAATATATAAAGACAGGTGTACGCTATACTGGCATTCACTAATTTGAACTTAAGAAGGGCCTACCAAAAAGAACGGATCTTTATTTTCTCTGATAGCCAAGCGGCAATCAGGGCGATAGAATCCCATAGGACCAAGTCTAAATTAGTTTGGGACGGCCAAAGTGCTTTTGGTGAGCTGGTCGTTTTCAATCAAGTTACCTGAGCTCTGAAATTGCATTCATCGGTCCAGAGGCGGCTATCGGGGCATCCATCAGCTTGCTGCAAAGGGCCCTGGCCGATCGCACTTTGATGAAACATACTGACGTCTGGCGGTCCGTGCCTGCACTGGCCAACTCTAAGTGGTTTCTTCCTGTGCCGTCTTCTAACATGGCCAAGGAATTGTTAGGGCGCAGTAGAAATGTTGCCAGGACACTTGTTGGGTTTATTACTTGCGCCTTAAATTACCACATATGGAAGATAGGAGGAGTGGAGGACCGCAACTGCAGGCTTGCTACTAAACAGACTGCTAAGCCTTTTCAAGCAGTTTGGCCTGCAAATATGGGTACAGTACGATAGGCCACACGAATGGCCGCAGTAGCTTTGAACCTCACGCAAGAAATAGATATCTAATATGTATTTTTAAAGTGTCTGGTATTGTTCTAATATTGTCTGGTTGTGCATATGTACATATTATATTTGTATCCTAAAGCTCAGTAGGCAAGAGTACCCTGGAGCTGCAGTTCATCCTCAATATTCTTTGATTTATGAGACAAGCTTCATGTGGTATTATGGTAGTTCTTTTTTTTTAGTGCGAGAGCCCAGGCCCGCCAGACCTACGCCATTTTCTTAAACCTATATTTTCTATATACATATTATGTGTACGTGACGCAGTTAAGAACGTACGCACACTTACAAGCCCGGTTAGTGGGCCCTTTTGTAGATATTAGGCCCTAAAGGTACCAAACCTACCAACCTATACAGAATACTATTTGAAACAAATATTAATTACCAGACCACAGAAATATCAACTTTAAGATAACATAGGTCTGGCGGGTCTGAGATCTTGAACTATATGATAATATAATTTGGGAGGTTTACAAATACGACTTCAAAACACATTGATTTTGAAAACCGATGGTCTGATTATAAGAGTATAATTTTTGATGGGAATTTTGTAATGTATCAATTATTTCTTATGATTTTACAAATAGACACTCAGTATCTGAAACTCTGAGTATGTATATAAATTAACTGGTTGGATATTTTAATATTTTTTTGTACGCTTGAGTCTAAAGCCCGGTACCCACTTGTTGCAAACCGGCGTTTCGTATCCCTGTATCGTTTCAATTGTTGATTGATACGAACAAAACAGGAACCCAAATTTTTCGTGTATCATCACTGCGTTTCGAATCATCCAGCCTGTATTATGTTTGATGCGGGAGCGCGATACGGTTATCTGGTCAGTGTGTGATTTGAAGTGACGATGAACAGGATACGCGCATGCCCGTCCACACTTCCTCCTAAAGCGTATCGTATCATTCCTTTGATGTGACGGAGAAAAACCGCTAAATGAGAGATCGGGTTTGGATTGTATCATTTCGCACATTTTGAAACGAAGCGTTGCAATTTTTTTAGAAAAAAATTTAAAGAACGGTGATACGAAACGCCAGTTTGCAACAAGTGGGTACCGGGCTTTATATGGATTCTATTAAAACTTTAGAAGCTGTATCATTGATAAACGGCCAATTTTCTCAAAAATTACGCCGTATTCCGTGAAACCCACGTCCCGGTATACCCGTGTCATCCACCCGTATATGGTGCGGATATAAATACAGTGCTACCTCGATAATTGCAACCAATTAAAACCGAAGCTTGTTGCAATTATCGAAAAATTGCAATTATTAATGCTGTTATGACACTTACTTTTTTTCAAAAGAATCTTACACTTTTTAGCAAGTTTAGAAAGGGATAAAAATTCTTTACGGAGATTTGGCATTAGTGCGAAGGACTAGCAATATGATAAAATTGAAGCTAATCTACGCGAAAAAGTTCAGCTAACTCGAAAAGTTCCAGAAAAAGTATGAACAAAGCATACTTTTTCGGGATCTTCATCTTCATTTTTGACATTT
Organism: Thereva unica; assembly: GCA_949987705.1. Taxonomy (NCBI): domain Eukaryota; kingdom Metazoa; phylum Arthropoda; class Insecta; order Diptera; family Therevidae; genus Thereva; species Thereva unica. Next base: position 61,505,048 of record OX465284.1, read on the forward strand.
ACAGACTTTTTTTGTTGACAAAATTAAAAATTTGTGGTTGCTAAGAGAAATTGAATTTTTAAATATATGCGATTATGATAACATTATATTGCTATAGATACGAAAAATTATTTACTATTTAAAATTGTCTAATTATACAAAACTGCACGAAATGCAAAGCCGCCTTCTCGCTCATATCAAGATGTCCTTGTCTTTTCATACTTGAAAATTAGACGGTGAAAAAAAGCAAGTATCATAACGGCATAAGGCGGCCAATAATGTGCATAGCCTCCAAGTGAAAGCTTTACTCACTAAATGAAAAACTTTAAAAGTGTAAGAAAATTATTGTTATTATTTCAGTAAGGAGAACTAACAAAAACAAAAGAGGTTTATCAAAAAGTTTTACAAAAAAGATTAAAAGCTTTTCAAAGACATGGTACAAGTTCTTAAATACATTTTAAGGTTTTTTTTTTAAAAAAATCGGATATTTTACTCTGTTTTGAAGATCCAATCATTTGTTTAGTCACGACTTCTTTCAGATTCAGTAAAACTAGAAGTGTGTTCGACGAAATCTCATTTTCTTCACCCCATTTAATACAAGTGTTTAGGGCTTTAACTGCATCAATGTTTTTGACTTTCTGAACAACCTCCTGCACAACCTCATCTTCCTCGCTTTCATCACTGACAACGTTACAATCGGATAAATTAGCATCTTTTATATTAATCGCTTTTATTGCTTCTTCAAAGTTTGAACTTCCGACGACATGGGCTAATAGACTCTTTTTATAATTAATTTTAGTCAAATTAATTGCGTTTTGGTCCATAGGCTGCAATCTGGCAGTGCAATTTGGGGGAAAACATATAAGTGTTAAGGTAAAATCACCAGATGTAATTTCACAAACAGATACATGACATGGTGCGTTCTCAATTAATAGAAGAGCCCTTTTCGAAAGATTTTGTAGTCGCTGAAAATTCTTTACCTTAAAAAAACTTCCAATTGGTATGTGATCAAATAAATTTCCACAATGAATGTACCTCTGGTATAAAATTGCACTTAATCAGGGCCGGCGCTACCATTAAGGCGAACTAGGCGGTCGCCTAGGGCGCCGATTTTTGGGGGCGCCAGATTTCCGGCTTTCTGTAAGATTAACTTCAGTTGGTACCAAAGAGCGGTTAATTTATGCGTGCAAATATGATGTCTGTCGAACAGTTTGCATTAAATTTAGTTATTTTTATGTTTTATTAACATTATAGATGTTTATATATATTATTAATTAATAAATCAGTTTATATGTTCAATTATGTATAATTTTATTCTAAATTTTATTTATAATAAACGAAAATTTTTGAATAACAAATTTTGACTGGTGCAATGTATGTAATATGGTCCATAGCAAAGGGCGCTAATAATTCTCCTCGCCTAGGGCGTCTGTCCGTCTGTGGCCTTCTTTCATCTCTGAAAGTACTGGCGCTACAGACTTGGGCCATATCTCAAAATGTAGCTCTTGGTCAAAAGACCAAAAACTGAGAAAATGGTCTGGAAATTTCAACCAGAACTATATTTATCAACAAAAAAGAGATTTCTAATAAAGTCCATATATCGGTAGCCTAGAGGTAAGGCGCTGGAGTCCTATCCCAATCCCCGGCCGCAAAATGGTGAAATACATACAATTTTTTTTTACTTCGGTGTAACATGTTTTGATTATATTTCTCACTAAATTATATTATTTAATAATGATACTCAGGAGAACATAAACATTTATTTAATTAAAAGTGCAAAAAAATCATTTTCTTGAGTTTTTATGGCTCTTCGGCGGCTTTATAAATCATTAAGAAATTTCGCGGAAATAATATAAAGTATTTATTTGTTTATATGCATATTTTATATGCTGTTCATTTTATTATAGTTTATAGTCATGTAGGTGGTGCTGTAGACCAAAACAAAAATTCAGTTTTATCGAACTTCGCTGAGGATTTGTCACAAAAAATATGTATGATTTAAACGAAACATTTGGTAGGTTTAAAACGAAAAGTAGATATCTAATTTTTACCAGGGCATATAAACGCTTACTGAAATGAATGAAAATTTATAAATTTAATTGCACGAACGATGTATTTAAGACCGTCCTTATAGTCCATCAATATAAGGAACTGATTTTTCTCAGAATTTTCAATATTTTACAAAAATTTTACAAACGATTTGCCCCATATCTAAAAAATTTTGCAGCCCTTTGTTTAAAAGTATATTTTTACGTTTTTATTAACTAAATTTGTATGTATCTCTTCAGAATAACAAAACAAAAGTGGGATGTTGTGCCTAGAGACTAGCCACTAATTACGATTTTTCTTGGTATTCTTTCTGTTGAATAACACTTCAGACTGGATGACAATATATTAAGTGGAGATTGATCCGCACTCACTTCCAACCCGCCGGATCTGGGAATCGAGGTCAATAATTCGAATGTGTCAAATTGAAAAAAAAAATTTTAAAAACCGACTTCAGAAAAAAACCCGCGATGCACAAAAAAGGATGAAATAATTGTTTGTAATTCTTAACAACATCAATCCAATAAGAATGGATCTAGAAAGAAGAATCACTTTTGAAGACGGTGCTAACACATGTGGGTGATATATTAAGGGCATAAGCCTAACAAAGAAATGTAAACAATTGCCGAAGCAAGAGTTAGTGCAATGAAAGTCAACTACTACCTGGCACCGTCTTCAAAAGTGATTCTTCTTTCTAGATCCATTCTTATTGGATTGATGTTGTTAAGAATTACAAACAATTATTTCATCCTTTTTTGTGCATCGCGGGTTTTTGTCATTGCAAGGAGCCTACGTTTTTACGACGCCACATAGCGAAGTGTATTCTACTTGTCACACCTTTTCATTTGATACCCATGTCTGGGGTCGCGGAGCGCAATTGCAAAATTTGATTGCAGATTGTATTGTCATGCGAACTATACGTATGTGCAAAATTTGCATTTGATCGGTTGTATGGAACTGGGTCAAAATCAAGTTGCAAGATTTGTTTACACTATACACACATACAGATCAAGATAATATAAGGCATATAAAAAGTTAAGTTGCCATTGATATCGGGGAAATTAAATGTAAACAATAGACTTCTTTGATTCTTCATCCACGTCATGGTATATTTATTTATTCGATATAAACAATAGTTTTTTGAGCTGCAAATTTCGCCATAATTTCGTTCTTATCGGCTTTTGTTCTGGAAGCAAATTTACAGACGCATTCACGTCGAAAACTTGTTTAATATGGAACAAAATTCCCCGAAGGAAATTAAAAAATAATTATTTTGTCGATATATAGAAAAAAAGCACCGCGAGCCCTTGGGATCGAACTCGCACCCCACAGATAAGAATACTTGTCTCTAGCCTTTTGCGCTATGTCAAGTACTATCGGCCGCTGACCAATATGTTAATAAATCGTTTCAGAAAAAAGAAAAAGAAAAAAACCGGCTGCCTCGACCGGAATCGAACGTGCAACGTTGAATTGAGGATCCGACGCTTACAACAATAAGATTTACAACAATAAAGTAATTTGTTCGGTGCCCATGAAATGTTTAGGTTGAACTTTAACAGGTTGAATTTTAACAGTTTTTTCTGCCTAACTTCGAACTCCGTTATCAGAATTTAGAAAAAATTTAACGGGACCACCGTGGGAAGCTCCCCCTTCAAATGAACCAAAAAAAAAGCAAAAAAGTTATTGGGTTACAAAGTTATGCGTGAACAGGACCACAAAATACCTACACGTCGAATTGAGTAACCTCCTCTTTTTTTGAAGTCGGTTAAAAAAAAGCACATCACACAAGTAAACACTATATAAAACGAATCTAAACACTTTTCTTTGGTTTGGAGGCAAATCTAATGTGATGCACTTTGCACAACAGAATTAGGTGTATTATTTTACTTAAACATACATGTATTATTGTTAAAAATTCGGCGGTCGTAGCGGTACTCGGAAGCGGAAGCTTAGCAGAAAGCAATCTAACCTCTAGGCCGTGTTCGAGAGAAAAATGCTTTGGAGAATTGTTGGCCCCTTTGTGACGAAGGACGATTCCGTAGACTACAACCGCGAGATCTACGAGCTTTATTGCGACATAGATATTGCGAAGAAAATAAGGCTCGGTAGTATCCGGTGGGCAGGGCATCTAGCTCGTATGAGTGAAGATGAACCTGCTCTACACCACTCTCACGGGATTTTTAATGCAACCCAATGACGTGTCTGATTAATATATCGGAAGAATCGTTGAATTCAACGCTCCTTAAACGAAGAAGCACTTTCTAATCTCTAATAACAAGCGTTTTAAAATCTTTGTTTTGACACCAAGACGATCTTAACTTTTCTGGGGTGGCAGCACGTAAGTCGTTTCAATCGGTCGATTGAAACAACTTACGTGCTACCACCCCTGTATCCATGCCAATATTTTTTGCGCAATAGAAAACGAGCTCACTCCCACAGCCTAGAGTCCTCCTTTTTGTGCGCATTACTGCTTAGAAATCTTTAATAAACAGAATATCTCGGCTATGAAGCAATTTTCCATAGTTAGTATTTCCGAACTTGTTCCAACCTCAATGTTTTATACCCAGGACACACCAGCACTCTTAATCATGATTATGACGTCAAAATGACGTAGCCCCATAAAAAGATATGGAAATAAAATGCAGTCTACGTCATTCTGACGTCATAATCATGATTAAGAGTGCTGGTGTGTCCTGGCAAGACCCTCTCAACTACAGGCCATGAAGTTCGCTCTTGAACTAATACAACCATAGCTGAAGTCGGTCCAAAAAATCTGACATTTGGCTAGAATTTAAATGGCGCGGAATAGGTTAGGGATTGTTTTCGTTATATTTTTGTGGAAAAAAGTGGAAAAACATTGTAATTTATTACTATGGATTATTATCAGTGATTGGTTCTTTAGTGATTTAAGAAAAAAAATTAAAAAAAGGAGGTGGGTCACAGCCCACACAAAATTACCCCAGGCCCGGCACAAAAGAAATGTATCTCAGATTATCGGTTATAATGAGTATTGAATTTCTGTATAGTTGTTACATATATCCCGTAACTGTGGCTAAGGTGTTAATAATGCTATTTCTTTTTATTCGGGCGAAATGACTAATTAACCCTGTATTTTTGTAACGCCATAACATATTTTCATGAATAAGGTATCAGTGTACGCAGAATACTTCCACCTATCTAAAATTGTAAAAGCGACGGTTCTACAGTACCTACTTCCAGAGCTATGAGTCGTCAAAGTCAAAATGTTGTTGTTTTTTTTAACAAAAATGTCGCCTTCAACCACCTTTTTATCCAAAATAATCATAGTCAACTAATGTTTTTTTCTCAGAATAAGAAAGCTTGGAGTGTTTCCTATGAATAATGTCCAGAGAAGTTTTATGCTACGGCCTTTACTTTCGAAGTTATAAGCAATTTTAATACTAAAAATGGCGCTAATTTCGTACTTTTTAAATTGTTTTATTTAACTTACACTGTTTGTCGTCAAATCTTGGAAGTTAAATTTGACCCACTTCCCGGTTTCGGATAGAGCTGAAATTTTGCATACACGTTTAGTTTGGATGACAATGCAATCTGGACATTTTGTAAAAATATCAAGATGGCGGTTCCAAAATGGCGCCCGATTTTTGAAATTGTGCACTGTTTGTCGTCAAATCTTGGAAGTTAAATTTGACCCACTTCCCGGTTTCGGATAGAGCTGAAATTTTGCATAAACGTTTAGTTTGGATGACAATGCAATCTGGCCATTTTGTAAAAATATCAAGATGGCGGTTCCAAAATGGCGCCCGATTTTTGAAATTGTGCTCCGCGGCCCTCTGACATGGGTATCAAATGAAAGGATATGACAGGTAGAACACAATAAGCTATGTGGCGTCATTCCAAATTCAAAATGGCGGCCAAAACTACATTGCGGAAAGCTTATAATAGACTAAAAAGTATAAAATATAACCGATCAACTTCCAATTTTGCACACACTCGTAGTTCGGGTGGTTAATGTGTATGAATGATGAGATGAATAGTTGAGTTAAGGGTGAGTTGATAATAAAAAAGCAATACACGTTACAAAAAATCACAAACAAACACAGAGATGCTGCTGTCAACTAAATTCAACTACTCAAATACTGAACTCATGTCCGTATGCATAATATGAACTAAACCCAGGTAGCAGAGCTGAGTCGAGTTCAGTCAACCTTAACCCAACTCGACTCCCGTTTACATGTAGTTAGACTTGGGTTCAACTTGAGTTCAACTCATCAGGTATAAGTACTAAATGCAATCTGAACTTTTTGTAAAAAAATCAAGAAGACGGTTCCGAGATGGCGGCCGTTTTTGCAATTATGTTCCACCGAGCCCACGACATGGGTATCAAATGAATACAGTAAACTGTGTGACGTAATTTTAAATCTAATAGAAATGCCATCATAAAATGGCGGAATACATATAATAAACTAAAAAGTAGAAAATAAAATAAATGGTTAAAAAAAATTTTTAAAAAAAATTCTTTTCATAACTAAAAAATGTACTGAAAAGTAAAAAATAAAAAATATTTTAAAGAAAGCGTGAAATTTCAATTTTAATGAAAAAGTTAATTAAAAGAATGGCGCATTTTTCATCAAAAATTTTTGTTAAAATTTGAAATTAAAGCAAAAAATTGAGGGTTATTGTAAATCTCACGCGATTTACAGTTATATTTTCAATTTTTGATGAAAAATGCGCCATTCTTTTAATTAATTTTTTCACTAAAATTGAAATTTCACGCTTTCTTTAAAATATTTTTTATTTTTTACTTTTCAGTACATTTTTTAGTTAATGAAAAGAATTTTTTTTAAAAAATTTTTTTAACCATTTATTTTATTTAGTATGTACTCTTTTTCCTAAGCTTATGTCGAAAAAACCAAGTGACAATTTTAAAGTCAAAATTGCTTGCAATTTCCCCAAATAAGGCCAACCTTTCCCATCGCTCATTTATTGCACGACATTTCAAGGAGTAACTACTTAACCACTTGTTAATTGCTCATTTATCCGAAATATGTCTCTCTTGCGAGCTTCTTAAATTTTATATTGCACATTAAGTGGACCCTCGAATGCGAATACTACAAGTTCATTTGAAAGACATTACACCAACATTTTTTATAATTTTTTACAGATGAAATCTCTTTCTTCTATGGCTCCAGATACGAAAAAGTATTGCCGCATACAAATTGGCTATCTACTAAAAAAATTGTGCAAGAAGTTTACTGCGGAAGATATCATTAAGCTTGTTCCAGGAAATGATGAAGTAACTCATAGGCGTTTGAAAAAATTACGAAAAGAATTAAAACGAGAAGGACGAAATGTAAAGAATTCAAAAGGTACGGAAGAATCAGAAGACGAAACTGATAATTTGGAGAAGAAGAGTAAAACGTAATAATAAGCATTTCTAAAATTGAATTGAAAATATTATATGGTTCCTTGTTTCAGAATTGATGATATCCTCGCGGATTCAGATTCCGAAGATTTTGACAGTGAAGAAAACGAAGATAAGAATTTTAAAAAACCAGCCAAGAATGTTAATAGTGGTAATTTGTACATACAGGAAGGTGCAGAAGAAATTGTAGATTTTACAGACACCAAGTCAGTTGCTAATATTTTAAGTAAGTTTTTTTTTTCATTTTTGTCCTAAGTTAATTTTAAAATATTATAGCAAAAAAAAAGGCTATTGAAATGCAATCATCGAAAAATAAGAAAAAGGATATAAATCGTGGATTTAAAACTTCTCAAGATGGTAGATTAATAATTAGCGAAGATAACTTTCATAGTCAGTCAGATGATGATGAAATTGAAGGTAAACTGGGTACCGAAACGCAGTTACACAAAGACTCTAGTGATGAAGGTAGTATTTGATTGCATATTATTAAGTTATTTTCTATTTGTTAAAATTTAGATTATAATTTATCATCAAACCAAACTCGCAAGCGGGGCATGGTGAAAACAAAAAATAAGAATTCAAAGTATACAGAAGGTGGGAAAGGAATTCACCGTCTTGTAGGAATATCCAAAACTAATAAGAAAAAAACAACTATTTCCAAAAAAGTAAAGGGCGATGTGAAGAAAAAGGAGAAATTGGATCCTTATGCGTATATCGCCTTAAGCAGAAATATTTTGAATAAAAGGTAATACTGATATAACAAAGAGTGCATCGCAACTCCTGTTTTTCTTTGTAGGAAGAAAACACATAAAATTAACAAGAAGGCGTAATTAGCTGGTAGTTTTGGATAAATGAAAATGAAGAGAAAGCAAGATAAATGAAGTTTTATTTATATTGCCCTACAATAAAATTATTATTTAAAAAAGTTATTAGTCTCTTTGTCTAATCTTTATACAGGACTGGGTAATACAGGAAATAATATAGCAACATTAGTACAGGCAAAGTAAGCCGAAAAAGCGAAATAGCGGAAATGAGGGAAGCTTTTTGCCAATTTTCAGCCTGTACCCAATCATTTCCGCTGGTTTTACAATTTTCCTGTACTGCCCCAAGTCAAGGCTATGCTAATTTTTTGCTTAGTCATAAAAAAATATAAATTGGTTTATATGAAACTAGCATAAAACCCGCGTGCCTTGCAACGCCTTTAAATAAAAACTGTTTATTATGTGCAATGTTTTCCTTAAAAAAAAAAAACAAACAAAACAGTCAGCAGTTATTATCCCTAAAAAGGGTTTGTTATAGTGCATTTTTTTAATAAATATTGTAAACAAATTGCTGCTTATATCACCTCTGCTCAACAAATCTGCAAGTTTTGAAGCAGATATTGGCATGTATATGTCATCAAGGGGAGTGACATTTTAGACGTTCGTTAAGTTTGTTCGCATATTTACGCGGGTGCAAGATATTATGATACAATCACAAATGAATATTAAATAAAATATGTAAATTTCGAGTCATTTATTTCTACGTGATTATAGGGATGCACTGTCAAAATTTCAGCCCTTCAGCTTCAGAGGTTTGGGCTAACCCCATTTCACCCCCTTAGGGGATGAATTTCGAGTAATCGCCTCTTAGTGGATGTCCACGTCATTATAGGGATGCACTGTCGAAATTTCAGCCCTATAGCTACAGTAGTTTGGTAACCCCATTTCACTCCGTTAGGGGATGAATTTCGAAAAATCGCTTCTTAGTGAACGTCCACGTCATTATAGAGATGCACTGTCAAAATTTCAGCCGTTTGACTCCCGCGGTTTGGCTTAACCTCATTTCACTCCGTTAGGGGATGAATTTCGAAAAATCGCTTTTTAGTGGATGTCCACGCCATTATAGGGATGTACTGTCAAAATTTCAGCCCTATAGTTCCAGCGGTTTTGGGTTGACCCCATTTCACCCCCTTAGGGGATGAATATCGAAAAATCGCTTCTTAGTTGATGTCCACGTCATTAAAGGGATGCACTGTCAAAATTTAAGCCCTATAGTTCCAGCAGTTTTGGGTTGACCCCATTTCACCTCCTAAGGGGATGAATTTCTAAAAATCGCTTCTTAGTGGATGTCCACGTCATTAAAGGGATGCACTGTCAAAATTTCAGCCCTATAATTCCAGCGGTTTTGGGTTGACCTCATATCACCCCCTTAGGGGATGAATTTCGAAAAATCGCTTCTTAGTGTATGTCCACGTCATTAAAGGGATGCACTGTCAAAATTTCAGCCCTATAGCAAAAGCGGTTTGGATAAACCCCATTTCACCCCCTTGGGGGATGAATTTCGAAAAATCGCTTTATAGTGAATGTCCAAATCATTATAGGGATGCACTGTCAGCCTTATAGCTATAGCGGTTTTTAAAACCCCCATTTCACCCCCTTAGGGGATGAATCTCGAAAAATCGCTTTTTAGTGGATATCCACATCATGCACTGTCAAAATTTCAGCCCTATAGCTCCAGCGGTTTGGGTAAATCCCACTTCCCCCCTTAGGGGGTGAATTTCGAAAAATCGCTTTTTAGTGGATGTCCACATCATTATAGGGATGCACTGTCAAAATTTCAGCCCTATAGCTCCAGCGGTTTGGGTAAACCCCATTTTACCCCCATAGGGGATGAATTTCGAAAAATCGCTTTTTAGTGGATGTCCACATCATTATAGGGATGCACTGTCAAAATTTCAGCCCTATAGCTCCAGCGGTTTGGGTAAACCCCATTTCACCCCCTTAGGGGATGAATTTCGAAAAATCGCTTTTTAGTGGATGTCCACATCATTATAGCGATGCACTGTCAAAATTTCAGCCCTGTAGCTCCAGCGGTTTGGGTAATCCGCATTTCACCCCCTTAGGGGATGAATTTCGGAAAATCGCGTTTTAGTGGATGTCCACGTCATTAAAGGGATGCACTGTCAAAATTTCAGCCCTATAGCTCCAGCGGTTTGAGAAAACCCCATTTCACCCCCTTAGGGGATGAATTTCGTAAAATCACTTCTTAGTGGATGTCCACGTCATTATAGGGATGCACTGTCAAAATTTCAGCCTTATAGCTCCAGCGGTTTTGAGTTGACCCTATTTCACCCCCTTAGGGGATGAATTTCGAAAAATCGCTACGGATGCACTGTCAAAATTTCAGCCCTTTAGCTCTAGCGGTTTTGGTTGTGCGTTGTCTGTCAGTCAGTTACTTTTTATAGAAAAAAAATCTCCCCTTATAACTTATTGAACCCCATTTCACCTCCTTCAACCCTTTTTTCTCAAAAAAAAGTAGCCTATGTCCGTCTCCAAGGTCTAAACTATGTCTGTTGCAAATTTCATCAAAATCGGTCAAGCGGTTTAGGCGTGAAAGCGTAACATACAGGCAGACAGATAGAGTTACTTTCGCATTTATAATATTAGTAAGGATTATCTTTACGAATCAGTTATGCGTAATAAATATTTCTTGAAAATCATGGTTCACATTTGGATTGCCTTGGCATTTTTTATGTGTTTAACAGAACACATCTACCAACCCAACGTATGTGTTGCCCCTGGGGTGCTTCTACGGAACGAGCTAAGGGGAGATGGTCGAATGGCGAGTTCTCTGAGGGATGGCAATCTGCTCGCATTAAAAACACCATCGCTACGAATCGGCAAACAATGCCTTGACACTGAAAGCGGTATGAGTGGCGTTAGCGTAATACTCACCAAGGAAGCCAGGTCCATCCTCATTGGCTGGTCACCAGTTTCTGAGAGGATTATTACTGTGCACCAGACTAAGGTACTACGGTAGTCCAACGCTACGCTCCAACTGAAGACGCAGAAGATTACGTGAGTTTTTTTTCGCTCTATTCCAAGGAAAGACGTCATTGTTTTAATGGGTGACCTAAACGCACAGATCGGCCCCAACAACACCAGCCTTGAAAACACAATTGGAAATTAAGGCCAAATTATGGTCACTAACAGCGACGGTAAACTTTTCATTGTCATATGTAGTTCCTACCAACTTGTTGGTGGAACCTACTTTTGCCACAAGAAGATTCACAAGGAGACTTGGTATCGCCCGATGGTAGAACGAAAAACCAGATAGATCACGTGGCTGTCAGCCGAGGGTGAAGAACTTTTCTAGAGGATGGCAGGAGTTTTAGGGGAGCAGATATCGGATGTGACCACCAATTGATAGTAGCAACTGTAAAACACTTTCACCCCCTTTACCCAAAAAATTCATTGAACTATGAATTGAAAATATTAAAATAAAAACGCGGCTCCGGCCTAATATTCTAATAAGAATGCATTTTTATTTTTCGTGTTTCTTATTGGCGCGTTAGAGTGCACCCGGAGAATACAATTGAGCCGTTTTCTTAACGTGGTATAAGTCACTTTCCGGTAAGGAAAAGTGGCGTGTTTTTAATGACTAAAACGAATTGCGAAAACTTAGGCTCACCACGAAGCAAGCGCAACGCGCCAACGTGATGGTTGACTCAGTTGAAGATTGTTACCGTGTAACCATCTGCATTCCATATCTTGATACGTTCATCGCTCATCTTCATGATCGATTCCTAAATCATCGCAATATCTTATCAAATTTTGCCTGCCTTTTCCCTAGTAAAATGGAAACACTCAATGAGGAGTTATGTATGCAATTACTTGCACCATACTCTACAATTTTGCATGACGATTCTGAAGACATCTAGAGAAGTGAAGTTCAAATTTGGGGATGACGCCATTGCCGGAATGGACGTAAAAAATTTGCTTGAAGCACTCGACATTTGCAATGTAGATGCATTTCCGAATGTACATCAAATTCTCCGCATTATGGCTATTTTTCCTGTCACTACCGCGACAAATAAACGCTCCTTCTCTACCCTACGTCGTCGTCTTAAAACGTATCTCAGATCAACCATTTCTGAAGGTCGGCTAAACGGTTTAGCCGCCCTCAATATACATCTTGAGGTCGAAATTGATGTGTAGAAAGTTTTAGGCGAGTTCTTTTCGGTTCGTCGAAGAGTTAATATGTTAAGTAAAAAATTTTGATTTTTAATTAAATAGTTATTTATTTATTTAAAAGAAGGCAGGAAGGCCTACTGGCGCAAACCGACCAAAATAAGCGCACACAGACTAGTAGTCCAAAAGGCGCTGAGAAGCTTATATTTTTAAATAGACCATTAACTCTAGCGATCTTAGTATTTATTTTATTTTTATTTATTTATTATACATTTATTGGGGTAGTACACAAGAACTACATCTTTTAAAGAACAGCACAAACGGCAAAAAATTTAAATCTTAAAGAAATAGCTTAAACTAGCCTTAAATAAATAATGTTGAAGTAAAAATAAAGAGAAACGAAAATTATAGGGGATAGATAGGGGCAAAAAGTAGAAAGGAAATAAAAAGAACTAAAGAAAAGGTGAGGAAGAGGAAGAGAGAAAACTAGATGCTTGCTTTCTGAAAGCTGCTGCTGGATAGGCATATTATTATTGTTTTTAGTATTTCAAATAAAGGATTGTCGATATTCTTACCAGGGTCCAGAAAGGATGAAAGGGCAGGGAATGGACCAAGGATGTCTGCAGTTTTAAGGCATTCTGTTAGTACATGTCTGACTGTGAGAGTTGGCTCGTTGGGACAGAAACTGCATGTGCGGGGTGCGGTTTTGGTAAAAAGATGTCCGTGGGAGAATAGAGTGTGACCGAGTCTGATCCTACAGATAATTACAGCTCTAGATCTGTGAAGATTTGGGTTGTAATATGGTGGAAAGGGAAGAGGCGTATAGTCCATTCAAAACGCGGGGGGGGGGTGTTCCAAAATTACACCGTTAAGAAAATCGAACCCTAAACGTTTTTGGGGTCGCTGATCACGAATTTCGAGGTCCCGCGGTCCTAAAATTAGGGCGTCACCCCTAAAAATGCAAAAAACACCCCTTTTAGGGGGTTTTCGCGATTATTTCAGTAATAATGAAAACTAATGCGATGAAATGCACTTTTTTAATATTTATTTGCGAAGGTGGTTGATTTATACTAAATTAAGGCGAACTTTATGGTAAGGAGTAGTCCTAAAGGGTTGAAACTACCACTAAAACGGCCAAAAATGGCAAAATTGTAAAAAAAAAATTTAAAGTTTATGTTTCAAATTCGATTGTGGGCGTACTGTCAGGCAAAAATAAATTATTTTCAACCCTTAAGGGGTTAAAACTACCCCTACTATAATAAAAACAACTTTATATAAAAAAAATTGCAAAAATTTATCAATTTATATTTTCTAATAAAAAGAATTTTTATTCAAACAATTCATTAAAAAAATTTAAATTGCAATCTACGAAAAGAAATTTCTTTTTTTCAATTTACCCCTAAGGTTTAACTCCTTTAAGAGGGTTAAAAAATTTCCAAATGTTTTAATAATATTTCATCAAATATAAAATTTTAATTCAAAACAATAAATTTCAATTTGTTCCAATTACAATTTTAATGTGGGGGTAGTTTTACCCCCTTAAGAGTTGAACAAATTAATTTTTTGCTGATAATACCTTTTGAACCAAATTTCAAAGAAAAAGCAAAAAAAAAACATTTTTTGGCAATTTTTTTTATATCAAGTTGTTTTTATTATAGTAGGGGTAGTTTTAACCCCTTAAGGGTTGAAAATAATTTATTTTTGCTTGACAGTACGCCCACAATCGAATTTGAAGCATTAACTTGAAATTTTTTTTACAATTTTTGCCATTTTTAGCCAATTTAGGGGTAGTTTCAACTCTTTAGGACTACCCCTTATCATAAAGTTCGCCTTAATTTAGTACAAATCAACCACCTTCGCAAATAAATATTAAAAAAAGTGCGTTTCATCGCATTAGTTTTCATTATTATTGAAATAATCGCGAAAACCCCCTAAAAAGGGGTGTTTTTTGCATTTTTAGGAGTGACGCCCTAATTTTAGGACCGCGGGACCTCGATATTCGTGATCAGCGACCCCAAAAACGTTTAGGGTTCGATTTTCTTAACGGTGTTATTTTGGAACACCATAACGCGCGTTTTGATTGAACTAGTAGGAAGGACGAGGAATTATTACACGTTCGAGAAGCTTCGGTGTGAAAAATCCTTTGCGCGTATTGGCGAAAACAGATTTCTGAAGGAGGAATGGTAAAGTGATTATCGGAGACAGGGACGCAAAAGTATCAGCCGCTTCGTTTCCCTTTATGCCAACATGTCCTGGGATCCAGCAAATTTTAATGTGCCTTTTTTGTAATTAGACTGCGGATACTGGAGTGAAGGTAGGATTTATTGTTTCTGTTTCAGAAGACAAGGAGTCGGTAAAAATGAGATGGTTAAGGCTGGTCGTCCACTGGAAGCGTATTCGAGCGGCTTCGCGCTTCGGCCCTACAAATGAGCCGCTTGTAGCCGCTCATATGTATGGCCGTAGCGCGAAGCCGCTCGAATACGCTTCCAGTGGACGACCAGCCTAAGGGAGGTGTTTTGGAGACTTTTGACTCGGTAAATAGCGAAAATCTCGCTGCCATAAGCAGAGTGCAACTCCTGAGAGCTGAACTGCTTTTAGATTTGTTATTGATATAAGCACGAAGTCGGCGATACATGGTAAGGATGTATGATGTGCTGTGAAAGGAATTTGACTTGAAGTTAACGGATTCTCACAGATATGTGGGTGAACCCAGTTTCAATGAGTAGGGAATCGATTGGGGTAGAACGAAGAGCACCAGTAGCAGATCTGGAGATTTGAAGTGGGCGGAGAACAGTAGCTGGAGTGTTACCATATATTGAGAGGCAGTAACCAGCAGTGTCCAAAATTAGGGATTTACAGATGTGTAAGAGGAGGGAAATTGACAGGCCGTTTTTATGAGAAGCTAAACATTTCACGAGGTTATTGATTTTATTCATCTTGTTGGTTACTGTTTTAATGTGCTTGTTCCATTTAAGATTATTCGTGATAAGGAGGCCTAAAATTTTTAATTCATTGGAGGGTGGGGGGGGGGGGGGGGGGGGAATAGAGTAATCTTTGGCGGAGATGATGGGTGGGTTGCAGTTCTTTTTTCTGCAGATGTGGAGTAATTCAGCTTTGCTCTTTGAAAAAATTCCTTCGTGAGAAGCCCAGTTTAACGCTGTTCTCAGTGCAATGGTTAAGTTTCTCGAAACTGACTTAGGTTTTCTTGAGCTGAAGACCAGAAGGTTGTCAGCATAAAGGTATGGTGTGATATTATTAATTTTGTTTAAGTTGGAACAAAGGGAGATGATGTACAGGTTAAACAGAGCACATGAAAGCGGAGAACCTTGTGGAGTTCCATTCTGTAGTGGCATTATAGGTGGAAGGAAACCGTGAACTCAAACTTGAATGGTTTTATGGCTGAGAAAGTCGACGATGAGAAGAATGAATCTTTTATCAACTCCTAACTTGGTGAGTTGATTAGCGATGAAAGGGGCACTCAATCTGTCGTAAGCCATTTCCAGGTCAAGTGAAAGGACCGAGGCGTGCTTACGTCGGGCCAAACTATCGGAGGCGTCCGCGTCTAGAAGGTGTAGAAGGATGCGCGTGCCTTTTTGAGTAATGTATGCATGCTGTGAGTTAGAAAAAAACTTGTACAGCACAGCGTTTATTCTAGTTGAGAGGATTTTTAAAAAACAATAAATCTGGGATGTGCGTCGGAAGTTATTGACGCATAGAGAAGGAGAAGCTTCTTTGGGAATAGGAACAATAATGGCGTGTTTCCAGGCGCAAGGAAAAGATTTTTTCGCAAGGATTTGGTTATACAGGTTGAGGAAACGAAGTTGGAATGAAATGGGAGATTTCCTGTTTATTTCGTAGGTTATCTTATCGAGCCTGGGAGTTGTACCCTTGAAGGAATTTAAGGCATATTTAAATTCACTTAAGGTAATGGGATGACTAAGCGTAACGGATGGGTCCACAGGAAATTGCTGCATATCATAAACTATATTGTCTTTACGTCGCTTATGCTCAGTAGTGAAATTGCTGTCTGCTGAGTAACTCGTCCAAACTCTGGCGAATTTCTCAGCAATGTCGAGAGTTACATCGCCTGAGTTCCTGATGTTCGATATGAGCCTGACTGATGGACCTACGGAAACAGCACGCACCTTTGCCCAGGCCTCTTTGAGATTAGTCTGGACTTCACAAAGGAAATTCTTTGAATCCGCTTTTGCTATTTTAATTGTTCTTTTTAGGATGGCTGAATCCCTACGAAATCCCAGGAAATTGGACTGGGAGGGACGACGACGACAAAGTTGCCAGGATTAATTTTTGGTCTTTATCAAGGAGAGAATTTCGCGCGTCATCCAGTTAGGTTGGGATGTGGATTTGGGATGGCTAGCAGGGATTTAAACAGACGCAGCACCACGGAGAATTTTTCTAAGCTTAGCTGCTTCCTGGTTGATATTCTCAGACTGCCGACAGTTCTGTAACAGTTGCCGAGAAAAGGTTCCACTTGGCCTTTTTCAAAAGAAAGAAAGGAACGTGCTTTGTACGGGCAAGGGAAATGTTCGAGCGGATAACGATGGGAAAGTGGTCGTTGCCCTCGAGGCTGGAGTGAGTAACCCAGTTAAGACACTGGGATATGTTGGAAGAGCAGAAAGTAAGATCACTGGATGTTAGGGTGTTGTGGGTGGATAGGTGGGTAACAGAGCCATTGTTTAGAAGGACTAGGTCTCGATTATTGGAAAGAAAATCTTCGATTACTTTACCTCTAGTGTCGTAGGAAGAGCTACCCGATAATAAATCACCGCCGATAATAAAAAATCTCGGCAATTGATCATATAGATTTTGGAGGTCCGTGAGGTAGATGCTTTCATCTATTTCTAGTTAGACATTGACAAAAGCTGTAGGGGGCATGAGTGGATAAGAACCGAATTTGTCACAAGATATGAGCGTAAGGTTAGGTGACTGTGAGAAATGGATTGGATTTGTGAACAAGTATGGAAACGCCACTTTTCCTATTCGGATAGATGTTATTGTGGTGATAACAAGTATACTGGCCAACTCGGGTCGGCCCTTTTCCAAGTAACAACTTAGTTTCCTGTAGCAAGACTATGTGCAGTTTGTAAGATTCTAATAAAATATGTAGGTTTGCAAGTTTATTGTAAAAGCCACGAATATTCCATTGAAGAAATATAAGATTTTTTATTGAGATCATGTTTAATAACAAATAAAGTTAAAACTAGTTGGGATGTGGGTTTGACCCCTTCGGTCCACACGATTAACTTCCCCGTATGATGAACGAAGATGGAATAAACTGACCTCTTACAAAGTTAGTTATACGTTTAGCACTAGTGGAAAATTGGCTAGTATCAGAACTGATGACAAAGCAATCCCGAGAGAAGCTAGCTCAAATAATTGTAATAGTAGTGAATCCACAAGATTTTTCTAGAGAACTTGTTTTTCCTGAACGTTAGCAAACAAACATTTCCTCCGTATTTCATTCGCTGCATTAAAGTGGGTGTTCAAATTCGTATTGAGTGGGCTGAAGCGCCGTTGATAAACTGAGAAGCGAGTGACTTCATTTGGAAATTCCAAAACTTTCCGGAGATATTAGCAAAACTGTAACTGTTAAGTACTTGTCAGACTTGACCAAAAAGAACAAACTACTGGAAATCCCGGGATGAACAGCAATTTTCTGAAACTGTATCACGGGTAGAAAACAATTCCCCGCCAAAAAGTGCTAATCCAAGGTTTGAAAAATTCGCGCTGTTTGTAAAGGGTAACGAAATTTTTGCACGATTTTCAAAGGTTGTCGGATTTAGACAAGTGATGTTTCGTTCGAAGGCTATCGCTGTGCAGAACCCAAAAAAGATCACTTCGTTTAGAACGGGTCTCATTCCATTGAGTTTATTAGATATTAGCAAAACTAGTCAATTTAAGGTCCTTCTGACAATTAGCCGAAGTTTTTCTATTTAAGTCGATATCTTTTATAGTTTGCGCGATATTGTGCAGGTACAAAAATCACTTATGTCATTAAAACCAAAAAACCGCTCGACCGAATATTATAAAAATCTTTTCAGATTATACTGTCGCTAATACGCTTCGAACGGCACCTCAAGTAAGTCAATAGGCCCCCATACACTACAAGGTTTTATGCGTACAAACATGTCCCACAATCTTTCTGACAAACTTGTTTGAACGCCGAGCTTACCCATACACTATTATGGTTTTCATTTTCCTTTAAAGATTTCTAATCGAAATGAGTTCTTTAACTAGAAATAAGTTGTAATCAATAGCCTTTGAAATTTTATGTTATGCACAGAACTGTCAGATAAAACTGCGAAAAAATCAAACCATTTTGATATTTGGGACAAACTTGTGACAAACATAAAACCAAAAACCAAATTCACCACACACTGTCAATCTTTGTTTGAACGCCTTGTTTGTACGCATAAAACCTTGTAGGGGGCTGTCCATAAATTACGTAATCATGTTTTTATTGATTTAAGACCCCCCCTCCCCCCAGTGTAAGCAACAGTAATATTAAGGAAACCCCCTCCCCCCCCTAAATAGTAATCATAATCATTTTAAAATTAGACATTTATTTTTATATTAAAATGTGATAATTCACAACCGTTGCGATCAAACGTTCTCCTTGACTACGAGACGAGTAAAATTGACTACATTTGTCGATAATTCAGAATCCTACTTTTGCGATTTCAATTTCTGCAGTGCCAACGTAAGGAGATAAGAATATCAAAATGCATGTTTGAAAAAAATTTAATTTCAATTGATTACGTAATTTATAACGTTTACCCCCCGTCCCTCCTACCGTAATAAAACGTAAGAAATCAGCATAGCCCCCCCTCCCCCTTAGATGATTACGTAATTTATGGACAGCCCCTAGTGTATGGGCCCCTAATATCTTTCGTGGTTCGGGCGATAACGTGCAGGTACAAAAATCACTTACGCCGCTTAAACAAAAAAAACGGCTCGACCGAATTTTATGAAAATCTTTTCAGATCATATTTCGGTTAATACGCTTTGAACGACACCTCAACGAAGTCGATATCTTTTTTGGTTCGCGCGATATCGTGCAGGAAAAAATAACCACATCCGTACGCACACACACACATACTTCCTCCCAATTTTTTGCTTAAAATGCTCCTGGGACCTTGAAAGATGAAAATACGTCGAAAATTTCGATTTCGATTTTCGGACCGATTACAATAACTTCCTATACTGGGAAGTTAAAAAAGTGCGAGAAAACTAAACTGACGGTTTTAAGTAAATCTTTTAGTGAGGCTTTGGAGTTAATTTTCCCCTTGGTTTGCGGTTTCTTTTTGTGACGTGGTTTAGCTTTTGGTGCAACGGAGGCCGCGGAATCCGATTCAGAGAGTGAAGAGGCAGTTTCCATTATTTGGATGTCTGCACTTTTTTGAGATGCATTTGGTGGAGGTAGTGTAGGTTCGATAAAATTAGCAAAGATAGTGTTTGATTGGGTGCTGGTTGTAATTGGGGATGGCAATTGTTGGGTAAGAGGGGTGAATTGTCGGCAAGTGTAAGTGTGTTCGGTAAATTGTTAGAGTGCGCAACGGTAGCTTGGGTGACGAGATCGCCAAGCCATCATTGGTGACGGTGTCACCCTGAGTTCCTTGCCCCGCGTTCCAGAGATAGAGTCGACCTCTAGGTCGGTCTTGGTATCAACCTCTTCGCCTCTAATAGTGGCCAATCCCCCGGTCACTGAAGCCACAGTTCCCCTAGAACCGTGCACCCCTCTAGTGACGATACCGAGACCTTTAAATATCTTTATATCACGATTCTCTCCTGAAACTATGACGGAGTCTGTCTGTGAATATATGAGGAAGAAATCTATAGACCCTGGGACTGTTTCATGCAGAAAAGTCAGCAAGGCTTCCAAGCCTGTTGCTTCTTTTGTCTTGTCTGCACCGCCCGTTATTGCCGAGACTCTTTTAGACCCTGGCTTCTGGCCTGCTGGTGCCCTTACCAAGCTTTTTTTCCCCCGTACCCGTACTCGAGCCCATCACTCAAACGTCTACATTCCAAATACATCAAGGAGGTCAAAAAACTCGAGACGCTTGCCCTCTACTACCAGAACGTAAGGGAGACAAGATCAAAAACCAACGACATCCTTCAGTCATCCGCGGCTAGCGGGTTCGATGTCATAGCATTCACGGAAACCTGGCTCCACGAAGGCTTTCTTAATGCTGAACTCTTCGATTCCTCCTACCAAGTCTTTCGGAGGGACCGTTACACTGACTCGGAAGCTCGTGGGGGTGGCGCACAGTGGGACCGAATGGCTAAAAAGCGGAAAAAATTTAATATCTCGAGAACGGATTAACATAGAAACCTCATTCGACTCAGCACAAAAAAGTACATCAAGTTCAACATTTTGAAGAAAATAAAGAACTGTTTCGGATGATAGAGCACCGCATATGTAGCAGGCACTTGCAGACTTCGTATTTGTGATGGCTTGTGCTACCTTGCCGTCCAACATTGTCATCAACAGAATATGTCGAATACGGATGACATTAATGCCGATAACCACTTCGGTAGCTTCCAACTTCTCTATTTCTTCTTCAACACGTTTTTTTCAGCTCGCGCTAAATCAAGTGTCTCTTTCTAGAAACAATATCTTAAGGGCCTGCAATGTCTTGTTGAGGAAGGTCGGTTATTTTCCCAAATCACATTTTGTTCAACATCAATTGGGATTGTGAGCTTCAGAGGAACTATTGACGTCATGAATAAATTCGAGTCACTTATTTCGTTATTGTCTATCGAATATTTTTGGGCAAATTCACTTTGGCCTGAGGCACCGTCGAATCCCCATTTCGTCGTCAGTATTAATTCATGATTATTTATTTTTTCTAGTTCTTCTGGAGGTTTTGTTTCCAGAATTCGTAGTTCATCATAATTCATATTCTGCAAAGGGACCATTGCGGATGTTTCATTAATTGACACATTTTCAGGGTACCACTGCTTCTTTGCGAGGATTAATTTTTTATAACTTGGAAGTACATGGCTCCCCAGGTCCTTTAGTGCTTGTCGAATCACCTCGTACTGATATTTTGTAAGGTTGGCCTGGAGAAATATAGCTAATGCCTGTTCGGCTGACAAAGCTTCTGGTTTATCGTGGTCTTCATGCGTCACAGCTGCGTTAATCAAGCTTTGTGGGTACAATGCTTGAAAGCTGCGTATTTTATTCCTCTTGCTTCTTTCACCACAATCATCAAAGTCTTTACTTGGTCTCCCAACACATCCTATGGATTCCTGGTCTCGTATGTTAAAA
Organism: Thereva unica; assembly: GCA_949987705.1. Lineage (NCBI taxonomy): Eukaryota > Metazoa > Arthropoda > Insecta > Diptera > Therevidae > Thereva > Thereva unica. The sequence continues at coordinate 61,526,721 of OX465284.1, forward strand.
ACATATTCATTTCCCATCCAGTCGCTGAATTTTTTTTTGAACCTCGCCCGGTCCTGATTTACCATGTCTTTTTTTTATTAAAATGAGGCAAAAAACTTTTTGTTAGAGTTGTCAGCATTGAAGAAATGGTTTCCTCGTCAAGTTCAGTGTGACTTTCTCGAAGGAATACGTTGAAGTTTGTACCACCCCACAAGCACTCACACAAATCGCGGTATTTAATTTTGATAGAACTCATGACTAAACAACGTTCGCAACTACACTAAACTCGAATTAAAAGTGTTTTGAAATCGGGACATGCATTATTTGAGCCAATTGGGTAAACAAGAAAGTGCAACAAACAAAGGCCCACTCTAATCCTTTCTTTCTTTGCAGTGTTATGACCGGATAGGCAGATAAAGGCAGATGATTTCCGTTCTAATCTTTACTTTAACACGTCTGGTTTGAAAAGTGACCTTCCACATTTCGGAGGAAGCCGGAGCTTTTTTTGTAATCACAGCGGTTCTCAATCCTCATTTCAACTTCGTAACTTATAACGTTGTAAAGCACTCTAATTTTTTTTTGCCCAGGGGCCCTATTCTCTATTACAATACTCAAATACTTTTTACTCGAAACTGTTATCCGAAACTAAAATGCTTTGGTATTCCCTATTACAATATTGCTTTTGCTAGTAGAAGTGTCCCCGAAAGAAAAGAAAATGAGTGCAATAGCTTTCAATTGTGTCGCCCATACCTAAAATGTTATAAATTTCTCGATTACCCCTTAGCTTTCGAGTAAAACTCTAACAATATTGTTACAGTTACGAGTCAGTTTTGTAATAGAGAATACGATTTTGGCAGTTTCGAGAGAAATTCTCACAATATTGTAATAGAGAATAAGGCCCCAGTTTGACTGATGTGTGGCTTAGTTGGCCATCGTAGAGCAGGGAAAAAAATTGATAATTTTTTTCTCCCTCCTTTACAATTATATATCACTCATTTAGAGTAGTGTGTACTTTGGTCAAACTTCCATTATTCTGAAAGTGCGCCTAAATAAATGGGAATACCCTTTGCATCAGCAAAAAAATAATGCTGTTCCTAGATCCTGTAGCTTATATAGTGTGAGAATCACTAACTAGATAATCGAAATCAGGGGTGGTAGCACGTAAGTTGTTTCAATCGACTTCTTCATACAAAATTTTTTGTAACAAATGAATTTTTGTATGAAGAGGTCGATTGAAACAACTTACGTGCTACCACCCCAGCTCTCTCGAAAATCGAAGTTTTTCCGCTCTGGCACCACTGTGCGCCGCCCCAAACGAGGGAGTTATATTCGAGGAGAGGCCGAATGTAGGATTTATAAAAAACAGGCATTGCTGATATTGCTCAGTGTTCACGAGTGAATGAGCATAATCATCACGCGGAGAAGCTGACAAATAAATTTTTTTTAAGTAATTTCCAAATTTATAAGTAATTGGCAATATTAACCCGCTTGTATATGGGTCCATGCTTTCAATATTTTTAAGCAATTACAGTAATTAATTACTTCACTTTGAATTACTTCACTTTTAAAACACCCCGTTTTGATGAAATAATTAAAATATCCATCACAGCCAGCTAGCTGGCTATAGACGGATTTTCAAAGCTTAAAACTCCCCTCCATTTGTTAGGTCTGACATCCAGAATATCAAATCCTCGCTTTTTCTAACAAAAGCACATAGTCTCCACTGAAGGGCAAGAGCTTTGAGCTTTTACTCTGTTTTCTGTTTATAGTCAGATTTCTGGGATCTAGAATCGCGGGGGATATTTATCCTTTACAGAGAAACGTAATTGAATTTTTAAAGATAAAGTACTTCTCATGCTTTTATTTTTAAATTATTTATTAAACAGAAACTACACAATTCAATGTACAACTATAAGAATATACAAGGTTTCAGTAAATATTTCGTATAGAAGTTTAAAAAATTGTATGTGGAGGGGAAATTTTTTATGAAAAAATCGAATGTAAACGAAATATGTTTTTTTTGGTTTTCATTTTGGAATAACAACATTGGTAACTTGACAATAATAAAACACATCAAAATATTTTTTCTTTGTTCCCATAAAGCAAAAAAGGGTTTCACTAGTTAAAATAGAAATTTTTAGTTTATAATAATATCTTATCGAATATTGCAGAAATTTTCTGAAAACTTGAAAAAATATACTTACAATCTACTTACTTATACACTAAAAAAGCATCAGGAATTAAGGGCCTTCTTTGTTTAAAATAAAAAATTAAAACTTTAATACCTGTGACACACTATACTTTCATTATGATGGTTAAGGAAATGATGGGGTGACACATTTACTTTCATTTGCATGTGTCATTTGCAAGTGACATTTCTGTGTGTTTTTTTTACATTTTTAAGAAGCCTGTGCGTTTACTCCAAATGGGATCCCTCGGGATCCCATTTGCGCCAATTTCGTGTTCGCTTACTTTCTCGGGCTCGAAAAAGAGGGGAAATTTTCGCTTCCCCTCTTGCCAATTTGTGCCAGAGGTTTTGAGTCCCGGCGATTGTGGATTGCTGTTTGTAGTGTATTTGAATTGTCAAATGGAACTGTCAATTATCATGTTAAACCAAAACGATTACGACTTGATGAAAATAAGTTATTTATTTGGTGCCTAGTAACAAGATTTTAAATAATTTCATGCATAAATTTAGTTTCAATAGCTTTATGTCATTAATTTGAAGACCCAAGTGCTTTCTAGGTTAGATTTGCCAAAAACAGCCCAGAAGGTGTTCGCTTACTTTCATAGTTTTATCCCCACTCTTCAATTTTATTGTCAAAAATCTCGGGATCCCGAGGGATCCCATTTTAAGTAAGCGAACAGGCTTAAGTTGTTTCGCAACAAAATCGTTATTTTTGAACTACTTGGGCTCAGATTTGTTTGTTTGTTTTGAATTGACTGTTAAATTGTCAGTTTTAAGGAGAAATGAGGGGAAATTTATTATAAAAATTAGTTTCCAGTTTTGCAACAGATGTCACTTAACCGAAATTACAGTCCAAATGAAGGTAAAATACTTTCATTTTGAACTTTCATTATGATGGGGTTTTGCCGCGATAATGAAGGTTACTTTCATTATGATGGTCTATGTGTCACAGGTATAATTCATTATTGTTTCACATTATCATTAACCATTTTATATAAAGCTGCAGTCAGCTAGTTTATCTGGTCGGTAGTCGCATTGTGATCGTCTACTAATTATGAGGAGTAAAAAAAGGGAAAGCTCTTCACATTCCTGAGTAATTTAATATAATACAAATTATTTTTCATTATCTGAATTTAATTATTATTATGTCCTAGGTTGCAAATGAGCGGCAAAATTAATTTTTTGGAATTTTAAATTTTTATAAAAATAACTATAACAAATTTTTGTAACACTAGTAAAACTTCACATAGCCATTTTTCCTGTTTTTATATTGTAGTTTTGACAAACCAAAATAAATGTATAAAAAATGGTGCAATATTTTATTGTTTAAATTGTAGAATATTAAAAAAAAAACAAGTACATTCGTTATATAATTTTTTGGATTTATGTCTAAATAATTTCATTCTTAATCGTATTCATGACTTGATTCTCGTTTACTAATAAGATTTTCACGCTCTTCCTCGTGTGATTCCACTATAGTTGCCGGATGCACTAAACGATTTAATGCCTTTGTTTTATGTAAATTTTCAGTTAGCCCAGATTCAGTGATAACTTCAACCTCATTATCCTCAGTTTCAACATTAAAGTATGGATGTGCTGAGGCTGGTCTAAATTTGTAGCCAGTTAAAACGAAAAATACATATGTAGCCATTTCTCTGAACATTTCATCTAGCCATGCATATTGGAATGCTACCGTTATTTTCAATAGATAAACTATGATGCGTGTAAAGTATATGTAGCAAACAATCATTATGTAGAACTGTCGGAATAATTTTAATTTTCGTAAATTAATTGCTGCTTTTCCATCTGTTTGTGATGCTTCATGCAAGTGGCGAATTGACCAGACAACTGGGAACAATATGGCACCACAACATAGTAGATCGACTAAGATGAATATATCTCGCCACGTTCTATGTTCTATATCACCTTCTTCACTTTCTGCTATTATTATTTCAGCAACGTTGGCTAGCACCTATAATATTTTTTAAAAATGTTAATTTACTAATCAAAAATATTTGAAAGTTATGTATAAAATCGGTCATAAACAAAAGAATAAACAAATTTTTAACTCAGTCAACCTATTTTCAATGAGATTAATTCTTACCGTGACATAACCAACATAATAAATACATATAAAAATTTGTTTATTGAATAATTATGGCATGGTTGATCTTTAAACGATTTTTTAGTGTTCGGCGGTTTCAACTTTTAATGTTTACTATACGTTAAAAGTATAGATCGACTTGGGAAAGGCTACATAACGTGGTATTTCATCAAGGCTACCCTCGTAAACATTTTACGTTTTTTGGATGCTCTTTTACTATAAAATGTTTCACTATTAATTAAACATTTTTGTCCAAACGAGATATTGATTCTTATTCTGAGAGTCCGATAACATTGCAAGTGATGTGACACTCAAAGAACGGTATTCCGCGAGTCGACTCAAGAGACATCTCTCATTTAAAATTGCAAACTGCCAGTTCATTCCCAGAGTGGAGTAAAGTGAGTTAACTGCTTTTAAGCGGAAGTTTTTAGTCGTGGTGCAACAGTCATGCAAATGTCATGTGAGTGATTCGGCTGTCAGACTAACCCCACTCTTAGTTGAGCGAAGGTATCTAGGTGCCTTGAGCTAAGGAGCTAAGTGAAAAATATAAAATCGAAAAAACCATTAAGTAAGAAAGTCCCCATAAATGTTTAGTATTTTTGTGGTTCTTTTTACGATGATTTTGCTGGTAAGGATCTCTATTGGTTCAATAGAGGCAACATGGAATTTCCCGGTATCCACGCTTTGACAAAACAGTGGTTTTGAGGGCATTAGAACTGATATAAGGGACAAAAATTAGTGTGCATAGAACCACACGTTGGAAGTGAAAACTTTTATGGTCAGCCTATATTTCCAAATCAATCTTAATACTGCAGGTGAATAATGGTTAATAAATTTTGTTTATGAATATTCTATTTAAGTTTATTTTATTTTTACTTACTGTTGCAATAAAATAAAAAACACAATAACGTAATAATGGGGCCTATTCTGCAATTTTTCATAAAATATTATTTTATGTTATGTTATGATGATAAAATTTCTTCTTCATAAAATGAAAATAAAATATTTTCGAAATTCCTATTCTGTCATAGTTCCATAAAATTATTTTATGGAATCTTTTATGGGCACATAACATAAAAGATTTAGTATAATCCGCTCTGAGTTCTATTACGCTTTGAACAATTCGGTTGAAAATGAACAGCTTATCGGTTGTAAATGTAAATAAACAAAATCAAAGCGTGGCCTGGGCGTATTAATTTTAATTAAACTAAAAACTCAATTAACACGACTTTGCACAAGAAGTGTCAATTCACGCCTGTTATTTCTATAAAATATGTAAAAATACCCTTAAAATGTGCTACTGAGATTCTTTTATGTTATGAAGCATAACAGGAAATATTTTATGTTACGATGCATAAAATAAAATAAAATTTGTCGGACAGAATAGGATTTTAGATAATTCTTTTATTTTATGGCATAACATAACATAAAATGATAAAATTTTACCGACAGAATAGGCCCCAATATACAATATTGTGATGATTTATGCGCCATTTGTTTGTTAAAAAGCATAATCAACGATTGTCGGTAACAACTCTGGTTGATGTCTGAACTAATGATTTACATTGATTTTAGAGTAAGTAGATATGGACAAACATCTTTCAGGTTAGCTTGTTAGATGGCGATAGTTACACTGATTTGTTTTAGGGTTGCGAATTTCTGTTGTAAACCTCTAAAATTAATGGGAATGGGTTTTTAACATTAGTTTAATAATATTATTTCTTTATTAGTGCATAATAATCATAAACTAGTCACATTTTTTAATTTTGTTATTTTTTAGAAGAAATTGAAAAAAGCAGGTTTGCGCCTGAATTTAAAAAAGCATTTCAAAGCCCTTCACACATGTTGGAAGAAAAGCCAAAAGTTTTGGATCTAAAAATAGATTCCTGTGCGGGTATTCCTTTTGTTTTGTTTTGGATGGGGGTGGGTGGGCTGAAATTACGATGATTTCTTGGTCACTGGCTGAAATTTAACAGCGAAGAAATTAATGAATGGGCAGAAAGATGCAAATGGAATGGGAAATTTTGCATCGTGTTTTTTTTATTTTGAGAAAAATTAAATAGTTATTGATGAAAATTCTAGTTATTGATTTATATTGATTTTATTATTGCTTATATAGAGTAAATTGAGTAAAATATTTCAAAATATGAATATATATATATATATATTGCGTACCATAATAAAAAACAATAAAAAATATTAGAATTTTCGTTTAAAGCCCTACTTCATATTTCTCAAGAGTAGGTAGTCGTCAATGAAGGAAGAAGAGTTCCGAATTTGAAAGATTTTTTTAAATGTAATAAGGGTAATTGTTTACTTTATCAGGCAGCCCCGCCTTCCGTTTTGGGCGCAACGGTTAAAGGTTCGCGCAATACTCCAAAGTTGCGGTAGAAGTTTGGGTGAGAGAATTAAACTGCTATTATTTGTAAAATTTACTTTTACAAAATTTCAACCCTGAATAACGAACCGGTGACCAAGGGCTAATTCCAAAAGAAACGCGCGCGGGTGTGCGGTGATAAAGTAAATAACTATCCAAAACTCTAAGAATTTTTGTATATATGTACAAGTATATGAATATCCCACTCCACCACCCGTTCATTTAATAATGGTTGCTTCAATAAAACCACCCTCTTGCTTACTTCTGTTAGTATCAAATTTTAAAATTTAATGAAAATTATGGTATTGGAAATAAAAATACTTAAAATTATAAAAAGCAGACCAGTCTGGAATCGTTATTCAACTGTAAGCCTGCCATGAAAACCCATAATTAGCTGCGGGTCCGTCGATACAAATACTCACTTGTTATGTGGTGGCAAAAAGATTGCAAACAAGTTAGAACTCTTGTTGTTCAGGTTGCAACGAGAGCCAAATTTTAAGAAGAAAAATGTAGACATATTGTGTAGCTATCAGGGCCCTCTTTCATTGCTTGAAGGCCCTGGGCCTACTTAGAGTGGAGGCCCACTTAAGGAGACGTAAAATCTTGAAATTTTTTAAAAACCACTCTAAGATTGATCATTATGATTTTTCTCTAAAATAAATATTATCTGAATTTTCACCTTTTGTATATCTTGAATTTTTTCATCGTTCACTATACTAAACGGTATTTTTTAATATATACAATATATACATATGTATATACACACGCACACACACGTGTATCTACGTACTACTAAGAGGCCCCCCTTTTGCAGGAAGTGAGGCCCTGGGCCCGGGCCCGGTGTGCCCTGCCTTAAAGACGGCCCTGGTAGCGAGATCACAGGCTCTTGCTTGGGACGACCAGCTTTAATGAGAGAGCATAGTGTTAGTACTAAAAAGTACAGACGAAGATAAATCTAGAATAGAAAACTCTAGTACGTCTCTAGTAATAACCTGTAGTTGAAAGGTCTTCGGGATATTCTCAATATTCATCATACTGGGTAGTTGGGCATGTGAGCTTTATGGCCCGCCCACATAACACAAACCTTGTTCGTGCGAACTCTTTTCCCAAGGATTTTTATCCGTAAAACAAAGGAAAGCTGGTGGAAATGTGCGCATAAATATTCCATCGACTTTGTCCGCACAGGCATCCTGCCGGCCATATCATTCAAACATCAAAGTCTCACCTGATCTCTTTCTAATATTTATTAATGATTTGCTCTCAGTCCCCTCCAACCCACTTCATAATTTTGGCAATAACACCCTGCGTTACTCCTACGCCTTCGTCAATATAAAGCAAGCACGGGCCAGACCTTGTCTCCTAGAGCTGAGCTCTTATCTCTACGAAAACTTGTAGCATCCTTCTCTTTATCTCAGCGGGGAAAAAGAATCTCATGGCTGACTCTTCTCTTGAGATCTTAATACCCTCGACAGACTATCACACTTAATCCGGATCATGACGTCAGAATGACGTAATTCTCATTTCATTTCCAGATCTTTTATATGGGTCTACGTCATTTTAACATCATAATCTGGAATAAGGATGCTAGTCTGTCTCCGGTAACAGGTACGAGTTCACCAAAGGCAAACGAACATTTGCTCTCGGGCAAAATGACGTCACCAAGAAAGTGCATATCACAGCTATGCACATCTGAAACATATCCTTTTAACGTCATTATAACGTCCGTCAAAAGCCTGCGTGCAAATGCCTTGGCAGATTCGTACCTTTAAGGACGAAATACACGAGCGCTCCATCCATTGATGTTTTGGCGTGCATGGAGCGCTCGTGCATTGGGCGCTTTAGAATAATTTCTAATCTGAAAACAAAACAGTAAAATCTTGCTAATATTATTAAACTTTCATGTAAAATAAATTCCGATATTGTAATAGAGAATACGGTTTCGGCCAGTTTCGTCAAACCGAATCGTCAAACAAGCTAATCAATGCTTGAGATTAATCCAGAGATTAAAATCCCTCCTTCTGCTAGTTGTCTAGGCTACAATCTACAAGTAATACATTCCGCCTTGAATATCTGGGCGGACGCAGCCAAAACAAGCTTGGCTAAGCTGAATAAGGTGCCAAACGAAGAAGGTACATTGGCGGTAGCACCCGTTTGGTCCTCTATATACCCTTCAAGCCGGTAGGAATGTAGCACCTAAGTTTAACCGCTTTCACCTACACGCACCTTTTTTTCCAAGATTAGCCAACTCAGGACATCCCCGGTCCACTACATACCTCCCCTTTGTTAATAAATATGTAGAACACATAGTTGGTATTGTTGAGCCCATATAACAGCTCACTGATCAAACGTACGGTTCATTGACATCTACTAACGCACCATCCAGACTAACCTAAACTTACTGGTACATCCTTACTTGAAGGACATAACGTGGTAACGGTACAAAGGGTTGGACTTGGCCATGCCACATAAATAACGATAAATAAAATCAAAAACAAAAATTATTTTATTTATCTCAACAGTAATAAAATTATCCGTAAAAATTTCAAATTTCGACGAACTAATAAAATACCTGAGAACAAATCTAAAAATTTGTGACCTTTTCGCTAAGAAAAAGGAAATAATCCCCTCATTTTTCTAAAGATAATAAAAACATGCTTGTAGCCAAATTTCCCATTAAAGTTGTCTCGCCCATTCATTTATTCCCTCATTGTCAAATTTCACCCATCGGCTACGAAACCGTCATCATTTTATCACCCTCTTTGCCTTTCCCGAACAAAACAATAGGAATAAGCGCATAGAAATCTATTTTTAGATCCACCGCCACTAAACTCAAAGCTGCAGCTTCTGATTTTGTTTTCAATTGCGCAAAGGGCTTTCACATAAACAAGAAAGTTTATTTCGGAAACTAACCATATATAGCGGAGCATAAAACCCTGCGATATTAGCGCCCCCAGCTCGTGGTGCCGTAACCTGAAGTTAATTTGACTCGCGTTTGTCCATATCTACTTAGTATATAATCAATGTGATTTATTTACTAAACTAAAATTGGAACGAGCGATAAGTGAAGACAAATTCAAGCTTCTGGACGAAAAAAAACGAACATACCACTAGGCACTAGAAAAGGGACGAAGGTTCCAGAAGTTAGATAAAGGATATAAAAGCGACTTGCAGGCGCTGAGTGAGTCAGTTTTGATTTGAAAGGCGATAAAAGTGTTCTAAATGAGAACAGTGAAAAGTGGTGATTTAAAAGTGAATTATAAAGCGATAGATAGAATTTAATAGTGCGAAATATTAAATTGAAAGTGATTATAGTAAACTATAAGAATTGTGTTTGTTATTAAATTGTGTTTACTGTAATTGTAATAAATAAGTTTTTGTGTGGGTAATTGTAAAGTGTATTCTTTAATTTATCCAATCCGTTAAGCTGTAAAAACGTAAATTGATGTCAGAAGAAGCTAGATGCTATGGTGAACGAAGGTAAGGATCCTGAAACCTACATGTTTGAACCCGAGGTAGAAGCAGATCCAGAAGAATCGACAGTGAGTATGGCAGAACTCTTTAAGACATTGATGGTGATGAAGCAGAGATGAAGGAAGCGACAAGCGAGATGAACGGTCATCGACAGAGATGAAAGAAGCGACAGCCGATATGAAGGAAGCGCAAGAACGGTCATCCGCAGAGATGAAAGAAGCGACAACAGAGATCAAGGTGGAAGTGTTGGCGTTAAAAGATGAGCAGAAATTATTAGCAGTAGCTCATGAACGCTTGTTAGCAGAACTCAAAAAGTCTATGGAAGAACAGAGAAACCAGATGGAGCAGAAATTCGAACTGATGTCACTCTCTGTTGACAAAAAGCTGGATAACGTAAAGGAAAATTCGAATCTTAATTCCTTGTAATTATCTGGAAAATCTCGAATCTTCCATTAAAGCAAATGTAGAGAATGATCTGGAAAAGCTCGAAAATTCCATGAGGGAAAATGATGAAAAGTTGAAGATTGAGCTAGAATCGGTCAGAGCCGAGCTAGAAAGAGTAAAGATTCACCACTGAGCGACGGCATCTCACGAAGTCATCGGAGTTACAAAACTCCGAAACCTCCAACTTTCGACGGACAAAGCCCATGGCCTAAGCTTCAATTCGAAGCAGCAGGCAATTTATGGATTGAGGAGGAAAAAGATGAAAAACGACAGTTTGTCTGATGAAAAACAGTCTGATGAAAAACGACAGTTTGCCCATATTTTGAACCTACATAATCTTTTAAACGGAGTCACTCAGGTTTCTGTTATTTCTTTCACATAAAAGAATACACATTTACCTAAAAGATGAGCCTAATTACGTTGCTCTACTATAATCGGTCTAGAAGTTATTAAAGTTTAAGTAAATGGCAATTCGGCCATACAAGTTGCAAGTGAGGGGATATGAGTACTTTATGTAAATCTTTAAAACGGCGATATCTCATGAATGACAATTCGTACGGGAAAATGTATAAGATCCTTATTTGTAGGTAATCGCATAATCTACAAACTTTGTAAACACTATTTTATGATAAAAGTTACCGCTTTGCTGAAAATCGCAAAAAACCCGTTTTTGTGACCTTTGACCCCGAGTAAATCCAGGTTCCAGATGCCGGATCGATGGGGACTTTTTAGATTTTATTTATAACGGTGCTTTGAACAATCCTACCAATTTTCAGCTAGATGCGAATTTATGTACCTTCATACCTATTTTTTGGTCTAATTTGACCGGACTATATTATATATTCCTGTTCGATTTGGTTGAAAAATTCATTTAAAGTTTGAGCAAACAGTAACAATTTAAAAATTTCACAGTTTACCTAACATTTTTACCACCTTCTCCAAAACATAAAATTACAATGAAATGTTAAATAAAACTTGTATAAAAACTTTTAATATAAAAAATTTTACAAGGATTTATTGGAAATTTTTGTTTGCTGTCAAATCTGGGGATTTTTTCTCTCGACTCCGCAGACGCGGCAAGATCTCCTGGTTTGTTTTTTTCTGTAACATATTTGGATGCTCTAGTCAGCTCTTGTACATTGCGTTCAGTGCTCTGAATGTGGCACGGTATTTGAATGTTGATTATCAGCTCATCGCTCTCATAATAGTCTTCGAAGTGCTCAAGAGGTATGTCTCTTGTGTATATTGGTTCGTACAGAATATTGTTGTCATCCAAATCTACCATATTAATATAATCATTGCAATCAAAATTAATTTTAGGTGTTTTATACTCCCTTAATGTTGTTCTGTTTAGGTTTTGCCTGATGTGTATTATTTTTTTAAATGCCATTTGCTTTCTCTCGTCGCAAATCATTGCCAACAAGATACTTTCTAAGCTTGCGAAAAAGCGGTCGTCTGCCATAACATAACGAATAACTGAAGCATAAATAGACCCGGAAATGCTATTATACTTATGTCGTTAAATCACTCCGGGTAATGAAATAACCAATTTGAAGACACAATGATCTTTTTTAAATCGATTCAATTTAAAAAAAAGTTTTCAGGATTTCTCAAGATCTATTCTATTTTTCTCAAGATCATGATTCACCGAAAGGACAAAAGCAGGCAATAAAGTAAGGAAAGCCACCTAAAGAAAAAAGGATTTGAATATTTTTTAAGCCGCCTAATTGAAAGATACGACATTCCTTGTTTAAGCTTCAAAGGAAAGAGTGAGAAATCATACAAACATAAAAAGTGTTCTTGATGGCGGATGTTGTGACATGATCTAATTTGTTCAAAAGAAATATCTAAAGTGTTACCGTTAAATACTTAATAATGCCAGGAAATTTTTGAATTCCAAAACATGGTATAAATGTTGTGGTAATATGTAAGAAGGTTGATTTTTTACTGTTTTCTCAATCTTTGGATCAATTTTTTTAACAAATCGGACAGGAATATACAATAATTGACCCAAATAAAAGTTGTTAGTTTTTTATGAAGTTTTTTAAGCTGCAAACAAATATGTTTTGAAAAAGTAACAGAAAATTTGTGATATTTTGAAAAGTGCCATTTTTTTTCATTTTTGCAACTTATCATCAAATTCTATCTACTACAATACAAGTAAACATCTGATATTCACAATGGTGTAAAGCTGCAAAAATTCCCAATCCAATAAGGTCAAGATCAATATCCTATTACAATTATTGTAGAAGTTATAGTGATTTGTTTGAAAGTGTTATTAAAAAAATAATCATTTAGTACCATTAGTAATATATTTTTGAAAAAAATGGGGGTAGAATTAAACCAAAATATATAGCTGGGAAAATTCCTGATCCAACGAGCCCAAAATCATTATCCTACTACAAATATTTCAGAAGTTGCAGCGGTTTATTAACTTCCCAGTATAGGAAGTTATTGTAATCGGTCCGAAAATCGAAATCGAAAATTTCAACGTATTTTCATCTTTCAAGGTCCCAGGAGCATTTTAAGCAAAAAATTGGGAGGAAGTATGTGTGTGTGTGTGCGTACGGATGTGGTCATTTTTTCCTGCACGATATCGCGCGAACCAAAACTGATATCGACTTCGTTGAGGTGTCGTTCGAAGCGTATCAACCGAAATATGATCTGAAAAGATTTTCATGAAATTCGGTCCAGCCGTTTTTTTGTTTAAGTCACGTAAGTGATTTTTGTACCTGCACGATATCGCCCGAACCACGAAAGATATTGACTTACTTGAGGTGCCGTTCGAAGCGTATTAGCGACAATATAATCTGAAAATTTTTTTATAATATTCGGTCCAGCGGTTTTTTGGTTTAAATGACTTAAGTGATTTTTGTACCTGCACGATATCCCGCGAACTACAAAAGATATCGACTTAGTTGACGTGCCGTTCGAAGAGTATTAACCAAAATATGATCTGAAAAGATTTTCATAAAATTCGGTCGAGCCGTTTTTTTGTTTAAGCGGCGTAAGTGATTTTTGTACCTGCACGATATGGCCCGAACCACAAAAGATATTGACTTACTTGAGGTGCCGTTCGAAGCGTATTAGCGACAATATAATCTGATACGATTTTTATAATATTCCGTCCAGCGGTTTTTTGGTTTAAATGACAAGTGATTTTTGTACCTGCACCCTGCACGATACCGCGCGAACTAAAAACTACATCGACTTCATTGAGGTGCCGAAAAACATTAACACATCAATTTTATATACATTTTCGTCATCCTAATCTTGTAAATGCGCACATTTAGTTTGATATTTAAGCGAAAATATTGATAAACAATTGTGACAAATTCTCGGTATTATACATATATTCTATATTGCCTATTGTTCATTTATTATTAAAATATCCAATCATAATATTCAACATCCATCATAGTGGGAAGTTGATTGTGTGGACCTGTGGATCCCTACTAGTTTGAAAGTGTTTTTAAAAAAAATTATTATTTAGTAAAAACCTATAATTGAAAAGTGGGGGGTACACTTCATCCAAAATATATAGTTTCTTCGCGAAAAATACGTGAAATAACACGAATTTTAAGATTTTCGCTGAAATGGACCCAAAAAATATTTGACCCACCCTACTGTAGAGACTGGTGCTTCAAAATCTGTTATCCGGGCTGACATGGTCGGTAATAAATGGCTGAAAGACGCACGCCAATACAGACTGAAAACTGCAACAGGAGAGCCAGTACGATTACACGGGGAAATTATGTTGGATGTGGTTCTTGCTGACATTGGATTTTCACATTCGTTCTTGGTAGCTGATATAACAGACGAGTGTATTCTCGGTCTGGACTTTATGAAAACACATAAAAATCTACTGGACATCGGAGAGGAAATACTGAGATATGACAACAAGGAGATTCCAATGGCCACAGGATCCACTTGTTATTCGCAACTGAAAGTCGTCGTTCGTGAAGATACCGTGCTTCCTCCGTGAGCTGAGAAATTGGTGCGAGCGATAGTCGATGGTAATCCCGGGAGCTACCGGTTTTACCTTATCGAACCAGAGAAAACGGAACAAATCAAAAATACAGCCATTGGAAAATGTCTGGTGAGCATCGACGACAAAAAGGAGGTATTTGTGAGAGTGCTAAATACTAACGAACGAGAAATACGACTGAAGAAGGATACGGGAAAAGGAGAACCGGCAGAACAGATTACATTAGTGGAGTGCGCTAACATGGAAACGGTTCCAAAACCAAAGCCAAAGGCCACGAAATTAGTAAACACGTTGTCAACATTAGTAAACACGTTAGTAAACATTAGTTGTCTTGAACAAAAACAGTATTTCCAGGCAAGAAAATTAGTAGAGGATTTCAGTGATATCTTCGCCATGAGAGATGATGACTTTGGGAAAACGAACATCGTTCAACACAGGATCGACACCAAAGATGCCCAGCCAATTAAACAATCGCCGAGAAGACTACCACTAGCCAAGCGGGAAGAGGTAGCCAATATGATTGAAGATATGAGAAGACAAGGCCTTATAGAGGAGTCGAAAAGCCCTTTGATGTCTCCCGTGGTTTTAGTCAGAAAGAAAGATGGCAGTACAAGGTTTTGCGTGGATTATCGGCGGTTAAATGACATCACTAAAAAGGACAGCTACCCATTACGTCGAATCGATGACACTCTGGATACTCTCTCTGGAGCTCAATGGATTTCTACCTTGGATCTTAAGAGCGGCTACTGGCAAGTCGAAATTCACCCCCAGGACCGAGAAAAGACAGCCTTCTCCGTAGGAAACGGCCTGTGGCAGTTTACAGTAATGCCGTTGGGCTGCTCCAGCTACATTCGAACGACTGATGGAATGCGTCTTGCGAGGACTGACATGGAAGACTTGTCTGGTTTATTTGGACGATATCATCGTCGTTGGAAAAAGTTTCGAGGAACATCTGGGGAATCTACGAGAGGTTTTCCAAAAGCTGAGAACTGCCCAACTGAAACTCAGTCCTAAAAAGTGCGTACTGTTCAGAGACCAAGTCAACTATCTCGGACATGTGGTTTCATCCAATGGAGTTCAAACAGATCCTGAGAAAATAACAGCGGTTAAGAATTGGCCCACACCGAAGGATAAACATGAACTTCGAAGCTTTTTGGGACTTGCCACCTATTATAGACGTTTTGTCAGGAATTTTGCCGACATAGCTAAGGAATTACGTAAACTGACAGAAAAAGGAAAACCATTTATCTGAACAGAAAAGTGCGAGGAAAGTTTCAACACACTAAAACGAGGACTTTGCCAAGCACCAATACTCACATACCCGAAGCCAGGCGAAAGATTCATATTGGACACAGACGCGCACGCGAGTAATGTCGGGATTGGTGCAGTGCTATCACAAAACTTCGAAGGACAGGAAAAGGTCATAGCTTACTACAGTAGAGCGCTGTCAAAATCGGAGCGGAATTACTGTGTCACAAGAAGGGAACTATTGGCAATCGTGGACTCAACTAAACACTTCCACAAATATCTCTGTGGGCAAAACTTCATCCTTCGAACGGATCATGCAGCATTAAAATGGCTGATGCGATTCAAAAATCCTGAAGGACAATTGGCAAGATGGATCGAGAGACTTCAGTCCTACGACTTCAATATAGGCCACAGAAATGGAAGAAACCATGGTAATGCAGATGCACTCTCCCGGCGACCATGCGTACCAGACTGCAAACATTGTGGACATATCGAGGAAAAGTGTCAAAGGACGACAGTCGAGCCAGCGACAGGATGGGATGACCAGGGACTCCAAGACGCCCAACGCGCCGACCCGGATATTTCTTCAATTCTGACATGGAAGGAATACGAGGAAAAGCCTGAATGGAAGGACATTGAAGAGGATCGAGACCCTGAAGAGCTATTGGGCCCAATGGGATTCCTTGCACATTGAGCGAGGGGTATTAAAGCGCAAATGGGAAACCGCTGACGGTACCTCTCATCGAATGCAGGTATTAGTCCCTCGCGATAGAATAAGAGATATTCTCGAGGAGTGTTATAATGGCGCATCAGGAGGATATCTGGGAGTCAATAAAACTTTGGCAAAACTAAGAGATAGATTCTATTGGCTTCACATGCGAGATCATCTTGCAGACTGGTGCCGTAAATGCACAACTTGTGCCAGCAGCAAGGGCCCTCGAGTAAGAACAAAAGGAGAAATGCAGCAATACAACGTGGGAGCCCAATTTGAAAGAATCGCAATCGATATGGCGGGACCTTTTCCGGTATCAGACCGAGGAAATCGTGACATTTTGGTGGTCATGGACTATTTCAGTAAGTGGCCCGAAGCATATGCCATTCCAAATCAGGAAGCAATCACTGTTGCAGAGGAATTAGTGAACAATTGGATCTGCAGATTTGGTGTTCCTCATGACCTTCATTCTGACCAAGGCAGAAAATTTGAATCTCAAGTTTTTCAAGAAGTATGTAAGATTCTGGGAGTGAAGACCAGGACGACGCCTCTTCATCCCCAGTCCGATGGAATGGTAGAACGATTCAACAGGACAATGCTGGAACACCTAAGGAAAGTTGTTAGTGAGCACCAGCGTGACTGGGACAGTTACATCCCTATATTTCTAATGGCATATCGGACAGCGGTTCATAATTCCACAGGACAAACCCCTTGTAGTGTGATTTTTGGAAGACAAATCCGGCTGCCAAGCGACTTGAAATTTGGGACACCTGTTGAAAGCAACAAGTCTACTGGCGGTTATACAGGTGAACTTCGTGATCGACTCGCAGATATCCATCAGCTTGCAAGGAAGAATTAAGATAGCCAGTGACAGGATGAAATCTAGATACGACCTCCGAGCAAACTGTAGCGGATACCAGGAAGGTGACCTCGTTTGGCTGTTCAACCCTCGACGACGAAAAGGCAAGTCTCCGAAACTTCAGCGCAAGTGGAAGGGGCCCTATAAAATCCTAATGCGGATCAACCATGTTGTGTACACAATCCTGTACAGGATTCAACAAGGACCCAAAGCCAAGAAGATTGTGCACATGGACAGGCTGTGCCCATATCAGCCGGATCCAGGATGGACAACTGTTCGGGACGAACAGTCCTAAGAAGGGGCAATGTGATGATTTATGCGCCATCGGTTTGTTAAAAAGCATAATCAACGATTGTCGGTAACAACTCTGGTTGATGTCTGAACTAATGATTTATTTACTAAACTAAAATTGGAACGAGCGATAAGTGAAGACAAATTCAAGCTTCTGGACGAAAAAAAACGAACATACCACTAGGCATTAGAAAAGGGACGAAGGTTCCAGAAGTTAGATAAAGGATATAAAAGCGACTTGCAGGCGCTGAGTGAGTCAGATTTGAAAGGCGATAAAGGTGTTCTAAAGTGAGAACAGTGAAAAGTGGTGTCTTAAAAGTGAATTATAAAGCGATAGATAGAATTTAATAGAGCGAAGTATTAAATTGAAAGTGATTATAGTGAACTATAAGAATTGTGTTTGTTATTAAATTGTGTTTTGGTTTGTAATAAATAAGTTTTTGTGCGGATAATTGAAAAGTGTATTCCTTAATTAATCCTACGAATCCGTTAAGCTGTAAAAACGTAACAATATACAGAATTCATAATACAACATACATACTATATAATGCATAATGCACTTAATACACAGTACATAATACATAGTACAAAGTACAGGATACTTAGCACATAGTATATAGTACTAGTATATAATACATAATACCTAGTAGATAATGCATAGTACCATGGCACATAGTGCATACTATATAATATATAGTATATAGTAATCAATACAAAGTACTTAGGGCATTGTACATAGTATATAGTAGGTACATTATACGTAATATATAATATAAAATAATATAATATATTATTATTAGAGATGCGCCGAATACGGGTTCGACCGAATACGAATATTCGGTCAAAAATATACCGAACCGAACACCGAATTATTCAGTTCATATAGGTCGGCGTAGCGATCTGTAAGGAGCAGCGTTCGCGCACCCCTTTAGCTCGGCTCGCTCACTCAATGCGCCGCTCTTTCTTTTATTGCAATTTCTCGCGTGATAGAATTATCGCCAAAAAATAAGAGGGACTAAAACAAGAATTCCATAAACATTGAGGCCCTACGCACATGGGTCGACGGATTTGCAATCCCAGTTTCAAACTGGTTTCACCTTTATTACGCTCACAACCAGTTTGCAACCAAAATGAAATCTTTGTCCGTCCACAAGCGCAACTAATTTTTCATCAATCGTGTTCTGTGCTCACGAAGATATTGTTGAATAAACTTTGACACGTACAAATGGATTCGCTTGGTGAGTGTTGAAGCGAACGCAAGTGGCGGGATGGAAGACGTCCCAAAAAAAGAAAACGTGATCGCATAAAAGCGAACCAGTAAAAGTACCGTTAGGAACAAAAAGTTTTACAGAAGATAATGTCTTAAACTAGTGAATTTAAACAAACAAAGTTATCGGTTAATATAAAATGTATTTATAAATAATAAAATAAATAAATGTACTAAACTAAAATTGGAACGCGCGATAAGTGAAGACAACTTCAAGCTTCTGGGCGAAAAGAACATACCACTAGGCTCGAGAAAAAGGACTCGAGAAGGTTCCAGAAGTTAAATAAAGGTGGAGCTTGGATATAAAAGCGGCTTGCAGGCGCTGAGAAAGTCAGTTTTGATTTGAAAGGCGATAAAAGTGTTCTAAAGTGAAAACAGTGAAAAGTAGTGATTTAAAAGTGAACTATAAAGCGATAGATAGAGTTTAATAGTGCGAGTTATTAAATTTAAAGTGATTATAGTCAACTGTAAGAATTGTGTTTGTAATTAAATTGTGTTTCGGTTTGTAATAAATAAATTATTGTGTGGATAATTAAAAAGTGTATTGCTTAATTAATCCTACGAATCCGTTAAGCCGTAAAAACGTAACAATTGGTGTCAGAAGTGGGATTAATTAAGAGATAAGAGAAATAGGTGAACTTGAATAATAATTGTGACTGGAATTTAAATTTTGTGCGTGAGAAATAAGGACTTATTAATAAAATGGGTCGAAAGTTAGTGGATTTGCGCACTGTGGAGTTGAAAAGAGAATTAAGTAAGCGCTCGTTGTCAACAGTGGGGGCTAAAAATACCCTAACCGCCCTGCTTCGGGAAGCTATGGTAAACGAAGGTAAGGATCCTGAAACCTACATGTTTGAACCCGAGGTAGAAGCAGATCCAGAAGAATCGACAGTGAGTATGGCAGAACTTTTTAAGACATTGATGGTGATGAAAGAGGCACAAGAACGCGCATCAGCAGATATGAAAGAAGCGACAGCTGAGATGAAGGAAGCCCAAGAACGGTCATCAGTTGAGATGAAGGAAGCGCAAGAACGGTCATCCGCAGGGCAAGAACGTGCCTCAGCAGAGATGAAGGAAGCGACAACAGAGATCAAGGCTGAAGTGATGGCACTAAAAGACGAACAGAAATTGTTAGCAATAGCTCATGAACGCTCGTTAGCAGAGCTCAGAGTCGATGGAAGAACAGAGGAGCCAGCTGGATAACATGAAAGAAAATGTAAGGAATGATCTGGAAAGTCTCGAATCTTCCATCAAGGAAAATGTAAGGAATGATCTGGAGAAGCTCGAAAATTCCATGAGGGAAAATGAAGAAAAGTTGAAGATGGAACTAGAATCGGTCAGAGCCGACCTGGAAATGGTAAAGATTCACCACCCAGCGACGGCATCTCATGAAGTCATCGGAGTTAGGAAACTGCAGCCTCCAACTTTCGACGGGCAAAGCCCATGGTCTACTTACAAGCTCCAATTCGAAGCAGCAGCAGGCAATTTCTGTACTGAGGAGGAGAAAGCAACGGCCTTAACGTTGTCAGTAAGGGGCACAGCAGCAGAATTATTGCAGTCAATACCAGCAGAACATCGCAACAGCTACGGGTTCTTAGTTCAAGCGCTGGAAATGCGTTACGGTGATCAGCACCTGCAAGAGGTTTATCGACTTCAACTTCGAAACAGACTTCAAAAGCCAGGAGAAACTTTACAACAACTATGCGCCGATATCGAGAGGTTAGTGCATCTGGCTTATCCTAGTTTCGGCCAAGATTACATCAACGAAGTAGCAAGAGAGGCTTTTCTTAACTCTTTTGCCGACCCAAGAAGTTTTGGCATATGCTCTGGCATACGAGGCAGCGAAGCAAGCAACAAGGAGTACAGTCCACCTCAGGGGTATCAAAACGACTGAGAGCATTTGCCATCGAATCAACACCTCGGAAGTACGTCTTCGTCTACGATGCTGGAACTGTGGTGAGCCGGGCCATCTACAAAGCAGTTGTCGAAAGCGAAGAAGGGAATCTCCAGGGAGTAGGAGTGGCTCAACGTGCTGCGGAAAATCTAGACAACGGCAGAAAAGCGACGAGAGGGAGTTGGTGGGGAAAATTGAGAACCCTGATGTCATCGCCAACATCACCCAACTGCAATGTAGCAACAACAGCCTTGTCATCGAGGGAAAAGTTGGTGATGAGCAATACACAATTACAGTGGATACAGGTGCTTCAAGATCTGTCATCAGAGCTGATTTGGTCGGTAGAAAGTGGCTGAAAAACGCGGACCAGTACATCCTGAAAACTGTAACAGGAGAGCCAGTGAAATTACATGGGGAAACAATGATGGACGTGATACTCGGCGACATTAAGTTTACACATTCGTTCCTGGTAGCTGACATAGTAGACGAGTGTATTCTTGGTTTGGACTTTATGACAACACACGGAATACTATTGGACCTTGGAGAATTGATGATGAAACACCGCAACAGCGGAATTCCTATAGATACTGCACTGTCCCGGCGACCATGCGAACCAGGTTTTAAGTATCGTTGGCGTATTGAGGAAAAGTGTCAAAAGACGACTGCTGAGCCAAGCACAAAATATGAGGACCAAGGAATTCGAGATTCGCAACGCGACGACCCGGACATTTCTGCGATTTTGTCATGGAAAGAACACAACGAGAAGCCTAAATGGAAAGACATCGCAGAGAGAAGTGAAATCCTGAAGAGCTATTGGCCCCAATGGGATTCATTGCATATCGAAGGAGGAGTATTGAAGCACAAATGGGAAACAGCTGATGGTACCTCTCATCGAATGCAGGTGCTGGTCCCTCGTGATGGAATAACAGATATTCTCGAGGAGTGTCATAATAGCCCGTCAGGAGGACATTTGGGAGTCAACAAAACTCTGGCAAAAGTAAAAGAGAGATTCTATTGGCTTCATATGCGGGAGGATGTTACGAACTGGTGTCGTAAATGTGCAGTTTGTGCCGGCAGTAAGGGCCCTCGAGTCAGAGCAAAAGAAGAAACGCGACAATACAACGTTGGGACCTCAGTTGAGAAAATCGGAAGGGAGAATCCTAAGACGGCCAGTGATAGGATGAAACCAAGGTACGACCTCCGAGCAAACTGTAGCGGATACCAGGAAGGTGATCTCGTTTGGCTATTCAACCCTCGACGACGAAAAAGCAAGTCTCCGAAACTTCAGCGCCAGTGGAAGGGGCCCTATAAAATCCTAACACGGATCAACGATATTGTCTACAGGATTCAACAAGGACCCAAAGCCAAGAAGAAGATTGTGCACATAGACAGGCTGTGCCCGTATCATCAGCCGGATCCAGGATGGACAACTGTTCGGGACGAACAGTCCTAAGGAGGGGGCAATGTGATGATTTATGCGCTATCTGTTTGTGAAAAAGCATAATCAACGATTGTCGATAACAACTCTGGTTGATGTCTGAACTAATGATTTATGTACTAAACTAAAATTGGAACGCGCGATAAGTGAAGACAACTTCAAGCTTCTGGGCGAAAAGAAAAGAACATACCACTAGGCTCGAGAAAAAGGACTCGAGAAGGTTCCAGAAGTTAAATAAAGGTGGAGCTTGGATATAAAAGCGGCTTGCAGGCGCTGAGAAAGGCAGTTTTGATTTGAAAGGCGATAAAAGTGTTCTAAAGTGAAAACAGTGAAAAGTAGTGATTTAAAAGTGAACTATAAAGCGATAGATAGAGTTTAATAGTGCGAGTTATTAAATTTAAAGAGATTATAATCAACTATAAGAATTGTGTTTGTAATTAAATTGTGTTTCGGTTTGTAATAAATAAATTATTGTGTGGATAATTAAAAGGTGTATTCCTTAATTAATCCTACGAATCCGTTAAGCCGTAAAAACGTAACAGTATGTAATAAACAAATGGACAATACATCTTTATAGTCCATTAATTTTTATCAATATGTATTACCTGTAAGATATCATAAATGTATCAAAACTATGTTCTTTGAAGTCGAATAAATTGAATTGAATTGATTGACACGTACAAATGTAACTACGCACCTGAAACTGGTGACATTTCCAAGCGTACATGCGTTGCATTCGGTGACAGACAATATAGAAGTGTATATATTCAAATGCGACTTGACGGAATATTCCATAAATAGAATGCATGCAACGCAAATGTCGATCTAGTTTCAACTTTTTCTATATTGCCGTATTCGACATAGGACACACAATCATACACTCGTTACTTGGAACAGAACAGACAAGAACAGTTGCAAACGAGTTTCAAATCGGTCTCGTTTCTGTCGACTCGTTGTGTGGATACTCATTTTTGATTTTGTGAATAAATATTGTTACCCAAAGAAGTGTTTGTTTCAATTACAAATACTACCTATGTACCGTTCCAGAATAAATCCTCTTTAACATATGTAGCTCGCAAAATAATACTATTTAATTATTAGGCAAACTTAACCGAATATTCGGCCGAATACGAACATTAACTAGTTGGGATGTGGGTTCGACCCTTTTGGTCCACACGATCAACTTCCCAGTATGATGGATGTTGAATATTATGATTGGATATTTTAATAATAAATGAACAATAGGCAATATAGAATATATGCATAATACCGAGAATTTGTCACAATTGTTTATCAATATTTTCGCTAAAATGTCAAACTTAATGTGCGCACTTACAAGATTAGGATGACGAAAATGTATATAAAATTGATGTATTAATGTTTTTCGGCACCTCAATGAAGTCGATATAGTTTTTAGTTCGCGCGGTATCGTGCAGGTACAAAAATCACTTAAGTCAGTTAAACCAAAAACCCGCTGGACCGAATATTATAAAAATATTTTCAGATTATATTGTCGCTAATACCCTTCGAACGGCACCTCAAGTAAGTCAATATCTTTCGTGGTTCGGGCGATATCGTGCAGGTACAAAAATCACTTACGTCGCTCAAACAAAAAAACGGCTGGACCGAATTTCATGAAAATCTTTTCAGATCATCTTTCGGTTAATACGCTTCGAACAGCACCTCAACGAAGCCGATATCAGTTTTGGTTCGCGCGATATCGTGCAGGAAAAAATGACCACATCCGTACGCACATACACACACACACACATACTTCCTCCCAATTTTTTGCTTAAAATGCTCCTGGGACCTTGAAACATGAAAATACGTTGAAATTTTCGATTTTCGGACCGATTACAATAACTTCCTATACTGGGAAGTTAAAAAACACGCCGAATATGCCGAATACGAATATTCGGCGCATCTCTTATTATTATAATATAACATACTAAATAATACTAAGTAAAACCCCCTAAGCAATTTTTTCCCACAGAAGTGCGCATAAAAAAGTGCATAACATACTACCGCAGATAAGTAAAATACAAATACCCAGTCGAATAGGCGAAGCGTGTTCCATGTAAGCCGAAAGCGATTAATTCAAGCAAAATATTTAAAATTATGTAGCTGGCTGGAGCATGGAAACTTTTGGTCGAGTTCCAGCAATGAACAGCAGCGTAGCGAGAATATGAAATGAATTGTAACATTGAAACGCAATACCCCCGTAGCTATTTTGTTGTTGTTTGTTTTAAATTTTACTAGCATAGAGCTAGTGGACCACGAGGGTCTCTTACTGGTCTCAGCCTTGCAGCTATAATGACCATGAATCAATGATATAAACAAACTTAATTTGGCCTCTAAATTCTCTCTCTATGAACTGTCCCTTGCAACGTGGCCAAAACGCAGCTGGAATAACGTCTTAAATTCAGTAGATATTAATTGTCAATGTAGTCAATGTTAGTTGAGGTCTAATCAGGTTTGAAAGGATTAATCAATAATAAAATTTTAACCTTGATGTATTAAAGATGTCACCTTTACGGCCATTTAATAGATTATAATCCTCATAATTCAGTGAACACAAAGATAGTTTAATGACAAAGTTAAGCCGGCTCTACACGATGCGGTGAACACCTTCCAACGTTGGACGCTTGATGGTAGGACGCATCGTGTGGCCGATACTCGAGCCATGTCCAATGTCAACCGTCCAACGTTCGCGTTTGGACACGTTCGGGCTGTTGTCGGTATTTGGGACAAGTCAAACACTTTTTTTCCCACTCGGTCCCACAGTTGGAAACATTTGGCACACTGCTACACGATTCGGTCATCAGTTCATTCTGTGATTTGCGTTTTGACAGGTATGTATGTTTATTATTATGTATGTATGTGTATTATTATTAGTTAATAATTGATTATTTATATTATTAATAATTATTCAGGCCTATTCTGAACTCCGCCGGAATTGATTCCGCTGGAATTTTTTTACATCGGTAGCATAAACTCCATAAATTTCGAAATTACAATTCCGCTGGAATTTTGGTATCATGAACTCCAGCGGAATGCTAAAAGTTGGGCGTAATCTCTCCGCGAGAAATTGTTGACGGAGGTTCACGGAACGGTGCGGTTTTGTGTTAAATTTTGTTTTTTTTGTTTGTTTGTTTTGGTGTTTTAAAAAGTGCGTATATTGGAGATACTATTGGCAGCAGCTTCAGGAATGAATGTTACTGTACAAATTTATTTAATTTTTTTTATTTTAATTTTTCGAATTCCAATATTTACTTTATTTAAGAAAAGTTTGAATTTATTTTAATTTTTTTATGTTATATGAAAAAGGCTGTTATTTTCAATATTAATTTTATTTAAAAAGAGAATTCAACTTTTATTTACATCATTTTGTTTTTTATGATTTATAGAAAAGATTGCATTATATTATTCCGTATATTCGAAGCGTCCCTGCAGAGCCTTGAATTTTCTCCAACACGTACATTTTTCACAACAAAATTTTTAAACACTTCACAAACAAATTTGTGACATTTAACAGCTGCTTTTTGGGTTTTCGAAATTATTTCACATCGGGCACCTCATTTCACTAATTCCGGCGGAGTTCATGATACCCTTAAAAATTCCGCTGGAATTTTCTCTCCGCCGGAATTGCAATTCCAGCGGAGTTCAGAATAGGCCTGATTATTAAAGAAATTATTATTAATAATTACCATTAAAGAGTAATGACATGACTTGGCGAACGTTTGAATCAATTGCATTGGATCAAACGCTCGCTCCACCGTGTAGCAGGACATTTGCCATACTAATCGTCGAGTCTATTTGACTCAATCATTCGAGCCAACATCAGAATCAAGCATTCACCGCATCGTGTAGAGCCGGCTTTACATGGATTAGAGAGCTCTTGCAGAAAAAGAAAGAAAAATTCTAGTGCATATAGAGCAGATGCTCAGAACAATGATAAACGAAGAAAAAATTTTCCAGCGGCGCTTAGAAATTATCAGGCCTATTCTGAACTCCGCCGGAATTGATTCCGCTGGAATTTTTTTACATCGGTAGCATAAACTCCGTTCCGCTCCGTCGGAACGGAGAGAAATTTCGAAATTACAATTCCGCTGGAATTTTGGTATCATGAACTCCAGCGGAATGCTAAAAGTTGGGCATAATCTCTCCGCGAGAAATTGTTGACGGAGGTTCACGGAACGGTGCGGTTTTGTGTTAAATTTTGTTTTTTTTTGTTTGTTTTGGTGTTTTAAAAAGTGCGTATATTGGAGAGACTATTGGCAGCAGCTTCAGGAATGAATGTTACTGTACAAATTTTTAATTTTTTTTATTTTAATTTTTCGAATTCCAATATTTACTTTATTTAAGAAAAGTTTGAATTTATTTTTATGTTTTTATGTTATATGAAAAAGGCTGTTATTTTCAATATTAATTTTATTTAAAAAGAGAATTCAACTTTTATTTACATCATTTTGTTTTTTATGATTTATAGAAAAGATTCCATTATATTATTCCGTATATTCGAAGCGTCCCTGCAGAGCCTTGAATTTTCTCCAACACGTACATTTTTCACAACAAAATTTTTAAACACTTCACAAACAAATTTGTGACATTTAACAGCTGCTTTTTGGGTTTTCGAAATTATTTCACATCGGGCACCTCATTTCACTAATTTCGGCGGAGTTCATGATACCCTTAAAAATTCCGCTGGAATTTTTTCCCCGTCGGAATTGCAATTCCAGCGGAGTTCAGAATAGGCCTGTATATCTGACATGGTAAAAAAACATTTTTTCAATGACAGGCTTATTTTTATGCATAGAGGACATCTTAAACTTCTTTTTGAACAAGGTGTTCTGAAAATCCAGTGATTGATCTTGATGCATTGATGCTGCACATTCAAAATTCAGTCTGACAAATTTATTAACAAAAATTGTCAGCCAGACAAGCTGTAATAGACAGAAGAAATCTTGAACTTTATGTAAAACAAAATTCAAGGAGGTGTTATGAAGTGCATTTTTATAAAGAAAAAGAATTTATAACATACAACAGAAGCTAATTAACAAAAATTATCAGACAGACAAATTTTTTCAAAAATGGTTCATTATTTACTACAAATTGTATAATAGTCCGGGCGCTGGAGCATTTCCAGTGGTTTTGGCGTGATGTAACGGACTTTTTTGGTGGAATCGGTCAGAAATTATATCCTCAACAATATTTAGGGAGTGCGCAAGCATGAAACTCCCAGGAAAACTTTTGGTAGCCCAAAAACTGAAAAGTTCACTAAAAATTCCCTGTTTTGTGGCCTTTCTTGTTAAATATCTCTTAACGAAGGCTTCTAGGCGAAAAATTTGTTGAGCACGTTTTGTTCATTATTAGATTTGCTAAAACTTACCCTAAGGTGGACTTTTGAAATTTGAATTTTTGCATTGCAAAATAGCCGAAAACCGCGAAAAAAGTACCTCACTTTAAAGTTAGCACAACCAACTATTCCTTAAAAATTTGGGAACATTAGATTAAAAATGCACTTATTTGAAGTGTGACCAAAACTATCTGCGTATTCTGTTAAAGCCATGAACGTTAAAACATTTACAATTATTGCGAATAGCAGGACTCAGCACACGAAATTCGGGGGCAATTTTCTATACCATTTATGAATTTAAATCTAGAAGTCTTCTATAACCAAATTTTTCGAGAAAAATAAAACAAATTTTTTATAATTGGAAAAAGCAATGCCAAAAAACCAACTTTTATTACCTTTTAATGTCGCATATTGCAAAATTGTGCTCATATATGGGAATTAAATATAACAGAGGCCATACGTAAAATTAATTAATTTTGAGCGTTGTATTGTGCCGTGTATAAATAAAATTGTGATTTTGTACTCAGAACTCAGGGCTGCACGGTGAAAAAGTTTTCAATACATTTGGAGAGTATAAACTCTGTGTCACGAAACAAGTGCTTGCCATTTGAAAAACCAACTATTCCTATAAAAGTTGGAGACATTAGGGGGTCAAAATGCATTTATTTAAAGTATTACCAAATTACCTATGTATTATATTAAAACCTCGAACGTTAATCTATTTAAAATAAATGCCAATCTTCATGCAGGATAAATTACTGCTACTCTTTTCAGCATTGCTTTCCGAAATTACCATTCCATTTCTGCTACATTTGGTGAGGATTTTACCAGCAAGAAATCTTTTTGACTGCACTTTGTCTCGTCACGATCCACTCTGAGCGAATTTTGAGGACGGAATAAACTCAAGAAAAGAGGCTTCGACAAAACAAAGACAAAGAATAATAAAAGCACATTATATCTCCAACTAATATATTCCACAAGTCATTAGCTAGTTGCTTACCTAGCCATTACAATGTAAAGACTTCCAATTTCCTAAATTTCCAGTAGAATTTTTCGATTACCATGCACGCCGTTACACAAATTATTAAAGGATTCTTGGGTTACAAGAGTAACCCCTCGCTAGTTTTCCCGCTGAAGTTGCTCGCGATGAAAGAATACCAGTGTAGATTAACTTGAAGAACCGGCTCTGCTGCTGCTGAATGAATATTAGTCTAGAAACTCACAATGACATCCTTTGTATTGTACAATTGTACTAACACCACGCTCTAAGCAACTACTCGGCCTCTACTAGTCTGAACAAAATTTGTCCATATCGATTCATCCAGTAAAATTAAACCTTTTTGATTGCTTTTTGAAATATAAAAAAAGCAGCTAAATTGGTGCAATAGAAACTGAGTCCTTTTTCGAGCGAATTTGAAACGCGCCTAGCATTTCTGGCGTCGCCGAGTTAGCAATTTTTGTGGAAAAAACGCCTTAGTTGCAGTTTTTGCCAAAAATCTTAAAAAAATTAAAAACCATAAAAAAATTTAAAAACCAGAATTTTAATGATTGGATATTGTAAAGAGAGTCTTAGAGCATACGTAAAAAAATCAGGACCAACATGGGAGTTTTTCTTTTGGCGCAGTAACAAATTTAACTTTTTAAATTCACTTAATTGCAAAATTCATTATGCAAAAACTATTTGACCGACCGTGATCGGGTTTTGGATATAAGTTAATCATGCCTTTAACTATCTAATTCCAAAATTAAATTGGAAGATAATGGTCTCTCCTTTCCTTGTGCTAACTTTAAAGTGAGGTACTTTTTTTCGCGGTTTTCGGCTATTTTGCAATGCAAAAATTCAAATTTCAAAAGTCCACCATAGGGTAAGTTTTAGCAAATCTAATAATGAACAAAACGTGGGGGGGGGGGGAGACAAATTTGTTCAGTTTAAGACTCGAATAATATAGATTAATTTTTTTCTGGGATTTTATCTCCGCTCACATATATCTTTATTTTATTTATATCCTTAGTGATCACCCTCCCTTCAGAAAAAGTTTTCCACTTGATTCTGAAGCACCTCCTGAAATTGATTAAGGGATTGCATATTCTTAAGGCCTCAAGCAGCTCTTCTTTACTCAGTCCTAGATCCACGCCATGAACAATAAAGGGAGTAGCCAATAGACCCAGCGGAATATATGCTCTGAAAGTTGAGTCTAAGGGGCACTTTTTGGTGAAATTATTTGCATTTTCCGCTGAGTCGAAGATGACTTTACATTTGTCATTTGAAGTTTTGGTAATTGATACTGCTCCCTTTGTGGTTGATAATAAGAGCTTTCCCAAAGATAGAGGGTTCAGACTTTTGTTCACCAATGAACAAGGGTTGATATGCCGGACAAGAACCAGGAAGGGACCAACATAATTTTTGTTGTACTCAATTGGAACATTGTTGGTTGAGATAGATATCTTATTTGGCAATTTCGGTGAAGCTCCCGCTGAATTATGTTGAGTGATACTTATTGAAGCTGATGATTCTTGAGAGGACAAGATTGGAGAATAGCCTAGAATGTCACTTTTGCCCTCGTCGATGCGCCCACCTTTCCTGTTCCTTTCAGGTTTTTTTTGACAGGAATGACAGCTTTGGACTGCACTATAGGTTTTAATTCAGGGACTTCCTTAATTATGCTTGATGGTGCGCATTTTTTGTTGATTAATCTAGCAGATGTTCTTTTTGTGACACTTATTTTGTCCTTGTGTTTTTCCCCGGAGTCAAGAGGCGAATTTTCCTTATCCATTTTAACAAGGTATAGGGTACAAAGAAGGTTGGATGGGTGTGAAGATTGAAGCCCCAAGGGGAAGGTAAGCAGGAGACTTGATAATAAAAAGATAGCCTGTGGAGGAGTGGGGAATTAACAAAGCAGGCAGGCGAAATTATTTTATTAAAAATGTCAATAAAATATTAGTTACATTTTGTTTTTCATGAAGCTCACAAGTTGAATTGTTAGCTAGCATTAATTATTTGAAATATAATTATATATTATAATTAATAGTTTTTATGGTCATACTCAGTATCCATAATTGGTGACCCCGATCCAAAATAATAAACGTTAATTAACATTATACCGAAAGTCACGTTGTACCAAGTAAAAAAAATAAAATTAAAGAATAAAAATGCAAAACGAGGAACAAAATGATGTAAGAGCCGACCCCGTGCAATCCATAACACGAGTTTCGGTCAAAATACCTCCTTTTTGGCATGAAAAGCCAGAAATATGGTTTGCGCAAATAGAGGCGCAGTTCGCAGTTTCCGGAGTGACTATCGACGTAACAAAGTTTAACACCGTCGTGAGTGCTATCGAAACGAAAGTTCTTGCACGAATCTCAGACGCTGTCTTATCGCCACCGGCAGATAATAAATATGGCAACTTAAAAGAAGCAATAATTCAAGCATTTGGTGAAAGCGAACACAAAAAGATAAAAAAACTCCTCTCGGAAGTAGACTTAGGAGACAAGAAACCATCTCATCTTCTTAAGGAATTGCAGGACCTCGGTGGTGCTCAACTTAATGAAGATTTTCTTAAATCCTTGTGGATGCAAAGATTACCCACACAAGTCCAAGCCATTTTACAAGCTTCCAGAGAAGGACTAAAGGGCCTCGCTGCGCTTGCAGATAAAATCCAGGAAGTTGGCGAATTTCAGAATGTAGCCCCTATCAGTGTTCAGCGCAACAATAATGTTATATATCCATCTACATCCACGCACAATGATCCATTAACGATGGAGGAGCAAATTGCTCAAATTAACCAACAACTGCGGACTCTCATGAGTCGAGGTAGGCAGCATGAAAAAGTCACTAGACACAGAAGAGAGTATACCCCGGTTATACAAGCCATTTGCTATTATCACCGAAGATTTCGACACAAAGCAAAAGTGTGTAAACCACCTTGCTCCTTTGAAAGCAAGGTGCCTAAAATTTCAATTATCACAGGTGTTCCTGGCGAGACCAAAATAATCAGCAGAATTTTTGTAAACGAGCCTTCAATGGGGCGAAAGTTTTTAATAGATACCGGTGCCGATGTATCCGTCTTGCCGCCAACACAACAAGAGCGTACCAATCGTCACCTACCGAAAAATAGTAAACAGCTTTACGCTGCAAATGGAACTGCAATAAATATGTATGGTAAAAAAAGATTGATCCTGACACTAGGTCTGCGGAGAAAATTCCCTTGGACCTTCATCATTGCGGATGTGAATACTCCAATCCTAGGAGCAGATTTTTTAAAATTTTACGGCCTTTTAGTAGACGTTAAAAGTAGCAAATTAATAGATTCGACTACTAAGGATGAGTCATCCGGCAGCACAGCTGTCAATACAGGTACCATTAGTATCATGACTTATAATATTAACGATCCACTTTCAGAATTGCTAGCTCAATATAAAGATTTACATCACCTAAATTTATTAAAATCAAGCCAGTCCGCTGTCACACACCATATAACAACTAAAGGTCCTCCAGTATTTTGCAGGCCTCGCAGACTTACACCAGAAAAATTAAAAGCAGCAAAAGCAGAAATTGAATACCTCAGCCAGGCAGGCATTTGCCAGCGCTCCAAAGGCGAATGGGCAAGCCCCCTTCACATGGTGAAAAAGGCCGACAACTCATGGAGATTGTGCGGTGATTACCGTGCGCTGAATGCCGTAACTGTGCCAGATCGCTATCCACTTCCTTTTCTGCAAGATTTCACGCACTTGTTGCACGGAAAGCAAGTATTCTCAAAGATAGATTTACAAAAGGCATTTCATCAAATTCCGATTGAGCCTGCAGATGTTGCTAAAACGGCTATAACCACGCCATTTGGGCTATTTGCTTACCGATTTATGATTTGCGGCACAGTCCTTCCAAAGACACATGGATAGTATATTGCAAGATCTGGATTTTGTATTTGCGTATATCGATGATATATGCGTTGCATCTACAAATACATCAAATTGCATCAAATACTCTTTGACCGACTAAGGAAAAACGGCCTTGCTATTAATCCTGACAAATGCAAATTTGGAAAAGAAAGTATTAAGTTTCTAGGACACAATTTGTCAGGAGAAGGAATTAAACCTTTGAAAGAGAAAGTTCAAGCTTTATTGGAATTCAAACTTCCCAAGGTGGCTAAAAGCCTCAAGAGATTTTTAGGGATGCTCAGTTTCTATAGGCGCTTCATCCCAAATGCCGTTCACAATCAGTCGATCCTGCAGAAATTAATTGTAGGAAACAAAAAGAATGATGGAACAATGATCAAATGGACAGCAGAGGGAATTAACGCCTTTGATCAATGCAAAAAGGACTTGGCAAACGCCACCCTCTTAGCACACCCCGCTCCGGAAGCACAGCTTTCATTAAGCGTTGATGCATCAGAGATGGCAATAGGCGCTGTTCTCAACCAAGTCGTCAAAGGTGAAACACAAGCTCTGGGATTTTATTCAAAAGAATTAACCAAGGCACAACGCAAGTACAGTACTTATGATCGAGAGCTCCTTGCCATTTATCAAGGAGTTAAACATTTCAAGTTCATGTTGGAAGGCAGGGAGTTTCACATCAAAACAGATCACAAACCACTGGTATACGCGTTTCGACAAAAATTAGATAAAGCATCTCCAAGGCAATCGAGGTACCTGTACTATATAGGTCAATACACGACAGATATTCGGCATGTCTCAGGTTGTGAGAATGACACAGCTGACCTCCTATCACGCGCAAATGTTGACAGCATTTCAGAATTTACCTTTAAAGAGATGTCAGAAGCACAGCAAATCGATTCAGAAATACAAGGGCTAATTAAAAATAAGAATCATTCCTTAATTATTAAACCAATTATCTTTCCAGAATCGCCTTATCCATTGTTTTGCGACACTTCACAACAAAAAGTTCGACCGCTGGTCCCACAAAACTTTCGCTCGCTAGTCATTAAAAAACTGCATGCCCTATCGCACCCAGGAGTTAAGGCAACCAGCAAATTAATCTCACATCGATATGTCTGGCCCAACATGAGAGCTGATATTGCGAAATTCGTAAGAGAATGCATACCATGCCAACGCGCTAAGGTACATCGCCACAACAAGACACCACTAATGAAATATTCAATAGTGGACGAAAGATTCCAACATGTGAACATAGATATTATTGGACCTCTTCCTTCGTCGCGAGATATGAAATACTGCCTAACATGTATAGATCGCTTTTCAAGGTGGCCGGATCCTTCCCAATCGCTGACATAACAGCTGAAACAATCGCTAGGACATTCTACTCGGAATGGATAGCTCGCTATGGAACGCCTCTTTTCGTAACAACAGATTTAGGCAGACAATTTGAGTGCTCCCTTTTTGCCGAGCTTACTAAGCTCCTTGGCGTGAAACATCTGAAAACAACACCATACCACCCTCAAGCAAATGGGATAATTGAGAGGTGGCATAGGACATTGAAAACTGCCATTAAGTGTTATGCATCAAATAATTGGGTCGATATTCTACCAGGCATATTACTCGGGTTAAGATCAACCTTCAAAGAAGATATTAAAGCCGCACCAGCTGAAATGGTTTTCGGTACTACCCTAAGACTACCTGGAGAATTCTTTGCAAAATCTTGCATTAAAGGCGATGCCATAATCGTAACCGAATTTGTGAAGAACTTAAGACAAAACATGCAACGTATTTCGCCTGCACAAACAAATCATCACAGCAATGACAAAGTGTTCGTTGAACCAAATTTAAAAACGGCCACACATGTGTTCGTGAGAAACGACGCTGTGAAACCACCTCTCCAACCGCCATACAACGGTCCTTATGAGGTCGCGAAAAGAAATGAAAAATATTTTGAAATCCTCATCAAAGGGCGCAAGGCAAAAATATCGATAGACCGATTAAAAGCTGCTTTCTTAGCCAAAGATAGTAAAACACAAAATCTCACCATAGATAAATCAAACAGAACAACACCACCGCCTTCTGCCACAGTAAAAACTAGATCTGGACGAAGCGTAAGAATTCCCACCAAGTACTACTAAGGAATTATAAAGAGGGGGAGTAATGTGGAGGAGTGAGGAATTAACAAAGCAGGCAGGCGAAATTATTTTATTAAAAATGTCAATAAAATATTAGTTACATTTTGTTTTTCATGAAGCTCACAAGTTGAATTGTTAGCTAGCATTAATTATTTGAAATATAATTATATATTATAATTAATAG
This sequence comes from Thereva unica, assembly GCA_949987705.1. Classification (NCBI taxonomy): domain Eukaryota; kingdom Metazoa; phylum Arthropoda; class Insecta; order Diptera; family Therevidae; genus Thereva; species Thereva unica. The sequence goes on from OX465284.1 coordinate 61,561,549, forward strand.
TTTTTATGGTCATACTCAGTATCCATAAGCCTATGCTGGTAAGGTGTGTTAGATTGCTAATGAGGGTAACGGGAAGCACTGGAAGATTTGCGATCTATATTCAAGAAAGGGTTTATTAGAGTCAAGGAATTGAAGTACCCGACAGGATTCTATTGAAATGACAATAAAATTTTATATGAATGCAAGAATAAAATTTTGATTTATTTTCCCAACTAAAACTATCACTATCTCACAATGAATAAAAACCAAAAGGAAGGAACCAAAAGAAAAAAAAGAAAAAAACACTAAACACACTAACATGGCACCATATTTATCAAAAAAAACAATGGAAAAATGTTCCTTTCCTTAGGCAAAATAACGGGATTTGAAGAATGCCGCTATCCAAAAATTCGGTAAATTATACCGTAATAGTAAATTCCTTTGTCAAAAAGTCGACTGGTAGTAAAAACTAACGGGACCCACTAACCACATGGATAAGAAAACTCTTACAAAATTCCAAAAAAAGGCAGTAAAAGTGGCCAGGTGCCAAAATAAATTTAAACTTGAAAAGCTAAATTAACACCTGAAAAATGATGATTATATGCAATATTTAAAAATTTAAAATTTTAGCACAAAGCACATGTATAAGATTTTTTGTAAGAGAATTAAACAAGTTTAATAAAAGACACTACAGCAAATGGAAAAATCAAAATTCAATAAACAATTAAAAAAACAAAGAAAAAACTTAATTAAAACCAAAAACACTTCATCTTGTTAAGCACTGAACTATATGAAAACTCAATAAAAAGTTAAAGCACTGACTGAGTGCTGAGTGAGCCTTTCCACTAAAATTGATACGTCTGACCAAGTCGGAGTCCAGAAAGGCCGTAGCTATTTTGCTCCGTACACCATATACACTGCTGTCCGTGGATGGAGCTCGACCAAAAGTTGTCATGCTCCAGCCAGCTACATGACTGCAACATTTAAACACTTTGCTTGAATAAATCACTTTGGTTACAAGTTCCCAGAAAAGAATGAGCAATAAAAGTGCGCGTGACGTGAATTTATAATTTTTACCCCAGGCGGAAAAGTGCCAATCGTGCCTAAAGAAGTATTGTCACTTCAAAAAATAGTTGCTATGGGCTCATAGCGCTGGTCCATGATGAAGAACTTTTGAATGCCGCCAAGGACCGCATACTGTATAAACAAAACCCGAAATCACTTGAGAATATCATCAACTTAGCAGATGCATCTCCCCGGTAGATTATTAGCAGGTGTCGAGATACATACACTTCAGTGCACAGCCTCTGATTTACCAAAAAATATATATATCAGCACGTCGACAGATTTCAACTAATTTGCATTTACGAACGAACGAAGTGCCTGTTTAGACGGGTCGCGCCCGCCACCTTTCAACACAAAATTTGTAAATGCGGGGAGTGTTCGGGCGGGAAGAAAGTGCGTCTCGACTTTAAAGCAACTCGCCATGGAGACTATACAAGAAGTATAAACTCCGTGTTATCAAATTCATTTGATGAATGAGGGCGCTGCAACCAAATACACCCAAAAAACCATGGCGAATTTTATTCATCTTGTTCATGGCCATTGGGGCTATTCAGACGCTGCCATAAGTGTGCTGAGCAAACCCGGTTTTATTCAACCCCTCGGAACACACACGGGGCGTAATTGTGTTTAGAACATTTGAAACCTTTGCAGGAACGTTTAAATGTATAGTAAATAAAATTCACTTGTCATACAAAAACAGAGCTAAAGAAAACAAGAGATAGAAGTAACATTTTATATGTGTGTAAGTTTTCACGCGTTTGCTTTTGCGTGAAAAATGTTTCGTTAAGTTCTTCCGCTCCCTTCCCTCTCTCATCTATAAAACCGGTGTTACTTGCCATGAATGTGCACCGTCTGAATAGCCCCATTGACAGTTGAAACGCTCGTTGATTTAAAATAATATTTTAATAAAAAATTCACTTTATTTGACGCTTAAATTGAAAAACCAATTTCTAAATTTTTTTTTTTTTTTATATGAAAAAACCATGCTTAGGTGTAACCCTTTGTACTACCAGTCCGTCATGTCGTTCAGTTCATGGTGCAATGTCTAGTAGTAAGCTTGGTTTGAAGAATAGAGGAGAATAGGAAAGGTTAGAGGGGGTTTGGAGGGTGTAGAAGAAAATGACGATGGACCTCACGTTTGAACTCTAAGGTGTTGTACGAGTTCGGAAATACCGACTGCGGGAGATTATTCCACAGTCGAGTTGTTCTATTCATAAACGAACTTCTAAACCGTATTGTGCGTGAACGAGGGGGCTGTAGGGTATGGGGGTGAGCCGAGCGGGCTAGTCTTGTGTTGCGGGAAAAGTATTACCGTGCAGGCAGAAGGTCCTGAATTTCGGTGGAACAGTCGCTATGGTAATAGCGATAAAGTATGGAGAGGGCTGCTACATTCCTACGATGGCTCAAGGTGTCTATGGAGGCGCGAAAGGGGCCATCACTAATGAGTTTGAGGGCACGATTTTGCACCTTGTCGAGACAAGCCAAGGTGGTTTTTGGGGCGCCTGCCCAGATATGCGAGTTGTATTCGAGGCGCGGCCGAATGTAGGATTTGTATATTGTAGCATATGCGGCTGGCTGGAGGAGGAACTTGCATCTCTTGAGAAATCCAAGGCATTGGGAGGCTTGTTTGGAGGTTTGGAATATGTGATCGTTCCATCGCAGATGCTCCGTTAAAGTTACCCTTAAGATGTTGAGAGTTGAGTCAGCCGTTAGATTCTCTCCATCCACCGAGACAGGAGGAAGGTCGGTACAATTTTTGTTGGAGATCAGACAGTGCTTCGTTTTTGTGGCATTGAATTCGACGCGGTTCATTTCGCCCCAATGAAGAATCGATTCGATATCCCGGTTGATCGAAGCCGACATCAGTTGACGGTGGTAAAGACAAGGTCTGGCACGTGCTTGTCTTATATTGTCGAAATTGGATTTATAACAATACGATTATTCGTATTTAATCAATTTTTGGATTTCCAATGAATTTTTATTAATTTCCAATGCATTTTTTTGCATTGCTCCATTTCAACTAACGTAATTTTGAACAAATTATCGAAATGGGTCAAATTGTGGTAACATTTGTGGCAAAAAATGAACTAGTGGTTTACCCAGGGGCCAGTGGATCGATTTGTCTGCAATTGCAATTTGAAATTTTGAATGTCAAAGTTTTATCGGTAGGAACAGGGAGAACTATACAAGGAGTTAAAACTATTATGGGGAAAATAACCGTTTTACCCATTTCGACGATTTCTTCAAAATTAAGTTTGTCGCAATTGGCGAAACAATCATTGGAAATTAATAAAAATTTATTAGAAAATCCATAAATTGGTTAAATACAAAAAATCGCATCGATATAAATCCAATTTAGAAGATGATTTTTCAAATTAGGCGTAAACATAAAATATCTTAATAGTTAACGAGCTTGGCCATGAACCGGATGAATAAAATAGGCCATGTTTTTTGGGGTACTTGTGACCGTGGCGCCCTCATTAATCAAACGAAAATTGACAATACGGAGTTTGTACTCCTTGTATAGTCTCCTTGGGTAGGAATTTCAATTGCAATTTCATTCTTGCAAGAAACGCGCAGGAGATAGTTGTTCGTTTTTGTACTAATTTTCAATAATTCAGTCATTTTGTAATAAAAAAATAGATAACAAACTCGACTTTTGCTTTGTAAAAAAAAATTATGCAGCAACATAAATATTATGCAACAACATAAACATTAAATTGTGTAGCGTCAAGTAATCGCCACTGTTTAATTAAAAAAATCTGAATGGGCCTGTTTAGACGGTTCGCTTCTAGAAGCGTTCCTCACGAACTTTGATGAGGAATGTTCCTGGAAGCGAAACGTCGATACAGGCCTTATTTCTTGCAATATTGAATACAATATTTCTTGCAATATTGTATACAATATTGGAGCACGGGCTAGACGATCAATTTGTGTACAATTGCTATAATAGCCGGTGACAGTCAAATTCCTCTCATCGCAGAATTGAAAAAATTCTATGTACATAAATCGAAAGTTCACAGTTAGACGAACAAGAAAAGCTTGGTATGCTTGGGTTTAATAGGCCCGAAAATATTTATAATTAAATTAATTATTATTAAAAATCAATAATGTTTCACTGTCACGCGGACATTGATTATACTTATTGCATTTAATAGAAAAGATCGCGCGTGTTAAGGAAAAAATTGGCGACAAACTTGATTTGGCCGGCAAGGTCGGGCATACCTACATATTTCAAATGTGTGATAGGGGTGAAATTTCTCCGTATCAAGTAACAAGTTGGTTTTTTATTTTACTTGGTTTTTTGTTAACTTTAAAAATATCTTGGTATGCCGGCTCAAAAACTGCCGAAAGTATTCGCCATACCAGTTTTTATTGCAATCGAAGCTACAGAAATACCGAGAGCAATCGAGCCGGAAAGAACAAGTTGGATTTAGACCACATCGAGGATGTATTGAACAAATATTCGCACTCCGTCAGCTAATGCAAGAAATAATTCTTTGCGGTAAATGAACTGTCGTCGTGTTCATCGATTTCAAACCCGAAAAACTGCAAAAAATATCAGCCAGAAAACGAAACAATATGTTCTTCACCGAGAAACCGAAACAATATCTTTTTCAGCGAGAAACCGAAACAATATCTTTTTCAGCAATAAATTGAAACAATATCTTTTTCACCAACATTTTGAAACAATATCTTTTTCGTAAGACCCTTCGATGTGATCATTCCAACGCAAGTCTTTGGCTAATGTCACACGTAAGATGTGTAGGGATGGGTCGGCCTTTAGTTCAACGTCATCCACTGTCAGGGATGGCGAGGTGTTGAACTTCTTTTTTGAGATAAGACAGTACTTGGTTTTGGCGGGGTTGAATTCGACACGATTCTCCTTTCCCCAATCTAGAATTAGATTAATGTCATTTTTAATAGATTTGAACATTAGTTCACAATCATCAAGGCAGGATCTGGCACGTCTCTGTCTTGTATCGAAGCTGTACGAGAAACCATGTACTGTTGTACACTTTGTTCAAATCAGACATGGCCTCTTCCCCCACCAGAACAGCTTCGAAGGAACACTCAGAGTTTATCTAGATAAAACAGTGGTCAGAAACCCCCAGGTTGGGCAAGGGGAGAAGATTGGATCTCAACCCAATTACCTCAAAGCAGCTTGTGGCACGAGTCTCCATGATAATTGCGCTGCGTTTGTCGCAAAGCGCTCCAGTCCCTGCGGCGTGTGTCTCAAAGATAGCATCGATGATGATCAAAAATTAGATTTCGACGAAAATTTATGTTCAAAATACATCCTGCAATAACCTGTCATTTTCAACAATATTGATACCTTTTAAAGGTATGGATACAGTATCACGGGTCTACGTCGGATACGACGGGATTCTGATTTTTGGGAAAATTTAAACACTCCTGCAGTGGAAGGTCGCCGGCGGAGGGTGGATGGCGCACGACAGGACTGTGCAATTTTTCCCAAAAATTTCTCCGTATCCCGTTTGGCCCCGTGACATGCTAACCACGTATCCCGTGTAGCTTCGTGATACGGTATCCAATTCCGTGACACATTTATTGGCGCGGACATCGTCCTACTACTTCCGGTGTTACTTAGCTAATACCCTTGACACACATGTGGTGTCGATATTACAATATTCCAAATATTACGTGTATACTACATGTGTGTCACCCAATACTAGCAATATACCAGGTTGACAATCTAATTTATACGTAGTATGAGATTTGCTAAATTTAGGTGGTATTAAGGTAATATACACTATTTTTACTGTGCACAGCGCCTCTGCCGGAAAATTTTCCTCACAAAAAAGTTGTCAATAGGGAATCTTACGCAAAGGTAAACTCAGATGGCGCCACCGAAGTATAACGTAAACAAACAACAACATAATAGCAACAGCAACAAAAATATAATATCCATATACTGACCTAGGGATTGTAAATTTACCGACTTTTCCATTTACCGGTAATTTGGTAAATGAAAATCAAAATATGTATGTCTTTTTGATTTTCATTTCGCATTTTTTATTTCAAAAATATAGAATATAAAATTAAAGTTTTATTCTAAACAAACTAGAAAATAATACAGAAAAAAATACAACAGGAATAATATTTATTATTTAATACCATTTTATCCATTAGCATTTTTTAAAAAATAACTTCTCAAGAAACTTAAATTATTTAAAGTCTTATCTCCTAATTTTGATCTAATTTTTGTACAAAATAATCCAGCTCCTGAGAATACCCTTTCTGATTCAATACTTACCATTTTTTTTTTTATTTTCAATGAGACTTTAGCTATTTTAAATGGATTTTCTTTTACCGAATTACCGGTAAATTTACCGGTAATTTTACCGAAGGCGGTTTTGTCTATTTATCGGTTAACCGGTAAACCAGTATACAATCCCTGACCAGTCTTAAATCCTTTTTTAATATAATCTTCATATTTAAAGTGATCTGGACAAAATCTTAAGTACTTTGTACCAACTTTTTGCGACGCACAGCTATTTCCCATAGAAATAAATGAACCCGCACTATTATTGCATCCAAATACACAACACTGCTGCATATTTATTAGAATATAAGATTTTATCATTTAATAACCGAAAAATCATAATAATCAAGACCGTCAGAGAGTTCGAGAGACAAATGTCAGTTAATGTTTACGTTATAATACATTGGCGCCCCTAGCGGGATAAATTTCTAGTAAGGTTCCCTATTGCAGTCGCTGGTTTTGTGAGATTTTGTGTTTATAGTGTTTTCTCACTATAGTCGCTTGCTTTGTTTATGTTCTGATTATTTTGACAAATCAACTTTAACAACATTGAGTGCGTTCACTTAGTAGCACAATGTTACATTATGTGACTAATGTAACAAAAAGTCGTTCAGTTCAGGTTCTATGTAAAATATTTTTGGCATTTGTAGCACAAAAAATTGTTCACTTAGCAACGATGTTATGCCCTTATGACACTCGCTTTTTTTTCGGCTGATAAATCTGCTAGAAAAACCAATTATACGAAAAAGGTAGAAAGAGTTTGCGAGAAAAGGATAACATAAGCTTAATAATTTTTGAAATAAGCTTTGACAGTTCCATCTCAATTGTGTTCCGTTATCACCTTATAATACACGCTCACACCCATACACACTTAAAAAATCAAGAACTGTCAAAAAATATTGAAAATTTTCTTCATATTTTCCAGCTGAACTGCTAGAATATATATGGCAATTCCATTTTTCCATTCCAATTTTGTCAAATTTGTTTTTCACTCACTCCAATTTAAATTTCCTATGTTAACATCACGGCTCACTCTAATTAGCAGATTTTTCAGCCGAAAAAAAGTGAGTGTCATAAGGGCTTTATGTCGTTTATGTAACATAAACCGATGAAGCTATTTTGCATCTCCGAATCTTGCATATACCGAGGTTACATGACACACTCAACACGAACTGAGTTCAATTTTCGGTTCGGTTTGTATCATCTAACCAGCGACCGACCGCAAAAATTATGCCGAACGTGTTCTGAGCGAGTTCACAAGTTTTTGCTTGGTTGAGTACAATTTTCGGTCGGAGTATCATATAACTAACGACTGTAAAATGAACCCAAAATATAGATTGAAATAAAGGTTTTTTAGGACATTATTAAAGAAAAGAACGTGTTAAAACTGTTAGATGGCAAAAAATATACAAATAAACACATTTATAAAATGTTTAAGAGTGAAATACGACGAACTGACATTTAACCAAACCGAAATGACAACTAAAAATCCATGATCAGTATGTCATATAACACTCGACCGAAAATGCAATCTCAGATCGAGTTAAGTTCAGTTTGTTTTCGGTTTGTCATATAACTCCGGTAATAGTGACAGTTGAAAGTTGGTCATAGTGAATTTGACATTTGTGGCATAAACCAACGCATATCGTTCAGTTAAATTTCGTTACGCAATGCAACATTCTAGCTTTCTCTTTTCTTTTGCCATATTTTACATTATGTTACATTATGCCACTAACTGAACGCAGCCATTGAAATATTAATTATTTGTCGCTTGCTACTCCAAATTCAAATTGAAAAACAAATGTCAAAGCAAACTACTTCTATACTAGGTTTATGTGTGTCACGGCTCTGACGATATTATGATATTGAGGATATTATGATACAGCCGTGTGCAAAAGTATGAGGCACCCTAATTTTTTAACTGTACCTGCGAGTGTTGTTAACAAAGTAAAGGTAGTAGCATAATAGTTGTTAGACATTATTCATAGGAAATTGTCCAAGCTTTAAAATTTTGTAAAACAAAATATTGATTTATTATGTATTTTTTAGAGAAAAAGGTGGTTGAAGTGGAAATTTTAGTGAAAAAAAACAAGATTTTGTCTTTGATGACTCATAACTCTGGATGTTGGTGGGTTGACCCCTTGACTTTTACAGATTTAGATAGGTGGGAGTATTCTGCGTAGATTGATGTCTTATTCATTAAAATATCTAAAAAGATGACAAAAATACAGGGTAATATGTAAACCTCTACCAAAAAAAATCAAAACGCCATATCTCGAAAATGAAAACAGGTACCCCCTCCACTTTTACTTTTTTTACGATAATTTTTTATGTACTATTTGCCATTTTCCTTTGTATCATGAGTAACGGAACACCCTGTATATATAGGAAAATGATACAAAGGAAAATGGCAAATAGTACATAAAAAATTATCGTAAAAAAAAGTAAAAGTGGAGGGGGTACCTGTTTTCATTTTCGAGATATGGCGTTTTGATTTTTTTTGGTAGAGGTTTACATATTACCCTGTATTTTTGTCATCTTTTTAGATATTTTAATGAATAAGACATCAATCTACGCAGAATACTCCCACCTATCTAAATCTGTAAAAGTCAAGGGGTCAACCCACCAACATCCAGAGTTATGAGTCATCAAAGACAAAATCTTGTTTTTTTTCACTAAAATTTCCACTTCAACCACTTTTTTCTCTAAAAATTACGTAATAAATCAATATTTTGTTTTACAAAATTGGAAAGCTTGGACAATTTCCTATGAATAATGTCTAACAACTATTATGCTACTACCTTTACTTTTGAAGTTAACAACACTCGCAGGTACAGTTAAAAAATTAGGGTGCCTCATACTTTTGCACACGGCTGTATTGAAATTATAATATCGATACCACATGTGTGTCTAAAGCATAAAGTGATATGTTTCAAAAAACATAATCGACTGAGGCTAAGTAATGGAAAAAATAAAAATCTAACCAGTTGTCAATTGGATATCAAAATAAATATATCGCGTTGTTACAAATCAGTTTTTAATTAATTAAGATGATTTCAAATCAATAACCAAAAGTTCATATGTGTAATTCAATTAACCAAATTACTAATTAATAACTCCAATAACTAAACCTAAATCCACCCACTAAATTGGTGACCCCGTTAGAACAAGAGGAAATTAAAAGAAAACAAGAAAAGGAAAATTTAACACGAAGAAAGAAAACAGGAAAGGATAGAGAAGATTGGCAGTAAGAAAAGGCATTGAGATAAGTCTAGTCCACAAATAAATAAAAATAATAATAAAATTTAATAATTTTAGTTTAAAATTTATTTAAATTTAATCACAGATTTTTGTTTGTTTTATTTTTAATAATTCTTTTAAATTAATTAGATATATTGTTCGAATTTAAAACATTTAATTTTTGACGTTTCAAGTGTGATTGAGTTTTTTTTTTTTTTCAAACGTGTACAAGTGTTGGTTTGAAATTAATTTTCCTTTGATTTAATTTTTGTGTGTGGATATACACAGTTGGGTTTATTCAGATTTTCACTTTATCTGGTCGGGTTTATTTTTTCTTTAAACATGCAACGGGAAAATAATTTGGACGAATCGTTCATTATTGACCTGGAAGAGTCATTGCCCAGCTTGGAGCAGGGGCGGCCGACTCGACTTGGAGCTCGGGCAGAAATTGAAGTAGCCTCTACGGCAAGGTTCAACCTGCCCGAATTTCACCAGAGCGACCCGGCCGTCAATTCTCCCTTAATGCGATAACTTCGGACAAGCAAAAGCTGTCCCATATTGTGTCCGCTCTCCCGACGGAGGCGGCCAAAATTTTACTGCACGCTTTCCCGGATCTCGGCACCGCCAACTATACGGAAGCTAAGAGGCGATTGCTTGATCGATATGGATTATCGACAAGGAATCGCCTCGAGCAGCTGTTGGCGGCGCATGAGCCCGGGGACCGCAAGCCCTCAGATTTTCTGAGGGGCTTGCAGAGTCTGGCCGGAGACTGTCTGGGAGATGGGGAGGAGCTCATCCGGAATCTTTGGGAGCGGAGGCTTCCTAGAGATATCCGGGTGGTGCTCGCCGCATCCGCAGACCAGTCTCTAGGCCAGCTGTCAAAACCGGCGGATACCGTATGGGAGATTACGGCCCGTCCAACCCCCGCTCAGGTGTCAGAGGTACAGGCTACGTCGTCTCTGGAGCGGACAGTGCAGTCCCTCCAACGCGAGGTGCGTCAACTAAGAACACTCGTGTTGGGGGAAGCAGGGTCAGCGATCAGAGGCGACGAGAGATGCTACCGGTTCACGCCAATGGAACCGTTCACCGGCTCGAAAGCTTCATTGGCGGGAACCGGTAACACCACCCAACAAGGGGCTAAGCCCAAGGCCTCGTCTTCAGCGACATTGCCGGGGACGCTCTGCTATTACCACTACCGATATGGTAGTGGGGCAGAAAGATGCACCCCGCCTTGTTCGTTCAGGGGTCCTGGCCCTTCGGTCAAGAAGGACCGGAGGGTGAAGGGTCCTCAATAAAAAAATTAAGTTGGCGGGGAGTCGCCACATTCGCGGGCGTCTCTCAGCAGAGACGCTCGTGTAGATTATTTGTCCGCGACCAGCACAACCTGCTCGACTTTTTAATCGATTCTGGCGCGGACATATCATTAGTTCCTAAACACACTTTTAGGTTACAAACAACATGCCCTAATTTGCTTCTGCGAGCCGCAAATGGATCCACGATTCAAACTTTTGGCGCGAAGTTACTGGAACTGAACCTAGGTCTTCGCCGACGGTTCATCCACAACTTCATCATAGCCAACACAAACTAAGCTATACTCGGTGCGGACTTTCTCACAAAGTTCGAACTCATACTCGATTTTAAACATCGAGAATTAGTTGACTCACAGACCAGTCTTCGGACTGACGTCTGTGCAACTGGTGAGTATATGTATACTCGAGAGCTTTGAATGCCAACATCTTGGCAAATATAAAGTATTGTTAATGAATTACGCTTCATTAACACAACCACCAAATTTTAACCTACCGGTTAAACACAATGTGCAACACCACATTGTTACTAATGGGCAATTACCTTTCGTTACCGCTGAGAAGCTCAAGGTGGCGAAATTGGAGTTTGAACATATGGTTCAACTAGGGATTTGTCGACCATCGTCGTCTCCCGCAGCATCTCCACTTCATCTGTTCCCTAAACGGGATACAAATGATTGGAGGCCATGCGGCGACTACCGTCGCCTTAATGCAATCACAGTGCCGGATAGATATCCAATCCCGCACATTCACAATTTTTCTGTGAACCTTCACGGATGCACGATTTTTTCGAAGGTGGATTTGGTACGTGCGTATCATAACATCCCCATTGCACAAGAAGACGTGCATAAGACTGCCATAATAACACCTTTTGGTCTGTTTGAGTTTACTCGCATGCCATTTGGGTTAAGAAATGCAGCCCAGTCATTTCAAAGATTTATGAATGAAGTCACAAGAGACTTAGACTTCGTTTATGTCTATCTAGACGATATACTTATCGCTAGTAAATCCGAGGATGAGCATCTCACTCACCTCGAACTACTGTTTAAACGCCTTGATAACTTTGGTTTAACAATAAAGTTATCAAAATGCGTTTTTGGGGTCAGTGAGATCAACTTTTTGGGACATAGTATCGGCAAGGATGGAATCCTTCCATCACCCGAACGTGTCCAAGCAATTAATGACCTCACAACTCCAACAACAGTCAAACAAAAACAAAAATTTATAGGAATGGTGAACTTTTATCACCGATTTATTCCTAAACTAGCACAACTGCTAGTACCGATTAATGAACACTTAAGGGAACTCCTCAATTGTCCATTAACAACAAAAAATAAGGAACAACTTCCTTGGCCCGCAGAATGTCAACAAGCATTCCTCGACGTGAAAGCCGCAATGGCTGCAGCAGTGATGCTGATACACCCACTAGAGGATGCTAAATATAGCATCACAACTGATGCCTCCGATTTTGCGATCGGAGCTGTGCTGGAACAATTTAATGGTCACAGATGGCAACCATTAGCTTTCTTTTCTAAGAAGCTATCATCTGCTGAACGAAACTATTCTGCATTCGATTGCGAACTACTCGCTATCTTTGCAGGAATAAAACATTTTCGGTACTTTGTCGAAGGAAGAAATTTCGTGGTCTACACTGACCACAAACCTTTAATACATGCCCTTCACACAAAAACCGAAAGATCTCCCCGCCGAACAAGACACCTGAGCCTAATTTCCCAGTACACAACAGACTTCAGACATGTCTTTGCGAAACAAAACGTTGTCGCAGATTATATCTCGCTCATTAGCGGCCGACAACGTTGACACAATCACCTTCGATTTGCCACATCTGGCGAAAGCACAAGAAGGTGACAAAGAGTTACAACGACTCCAAGAACATCCCAGTAGTAGCTCGAAGGTAAAACTAATACACCAATTCCTTTCACAACTCATGAAGTTTGGTGTGAGATTAGCACGGGTACATTACGCCCATATATACCTTCATCATTAAGAAAATTAGCATTCAATGCTGAGCATAGCTTGTCGCATCCAGGCATACGCGCCACAAGGCAAGCTATCACTAAGAAATATTTTTGGCCAGCGATCAACAAAGACTGTAACAACTGGTCTAGATCCTGTATAGGCTGCCAAAAATCTAAGGTTTCGAGACACACCAAATCTCCACATGAAGCTTTTAATTTACCGAATAATAGATTCGAACATATCCATATGGACATTGTTGGACCATTGCCCCCATCTGGAGGATATTCATATATCCTAACAATCGTAGACCGTACTAATTATTAACTCCAATAACTAAACCTAAATCCACCCACTAAAAAGGGGGCATATCTCCTTAAGTATTGATAATAGTGAAAAAGCGTATAAAACGTTTTTGCGAAAACATATTCAAAAGGAATGCAATATGTAATATCAACTCCCAGATTGAAATAAAAAATTTTAAATAATAATTTCACTTACTTGTAGTGGAATCACAATCATAAAAAGTTTTTTATCTTTATCAGCTAAAATATGTTTAATGAATGTCCATCCAGTTCCAATTAAAACTATTGTGATAAACAAAACAGCTCCCTTAAGCCTTAAAATAAAACATTGTAGCGAAGGAAAATAAGTTATGAAATAGCAAAAAACTTACAAATGAGCAACATAATATAAGATGGCAAATGCTTCAACATGTTCACCTTTAATTTCAATAAAGTGGAAATTTATTGAATGGAACATAAGCGATAATGATTTTAAGAATACAAGAACAGCCATTATATAATGTATTTTAAACACTGGGTGTCTGCTTTTCTTAAGTATAAACACCCAAAATAGTCCAGAAAGGAAGAATAGTAGGGACATCATAAAATATAGCGCAGGAAGTGGCATTTCACCAGCTGATAAGAAGTTTCCACTGTTATTTTCTTCAATGTCAACCTGAAATACACATTTATCAGTATAAACTTTTGTGCTAAATTATATAGTTTTACATCAAAGTTCAACTTTAAAAGCTCAGTGCGGTAATTTGGACATGCATGGAAATATAAGTTGTAGAGACCCTCTTCTTGCTTAGCTGCCACATACATTGTAAACTATATAAAATCAAATAAATTGAAGAATAATAGTTTAGTAATAAATTGATTTTTAAATTTAAGTACCGTCATATTATAATACTTCCTTTCATTTGGCTCTTCTACAGTCATTGGAAGCACAAGTTTATTGCAAATAGAATTTTCTGAGATTCCTGATTCGGATACTAAAAAATGGTATACTTTAAAAGATGAGTTATGATAATAAAAGATAATTACCATCTCTGCGTCTTCTTTGCATGAATAATGCTGAATCGCTTACTTTAGCAAATGACTGCCGCTTCGCTCTAATTGCTGGTATTGCTGAACGGTCTTTATAAATGTGAATATTTTTAAAATCATGTGAGCAATTAACATGTACTCTAAAATGTTATCATAATACATATAATCAAAATAAACGTGAAGGAAAATACTAAATTACAATTTCTTTTTTAAGTCCATCATAAAGAATATAATTGGTCCACTATGCTGGGAAGATGCAGATTCTTCTAAAATGCATTTATCCTGATGAGCGTCTAGGTATGGATTCATTGCATCCGACATCGTTTTATCCAATGATAAACCAAACTTAAAAATAAATACAAAAAGTTTAATTTTATTTTGTTAATTTACAAAGGAATAATTTGAGTTTGCGTCTGTAGACTTACAACACTGTCCAATTGACCAGGGTCGATTTGAAAGTTGCTTAATTTTACATCCAGCATTCCACCTTGATAAAAGCCAAACGTGCTAAGGGCAATATATCGACGAACATCATTCTTTAAAATATTGATAACAATTAGGTATAGCATGCTCGACAATAATGAATTAATATTTTTATTAAAAATCGATTTCAATTGTTGTTCTTTCTAATTTCATTTCTTACCCTAACTTCCAGATGATGTTTTCTTCCCCAGCATAAATTGGTTAATAATATTGTAAGAAACAAGAATATTTGACGCATGTTTGCGTCGGAAATAAGGTTTTCTCGAAGAAATTCTTTTACAAATTTGATGACACTTCACCTACTGTCGCCGTCGTCTTCGATTCGTGAAAAACATGACTGAAGAAATGTCAAAATATATTACCATGGACTATTTCGAAAAAGACCCTTCGCAATCTTTTTCGAATGGTAGTGATATTGGATACTTGGTAGTGGTATTCACGGTCGTATACACAGGCCGTGTTTTTTTAAGGGCCGAAACACATCCAAGCCCGCTTTGAAAACATCCAAGCCCAAAGCCAGCTGCAAGCATATCCAACCAATGCGTTTAAATGGGATTGAACACATCAAAATTTGTCTCGCAAATTCAGGCCTTGGCAAAGCTGGCCGCAAGGCTCGCCTCTGCGGAATTCCGGCAATGCTGGAATTCGAATTCGGCCGAGGCTCTAGTTTTTGCTTTTGACAGTTGAACTTTGAGGTTGATATTTTGTATGCGAGTTTGTATTGAAAATAATTAAACGAATTAAATACAAAATGTTAGAAAATTTCACTGTAAACAAATAAATAATAATTAAAAAAGTCAACAAATTTTATTTTATTTAAAATGTTTAAAATTTCACCACATTTACATAATAACAATTAAAAAATAACAATGTAAACAGGCCAAATAAGTGTATTTTAAATAATATTCCGCGGACGGCACTGAAGCTCGCCTCAAGGAAAGCTTCGAGAGATGAGCTCTAAAGCCAGCCTGGATGTGTTTCGGCCCTAATGAACTGGCTGGTTCTTCGCCATATAAAACTGAAAACCCAGGTTTAATCGGGGTCTATCTGGGTCTCTATCGAGGTTACTGGGAAATTTTAAAATTTCCCTGCTTTCCAGAATGCGGCCTACTTCACGCCGGTGGAGAAATGTCAATTAAATTTTGTAAATAAATAAACATTCATCATAACAAATAAACTGTCACTGCGTTTTTCTGTTCTATTTGCCTTTTTTTTCTTTAAAGGTATACAGAGACGTTATTTTTTTCGATTTCATTTTGCGAAAAAAAAAACCATATTTACGTAGTTTATAGCTACTCCAAAAATAATTCGAATTATGGATCATCCAAAATTTTTTACCCTATAAATGAGGTAAATCGAATTATGGCTTAGGGGATGTGCCAAAATACAATTCAAATGTCAATTTGTATGAAAAACGCATTTCGATTTTACATTTCAATTTTCGGAGGTTTGTGTCTTTGGAAATGTAAGGAAATTTTTGAATTGTAGGGAAATTTTATATATATAGCAAGAGTTAACCCTTCTAGCACAGAAGGCGCACTTTTCAGCTAAGCATGAAAATCTATATAAACATACACATACATACATATATATAAATATATACATATATATATATATATATATATATATATATATATATATATATATATATATATATATATATATATACATATATAGAGTTTCCCTTCTAACACAGAAAGCACACTTCCCAGCAGGGCTGAGAAATATTTACCACTGCCGTGGCTCAGCTGAGACATGCAAACATAAAATATTAGTAACATAAAAATTAGTAAATAAAATCCTATCTCTAAAAAGAGGTTGAACATAAATTAAAATAAAAAGTAAGGGCATCCAACATGTAACCCACCAAACAACATAAAATGTAAGCAATCACGTGAGATTAAAAAGACTCCTTTTAAGGACATCTTTACCAATACTCACGTTAAACACATTAATATTGTTGTTCACGTTAATGAACATGCGATTAACAGGTTCGAATCTGCCGTAATTCGTATTAGAAGAGTTGATTTGTAAGAGAGGAGGTCCTCTTAGATTGTAACGACTCACTCTAAACGATGCACGGTGATCTAGAAAACCTGAGCCAACCTTTCCATTAAGGAGCTGATGAACTAAAACAACATCGGCCACCTCACGGCGCTTGTGAAGAGAGCTTAAGTTAAGTAACTTAAGCCGAGATTCATAAGATGGAAGAACTAATGGGTTTTCCCAAGGAAGATGATTCAGTGCGAATCGAACGAACCTTCGTTGGACCGATTCAATAGTTCTAACATGCACAGAGTAGTGAGGAGACCAAACCTGGGACGCATATTCGAGTAATGGTCTGACAAGAGAAATATAAAGGTGTTTAGTAATCAAGGGGTTGTTAAATTCTTTGGACCACCTTTTTATAAAACCCAGGACTAAACTACCTCTAGAAGAGATATAGTTGATGTGAGTGGAAAAATCCAGCTTACTATCAAATCTAATCCCGAGATCTTTAACAAAGTTTACACGAGGGACACCTTCATTAAGAAAGGTGTAGTTAAAAATTATAGGATCACGTCTCCTACTAAAAGTCATGACTTCACATTTACTAATATTAAGAACCAGGTTGTTATAAGTACACCAAGAGTAAAAGGTGTCAAGATCAGCTTGCAAGTTTGCAATCCTCAATACTCTTAATGTGACGGTATAACTTGATGTCATCAGCGTAAATCAATATTCTACAGTGTCTTAGCAAGAAAACAATGTCATCAATTGATAAAATGAAGAGAAGAGGGCCCAGATGACTTCCTTGAGGGACACCGGATGATGCTTCAATGGGTACTGATTTGGATCCTCGAAAAAGAACTTGGTAGGTCCGGTCAGCTAAGTAAGACTGGAACCACACCAGAAGTGCTTGCGGAAAGCCAAGCCTTCTTAATTTGAGAATTATAATAGAATGGGAGAGCTTGTCAAATGCCTTGCTAAAATCAGTGTAAACGCAATCAGTTTGACAACCAGAAACGAAGCCCTCGACAAATCGCAAGTGACTCAGAACTAGACCAGTCCGTGTGCTGCATAGTATTAGGGTAGTTATTGTTGTCAGTAACAGAGTTTCTGATAACACCTTCTTCTTAGCACAATGAAAAACACAATTTAAGTTTAACTTAACTTTAATGCAGAAAATAAAATTCCCTTTGTAGGGATGAATTGAAATGACAAAAAGTAACACAATATCTTCTAAGTCATAAATTACAGTAAGAAAT
Organism: Thereva unica; assembly: GCA_949987705.1. Classification (NCBI taxonomy): domain Eukaryota; kingdom Metazoa; phylum Arthropoda; class Insecta; order Diptera; family Therevidae; genus Thereva; species Thereva unica. The sequence goes on from OX465284.1 coordinate 61,579,469, forward strand.
TACAGGAGTGAATTTCACAATCAATGACAAGATAAAGCCATAGGGGCAAGCACGCACAAAAAAGTGTGAAGTTGTCAGGAGGTAAGTTTACATCGAAAAAGGAAAATTAAGCTACGTTTACACATAAACATTAAATTGAATTTGAATATTTCCAACACTTCCTCCCAAATTCAACATTACAAATTTACCAATCAATTTACTTAATCTACCAATCCAATTTTCAAACATAGATCGTTGAATCGGTCTCCAGTAAGCGGCTTAGTACAGATGTCAGCTAGTTGGTTTTCACTGGCCACATGTTGCAAATTTATAGATCCATCCTGATATCTTTCACGCACAAAATAATATCTGACCTCGATATGCTTGGATCTCTTATGGAATTCTGGATTTTGACATAACTTTATTGCACTAGCATTGTCTACGTACAGCGTAGGTTTCAGATTTTCTTCTGAGATCTCGTTGATTAGTCTATGAAGCCAAACAGCTTCCTTTGCTCCCTCACTCGTTGCTACGAACTCGGCTTCGGTGGTCGAAAGTGCAACAGACTTCTGCTTCTTGCTACACCAAGTTATAGCTGCACCACCAGATATAGCAACAACTCCCGAAGTTGATCGTCTATCATGAGAATCTCCTGCAAAATCTGCATCTGAAAAAATATCAAGATTACTTTGTTTTTCATGCTTATAAAGCAACCCGCGATTTAGTGTTCCCTTCAAATATCGAAATATTCGTTTCACGGAGCACCAGTCGGATTCAGTTGGCCTCTCCAACTTCTGCGAAACTCTTGCAACCGAAAAAGCAATATCCGGTCTTGTAGTTGTCATCAGATACATCAAGCTGCCCACTGCTTCTCTATAAGGAACATTAGTCAAAATCTCCTTCTCAGTACGCGATTCTTCAATATTTACAGCAGGAGTTGAAACTCTATTGCAGTCATTCATGTTAAATTTCTGAAGAATTTTTCTTGTATAATTCTCCTGATGAATGAAAATGGAACCATCATTTCTCCGTTCAATCTGCATTCCAAGGAAGTAATCCAATTTTCCTGATGTTACCTGGAACTCCTGTTTTAATTTATTCAAAAAACTCTTTACCATTTCAGCATCACTTCCAGCAACTATGCCATCATCTACATAGATAGCTACTATAAGTTTTCTTCCCGCGTCATTTTTTACAAATAAGCATGGATCAGATGTGGAGACTTTTAGACCACAGCTCTTCATAAATTCTGTAAAGCGAGCATTCCAGCACCTCGGTGCTTGCTTTAAGCCGTAAAGACTCCGCTTTAATCTCCACACTCTTCCCGTCTTATCATCATATCCTTCAGGTTGTTCTATAAAAACTTCTTCTTCCAAATTTCCGTAAAGAAAAGCAGTTTTTACATCAAACTGACCCAGATGCAAGTTCTCACGAGCTGCAACACTCAACACTGTCCTCACCGTGTCGTATCTTATTACAGGACTGAATGATTCATCGTATTCAATTCCCGGTTTCTGAACAAAACCCTTTGCAACTAGTCTTGCTTTGAATTTCTCAACACTACCATCCTTCTTTTTCTTAACACGAAATACCCATCTGTTCTTTATAACCTTTTTCTTTTCCGGTCGAGTTACCAGCTCAAAAACGTCGTTATCTTCCAAAGATTTTAATTCTTCATTCATAGCTGCTTTCCACTGTTCAGCATTTGACGACTGTAAAGCTTCTTCAGGTGTATCAGGATCTTCTACATTTTCAGGTACACTTAGGCTCATTTTACACGATGAAGCACGAAACGAAACAAAGTTGCCTGCAATCGCTAATTCCCTTTTGGAGTTTCCTCAAAAACTTCATCGGTGTCTACATGAGTAAACTTCTAATTTCTCTTTTTTACAAAGAAATCAGAGAAAAAACAACAACAAACCTGTAGCTGTCAAACTATTTCCGCAAAGTTGCTTCCAAAAGTTTGTTGGCAAAATTTCACGTCCCCTCAAGCCCTCTCTCACCCCTATCCTAAGCTTGCTGGAAACTTTATGTTTTGTGTTTCATCATGTAAAATGGGCCTTAATAGAACATAATCTCTTAAATAACCAGGAGGATGTATAGTTTCCCGATTTCGCAATGTATGATAATCATCCTGCCTTTCATTTGACAATTCAGCTTGAACGATTTCATCTGACAGAATATCATTCTCTCCACTATTATCATTGTCATCCGAACAAGTTTCACAAGCTTGGCTTCCGGTATCGTTTACATCGCTGATTGAAAAATCATGCTGCTTTAACGAAACTTGAAGATTATCACCACTTGACACTGAGTTTCCAAAATTCGAAACAAATTTTACATCACGGCTTAAAAGTATCTCGTTTGATTTCTCATTATATATCCTATAACCGTCCTTTTCATCTGAGTAACCAACAAAAATAGCCTTAAAGCTTTTTGCATCCCATTTTGATCTTCGCTGTTTAGGAATGTGTACATAACACGATTCGCCGAATATTCTGAAATTGTCTATTCTAGGAGTCTTCTTGAACCACAACTCGTAGGGACTTTTTCCTTTTATAGTTGTAGGTCCTGTTCTATTCAGTACATATGTAGCAGTGTTAACTGCCTCCGCCCACAGTTTGATTGGTAGGTTTTTCGCATATAACATAGAACGAGCAGCCTCCACCAGCGTTCTATTCTCTCTTTCCACGCTTCCATTTTGCTCGGGACAGTATGGCATTGATAAGCGCACAGCAATTCCATTTTTCAACAACAGATCCCTGACGTCTTTGTTGTCAAATTCTTTTCCTCCGTCCGATAGGAATTGTTTTATGTTGTGGCCTGCCTGTTTCACTTCAGCTAAAAAATATGAAAGTTTTTCTTTAACCTCTGACTTATTACTCATAAAATAAACACGTCGAAATTTAGTGTAATAGTCTTTAAAAACAACAAAATACTTAGAGCCACCTAACGATGGAGTAGACATCGGTCCATTCACATCTCCACTTATTAACTCAGCTGGTGTCTGAGGTTTAATTTTTCTCGAATGAAAACTTCTCCTGTGATGTTTTCCGTAAATGCAGCCTTCACATAGTTCATCCGAGTTTTGATCATATTTCACACCAATATCCCTCAACCGCCTCTGAACATGTCCTTTATTTTGATGAGCGAACCTCTCGTGATAGGTTTGTAAATTTTGATTGGATTCAGCAACTAATGCGGTTGGCAAAGTGTTGAAACCTTTCACCCTCATGTTCAATTTTAACAAGCCATTTGAAAGTCTGCCAGTCAGGTATGTTTTCCCGTTTTTCATGCACCATGTTCCACTACTGTCAGATTTCCATGTATACCCTTTGTTAATCGATCTAGATTGAGAGAAAAGATTAATATGGAGTTTTGGAACATACCAGACATTCTCCAAATGATTGGTTTCCCATAAATCGTTCGCAAACATATCGACATAGACAGTGCCCTGTCCAAGTGCTTCTATAGAGCTTCCATCTGCCATCTTCACATACCTTGGCTTTTTGAATTTCTTATAGTTTTTAAGATAATTGAAATTCGCAGTCATGTGCATAGTAGCGCCACTATCTTTCACCCACGAATGTCTATCCAGTTTCTCTAAACTTGATAAAAACGCAGAACCTTTTGCGAAATTACCTCCGTTATTCGTCTTGACACAGTTTTTAAACTCTGGACAGTCTCTTTTCAAGTGACCTTTCTTATTGCACGAGAAACATCTTACACTGGAAATATCATTTTTCAATTTACGTTTTGATTTCCCTCCACTTGCTGCTTTCGTAACAAAGGCAGCATTTGACGAATCTTTTTCATCCTTATTATGCAATTCAGTCATTCTCAACCTTTCTATTAACTTTTCCAAGGTTCTATCTTTGACGTCAGTCGCCTCCCATACCTGTCGGAAATTATTATACTCTGATGGTAACGTGGAGGTGATTCTCAGCATCAATAATTGCTCTGGCAATTCAACCTTCAATTGTCGTTTTAACTCGCTAGAAAAATCATGAAAATTCCTTTCCATTTCAGAGACATAGTCCAAGATTCCCATCACAGGGTCTTTCTTTGCACTAAAGAACCTCTCCGCCAGTCTATCGAGCCTCTGACCAGAACTCTGTTCATATATTGAAATCAGTTTTTGCCAAACCTCTGCAGACGAATTTACAACACCCAATTTATTGTAGACGTCATCTGATAACGCGTTCACAATTAATAATTGCGCCTGAGCGTCTTTTTTCTTGAAGACTGATGCATCAGCTTTAACCTCACTTTTTTCTTCGTGATCCGCATGTTCCTTCCTCTTGTCTGTAATAACTTCCAGAAGATCATGATAATTCATCAGCAGCAGCATCTGCTGTTTCCATTTTGTCCAATTCTCGGGTCCAATTAAATGAAAAATTGATACCTTTAATTCCGCCATGTGTAGTGCTGGGCCCATAACCTGTTGTCAGTAACAGAGTTTCTGATAACACCTTCTTCTTAGCACAATGAAAAACACAATTTAAGTTTAACTTAACTTTAATGCAGAAAATAAAATTCCCTTTGTAGGGATGAATTGAAATGACAAAAAGTAACACAATATCTTCTAAGTCATAAATTACAGTAAGAAATTACAGGAGTGAATTTCACAATCAATGGGTGGTTTCAGACGTTGAGTCATTTAGCTGTTGTTACAACGTTCCACCGTTTCACACGGTTCCTGTTGCAATGGGAACATTTTTTCTATCTTTACAAGGGGTTGTTGATGTGTGTGTATTCCTGTCGATATTCTTCTTCTTTACTATTTTAAATTCTCCGAGCTGCTTTTAGACATTTTAATCTATTAGATCTATAAAACAACGAGTTTGCGGTCGTGTCCAATTGTCTGCCATTTTCAGGTTTCAGACCTGATGTGGTAACAACGTTGTAAAACCGATTTTTTAGGAAAGAGAGGTGAAGGAAAGGGAAGGAGGTGTTGTAACCTTTTCCCACAAAAATTTTTGGTTGAAAACTTTTGAACACTAACACTTGCACATGCCCATTTTTATCTTCTTCTTCATTTTTTCCAATGAAATGTCATTCGTTAATTTAAAAAAAAGCGGTTTCTGTTATTAATTTGAAATAAAAATGGCAGATAATTGGACACGACCGCAAACTCGTTGTTTAATAGATCTAATAGATTAAAATGTCTAAAAGCAGCTCGGAGAATTTAAAATAGTAAAGAAGAAGAATATCGACAGGAATACACACACATCAACAACCCCTTGTAAAGATAGAAAAAATGTTCCCATTGCAACAGGAACCGTGTGAAACGGTGGAACGTTGTAACAACAGCTAAATGACTCAACGTCTGAAACCACCCAATGACAAGATAAAGCCATAGGGGCAAGCACGCACAAAAAAGTGTGAAGTTGTCAGGAGGTAAGTTTACATCGAAAAAGGAAAATTAAGCTACGTTTACACATAAACATTAAATTGAATTTGAATATTTCCAACAGTTATCAACTTTTTTCTTAGAGTTGACAAATTTAAAGAAGTTCCTAGGATCAGTAAACACTTTATCACTCATGCTGCTAAGGTGTTCACGATACAGAGTAAAAGAGAGTGAACGAAATCTGTTATAGCAATTGATAAATGAATTGCGACTAGGAGAGTCCTTTCTCTTTAAATAGGTTTTCCAAAGTCTATTCTTCTGATTTTTTAAATGCCTGAGTTCATTATTAAACCAAGGTGGAGAAGAACTGGGCAGTTTTTGGGGCTCATAAGGTACGCAAGAAACGAGGGCCTCGTATAGTACGTTATAAAACAGTGCCACATCGTCATCCAACTCATTTGCGGAAAGCAAACTGTTAAAATCGATCGAGGCAAGCTTAGATGACAGCTCCCCAAAGTTAGCCTTTCTAAAGTTAAAGGAATGGGTTGCCTCCTCCGGACAAGGCTTATTCTCTGAATTGAAGCAATAATTAAGCAGAAGCGGAGGATGGTAACTGTCAACAGACGTCATGACTGTTGGACTGAGTTCGACAGTCATATTGACTGCGTCAGTAAAGAATACAAGATCTAACTGCCTCCCCAAAACGTTAGATACATCGCTCATTTGATTCAAGCCAAGTGAGAATAAGGAATTAAGGAAACAGGATTCCTTAGAATTCAGGTTGCCTTCAGGAAGGTAGTTATCGTCATCTACATCCGTTACCCACTGAATATTGGGTAAATTAAAGTCTCCAAGGAGAAGTAATTCATCGCCAGTGTCCATCATACTCGAGATATGATCAACACCAGAGATGAGAATATCATAGAGATTTTTACCTCTATCGTCAAGAGTGCTTATCATATCTGGTGGGATATAGCAGCACAGCAGAAAGAGATTAATTTTTGATAAGGTAATTTTAAGAGCGAAAAGCTCAATGTCAAGGTGGATAGAAAAACTAGGAAGAGAAATTAGATTACAAGACAGATGGCTACTACAAGCAAGAAGTACGCCACCTCCACGAGCATCCGAGTCAGTGTAACGACCCCTCCGAAACACTTGGTAAGAGGAATCAAAGAGTTCCGCATTAAGAATACCTTCATGAAGCCAGGTTTCAGTAAATGCTATGACATCGAACCCGCTAGCCATCGATGCCTGAAGGATTTCGTTAGTTTTTGACCTAGTCCCTCTTACATTCTGGTAGTAGAGGGAAAGCGTCTTGAGTTTTTTGGCATCTGTATAGTGCTCGGAGTAGAAGCGTTTGCACGATGCGCTTGAGTACGGGTACGCGGAACAAAAAGCTTGGTAAGGGCACCAGCAGGCCAGAAACCGGGATCTAAAAGAGTCTCGGCAATAACGGGCGGTGCAGACAAAACAAAAGAAGCAACAGGCTTGGAAGCCTTGCTGACTTTTCTGCAGGAGACAGTTCCAGGGTCTATAGATTTCTTCCTTAAATATTCACAGACAGACTCCGTCATAGTTTCAGGACAGAATCGTGATATAAAGATATCTAAAGGTCTCGGTATCGTAACCAGAGGGGTGCACGGTTGTAGGGGAACTGTAGCTGCCGTGACCAGGGGGTTGGCCACTATTAAGGGCGAAGAGGTTGATACTGAGACCGGCCTAGAAGTCGACTCCATCTCCGGAACACGGAGCAAGGAACTCAAAGTGACACCGTCCCCAATGATGGCTTGGCGATTTCGATTTTTTCTGCGACTTTTGCGACGCACCTTAGTAACAGGTGCAATCGAGTTGACGGCCTCCTGTGGCAAAAGGACGTTCTCCGAACGGGAAGTAGCCGCGGGGCAGGGTGAAGGCAGAAGCTGCTCCTCAACCTGCAGAGCGTCATCAGATGCTGCCGTCGCTGAGGAGGTCTTATTTGTAACAGCGACGCTCTCGAAACTTAAGGACAGGGAGCTCAGGGCGTTGTGATTTTGAATCACTGCTGATGATAGCGATTCAATATCAGCCCTAACACGCTTGGTATTCCTTTTTATATCGTCCAATATAGGATAGACAGAAGCCAAGGAGCTATAAGTGCAGGAGGGAGAAGTGGCGACCGGATTAAGTATCGCCGAATGAATGTCGTCTAACGACTCTAATGCTGTTGCAATTCGGGAAGAAATTTTTTCAAATTTCTCAATCAAGGAACCCGTATTGGCCACAGCAGAGTTCAGGGTGTCAGACAACGTGTCAAGCCGGACATTAATAGACTGGACGTCATCAGATAAGATTTGAAAATGGCCGATGTTACTTGAGAAGGAGTTAAGACGATCCATGACTTTTTCGCGATCAGCGAGAAAAGCGTCAGAGATGTCTTTCATCAATCTCAGCACATGACAGGGTTTGATGTCAGAGCATTCACTACACGTAGGCCCTCTAGGAGCCGAAGATTTGCTGCTGACCTTCGAAGTGAGGCAAGAAGGATGGAAAACGCCTCCACAAACCCCATCACAGGAAATCCCGTCACGGGCGATTTCCGAAGAACACCTCTTGCAAAGATCCGCCATGAAGAATGAAAAAATGTAATCAAATTACAGTTAAAAGATCAAAAATAAAACAAAAAGAAACACTGGCAAATTAATTTTAGAAGGATAAATGAAAAAATGATTTAAAACTAAATTAAAAATAAATAGAAAAAATAAAAAATTATATTATTTTTTATAAAAACCGTAAAAACATTTTTTCCACATCACAGACAGCTCGCCACTAATACAAAAAAAACACCGAAAAAGACAAAGAACTATCACTGTCGACAGTGTTACAGTTAAAAGATCAAAAATAAAACAAAAAGAAACACTGGCAAATTAATTTTAGAAGAACAAATGAAAAAACGATTCAAAACCAAATTAAAAATAAATAGAAAAAATAAAAAATTATTTAGAAGACTAAATTTTTTTTTATAAAAACCGTAAAAACATTTTTTCCACATCACAGACAGCTCGCCACTGATACAAAAAAAAACACACAAAAAAGACAAGCGACAATTCGAAGCGACTTATCCAAGGAATAAATCGATGCCAACATTCGTTTGACAGTTTGTTGTAATTCAATTTTATTGTGAAAGATAAAATTCTAAATGATCACAAGGCTGTTGGTATACTAGTTATGCAAATGTGTAGGACATTTAACCCTGAAATGAGTGAAATCTATGGCCCGATATGGAATCTTGAACTTCTGGGCATATTAGTTGAATTCATTTCCAATTATTATTAGAGATAAATAAGTGTAATTCTTGCAATTTTCAGTGCACGATTCTCGTCACCGTTAATACATTAAAGGCTGATCCTCCTACACGGTAGGACGTTGCAGCAGACCTACACCAAAATAATAAAAATAATAAAGTTAACATTTTCTTAAAAAAAATTGAGTCATTTTTTTCAAAGCTTTACAAATATGTACATAACTGCTACTTGCATTCTACCCGTACTGGATAGATGCTTATGAAGCTCTTCCGTTTCAATTACTTTAAAGCATAAAACAACGTGGCCCAAGGCTGCTTTAAAATAAATTATTAAAAAAATTACAAATTGCAAATGTTGCCATCCATATTTCCAAATAATAATATCAATTGTCAATGAAATGCGAGAAATGTATTTTGGCACACTTTGTAATTTCGAAGTGTCCATGGTGAAAGTAGCAAATTCGGAATTGTATTTTGGCACCCACCCTTAGCCGAAAAATTTCGGCTTAAGCCATAGTTATAAGAATGCCCAACTATAATGCACGTAAAAAACGCACGTCAATCGACGTGCGTAAATTTCGTCAAACGCAAAACCGACTAATTGGTTTGCGTATTGAGAGAGACTTCAAAGTTTAAAATTATTAAAATGCTTGAATATTATTCATTGACTATTAAAACTAGGCTATTAATATTTGCATATTATTAATAATCGTCTTTATTTTCAATTATAATAAATTTCTCATCAAAATCGCTATCATGTAGAACCACAACATTTTCCATACTCTTTTTTCTTTAAAAACCACAAAACAACAACAAAAAATTAACTTTCATCGATGTAACTACAAATCATCTCACAAAACGTACGTAGAGCGCGGTTCTTTTCCCATTTTTACGTTTAACGAAACTTAACGAAATAAAATATGACTGACGTACGTCCAATATGGCCGAGCACATTAATTTCCATGAGAGCGCCGAGATGACGTGCGTTTCTTACGTGCAATATAGTTGTTCAATCCCAACCAAGTATCTTTCTAAATTACCTACAAAAAACAATACTAAATTTATAAAACACTTAACGTATACTATACTCAAAAAACGTCAATACAGTAGTTGGAATAGCAGGCGGGAGATATTTTGTCGTCTACTTAAAAATAGGCGGTGGAATATCTCCAGCCTATAAAAGGCGAATGCAACTAACGACCGGACACACTCGTTCATTTTACGTCAACATAAGTAGCAGTGTTCTCTTAAATACAAGTGAGTAGTGGAGAATTGCCTGCACATTGTTGATACATACACGGTACACCACATTTTTGTTGTTCTTTAGATAAAACACTCATCCTTGAAACACATGACACTTTGCCTACATGTTATTTTATGCAATTTTATGCGGGTTCATAAAAACCACTCACATTGCTGTTTATTGTTGTTCTTTTTTTGTTACTGATTAAAAAAAAACAAAGATATTTGTTTGTTAAAATTGATTAAACTGATTAAAAATAAAGATAATTGAATTTAATGTTAACCATCGCGTTTTTAGTTCCTCATTTTTTTTTCCAATGCAAATTATCATTTTGTTGATTTTGCATTGAACATTTGGTGGTTCCATCCAGGAACTACGTGGTGGCACATTAAAATTTTGTTATTTATTCTATTTTGGGAGCAAATAGACTAATATCTTAAAATAATGCAGTCAGTAGCAGACTTATGCCGCACCCAAGAGCGATTAAGTAAGCGGTTATACAAATACATTGAGAATGCCAAAAAGACAGCCATAGCAAAAAGGCATTTAGGATTCTATAAATCTAGGATCGCTGGGTTAAATGCAATTTGGGAGGAGTTCCAAAAAAAATGACCTCACGTTAGATGCTGCAGCAGCTCTACAATCCACGGAAGAGTCTAAAGAATATTTTGAATTGGACAAATATGGAGAGGTAGAAGCCAAATACATTGATTATCTGGGAGATCTCATGGGTGGTTTAGAGAAACAGCAGGTATTGCCAATACCTACCCCTTCAAACGTTTCAACTACAACAGCAACTGTAGCACAGCATGACATACAGTTACCCCGAATAAGTCTACCAAAGTATAATGGAGATTATGACCGATGGCGGTCATTCCATGATGTCTTTGTGTCATTGGTTCATGATAACTCCAAGTTATACCCTGTGCAAAAACTACATTACTTAAAGGAGTGTTTAGTTGGTGAAGCAGAAGCTCTGCTAAGACACGTACCAACTACGAACGAGGATTACGCACCTGCTTGGGCAAAATTAAAGGAGCGTTATGAAAATAAACGCATTTTAGTCAATCACCAATTAAAGACGTTTTTGAGAACTTCCAAATTAACAACGGAGACAGCAAAGGGGATGAAGGCGTTGATTAATACAACTTCGGAATGTCTGCAGCAACTGAAAGGTTTGGATGTTGACACGAGCTCGTGGGATGCCATTCTAATTTATTTAATTGTGCAGAAGTTGCCTTTCATAACCCTAAAATTATGGGAGGAAGAACAAGGAGCAAGTCAAACTTTACCTAGCTTTGCACAGTTTGACTTTTTTGAATACCCGATTAAGGATATTGGAATCCATCTCCGACGTGCTTGTCACCAAACCTGTAGCGCAACCGAACTCGAGTGCATCAACTCGGAGTACACATACGCACCATTCAAGGAATCAAAATTCTTGTCCAGCTTGTCATGCTCATCACTTCATTGCTACATGCACAAAATACCAAGCAATGAATGTTGCAGCCAAGCGGAAGCTGATACAGTCCACTGGAAGATGTTTGAATTGCCTCTCAAGCCATCACATAGCCACCGAATGCAGCAGCAAATACAGGTGTCGTAAATGCAATGGAAAACACCACTCGTCGTTACATGCAGACTTCAAGGAGGAAAGAGCTGGATCATCTGCATCCAATAAAGCATCCACGCAAGTAGGAGATAACATCCCAAACCATTCACCTACAATAACAGAACCATTCTCAGTCGACGGTGCTGAAGGTACAAACTCCGTCAAAAACTTTCTCGCCATAAAAAATAGGCAAGCACTACTATCAACGGCGTTGGTAGTTGCTTACACTAAACATGGAAAACAACAAACGTTGCGATGTCTCGTCGACAGCGGGTCCGAGTCATCATTCATCACATATGCTGCATGTAAACGACTAGGTGCCAAGGTCAACAATGCAGCAGTATCAATTACAGGCATAAACAAAAGTCTTGCAGTGTAATATATTGTGGGTTTCTGCAAAGATTCTAGTAAAGGCCTAAAAATATAATCAAAGGCTTTTATATTTATAACTTTTAGATTTTATTAATTATATCAAATAATACTGATAGTTGCTAATGGATTGTCTTAAACTTGTTTGTTGCTTCGTTTGCAGCTCCTATTGGCCCTTTTTAGACGGGCGGACACCGAACAGACAAAACTTAACTGTAATCGCAAATTCTCCTTTGAAGCCCGGTGGAGTGTCGGCTGGGCATTTACACGGGCGGACACCAACGAACGGACAAAATGCCAAAAATGATTGGGTTTTGTTGTTGCTTTTATAAAAACTTCATGGCTTGCTGTTCTTGCTTTTTGAAATTTGCTTTTGCCCTCTCATCCTAGCAACAACAACAACGCAGGAACTGTCAAATTGTCCGTTCACAGTTCGCTGAAAGTGTCCATGAAAATTGTCTGCCCTCCCCATCGTCCTCTCTCACCCTCTTCCCTATACACCCAGTTCGTTCGTTCGTTTTGTCTGTTCGGTGTCCGCCCGTCTAAAAGGGGGCATTGTGAGCCGTAATCGCTGGCTTCTTGCTGACTGCCTTGTTCTTCCTGGTTATGTTGCTGCGTTTATATGTTGCCTCGTTTCCCGTGTTTACATGGTACAACATCCCCTTTTCTTTATAAGTTCTTCTTACCGCGTAAACTTCGTAATCTTGCAGATGTTTTGGTCTTCTTATAATTCTCCCACATCTAGACGTTGCCTTTTCACTTTGTTGCTGATTGCCCTCCTGAGATTGCTCCTGATGGTCGTTGTTTGTTTCTAATGGACAGTTGCTACGAGTTTCCTCAGTGCTTTCTTGTGGAGTGTTATTGTTTGATTGATTATCATACTCCTGTTGGTGGTTGTCCTCATTTTCTATCTCCGGTGGTTCCTCGAATCTAACTCTCTTAGTGCTGCATAGTACTATGTCACTCCTATTTCTCCTATATTCTCCACCGTTTGTCTTTACCACATATGATCGATCTTTTGCTTTACTGATGATTGTGCCCTTATGTCTCTCTTGTTGCTTATTGATTCTTACAAACACTGGAGTTCCTATTTCCAATTGCGGCAGCTGCATTGCTTTGGCATCGTACCATCTTTTTGTTCTTCTTCTGTTTTGGACTATTTTCTCTTTTACGTAATCATATGTTGTATTCCGTAGACTTTTATCTGTCACTGGTATTCCTGGAACTCTTGTTGAACGACACATCATTCTCTCCATGGGACTTAAATTTACGTTGTTCGGCGTATTTCTTGCTTGTAACAGCATCATGTAGAAATCTTCTCCTGTTTCTCTGGCTTTGTGTAGTAGCTGTTTTACCGTCTTAACCGTAGCTTCTGCTTTTCCATTACCCTGTGGATGTATCGGTGATGAGCATGTAATCCCGAATTGCCATTGTTCCGAAAATTCCATCATTTCGCTGCTTATAAATTGCTTAGCATTGTCGCATAACAATGTCTTCGGTGGTCCGAATCGCGCAAATATTTCTTTCAGTATATTGATTATTGTCTCAGATCTCATGTTAACCAATCTCTTGACTTCGAAAAAATCGCTGTAATGATCCACTATTACTAAGTAATATTCCTTGCTGCTTTCTTCTGTTATTTCGAAGATATCCATGCTATATACTTCTCCTGGATGGTGAGGAATATTCGTTGATTGCATAGGTAACCTTTTAGGATTACTTTGATATTTCCTACATATTCCACATTGCTGACATACTTCCCTTATGTCTTCTGACATTCGTGGCCAAAACACTCTCTTCCTTGCAAATTTTAATGTGTAGCTTTCTCCTAAATGTGCTCGATGTAACTTCAATGAAATTTTGTTTCGTAAGCTTCTTGGTATGATTATACGATCTTCCTTCCATGCTAATCCATCTTGTATTGTCAGATGCTCTCTAAACTTGTAAAATGTCTTCAGTTCTTCTTCTTCGCGTTTCATGTTCTTAGGCCATCCATGTTGTATGTACTTAATTAGTGATTGCATAACGTTGTCTTTTGATGTTTCCTCTCTGACTTCCTGTATCACTTGTTCGCTGACTTCCACCGTGTCCAAAGGATTTATCTGTTCTATCTCGCATACGTACGTGTTGTCGATGTCAATTTCTTCTTTAGTTCTCATTGTGCTTGTTAATCTGGAAAGTGTATCTGATAATTGCATTTCTTTACCTGGGGTATGTCGTATTTCCAAGTCATATGGTGATAGATTCAGTAAAATTCGCTGCAGTCTCTTAGGCGCTTTACCTAGAGGTTTCTTCCATATCACCTCTAAGGGTTTGTGATCGCTAAATACTGTTGTTTTCTTTCCACTAATGTATTGATTGAATCTGGTGCATGCAAATAATATAGCCAACGCTTCTTTTTCGATTTGCGAATATTTTGTTTCCGCTGTTGTCATTGTCCTCGACGCATACATCACTGGCTTCCCTTTTTGCAATAGTACAACTCCGAGCCCATAATCTGAAGCATCACATTGTATATCCGCCGGCTTGTCCACGTCGAAATATGTTAGTACTGGTGCATTCTTGATGGCTTCTTTTAGTTTTGCGTATGCTTCATCATGTAGGCTTGTCCATATATAATCGTTTTTTTCTTTTGTTAAATCCCGTATTGGTTTGCTAATCTCTGATAACTTTGGAAGGTATCTTGCTAAATATGTGATCATTCCTAGGAACGTATTTGCTTCTTTTTTATTTTTCGGTACTGGCATCCTGTCGATTGCATCAACTTTCGTGTCATCTGGTTTCACTCCTTCATTCGATAGAATATGTCCATAATATTTCACAGCTGTGCGTAGAATTTTCGTTTTCTCCGGATTAAGCTTCAGATTTACTTGTCGTAACTTCTCAAGTAATTTTCGTAGGCATGAATTATGATCTTTTATGGCTTCTTCCATTGTCTCGCCTTTTCCGTATACCAATATGTCATCTGCTATTGCTTCCACATTTTCTAAATCCGCTATAATTTCACAAATTACCTTTTGGAAAATTTCTGGTGCCGGGGCAATTCCGAATGGCATTCTTTTCCATCTGTATCGCCCAAATGGTGTCCAAAATGTAGTTAGCTTACTGCTTGGCTCGTCTAATCCTATTTGCCAAAATCCTTGCTTAGCGTCCAATGTGCTGAAAACTTTTGCTTGCTTTAGTTCCGGTAATATTTCATCTATAGTTTTTATAATATATTCTTCTCGCTCGAGTGCTTGATTTAGCTTTGCTGTGTCTAAGCATAACCGCAATTTATCGTTTCTCTTTACGATCAATATGTTGCTTACCCACGGTGTATGTTCATCAACTTTCGCTATGATGTCTTCTTTGCATAATTTTCTTAATATTTCCTTCAAGTCTTTTCGATATGCCATCGGTACTCTTCTTGGAACATCTATATAAGGATGTACATCTTCCTTTGTTTTCAAATGCACGTTGTAATTCACCTTTCCTAAACCTGTGAATATGTCTTTAAATTCATCAATAATTTTATCTGCTTCGTTCTTAGCTGAGATGTCTTCTATTTGTTCGACTTCATCTGTGTTTACTTTTATAAAATTTAGTCTTGTACATGTAGCATTTGATAGCATGGGAATGTGATCGAATTTCATCACTTGAAACACTAATTTATATTCTTTATCATCTTTAATTATGTCCATCACATATCGTCCTAAGGGTACAATCTTGAAATTACCGAATGTACATATTATAGTTTTCGTTTTTTCTAACTCGGGTTGTTTCCTTAAGATTTGACACAAATCTTTCCATCCAATGACATTCACCGTCGCGCCTGTGTCAATCTGACATCTGAATAAAAATGTTTTGCCGTCTCTTCCTATTCCCTTTACATTAGCATAACTTTTCTTGCTTTTTTTAGTGTTCATATCCTGAACCGTTTCGATTTCCATTAGATATCTTTCATCTTCATTTTCTGTTCTTATTTTTCGCACGTTTCTCTTATCCTTGGATGACATACATACGTTTGCAAAATGGTTAAATTTTTTGCATTTCATGCACTTTTTTCCATATGCTGGACAACGTTTTTCTCCCTTGACATGTTTATATCCACAATATTTGCAATTATCTTCGTCGCTTATTTCACTTCTTGGCCTGCTAGTGCTTCTATTACTTGCTCTATGTTGTGTTTTCCTTTTATTTGATTTGATCTTGTTTACCGTGTACCTTTCACTTTCTTTTTCTTGAATTTGACGCAATTGATACTGTGCTGCCTCGTGTGCCTTTATGTCTTGTATTACCATTTCTAAGGTTAGCTTGCTTGCTGTCATGAATTTTGCCTTTAATTCATTATAATTGGTGGAAACTACGAGTCTGTCTCTTAGCAATTCATTTTCCATGTCACCATAGTTGCATTGTTTAATCAATCCCCGCAGCCTATCAATATAAATTTCTGCTGGTTCTTCGCCATTTTGTTTCGCTTCGTTGAATTTTACTCTAGAGTATATTACATTGTTTTCTGGCACTAAACTTCTTTCCAATTCTTCCAAAATACCTGAGCACGATGATTTTTTTTCATCTGTTAGTTTCAGGTTTTGTATAATCCTAAAGCAATCATCTCCTATCGCCGTTAACAATATTGCTGCTCTTTGTGCTTCCGTCTGCTTGCTTAGTTGTGCTGCAACAACATAATTCCCCCAAGCTTCCCTGAACATTGCGAAATCTGGCCTTCTCAGGTCAATTGGTTTTGGCAGCGGTATCAAGGTATTCATGGCGTTTCTTTCCTGAGGCACCTGCATTGCATTTCTTCCGTTTATTAGCGCTTCCAGCCTGGCTATCTCTTCCCTCAAGCTTTCTATTTCCTCCATTTTGTGATTTCAATAACCACATCTGACACCATGTAATATATTGTGGGTTTCTGCAAAGATTCTAGTAAAGGCCTAAAAATATAATCAAAGGCTTTTATATTTATAACTTTTAGATTTTATTAATTATATCAAATAATACTGATAGTTGCTAATGGATTGTCTTAAACTTGTTTGTTGCTTCGTTTGCAGCTCCTATTGTGTGCCGTAATCGCTGGCTTCTTGCTGACTGCCTTGTTCTTCCTGGTTATGTTGCTGCGTTTATATGTTGCCTCGTTTCCCGTGTTTACATGGTACAACATGCAGGAACAGCACACAAACAAGTCACGCTGACACTGCAATCACGCACTTCTAAGAAGACCACAGTCACTGATGACTTCTTATTACTTTATAGGATTACGGATCCCTTCCCAATTAAGCCATTACATAACGATGAATGGGAGCATTTCAAGAAATTACCTCTAGCAGATCCAACCTTTTGGCAACCAGGCGACATCGATGCTTTACTAGGAGTACAACTATATGCACAAATTATACGGAACGGTATCCGTCATGGTCCCAACACACGCTTGACAGCTATCAATACAATATTTGGTTGGATCATCATGGGATCAACAAAAGCAACCCCTACAAATCAAGTATCCGCATTTACCATCCAAACCAATGATATTAATCTCAACGAAGAACTGAGACGTTTCTGGGAGATGGAAGAAATAGCAACTAAACCAATTCTAAGCAACGAAGATCAACTATGTCAACAAATTTATAACAGCACACACGTACGCAAACCGAATGGAAAATATCAGGTTGAACTTCCATTTATCAACGACCGCATGCCTGAATTGGGAGAATCCAGATCACAAGCTCTCACTCGATTTAAGGCATTAGAACGACAATTTATTAAAAGACCACAGCTCGAAGAAGACTATAAAAAATGTCTCGATGAATACATTACACTTGGACATATGAAAGCAGTCAACCCACCTAGCAAGGAGAAGAAACAATACTACATACCACACCACGCAGTATTCAAAGACAGCAGTACCACTAAGCTACGCGTAGTCTTTGATGCATCTGCCAAAACAACGAACGGAAAGTCCCTTAATGAACAACTTTTAACAGGTCCTACCATCCAACCTACGCTCTGCGCAACTCTACTCAATTGGAGGAAGTACAAAGTCGCAATGAATGCCGATATAGAAAAAATGTATCGGATGATAGAGGTCCATCCAAAACATCAACCATTCCAACGCATAATTTGGCGGAATCAGCACACACAGCTCCCGCAGGACTATCAGTTGCAGACGGTAACCTTCGGCACGGCCTGTGCACCTTTCTTATCCATTCGCACATTGCAACAGTTAGCAGCTGACGAAAAGGAAACCTGGCCACTAGCATCCCAAGCTATATATCATAACTTTTATGTTGATGATGTATTAACCGGAGCTGACACTATTAAGGATGCTAAACTCTTGCAACAGGAACTAATCCAAATAACAAATTCAGGCGGCTTCAATCTGCGAAAATGGGCATGTAATGAACCATCATTGTTGGAACATTTACCCCCAGAGCAACGTGAACTGAAGCCCACATTAACTTTTGATACAGATATATCTGTAAAGACTCTCGGCATACGTTGGCATCCTGCTTCGGATCATTTCACTTTCAGTGTTACACCGTTACGTAAGCACACTAATACAACTAAACGTAACATATTATCAGACATCGCGTCTTTATATGACCCTCTTGGGTGGCTGTCGCCAATCATAATAACAGCAAAGATTATGATACAAACATTGTGGATCACTGGTTGCGTTTGGGATCAGCAGGTATCCAAACAAATAGAAATCCAGTGGCATACCTTCAAGCGCGAGCTGCAAACTTTGGAATTACTGCATATTCCACGATGGATTCATTATTCAACCGATTCTAACAAACAATTACATGCATTCTGTGACGCCTCCTCAAGAGCATATGCAGCAGTCTTATACCTGAGAGTTGAAAAGGAGAATGGAGAAATTACTTCAACATTGCTCACGTCTAAAACAAAGGTGTCTCCTACAAAGCCTACCACAATCCCACGTTTGGAATTAAATGGCGCCGCGATTTTAGCTCGTTTGATAAGACGTACCAGGGAAGATATGCAGTCAGTGGCGGTTTCAGAGGGGGGTAATTGGGTAATTACCCCCCCCCCCCAAGATTTGCGTTCCCTTATTTATTTTTATTCTTAAAAATTACTAATATTACAAACAAAAAAGTTAAGTGTATGGTGAATCTAGTCGGCGATCTATGACTGTGAATTTTTTCTCCTGGAAAGTCGTGGAAGGGACCGATACCCGTGACTTAAGCTAATATGGCACGCTATGTAAACAAACCGAAGTTAACTGCTCAAGCGCCGAAAGAGAAGTGATGAACTTCTTCCTTTGCACGGGTTCCCTTTTCTAAATATACGCGACATACGTTGATACTATTAGTCTCTTTAATATTAGGTGCGTTTTTTAAACCTGTTCTGTCCTGGAACATTAAAAAAACGCAAGGAACATTTTAATTTTCATTTGCATAAATTACGGCTGTGGACTTTTTAATTCTTTTACTATTTTATAAAAATCTCTATCAATTTTTCGCGTTTTTTATTCAGTAAACAAAGAATTTATTTTATTTGTCAACTGCTAATTTAAAAAACGTATAAGGGAAAAGGGAAAGGACCCCGCACGTTTCTTATGGAAAATGACTTTCGGTCAAATTGAACGAGTCTATGCTTTTTGGATAGAGGAAGTCTCCCTGAACAAAAGTCTAAAAAAAAATTAAAAATAATTAAATGAACACTAGCATTACTTAAATAATGCGACGTTATTTCTTTGCTATACCGCAAAAAACATCAACAGAACGAAAAATGAAAAACTTCAGATGTCTAAAAGTACCAAAAATCTTAAGTTTTGGGTTTCGTGCCCATTGAGACTTTTGTTCAGGGAGACTTCCTCTATCCAAAAAGCATAGACTCGTTCAATTTGACCGAAAGTCATTTTCCATAAGAAACGTGCGGGGTCCTTTAATTTAAACTTAATTTCTCTTTGGCCTGGATACGGTTCTCAGTAATTGTCGGGGACAAGAATTTGTGTGGAAGCTGTACCAGGAAAGAACAGAACAGATTAAAAACCGCAGCAATTGTTAATCGTTACATCGTGTTACATTGAGAGCGCGAATCGCATTTCTTAGTTCAATATACAGGGTGTCTCAGGCCACCCGTACCACCCCATTATTTCGAAGAGTTTTGAAAAAAAAAATTAAAACTAAAAAAACACGTATCAAATATTTTTTCAAACTCTATCCAGCCATACCAAAAACGCCCCCTACCCCCTGTTAGGGGTAGGGGGTGCAACTTCAAAAACTTAAATGGAAACCCTCAGATTCAGAATCTTCATAAAAAAATATGAAGATTTTGTCCCAAACATTTTTTGCGGGCGCTGTAATCGGAGGAAAAAGTTTTTTATGATTTATTAATTTCCGCCGATTACAGCGCCATCTAAGGCGAGTCACAAAAAATGATAAGAATAAAATCTTCATATTTTTTCAAGAAGAATCTAAATCTGCAAAACAAATAGGGGTTTTGTACTTTTTTTTTCAATTCTGCATCCTTCCTCCCACAAAAAAGTAGGGGGTAGAAAGCGATTTTCTAAACAAAATAAAAATCCCTATTTTTTATTTTATTATTATATAAATTCCTTTTTATACAAATTATATTTTTTGATCTCGATTGTTTTGTCTTTATGGAATAAAAAAAATATTACAGTTTTTTCTTTTTTTTTTAATTACCCCCCTAAGCTAGTTGGCTGGAAACGCCCTTGTATGCAGTTACCCGACATTCCAACATTTGCTTGGACGGATTCCACAATAACCCTTCAATGGGTGAAGGAACACCCATCCAGATGGAAAACATATGTCGCTAACCGAGTAGTAGAGGTTCAAGAGGTTATTCGCTATGATCAATGGCAACATATTTCTTCCAAGGATAATCCCGCCGACTTAGCCTCCAGAGGTTTATCTGCATCAGCATTTATAAACAACAATTTATGGTGGCATGGTCCAAATTGGTTAACAAGTAAGGAAACCCACTGGCCCAAACACAGAGCTATTACAGAGCAAACTGAATTGGAAGCAAAGAGACCTGCTGTGACCAGCTTTTTAACTCATCTGGAAGATAACATTTTACTACAGTACTCTTCGTTTACTCGACTCACACGTATCATCGCCATTATACAAAGGTTCAAATATAATTGCAAGCACCCCAGAAACAAACGTCTAAATTATTTAACTGCCATGGAATTGCAAGAAGCAGAAGTAACAATTGTACGACTCGTCCAATTAACCAGTTTCCCAAATGAACACAACACCATGCTCAAACTTGGTACAGTGGCCCGCAACAGTCGCCTTCTGAAATTAACTCCCTTCCTTGACACCAATGGACTATTACGAGTAAGCGGAAGGCTCAACAATGCCATAATGACATATAATAAAAAACATCCCATTATTCTGCCCCATGATCATCCAGTAACCCATTTAATAATAGACAAAATACACCTAGATACTCTACATGGAGGAACATCATTGGTATTAAACACAAGTCGGCAAAAATATTGGATCCTGGATGCCAGAAGATGTATTACCAGCAGGATACATAAATGCCTTACATGCCCAAAGTTACGTGGCGAAACTGCAACACAATTAATGGGAAATTTACCTACGCCCAGAGTCACCCCGAGTAAACCCTTTACTAACATCGGTATTGATTATGCAGGTCCAATTATTATCAAATCATCGACTATCCGTAATGCCAAACTGCAAAAAGCGTATATTTGTGTTATTGTGTGTCTAGCAACAAGGGCGATTCATATAGAATTAGTGTCCGATCTGTCAACCACGGCTTTCATCGCTGCATTAAAAAGATTTGTGGCCAGACGAGGACTATGCAGGAATATCTATTCAGATTGCGGTACTAACTTCATAGGAGCCCAAGCGGTTCTAGACAAGGAAATAAAACAATCGATCAGAGAGGCCACTCCAGAAGCAGCAAAATTCGTCGCATCTAAGGGCATAACATGGCACTTCAACCCAC
Source organism: Thereva unica (assembly GCA_949987705.1). NCBI lineage: Eukaryota > Metazoa > Arthropoda > Insecta > Diptera > Therevidae > Thereva > Thereva unica. The sequence goes on from OX465284.1 coordinate 61,601,259, forward strand.
CAGCAGCCCCACACTTCGGAGGCCTGTGGGAAGCAGGGGTAAAGTCAATTAAACACCACTTACGACGAGTCATAGGAAAAGCAACCTGCACTTTTGAGGAATACAGCACAGTCCTCACGCAAATAGAGGCCTGTCTAAATTCTCGCCCGCTATATTGTGTGCGAAACGATCCTGAGGACACATTTGTTTTGACTCCAGGCCATTTTTTGATTGGTGAAGCTATGAACGCTCTTCCAGAGCTATCTGAAAATGCTAAACATATGTCTCTTTCTCAACGATGGAAGCACGCTCAACAATTGGTAAAATCCTTTTGGAACATTTGGACAAAGGATTACTTGCACCAATTGCAACAAAGGTCGAAGTGGCAAAGAGAGCAACCCAACATGGAAGTTGGCGACATCGTACTTCTCAAATCCGAAAATATGCCGCCCACCAAATGGCCTCTTGGCAAGATTGAAAAGGTTTTTCCTGGTCCTGATGGTCTTATAAGAGTTGTACAAGTAAAGACGAAGGACAACACCTTTCAGCGACCAATCGCTAAACTATGCCGTCTCCCAATTGAGCGGGCAAGATCTGACGAAGTAATAGCACCAGGAAGGAATAATACCAGCTCGTGCCGTCATATTTAATGTGTAGTTTATACCATTATGCTTTATGTTCTTTTATTCTCTGTCCTGCTAATTTGTATATATTAATTACCTCATTACAGCTATGGCAAATTGTGATTACACGGAGGAAGACTTGGCAGCTGTGGAGGATAGTTATTTATACTCATCACAGACTCCATTTCTGGATTTGGATTATGAGTTCAGCCTGGATTTCCCTGATGATGTCCACTCCAGCGAAACAACAAAGGCACAACAACCAGGTCCTAGCCCTAAAATTATACCGTGGAAAAAACCTGAAATCCCAGTTCCAACCTTACTAAAACCCGCAATAATCAATGGAAAAGAAACTCATCACCTACACCTATTGCGACCAACAAAAACCCTGGCGGAGCTAAAAATGCGGGAAAACAACTGCTTCCAAAGGTTCATCACTAGGGAAGGAGAAGATTTATTTCTACCGAAGGTTGTAATCGATAGAATAAAATTCGAAAGGGTACGATCAACAAAAAAGAAAGAATCCACCATCAGCCTACTTGACAGATTTCAAGTTCGCCTACAGGTGAAAGCTGACGGTAGGATAGTTTTTCACCACCATCACAAGCGAGGACTCGGAAAAAAGGAATAATATGTTGAACGTAATCGTTCAACAGGGGGGAGAATGTTCAATCCCAACCAAGTATCTTTCTAAATTACCTACAAAAAACAATACTAAATTTATAAAACACTTAACGTATACTATACTCAAAAAACGTCAATACAGTAGTTGGAATAGCAGGCGGGAGATATTTTGTCGTCTACTTAAAAGTAGGCGGTGGAATATCTCCAGCCTATAAAAGGCGAATGCAACTAACGACCGGACACACTCGTTCATTTTACGTCAACATAAGTAGCAGTGTTCTCTTAAATACAAGTGAGTAGTGGAGAATTGCCTGCACATTGTTGATACATACACGGTACACCACATTTTTGTTGTTCTTTAGATAAAACACTCATCCTTGAAACACATGACACTTTGCCTACATGTTATTTTATGCAATTTTATACGGGTTCATAAAAACCACTCACATTGCTGTTTATTGTTGTTCTTTTTTTGTTACTGATTAAAAAAAAACAAAGATATTTGTTTGTTAAAATTGATTAAACTGATTAAAAATAAAGATAATTGAATTTAATGTTAACCATCGCGTTTTTAGTTCCTCATTTTTTTTCCAATGCAAATTATCATTTTGTTGATTTTGCATTGAACATTTGGTGGTTCCATCCAGGAACTACGTGGTGGCACATTATCCGTTTATACGCTAATTCGAAATTTTGACGTAATTTTGAGTTAAATCGATTTAATTTTTCTGCTATAAACTCGGTAATTGTAACATATGAAACTTCGAGGGGATTATTATTAGTATCACGAGGTAGTGGAGGCGGTGGGGCCCCCTTTAAAAATAAGCCTTCGGAAGGTCATCAGCTGAAAGTGTCGATTTTTAAATATGTTTGCACATTCAAGTGTTTATTAATAGTGATACTGATGATATTCAGTTGGTAGTCGGTTGTAATAATTCTATAGAGATATTTAATAATTTTTGTGCAATGCAAAATATGAACCAAGCTTTAGGTACCTTTACATTATATGACTTGTCATATGACTTTACTGTCAATGAAGTCAAACCTAACAATGACATTTGTTTTTGAAATGACATACGACATTCTGTCAAATTTTGTTTTGAATATTCTCTGTTTTGACTTGATTTATCATATGATTTTTCTATCAAAATTACAAGTTGATAATCTATCTTGCTTCGTATTGTGTTCACAGTTAATTTTGACAAGTCATAACAGAAATATTCAAAGCAAATTTTGACAGATAGTCGTATGACATGTCAAAAACAAATGTCATTTGACATTTTATGTTAGCTTTGACTTTATTGACAGTAAAGTCATATCACAAGTCATATAATGTAAAGGTGCCTTTAGTAACGAAAAATGTACGAACTACTTGAGTTTCAAACTGCTCTTCACGTCACACGACCCGACTTTCTGCACGGGGCCACTATATCGTGAACAAATTCAGGTCGATAGGCTGGGGTGGGTAGTATCATCATCATTTTTTACTCTTTTGCGGCGTTGTAGATATTATGCGCGTTGTTTATTAAAAATTTGCCGAGGTCAAATCGTCGTTTAGGATTACGAATTAGGGATTACTAAATCGACTGGGGCTCCACCGTCTTCCGGTCCCAAGTCCAGGGTTTGAAAGGAAGAAGGTGGTCGATCTGCCGAATTGACCAGAATCAGAAAACCGAAGAAACTAACTAACTATTCACGAAATAATACTACTGCAACCGGAGCAGCAAGGCCAGCGCTTGCTTTTTTTGCGCCCGGTGCAGTATGCCATATTGCGCGCCCCCAGCAGCAGTTAAATTTTTACAGCGATGAAAAGCAAAGCAAAAGAAGTCGGCGACAGTTGACGTTTCAGCTATTTATGATAAATACTCTGAAGATAGATTCAGTTGAGGTTTTGCAAAATTTCCCTTGCCGTTTTTTAATGAACTCAAAAGCTCTCAAAACCCAGTTCATTAAAAAAACACGGCCACAGGAGCGCGTTCAAAAACCTTACTATAGTGGCCGTGTTTTTTTAATGAACTGGCTGGTTCTTCGCCATACAAAATCGAAAACCCAGGTTCTATCGAGGTCTATCTGGGTCTCTATCGAGGTTACTGGGAAAGCTCTCATCACTTTCCTGTTGTTTTTATTTTTAAATTACGTTTTTCCGACCCCCGAAAGTATGCAACATACCAACCCCCGAAACAACATGCCAACCCCCGAAAGCTTGCAATATGCAAATTAAGAAGTTTCCCAAAACCTCGATAGAAACCCCGATAAAACCTGGGTTTTCAGATTTGTATGGGGAAAAACTATATAGTTCATTAAAAAAACACGGCTTTAGTTAGGTTCAGCAAAGAAAATTGATACAGTTCGAAACGAACGTTGGAAAATCGTTGATGCATTGTGTGTCGGAAAGCGTATGTCCAATATCAATATGGTCGTCAGATTTGTTCTCTAACTTTTACTTGCAATCCACAATGGGATGGGACTGAATCATGATGCATGTTAGAAATATTCAAAGCGGTATTCAAGAGCATTGATTTCTGAAAATGTAATCGGGAACAATGGTTACCCAATGTATCTTTGTCGACCGACTAAGGTCAATGGCAAAGAGATAACTTGGAAGGTTACGATTGTGAAGCTGACAATCGTTGGGTCGTACTCTATTCGCCATTATTGTCCAAGACGTTCAGTGCTCTCATAAATGTTGAATTTTGCAATTCCGTCGAATCAATCAAATTCATATTCAAATATATAATGAAGGGGAGCGACATGGCGGTTTTTGGTGCTGCTAATGCAAATGGGATCGGCAAAATAACACAATATTAAATGGGACGTAATGTTAGCAATAATCTAGCGGTATGGCAATTTCTTTCATTCGCCATTCATAAAAGATATGCAACTGTTGTTCATTTGGTTGGACATCTAGAAAATGTCCAGCGTATATATTGTACAACGGATAATGCTGCGGAAAGAGCTGAATGGTAACCATCCACCACATTGACGGGTGCAGCGAGGCGCACCGGGTTCCAGCTAGTATGTAATAAAAAAATAGTTAACAGTCTCAACTTTTGTCTTTTAAAAAAAATTATGTTATTTCACATAAAATTAAATAATCCAGCGTCAAGTAATCTCCACTGCTTAGGTTTTTCCACTTTCCGCCATTTTGTTTTAAAGAAATTCAGAATTTCTTGCATATTGCAGCAAGGGCTACATGATCAATTTTAGTACTGCAATGCAATATTGCGATTGAAAAATTGTTCGTGTAGCCCCCGGGTGACTCGATAGTGAGGTTTTGTTGACATTAATACATATTAAATAATAAATTTAGGGTTTGCAACTGCACCGCCAGGCTTTTTTCTAATTGTAGAGGGAGAGGAATAGTTGACTGCAAGAAATACTCATACACATACATTAACACAAAGCTATGCTAGACGCTTTTTTGCGTTCAAGATATTATCATAGCAGTTTTTTCTTGCTTTGCTGTAATTTGACAGTTTAAAAATTCTGCTACTAAAGCTGCTATAGCAGAAATCTTGAACAGACCCCAAGAAAAACGAGGAGTTACCGCCTTAGCTTTTTATCATTCAACTCGTCACACTAAAGCCTCAATTATACTGGACGCAACGGAACGCAACGGACCGGATTGAAGTGTCAAAATGAGTTTCATTACAGATAAACTGTATTGAAGTGGTTATACTGGACGCAACGCAACGGACGGGAAGGGATTAAAGTTTCAAAACTTCGGAACTTGAAGGAACCGACGGATTGAAATGTCAAAAACAGCATTAAAAACAGCTGATTATTATTATTATTATTGAGTCCAAAATATCGTCAGAGTTTGATGAAAAATTAATATATGAGGTGGAATATAATGAAACTATGTATAATAAAAAATTGCACGGATATAAAAATGTTAAGCATAAGTCCAAAATTTTGCAAAACATTGCTAAAGAAAGTGACATTTGCACACGTTCGATTCCGTCAGTATAACCAACAACAATTCATTCCCTTGACTTTCCATTCCGTCGCGTTCCGTTGCGTCAAGTATAATTGAGGCTTTAAAATGTTGACAAACAATGGTCTAGACTAGACGTTTCGCTTTTAGTCCAGTGGAACAAACGAAATGAGAACCAAAAAAGCAATATTTTCGGGTCGACCAAAGTCTAGAAATTAACAAGTCTTTCATCTTCATATAGTTAATGAGTGGAAAGCGAACAGCTATGTCATAAAAAATTTATTTGAATAAATGTACTAAACTTATAAATAAATCTTTACTTTCTAATTTATATTATATATCAGTCTCGTTCTCGAGGACATCCTCCATTGCCATTTGCAGGATAACTCTTTTACTTTTTTTTGTGGAGGTTGATTGATTGGTGATTGTGACATTACAAAATCTGACGATTGTCCTTTGTACATACCAGGCTTGTTTAGGATTTCCGCCCGTAAAATTTGGGGCTTTCCTACCTGTGGATTTGTACTTGTAGGCGATGAGCAAAATTTCCTCTGCTGGTTAATTGGTTTCACTATATTGGGCCTTAATGCGGTCGACATGTTGTTCACACCACTTGAAGAAGTAGACGGTATGGCGGTTTCCAACAAATTTGATGTAGTTTTCTTTGGTGTACTGGATGCTGATGGCGGAATATTTTCCATGCTATAGGAACTATAAGGCAGTGAACCAGTTGTGTCCCTTGAGCTATGCGCGCAATGGCAATTTGAATTGCTCATTTTCTTCCTTTCCTCCTCCTTTTTTGGGCATCACGGATAATTTCCAAAATTTTCCACTTAGTTTGAAAGAATAGATCGTCCGACAATTCTTTTGTCTCCATTTCGACTATTTTAGCGAGTTTTCCTTCTCGCGTTTTATCATTTGAAGTTGATTGTTCGGACTTCACATTCTTCATTATTTCTCCTGCGCGCTCTAATGAATTCAAAATCTGCCGTTCAAATTTCAGGTTTTGTTTTCGGCGGTTCCTAAAATTGTGGTTCTAATTAATTACCGTTCATTACTACATGCCGAAAATATTAAAATACCTCAACTTGATCCTGTTTTCCTGAACTAAGGGTGTTAGATTCCGAATAGTTAAGTATATCCACTGGTGTTGCATCATCATTTAACTCCTATTACAGGTAAGAGATTATTATTATAAACAAATATTTCAATATATAAATAGATACACATACCTTAAAAAAAATATTTGAATCCACTTCCATTTCATCTTCGAATCGATCTAGAAATTGCAAATGCTGGAATCGTGGCGAGTAAACATTGTCAGCACCAGCTCCGCTTTTTTTGATTTTTGAATTAAAGCCTTCTCCTTTAAATATTGTGATCTTAAAGTTTTTATTTTTGCCTGTAAATCACTAACTTTTACTCCCGGCTTTTTTTTCTTTTAATTTCATTAAAATTTCGCTGAAGCAGTGTTCTCGTTTTACTCGATTTTTATAATCTAAGTGCTTTATATTGTACTAGCATAAAACCCGCGTGCCTTGCAACACCTTTAAAAACTGTTTATTATGTGCAATGTTTTCCTTAAAAAAACCAACAAAAAAGTCAGCTGTTATTATCCCTAAAAAGGGTTTATTATAGTGCATAGTTTTAATAAATATGGTAAACAAATTGCTGCGAATATCACCTCTGCTCAACAAATCTGCAAGTTTTGAAGCAGAGAATGGTATGTATATGTCATCAAGAAAAGTGACATTTTAGGGTTTGACGAACGTTCGTTAACTTTGTTCGCCTATTTACGTAGATGTAAGAAATTATAAAGCAAACACAAATGAATATTAAATAAAGTGAATTTCGAGTCATTCATTTCTACGTGATTATAGGGATGCACTGTCAAAATTTCATCTGAAGGGTTTGGGTTTACCCCATTTCGAGTAATCGCCTCTTAGTGGATGTCCACGTCATTATAGGGATGCTCTGTCCAAATTTCAACCCTGTAGCTCCAGTAGTTTGGTAACCCCATTTCACCCCTTTAGGGGATGAATTTCGAAAAATCGCTTTTTAGTAAATGTCCATGTCATTATAGAGATGCACTGTCAAAATTTCAGACGTTTAGCTCCAGCGGTTTGGCTTAACCCCATTTAACCCCCTTGGAGGATAAATTTCAAAAAATCGCCCCTAAGTGGATGCCCACGTCATTATAGTGATGCACGGTCAAAATTAGAGCCCTCCAGCTTCAGCGGTGTGGGTTAACCCCATTTCACCCCCTTAGGGGATGAATTTCGAAAAAACGCTTCTTAGTGGATGTCCACGTCATTAAGGGGATGCACTGTCAAAATTTCAGCCCTATAGCTCCAGCGGTTTGGGTAAACCCCATTTCACCTCCTTAGGGGATGAATTTCGAAAAATCGCTTTATAGTGGATGGCCACTCCATAATAGGG